>OZ025302.1:99777212-100993545 GCA_964019185.1 Maratus speculifer
ATGTGTCAAAAGAATTAACATAATCACCAAAGCAAGCATCCAAATCTAAAAAAGCATATTTGAGAACTCAGCAAACAGAAAAGAAAACACAAATATCCCCTTTTTTAAACATTATCATTTGTCGAAACTAATCTTTCCAGGAACCAATATGAAATTATGAGACGATATAAATAAAATGTATACCCGTGCTACAGTTTTCTACAACAAGCTGAAATTCATTGCTATCCAGAAAAGCAGTCTTTTAAAATTACCGAAACTTGCGCATAAATCAATATTTAAGAATAACTTAATTTAACAGTGACACGATTATTCATTTATTTGAAAGAATTTTTGGGAAATTTAAATGAAGAGGAAAAATGTGCATTAATTCTTATATGTAAATGGGGCAGTGATGGATCGCAATAAAAACAAAAATTTGAGAGCGATTCCTCTTTCAATATTTCAGAGCTTATTAGTTCCTATTTAATTAATTTGCAACATAAACAACAAAACTATCTGGCAAAACCTATTATATGCCTCACTGCTACTATACCAATAATACTCCAATAATACATCTCCTTACCACACTAATAATGCCATTTATCATAATTATCATTTATTTTATAATACTAATTTTGTTCAATAAAACCAGTACAGAGTTGTAAAGCATTAATGATTTTTAAAATGGTAAACAATATTTATTACATAAACGTTTTTGAACCGTTTAAATTAGTTTAAAAACAAAAAAAATAATTTTGGCCGCCCAGATTTGTCAAATACCCCACTGTGCGGCGTTTTTGATTCTTTTAAGCGACGACTCTTCAAATTGTCATTGGTTCTCAATAAGTGTGCAAAGTTTTAATTTAATCTGATGTCTTAAAGTGGCTGAGAATAACGTTCAAAGATTCCATTATATACATACATACATACATACATATATACTTACAGATGAAGCTAAAATAAGCGTGTTAAAAACCATTCAAAACAAGCAAGAGGTGCTATCACATATTTCAGATTGAATTATAGTGCATGAAATGGAATTTTTAACTTTAGTTGGAGGGACTTGAGTACGGAGCAATTTTGGAGGGGTAAAGTATGGAGAACGTCAGTTCTTTTTTCCATCCCCTGTTTCAAATTTGTTGATAAATTTCCTAGTTTATATTATTAATTTGATCAGAAATCAAATTAAAAACAAATTAAGTAGAGAAATTAGATAAAGAATAGGAAAAGGCAAGGAGAAATATACTTAGGAGGCTCGTGGACATTCTAGAACTCCTCCATCAATTTCTGTGTTCGTTTCATGATCAGAAAATTCTGTGAACTCTGATTCATCTATATCAAATGAAATGCTAAAAGACTCTTCAATGAAAAGTTTTTGTAAATTACGCAAATAATCTTCAGGAGTCACAAAATCTTTTATTGACATATTTGGAGGGGGAGGGTACTGAGTTTGTCAACGTGAAGCGTTCCCAAGATCAGGTTTAACCTCTTCAGACCTGAGCATAAAATAATTGTACAAATATATATTTATTGCTTTTGCATGAACGAAATGACACCATAGATGACAGAAAGAGTCATTTTTATGAAATCAGTACTTTAGGAGACTGGTAATTTAGGTTTACAAATATGGATATAAAAGTACTAATCCCCTTAAAACGTCAGCTTAACTATCAGTAATATAAATTTACGCAATAACAAAATTAAGGTCTTTAAACAAGTAAATGATCAGCAAATCCTCAAAATTTTTTATTGTAAAGCATTTATGTTAAATAATCATTAATATTTCTTACTTTCTTGGCCACAATGTCTTGAAGGTATTTTCGAAACTCGGATTGAAAATGTTTATTTTATGAGGTAATATTCATCAGTGCTGACATTTATTAGTTTTGTTATAACGCAAAAAATATTCAGCTATATAGAAGTGAAGTAAAAATGCAAAAAAATCGAACAGTTTAGTTTTTATAAGGAAAAAAATTGATGTACACACTTGTGTACCTCAGGTCTGAAGAGGTTAAAAGGAAAAGCAGAAGCCAGACCAAAAGAATTGGCTACAAACATTGAACACGGGAAATATTTCTAGGAGGGTACAGAAAAGGTGAAATCTTATGGATTGGCTAGTCTGTTGTATACAGTCAGAAAGAACTGATTGTCGTATTCCGCATATCAACCCTCCAGTTGAGGATTAATCAGCTATTTTTACAAACTCTAAAATAGCTTAATTCCAAACTAATACTTACATACTTTATAGCTAATTATTTTATTTTATTAATCTACATATTTTATAGCATAATCCTTTCAGGTTGGATCACGTATACATTTCGTATAAAATGTGTACGTTTTACATTTTGACTGCCGTCATTTTTTAATAGTAATCTTTGCTGTGTTTAATTGTTACGCGTCTAAATTAAAAAAAAAAACTAAGATTTTACTTATGAAATACTAGCAAAAAAATGATTATATGACGCCCATACTGAAAGAGATTGATCTTTTTAATTAAATTTCAAAACATAATGAATATTCGGCCGAGTGAGTTTCAATTGCAACTTTATTTACTATCAGCGTAGTACCAGATGATTCTAGAAAACGATAACGCTAGAATAACAATCTTGTTAGAAAGGCAATAAGAAATTCATGCAAAAAGCAAACCTTTTTAGTCCCATATGAACTTTTGAAAATGAATAAGAAAGCCATTTTGAGTAACAAAATAAGATTCAAAATGAATCTCCCTTGCTGCAACTGATAAGGAGGATCAACCACTCGTTTTAAATAACTCTAGTAGTGATCATTTTAATAGGAGGCATATGGCGGTTTAGGAAAATTAGTTCATTTTACTCTCTTCTACCTTCAATAGAAGAAAGCAATGTAATCGAACTATTTTCAACTTATAATTTTCGACGGATTTACACGTTTCATAAATCGGAGATCCCCAAAATGATGTCTCTCTGCCCGTGTGTCGAAACTGTACCATCGAAAAATGTGCATAGTTACGCGTAGAACTGAACCAAATCTTGTGCATATTTTTTGTCACAAAAAGCAGGTCTTCCCTCAATTACAAAATATTCCGCTTTGTAATAGTGATTTTTGACCATTTTAATTATTGTACTACCAAAATATGTATGAAATCATGCATAGACTTCGATGAATTTGTGTTTATATTTTTGTCTGCAAGCAATTCCTCCTTGAATTTCGAAATTTTACGCCTGAATGAGCTGATTTATTACCGATTATTCTACAATTTTCGCAGTTCGATTGTATATCGGAGACTCGTGGAATGGTAGGAGTTTAGAATTCTCTTAAAGCGGCTATTCGTAAACAGTTGATGTAGAACAGAACAACAAGAAACATTGATTTTAAGAAATATCATGATCGATATTAAATCAAATATACAACAAAATAACGCCTTCTATTAATACATTCTTTCTAATTGCTAAAAAGGTGTAAGGAAGATTTTAAAAACAGAAATAGCTTTGTTTAACTGTACTTGTTTCAACTTATCACCGAGTCATTTTTAAAACAAATAAAAAATGATATTCCAAAGTATTGAACTGAAGCCGCCATCATTCAGTTTCTCATGTGACGTATGTCATATTTAACTTTGACTTTTATTTCTATTTCTTGAAATCATTAAACAACTCGTGCCAAAAAAACCTACTTAAAGTGTGGCGCGAGTTGCTCAATAGGTTAAAAAAATATAAATAAAAGTTAAATAAAAAAAAATAATAACGTGCGTTACATGAAAAAGTGGATGACGGCGTTTCAGTTCAATGCACCATAGACCGTGCAACTTTGGAATATCATCTTTTATTTGTTTTGAAAATGACTTGGTTATGATTTGAAACATTCTACAGTTAAATTTAAAATATTAAAAAAAAGAATATTGCCCAGTTAAACTAATGGCACTGAGCTCACAGGCTACGCATACTAATTGCACATTACAGCCTTGTATTTTCAAAGGTTAATTCCGTTCGAAAAAAAATTAAGGGGAAACAGCTCTCCTCTTTCTCCTTTTTTATACTTAATCATTAAACCTCATAAACTATCAAGGACATGCTTTATCATATAAAAAATCTATATCCAAAATTCAGAGCAAATCGGATAATTCTGAATAAAAACCCATTTAGCATTTATATAATTTAAGAGTTATTCCCCTCTTTTATACTCAACCATTAAACTTCCAAAACTATTCAGAGATTTAAACGAAATCTGACAATTCTGCTTGAAAAACCCATTTACACAAATTAAGGGGAGGGGCATTAGAACCCCCGTTCCCCCTGTTTATACTTATTCAATGAACACCTAATAACAGTCACGGAATCGCCTCATCAGAATGATCCTATATCTAAATTTTGAACGAAAACCAAATTCTGCAGGAAAACCCACTTATTTCTATTAAGGGGAGGGGCATGAGCCCCCCGTTCCCCCACTTATACATATCGAGTGAACTCCAAAAACTAATCAGGGAAGCGCCTTCTCAGGATATACCTATATACAAAATTTCAAGTGGATTCGATATTTTTATCATGAGTTATCGCGTTACGCACGTACATACAGAACGGACGGGCACATAAGCTCTCAGGCTACGATATAGCCTGTGAGCTAAAAACTATTTTTCTGTTTGTAAAATCTACACCTTTTTAGCAATTAGAAAAAATGAGATGAACTCATTTTTACTCCGATTAACTCACTGAAGAAGGACTTTTAGATGAAAGTTAACAATGGACTTTGGGCTAATAACAATGAAGCATTGACATTTGTAGCTAAAAAAGAATATTGCCCAGTTAAACTGATGGCATTGAGCTCACAGGCTACGCATACTAATTGCACATTACAGCCTTGTATTTTCGTTAATTCCGTTCGAAAAAAAAAATTAAGGGGAAACAGCTCTCCCTTTTCTCCTTTTTTATACTTCATCATTGAACCTCCTAAACTATCAAGTACATGCTTTGTCATATTAAAAAATTTATATCCAAAATTCAGAGCTAATCGGATAATTCTTAATAAAAACCCATTTAGCATTTATATAATTTAAGAGGAGTTATTCCCCTCTTTTATACTTAACCATTAAACTTCCATAACTATTCAGAGATTTGAACGAAATCTGACAATTCTGATTGAAAAATCCATTTATACAAGTTAAGGGGAGGGGCATTAGAACCCCCGTTCCCCCTGTTTATACTTATTCAATGAACACCTAATAACAGCCACGGTATCGTCTCATCAGAATGATCCTATATCTAAATTTTGAACGAAAACTGTTAAAATGAAAATCCCGTTTATATCAATTAAGGGGGGCATGAACCCCCCCGTTCCCCCTGTTTATACTTATTCAATGAACACCTAATAACAGTCACGGAATCGCCTTATCAGAATGATCCTATATCTAAATTTTGAACGAAAACTGTTAATTCTGCATGAAATTCTCGTTTATATCAATTATGGGGAGGGGCATGAGCCCCCCGTTCCCCCTCTTATACATATCGAATGAACTCCAAAAACTAATCAGGGAAGCGCCTTATCAGGATATACCTATATACAAAATTTCAAGTGGATCCGATGTTTTTATCATGAGTTATCGCGTTACGCACGAACATACAGAACGGACGGGCACATAAGCACTCAGGCTATGATAGCCTGTGAGCTAAAAATGAAATATTAAGATTTACGACATAGAAATTTTTGGGATTGGCATTTTCAATTAGTTTTTAATAAAATTCCAAATCAAAATAACCTCTCTAATATTTCAATCCATCATTCCTAACTTTATCTGTTCACGATGACACAAAATAAACAAGTGGGTAAGTGTGCTCGCAGATCGCATAGAGGGTTTCGTTCAATGTTTTTCTAAACATCTTATACTTTAATAAGTCCAAAATATTAAATTATAATTAATAAATTCTTACAAAGATGGAAGCACCAACAAATTTAATTTCAAAATAATTATAAAAAGAAGTTATTTATTTTAATCAAATTAAAAAATGTTCAAATCAAATCATTTAGACAACATCTAAAATTCTGAATTTTTTTAATAAACCGAAGTTTAAAAAAAATTACCGTGTAAAATCAATAAAATTTTAAATTTCTAAAAGCGAAATAAAAGAAATGAAATAAATAAAATGAAATAAATTTTTAATTCTGAATCCTTAATAAATCACATAAGTTTTTTAAGAAAATTTAATTTTAAAAAATATTATGAATGTCAGATGAAGGAAATCTAATAACATAAACCCTTAAGTTGTGCAAAATCCATAATTTAATTATTCTTTATAAATCCATCTCAGGATGCAAATTTCAAGTTACCGCATCGGTGATCGAACTAAGAACCTTATTAGCGAAATGCTTTTCCTCCAAGCCATGATGTCTACACGCAAAACATTCAAACTAAGCCTATCTTTTTAAATCGCAAAAAATGAACGGATGACATTTATAAAATTAAAATAGACTTTTTCAAACTTTTATGATTTGTCGTGGGACACGAGACATTCAGCTGTAAGCACACAAAATTTTAAGTGTCTGACATAGACAACTTTTGTGTACGGACTCTGTGACAACCAGACGGAGGACAGAGACGAATAGGGTTTTGTCAGTTGAACGAACCTTTTTTTTTTTTTTTTAACGTTTCATGCCCCTCTTTCCCTTCCGATATCATACGTTATCATCTCTTGGTAACCCTTCCTACCCCTAATGATATCATTATCAGAGCATATAATTTTACAATTATTTTCCTAATTATTTTAATATTTTTTCAATGATTTACACATTTATTATCCTTTATTGATATAAATGAAGAGAAGACGTTAATAAAATGCCACTATTATATGAGGAGCCCAGAAGCCAAGGGGTACAAGTGACAAAATGTTGATTTGGAGTAAATTGAGTTTAAAGATAATTGATGTTAAATTGGAACATCAATAACAATTGACTAAATTGAAATAGGAAACATCTGCTTGTTGCATTCTAATCTTTGAACTCTCATTTCAATAACTGTTAAAAAAATAAGAGTACAATTTTCTTTAAATGTATAATTAATCAATATTGTTTGTTTTTCGAAAAAAGTGGTTTATCTCCATAACTCCCCAAATAATCAGAAAATGACCTATATTTCTTTACCTGAAATGAAAAAAGCATATTTCCAGATACCCTGTGCACTTAACTCAATTTTTTCAATTTTGTCACTTATACCCCTTGGCTTCTGGGGTCCTCATATATGAAATAATTTTATATTAAATGACACTAAGAAATATTGCTTATAAAATATTTACTAATAGTTTTAAGGTGCGTACGTGATTATGCAAATTTGTAGCATCTATATCTGTCGTTCTGCTCATCTGACTATCCCTCTAGTCTGACCGTCCATCCGAATATAGCAACACAAAAACTACCCAACCGAACCGTTTGAAATTTAAAATATGTAATTACGTCATTTTGTCGAGTCATTTCAATTTTTATGAAAATCTAATGCATATTTCAAGTACTCGGCCACATGAAAGTATTCCGATCAATGGGGGGAAAAGTTTCAAGTGCGTTTTAATGATACACTGTTTTGAGCAAAATAAAATTGAGAGGAATCTATGAAATAAGTACTATAATATATATTCTGTACAATTTATAGTGCAAACACTATTTGTTATTGATTTACAGGGGCACACAAAAGTACATCATTACATAATGGTATAGGGAAAACATGCTTTGGTGCGTGTTTTAATTGTATTAAACTATTTAACCTTTTATGAAATTAATGTACTTTCCTTATTTCCTGTATAATAGATAACAGAGAGTATTTACAGATACACCCAAAAGACTTTGGCTACTACGCCATATCCGAAATACTGTATTGCATGCTATTACACCAAGATCTGATTGTGTTAAGTGCGTTCTTTGTTATATAAATACGTAGCACCTATAACCACGTAGCACCGTTCAGTCCGTCCATCTATCGTTTTGTCTGTCCGTCTGCATACAACAGAGCAAAAACTATCCAATTTTGAGATTTAAAATGTATAATAATTTGTGCATAATTTTGTCGAGTCATTACAAATTTTATGAAAGTCCGATCAGATTGCAGATAATATTTACAGAAACGCAAAAAATATTTCTACCATTATACTGCATGCTATCACAGCAAGGTCTGAATATTTAAAAAATTTTATTGTAGAACGAACGCACATCATTTGCTACGCTTCACGTGCAGTTTCCAACTTGTTTTCTTTGGTTACATAATGATGCAATAAATAGTAATATTACTTTTCTTTTACTCTCCACCTGCGCGGGGTAAGTAGAACTTCTTACAATTAAAACATGTAGATAACATTATTTTCCTTATTTTTACTAGTAAACATAACAAGGTATCATTCTGTACTTGATTTTCCTAACAACTAATTATACATATGCGTTAGAAGAATAGGAACAGCGAGCGTTAGCTGCAATATTCCATGTTTTGATATGAAATGATTTTATGATCGCATAATAGTTTTAGTAATAATTCAAATTCTCATAAAAATAGATAAAAGACCAAAAAATAAATATCAACAGTATTGGCGTAAAAAAGGAAAAAGAATTGTTGGACCAAAATCATAACAAAAACAAAAGACAAATACCCTTTTTCCCCTAGAATTAAACCACGGTATCAAGTGCCAACTCCAACCTTACCTCCTAAAATGATAACGTCATATTTGTACCGCCCAATAGCTGGCAATCGTGCGTTTTAAACGAATTAAAATTATATATTTTATTAAATAAATTTTAAAAATAAGCATACAAAATAGACTTTTTAAATTAACGCAAATTCATACAGATTCCAAGAACATACTATTACATTTATCTTTCCATCGTTTTTCTTCCCATAATCCTTGCTTTAAGTGTACTTATTTATATATAAAATACTAAATAATGTTACAAAAATCTTAAACAATTTATAAAAAGTTATTTTGTTATATATAAACTTTCTATTTCCGTTGTAAGGCTATACTAAAACTTTCCATCTGATACTTGTGGTTATATTTACTGCCAACTCAAATTTAAAGTATTCCACGTACTTCTTATTTTTTTTTACCTCCCCCCCCCCACCCACTAGAAGATAACCTGGAAAATATCCCTTTTATTATCCTATTTTGCTATGTACGGGGATGTGTGGCATTGGTCAAGCAAGTCGGATTCGACCATTTTCGAGGTCTTCAAATAAAAATTTCATCATTATAATATTTTTCATTACAAATTACATGTATTTGACTTGAAAATAGGTCAGATAGTTGGCAGTTACAGAAAATCTACATTACGTACTTTTGTGCTTAAATATTAAACAACACTTTATAACTCTTTAAAACGATATAACTTTTTTGAGTAATATTCCGAAACGAAATGGCCGTTATCCGTGGTTCAAGCTTTAACTGCAATTCTATTTACCACCAACGTACTGTTGGGTAATTCTGACAAACGATCACGCCAGAATGACGATCTTATTAGAAAGGTAATAAGAAATTCATGCAAAAGGCAAAATCTTCTTCCACCCTTTTCCCATAATACGGAAGATTTTGAAATCGTGAATAAGAAATCGATTTTAAGTAACGAGAGACGATTCAAAGTGAAACTTGGAATTCACTTGCCGGAATTGATTAAGATGAAAACGATATTCGATACGTTACAATATACTGTCCGGAAAGGTATATCGATCATACAGATCTAAGAATTCATGGCGCGTTTCTTCAAAAGGCATACATTAAAGAAAGTTTGGAAAATAAAATTATTTTTCGTTTAGAGGATAAAAGCGTTTGGTTAATTTATTTTTTATTAATTTTGCTGCTGAAGAAATTCGAATGGTTCCAGAAAAGTTACGTTTGAATTCTCAATTATAGCGAAGTGTCGCCATTTTTAAACTAATTCTTAGGGAAAATCAGTTGTTTGATTAAAAAATATTTTTTAGGAATTTAAAAAAGCCACAAATAAAATTGTCATTATTTAAGAAAGAAGCGATTTCAGTTATATTAGGAGGACATTAGACAATCGTAACCCCGTGGCAGATTTTTTTATTTTAACTTTCAGCGACAAGACAAATTAACAACAAAAATTTTCTACAACAAATATTTTTTAACAGTAGAAATGGATGTAAACTTAAACATAACACAATTAAAAAACAGACACTGAAGTACTAATATATCGTAAATTAGATATTATATGTGTTTTTATATAATAATGGCTTTTACTATTTTTAATTTTCATGTATAAAAAGATCAAAAATATAAAATTGATGAATCAAAATTCGATGAACTATTTACAAAACTTACTGTAATTTAAAGTAAATAGATTTTCCATTTTTTTTTTTATATTACTTACCTATTATACGCAGTATTGCGTAAGTCTTGCAATCGTTTTGAAAATCGGGGGGGGGGGGGGAAACACGGATTTAAACGTTTTAGAAACTGGCGATTCTGAAAAACATTTAAAAGAAAAAAAATTGCCGTCCGTCTGTCTGTCAACGCTCCATCTCCCAAACAAATTAAGATACAGACTTTAAATTTGGTGTGTACTCAGTATGTAATTAAGGAAAGAAGCCTATTAAATATCAGTAACCTTGATTATCCAGAACTATTTTTTTCGGACTCTCGAAATATTAGTTCTGATGAAAGGTATAAAAAAAATTTCGATTTTTTTTTTATTTTAAGGAGTGGTTATAAAAGACGCTAACACAAAATTTGCATAAAAAAAAATTAAGTCAATCAGATAATTAGTCGCTGAGATATTTGTAATCTTATTTTCCACATTCTTCGAATTTTCATTAGTTGATTAGATGAATTTATTGTACTGCTGGAGGGGTAGAAGGAAGTAGAGAAAAACATGGTGTTCATATGCTTAATTACAAATGTTTAAAATATAAATTAATGTGTATACACACACATTTAATTTTTTCCCTTGCTACAAGTTACGAACAAGGTCACTTTTATTAATGTCATAAATAAACTTATCTATTTTAACCCATTTAATTTAAAGCCAGTTTTAAAAAAATGTATAGTATGTTTTCTACATTATCAATTAAGGAGCTTAGTTGAATAAAAAACGAAGACTTGTACAAACTTCTAATCAAACTTTAAAAAGTTTAACCCATATCTGACACTAGATTTTTTCCGCATGATTTTGCATTTGTTTTATTCCCCCTACTAAATTTTACAAAATACATTTTTTGCATATTTCTCTTGAACACGTTGTCTAAGAATAATTAAAAATGTTTTATAAAAATGTCGTTCCAATCGAATAAAATTTGTCAGAGATAGAGGTTTTAATATACCTTTGGAAATGAAATTAGACCAATAAGGTTTTAACACATTTTATATGAAATTAAATTAATTCTAAAACATAACATTTCAATCAGCAAGGTTCAGCAATTCGAGGTGAAAGTTTTCTGCAAGACTTCGTTCCTTTTCTGCGACAATGTCACCGCGTTTCTGCCACGGCGATCGTAACTATATACAATCGAACCTCGGTTTAACGAATGTAACAGATCCTTTGACAATATCGTTAAATCGAGGTTATCGGTAAATGAGGGGTAATGTATCCAGATTAAAACCGCATCAAATTGCGGTTTTAATCTCAGGATCATTGAGTTTTCAATTTTTCCCTAATAAATTTATACCGTAAAACGGGGTGAATCGGAACACTTTTCAACTTCAACGTTAAAAAAAAAAGCAACAATTGATTTAATTTTTTTTTATTTTTCTACTAGAAACTTCGGTCTTGTTCTGTTCTTTACTTTTTAAGCAAAAACGAAACATTTTTACTGTTTATATATGTATTATTTACTTTTTTAATGGTGTTCCGATTCACCCCTATCTGCGGGGTGAATCGGAACAAATGTTATAATCTCTATTTATTCCGATTCAAGCTTTAATGGAATTAATAAAAACAGGTATTAATGATAAGGGAGGAATAGGAACACGTAGTTACTGTGAAACCAAGCTTTTATCTCATATGCAAGTAAAGATGTGCCTTTTTGAAAATTAAAAAACAACTTTGAAATCAAGAAAAATTTAAATTTATTTTTTTAAGAAATTATATTCGAATTGCAGAAGTAGAATTTAATACAAATTCAGATCTGTTCTGTGTTAGCCTTTACTAGAAGTCATTGGGTAAGTGAATCTATTGAGTAGCCCCAATCGCTGCATGTATTAGTAGGATCTACTAATATGCTCTCATTTCCAGCCCTTAGTACTGTTTGCATCCCTCTCTTTTTTAATTGGTTTTTCATTTTGAGATGTTTGTGTAATTTTGTGGATGTCAGAGAATAATTCTGTGCAGTTTTTCTAACTAATTTGGTATTTTTGAATTCTTTTGTGTGTTCCATTTCTGTTGGATTAGGCGTTGACTTTTTTTTATTTAACCAAGTAATTTCTGGGCACTTTTAAACTCTTCAAGTAATTAGAACAAACAAAATATTGTTACAATACCTATTCTTACATATGTTTTCATATATTACATGAAACTATTACTGAGTAGAAAATTTAACCATAAGAGAAAACGTGTTCCGACTCACCCCGTAAATCTTAAACCTCTGATTTTACAAGCCATTTTTTATTTTTTCATTACGTAGTTTAGAAATAAATAGAATTTAATACAGCATATCGTTTACGGGTCTATCATTAATTAAAAATCCCCTCTCTTAGGTTTAGAATACAAAAAATACTGAAGTTACATACAAAGTTTTGAAGGCATTGAAAAAATGAGGTTTTTAAGGATCCTCTTTAATTTTTTTTTATATACCCCAGCAGTTGTGCAAACATGTCAAAACTGAATTTCCCAACTCTTAATGTTATTACCTTCTTATAAAAAAATTGGCAACTAAAAATATCAGCAAATATATTTATAATAAATTTATTTATATGACCGGGAAGTTTCGTTCCTATTCACCCCGCTGTTCTTATTCACCCCATTTTACGGTAACCTAATTTATCAGGGATTTTGATAAATTAAAACCGCTTCAAATTTAGTAAAACTTCAAAAATGTACCTACCCTTAGAATTTTTAATATTTCTAGTGGACGGTTTAAAACGTTAAACGGCTTAGGATGCGGATCCCCATCTAGCAAGGTCGAAGAGTTGCAATTATTTCCACGGTAAAAGTTATTAAACGTCCGCATATCAACACAATCTTTTTAGGGAAATTCTAATTATTTCAAATATTTCGAAACGTTCGGAGAAGTATTTTGGAAAAAGTGTATAAAATCTGAGAAAATTTCGACGAAAAAGGCTAAACAAGTGTGTGTAGGGAGGGGGGAGGGATTAGTGTAATTTCCAGTTTCGCTATCACTACTAAATGTAAATATGCATGTGCAAACTTTTTTTTACAAAAGTTATAGAAAATTCGGATGCAATTATATTTATGACCTATTAAAATTTTTCACTATTCGAAAAACGAGGACATTTTATGTTAAGGGAGTCTGGGACCCAGAATAATTCTTATTTATAGAGTTCAAACTTTGAATTTTTATGGTTAATCATCATTTGCGAACAAAATCACATGATTAAACTTTTCATAATTAAAATATATATATATATTTAAAAAATTTAAAAAGTGGTGGGATTTAAAATCATTATAACTCAAAGTATTATTTGTAGAATCGCAATTTTTTTTTTATTTAAATAAACGGAAATACCTAAATTTTAATTTAGATTCAGCATTTAAAAAATTTAATTCATTATATTTAAAGTAAAAATCTAAAAGACAAATGATGTAACTTTAATTTTAAAAAATAATCTTATTTTCAAAAGTAAAATATTTATTTTTCAAATTTGCTTAATCAAAATTTAAATAATCGAAAATGACATTTTCCAAGTTGGAAGTATTTATCTCTAATTGTTCTTGAGTTATAACAATTTAAATCCGTGAAATTGGGAAAAAAAATCCATGAAGAAAAACACATTTTCACAAGAAGTCTTTTTCATAACAACTATTGCTTGAAAGCTAAATTTCGAAAAGAAACTAAAAACGAAACAATATTTCTTTTAAGTATGATAAAATAGTGTTTTAAACGTCATTTAAAACAGGGAATTTTTAATGCAATAAGTTTTTTTAGAAAATTTGAAGATTGTGTTCCGGATCCTCTTAAACTTAACGCAAAAACAAGAAAATGGGAGAAGATAACATTTCTTTTACAATTAGATTAATATTTTTTGACAAAACATTTTAACACGTGCAGAGATCGAATAACGCAAACTATTTGCTTAACTAGTGAATGAGCCCAATTGGGGGAAAGAAAAATCACGCGTTAAGCATAGATTATGAAACACTATCCAACACTCTCCGAAATCCTTAAAACTTTGTTATTTAGGGAAATAAAATGTTACTCTCCCATAGCCAAATAAGTATTCTAATACTTTTTAACAGCCCTGTATTTGATATGTCGGTTGATATACATACTATAAATTGAGGAAATTTGGTTCAGCAAGAAAATTCCTAACAGGTTGACATTTCTCTTTCAGCAATTAATGCTAAGAGATGGAAACATTTAAATACCTTTGTCCATCGCTGTAATTTACCTAACTAAATATTTAGCTAAAATTTAATTCAAACTAGAACACTCTCAAAACTACTGAAATCTTATTTCCAAAAATTATGATCCATAGGTGATCGTGTATCCAAATCTTTTCATGACCCTGTATATGACTTTATCGATATTTTACATTTTTTAGTAAACTGTATGCAGTTTAGTGTAAAAAAAAAATATAAGTTATTATAATGTGTGTAATAATGTATAAGTTATTAACCATTTGAAAAATGGTTGTTGTTTTCGGGAGAATGGACCCGATGATGTTACCACTTTTGAATTTAAATTAAATTCTTTATTTTTAGAAGAATTTTTATTTGAATTTAAATTAAATTCTTTACTTTTAGAAGAATTTTTATTTGAATAGTAAATTAAAATGGTTAAAATCATTGTAATAAAGGAGAAAACTAACAAATTTAAAAATGGGTAGACGGAAATTAACAGATACGGAAAAAGCCGAAGCCAAAGAAATGAATGAACGTGAATATCGCATTCAATGATATTAAACACAGTCAACATGTATAAGTTGCTTATTAGTTTGGCGATTCGTATCATTTGGCGAAATTGGTCGACGGGATAACTGAGTAATACTGTATTTGGTTTGGCGCAAAAACGTCTTTCAATGCAGAAAATGATAAAATCAAAAGATTATTGAGCCGCTGAAAACCAATTACGTGTTGAAAGGCGATCACGAAAAAGGAAGCAATTTAATGCCGAACCGATTAATTGTAAAACATCATGTCGCCAGGGCGACCAATCCACTAGCCATGGCGTTTTACTATCGGTCGGTTCTAACCAGGAAAATTTGAGTGCCAATAGTGATTCTAACAAGCCGGAAAATGTTATAGCTATTACTCTTGATTTTCCACCACCTAAAAAGAAAACTAAAAAGCAATCGGCTTGGGAAAAACTGGGAAAAAACTTTTTTGATTCGATGTCTGATGGACCCATTCACAGATGCATGTGCTGCGATCGATTTTGGTTTAAAACCTCCATCACCAAAATTCTGCTCTGTAAAATCAAACAATATATGCCAAAGTCTTACAAGTATAACAGTATATGCCAAAGCTGTATTTTAATAATGTTTACTTTTGCACCAACAATGTTAAATAGTTTGAAATGTTTCTTTCGTCGCCAACTTTTATGCTTGGCGACAATAGAGTGATATAACTTAAACGAACCGTACCTTCAAATTGCAGCATGTATAAAGTCATTTATAGCAGTGGCACGGATAATACACAATAAAACAACTGGTATTTAGCTTAAAATGATAGATGAATGTATCGAGTGAAACATTTTTCAAATGGTTGGGGTAATTTCTTAAATTACAATTATTTTTTAAAACTCACCTTTAAGTAAATTTACGCACATATTCAGTAACCTTTACAAGCTGTTTTGTGTAGCCCTATGTATATTAACTATAGAATTCGTACATACCATATAATATCCTTACTTAAAAACTGAGAAACTTAAAAACGCATATCATAATTAAAAATCATCCCTCCATCAGCCATCATTATTTCGGATAAAATACACCATTGGAAATCTTTTGTGCAACCCGTAAGTGCCATGCACCTCGAATTATGCCTAAAATAACTTACATTAAGCCTCAACGACGTATATCGATTTTATTATACATGAAATAGTTTTGTATAATTAGAATGTGTTGCAAACAATTCCCCCTTTTACCATTATGTGGTGTAATTCTTGTGAGACCCTGTAAATAAATAACTATTTTCCCCGCATAGTTTACAAATGCATCGTTTAGTGCACTTCGTAAATGCATATAAATTTGAATATGTTTGATAGGATGCAACATCTTTAAAATTCATTTGAAACTACTTTTCTCCCATAGTCCGCAGAATATAAAATCCGAAGCAGTCGCTGCATACTCATTCTTCCCCATGTATAGAAAACGTTTACTTGACAATATTATGGAACATTCTCATTGATCGGAATAGAGATATATTCTATGCGAGCGGAGAGTGAGCATGCAGCAAATATTTTTAAAAGTGCAACGTAACGGAAAACTTGACTGTCCCTGCAAATAAACTATAGAAACTTCATTTGCAATAGGGTTCTCACCAAGGTCAATAACCTCCAAATATTTCATACAATTAGAGTATATTTACGAGAGTTAGAGTGCGGACAGACACACCGAAAGTAAACACCTTTCAACTTCGTTATAAAAAAGTCTAATACTGGGTTAAAATAGATAATTTTATTCGGAAATTAACTTATTCGTTTTCGAAGGTAAAATACTACTAATACTCATTCATTTGTTTTAAAACAAAGAAAGTGACGTCACCGATGACTGAAAAAAAATATTTCAGAAATCTATTTTAAATAACCAGCAATTTAGATTCACAAATATTCATCTGAAATTGCAAATCATTTTAAAACATCAATTTAATTATCACTAACCTAAATTCCGACAATCGCAAATTTAAGGCCTTTAACATGTTGAGTGCCATGGTGACTGGCACTAAACTTAGGCCGTGACAGGCACCGGTGACTGACTGACATGATATAAGACTAAAAATATATTATTTTAAGTAATTAAGAAAGTATAGTCTTGTAATAAAAGTAAAGTACATTTTGAATAAATTTTTCGTAATTACTTAAAACAATGTGTTTAGTTTCGTATTGTTGCAGCGTATATAGGGTTCTTTTGATCTTATGGTTAGACGACTTCCAACTCTTGTCTCTTAGAAAAGTACAAAATAATTTATTTACAGATCTTCGGAACAACAGAGTCTTCGAAACTCACAAATCTCTATAAATAAAAGGAATTCCGAGGATAATTAATTGAGGCACAGGGGAGCAAATCTTGGCAATGCGCCAACTCGGTCCAGAGGAAGCAAATCTTGGCAATGCGCCAACTCGTAAATATTAATCTAAAATATAGATTTCTGACTGCAGACGATTTTAAGATATTAACAAAAGAATGTTATATTTTCAAGCAAAACGTTAAAATAATTTTCTATATTGATATTTAAAACACATATGATAAAATAATTAATATTTTTTACCGGTGAAGCGATAGATTAGTTCTTTTTAAAAAACAACAGTCAGTGGCCACGTATTTCTGACAATGCATTTCTGCAAGTTTCGAGTTAATGATAAAATAATACAAATTTCAAGTTCGTTTAATATTGTTAATACGGACCCGGGCAACGCCGGGCGGGTTAGCTAGTATTATTAGATATTCAAAAATAACTGCTCAAATCTATCGTACAAGTACAGATATAGGTCTCAGAGACTTTATACAACGTCTCAACATTAAATAACATTCAAAACAACGTAGATAAAACTCAAGCAAACTTGCTTAACAATCGCCTAGTTGTTCACTCAATGACTGACTGATAAATAATAACCACGACAGCTCGTATTGCTCTCCTTATATAGGCTCGCAGCATGCGCTGGAAATTTCCACAGGCTTCTTGAATATTCCAGAAAACCACGGAATAACATTCAATGTATCAGCATATCTAAAGGGGGGTTACCATAGAGAGGGAAGGGTTACCATCGCCAAGTTTGTCGCCAACTTGGCGATATATCGCCAAATTTGGCGACCAAAATTAGTCATCAAAAGCGCCGCCAACTTGGCGATATCTATGATATTTCGCCAAGCTGCCATAGACATTCACTGAAAATAATAGACAAGTTTGCTTGATAACAGAGACAATGTAACAAAAACTAAAATTAGTAAAGGAATGGAGCTTAAGATTATTTACATTATTTTACAGTACTAACACTAACTATTTACAAAATCCGTAACACTACCCCCTCCTCAAAGACTGCACGTCCCGGGCAATGCAATCCTTGAGTTAGAGGAAAACACTTAAAATAATTTACTTAAAAAAAAAAACTATTTACAAAACCCGTAACAGTATCATATTTTAAGTTGTCAATCACCGGTAACTAACGTAGCCTAAACAGAAAGTTTAGTGACAATCAACGTGTTAAACAAGTGAATGATTAAAATCCCCAAAAGATTTTATTGTGAAGGTTTAAAAAAATGAAAAATTCTCAGTTTGTCTACATTGTCTTGAGGTCATTTTGCAAAATCGAGTGAAAATAACATCTATTTTTTATGAAAATCGCCGGAAATATATTTATTTTCTTCTAAATCAAAATATTCACCTATTAACCCGGGAGAACTAAGCTGCATGAGATTTTCTTTCTTCACCGTACCTTTAAGACTATTTCAAACATTTTTCATTTTAATAAAATTTCAAAATGCGATTTCGATTAATTTACCACTATTTGTGAATTAAAGTACTAAGCCAAACAAAATTGATATTAAGTTAATGTAAAGTAAAAGAAAAGCAATTGGGAACCGCG
The DNA here is from genome assembly GCA_964019185.1 of Maratus speculifer. NCBI lineage: Eukaryota > Metazoa > Arthropoda > Arachnida > Araneae > Salticidae > Maratus > Maratus speculifer. The sequence goes on from OZ025302.1 coordinate 99,796,066, forward strand.
AGAGAAATTCTCACTTGCTAGTTCTCCCGGGTTAAAAAAAGTAGAAAAATCTACAGTGTCTCACAAAAGTGATGGGACACTTGTGCTTTATAAAAAGAAACTGCAATAAAATAAATAAACAAACACGTGCAAAAATTTTTTGGATGTGTTTCATATTTAAAGTTAGTAACAATTATTACATAACATACATTTTGTCAAAATATTAATTTAGTAAAAATACAATTGTTCAGAACGGAGCAAAAAATGGCTCACATAAGTGATGGGACACTTACTTTTCCATCAAATATTTATCCAAAAATTTTACTTTTTAAAAGGTTTTAATATTTTGTTGGATTTCCTTTTACTTTTAAAACATGATTTAATCTTTTTGGGATGGATTCGACTAATTTTTTTGTGATTTCTGGAGTGATTTTACCCCATTCTTCTTGAAGCATCAATTTTAGTTGTTGTTTTGAAGAAATGGTGTGTTTGCGAATTCTTGATTCCAATTCTTGCCAAATATTCTCTATGGGATTTAAGTCTAGAGATTGTGGTGGTGTTTTTATTATTTCAGGACAGTTATATAGCAGACAGAGTCTAACATTCAGAGCAGTGTGCTTGGGGTCATTGTCCTGGTAGAATTTAAAATCGTTATGAAGGTTCAATTTTCGTGCTGAAGATTTCAAATTTTGCTTTAAAATATCAATATACTTGAACTGATCCATTATACTGTCAATAAAAACAAGATTACCAACTCCAGCGGACGACATACACCCCCATACCATAACTCCTCCTCCACCATGTTTTACTGTTGGTACCAAGTTCTGTTTGCGAAATTCTTCCCTGGGTTTTCTCCAGACCAAGATTCTACCGTCAGAGCCAAACATATTAAATTTACTCTCATCAGCAAATATAACTTTATTCCAGTAATCAGAATTCTTATTTATGTTGGATTTTGCGAAAGCTAGTCCGAGTTTCCTATTCTTTTCACTTACGAAGAATTTTTTCCTGGCTACTCTACCGTGATATCCAGCAGATCGAATTACCCTTCTAATAGTCTCAGGATTAAAATTTATTCCATATAATGCTTGTAAATCAGCAGCAGCTTTTGAAGCACTATTTCTTGGATTTTTAATATTTCGAACGATAATTCGCTTTATTCCATTGGATAGCTTTGATGGTCGGCCAGGTCTTCTTTTATCCTGAATCATACGATTCTTTTTATATCGTTTAATGATATTGAAAACTGTTGAACGATTCAAGTTAACCGTTTCAGCAGTTTTTCCAATAGATTTTCCACGTTCAATATGCAAATTAATAACTAATTTTCGAATTTCAGGCGAAGTTTCTTTTCGTTTAGCATTCATGGCTACACAGAGCTAAAAAACACAAATTCCAAAACAAACTGGAGAGAAATACTGCAGACGATTTTATAAATTATTGCCAATTGCTTTTAAGTAAAAATAAAACCCCAAAAAATATTTTTATTGCTTATTTCAGACGATTTTTGTTGCATATATAATGGTGACCCATCACTTATGTGAGCTATTTTTTTGCTCAGTTCTAAACATTTGTATTTTTATTAAATTAATATTTTAACAAAATGTATGTTATGTAATAATCTTTACTAAATTTAAGTATGAAACACACCCACAAAAAAATGTGTACATGTTTTTTTAATTTATTCGATTAGTTCCCTTTTGTAAAGCACAAGTGTCCCATCACTTATGTGAGACACTAAATAATTTAAGAAAAAAACTTATACGCGGACTTAGGTAGCAAAAATGTTATAGCTGGTTCAGAAACAGCTTAAACTACTCGATATTTCAACAATAACTTTTGTAAAATCATCTAAATTACAGGATAAGATTTTTTTCCGGTGTACTTCAGAATTAACGATCGACTCCAAAAATAAACAAAGCAAAAAATTCTAAGCAAAATTTACGCCCAATCAGCTTTCCAACACTTAAATATTTTAAGCTTTACGAATATTAGCCCTCTCAAAAGAGTTCATTTCCGAAAACCACTTTTGTAAAATTGTTGAAATCCGATTAATTCAGAGTCACATGTACGATTATATCAGAGTACGTAAGTTTCAAAACTCATGAATCGCAGGTAATGGATTCCATTTCATTAATAAATTCCATTACCTGCGGCTCGTTCCGCCGAGCTGTCTAAATGACAGACCAGATGTTATGGCCAATAAGGTTATCCGAGCAAAAAATCCCAGCCGGTTATCGCCCGGTTAGCTTAACAGGTAAAGCATTGGCCTTGTAAGCCAAGTATCCGGGTTAGATTCGCGGCCTGGGCAAATTTTCGCTCAGATGGAGATATTCAATTCGTATAATGAATTATTGCCAATTGCACCCATTGGAATATACCAATTCGTTTGTAATCTGAAATCTTCAACTAAAATATGTATATCACAGAATTAAAAATTTGTTCCTTTACTCGATATCAACGGTCCTACCATCCGTTAAGTCTGTTAAAAAAAATTGAAAAAAGAAAGCCATTTGACAATAAAGCAAATCTATTTGGAACTTAATTATTCTTAAAATTTTCACTGTGCAACTTAACACCTTTATCATCCAAGTTCTTCAGATATTACGCTTTATGTAGAATAGAAAATAACGAAACCTTTACAAGTTTGTGTAAACTAGAGTTGTTCCACACTTAAATATTTAAAAAAAATTTAAATCGAAGTGAAAAAGCCTAAATAAACTAGTTAAGGAGCAACACTAGTCCCTGAAAAAGACCCGGATGATAATGTTAAGTCTATGGGGACGTTGTTTTCAAATATCTCAAATTTTAGTATTTTTACATTTTTTGCATAAGATGCCCGATTGCATGTCTGTTTAGATTTTACTTTTTCGATTAGATATTTTTATATATTAGGTTTCAATTTTAGAACCGGTTCTAACCAGTTTCGAAAATTAAAGTAATTGTTTAAAATATTCTGAAACCAAAATTGAAAAAGTAAATAGTAGCCCGGCTGTAGATAGTCTTCAACTATCCTGTGCAAAAATAAAACTTTAAAATATTCAAATTGGAGCGAAATATTTCAAAAGTACATTCCCATAGACTTATCCGGGTCTTTTTCAGAGACTAGTGTGGGGCCTTAAGTGAAAACCTCCAATATTCTTTTAAATAAACAAAATGGTTACAAGTATTGCCATCACTAACTAGGGAAGAGCAAGACACCGATTTTGACGAAAGTGGTATCGTTGGAAAGATCTCATCGAGAGCAGTAAAAAAACTCCAAGGAACTACCCGTCGCAAATCAGCCGTTTCAGATATCCGACAGTTTGTCATGTAATTAATGCATACTTAATGGGGACCGCAAAAAATTTCAGTCTCGTTTTAACGAAAGTGGTATTAAAAAGATAACACGGACAAAAACGCAATAGAACTACCCGTCGGAAACTAGCCATTTTCGAGATATCCGATAATTATTTCACGTAGCTAGTGCATACTGTTTTAGTGGACACAATGTGGGACCGCAAAATTTCTCTATTTTGATGAAAATGGTGTCGTTGCAAAGATATTGTGAGAAGTAAAAACTCACTAGAACTAACCATCTGAAATGAGCCGTTTTCGAAATATCCAGCAATTTGTCAATGCAGTTTCCCAGATGTGTGCAGTGCATTAGCAATGCGACACAAATTGTCGGATATCTCGAAAATGTCTCATTTCCGACGGGTGATTCCATTGAGTTTACTTCTCACGATGATATCTTTTCAACGATACCACTTTCGTGAAAACTAGACAAAAAAAATTTTGCGGTCCCGTATTAAGTATGCACTAATTGCGTGACAAATTGTCGGATATCTAAAACTGCCGATTTGCGACGGGTAGTTCCATCGAGTTTTTTACTGCTCACGATGAGATCTTTCCAACGATACCACTTTCGTCAAAATCTGACTTGCACTTCCCTAGTAAGACTTTGAGGGAAGGGACCTAAAAATTCTAAAGTCAATTAGTATTTGCCATCTTTATAAAATAATTTTGCCTAGTTACTACCATTGAAATTGTAACAAGTAAGAAAAATCATGCGTTAAGCATAGATTATGAAGCACTTTCCAACACTTAATGAAATCTTTAACAAAACTTTGTTATTTAGGGAAATAATAGTGTATAGCCAAATATACCCAAATATGTATTCCAGTACATTAGAACAGCCCTGTATTTCATATGTCAGTTCATATAATGGGAAAATTTAGCTTGGCAAGAAAATACCCAGTAGCTTGAAATTTCTTTTTCAGCAATTCATACTATTAGATTGAAACATACTTGAATATTTTTGTTCAGCCCTGTAGTTTACATTGTACCTTTATTACACGTCAGCATTAGGCTAAAATTTATTGTAAACTAAAACACTTTTAAAACAACTGAAATCACATTCTCATAAATCATCATTCATAGGCGTCTATGTACCGAATTCTTTGCGTGGCCCTGTATATCCCTTTATCTATATTCTGCAAACATTTCTCAATAAATTAAATGCAGCTCAGCGAACAAATGCATAGCTTATTTAAGAACCATGTTTAAATAATTTACGCTCATATTCAGTAACGTTGGTGAGCTCTTTTGGGGAGCCCTGTATATCAACTATAACATTTATACACACCATATAATGTGCATATATTTAGCGAAATATAAACGCGAATATCATAATTAAAATGCATTTCATCATCGGACACATACGGTACTTCGGAATGAATATACTATTTGAAATCTTTTGTATGGCCCTGTAAATGCTATGTACTTCATATTATGCAAAACAGTAGCGTATAATTTATATTAAGCTTCAGTGACATATATCAATTTTATTATACATGAAAAATCTTAATATATTTAAAATATGTCACACACAATTCCCCCTTTTACCATTATCTAATGAAATTCTTTTGTGTGGCCCTGTAAATGAATAATAGCTACATTTTCACCTTATATTTTATAGAATGCATATTTTAATATGTTTGACAGGGTATAACATCTTTAAAATTCCTTTGAAACATTTTTTTCCCATAGGCCGTAATGTAATAGGAAACTTTTGATTCGCCCTGTAGATAAATTAATCATGGTAGAAACTTCATTTTCGATAGGACTTGTGCTAGGGTAAACGTCAATAACGTCCTAAAATTTCATGGCAATCCGAGTATATTAACGATTTTTCCCCATGGGCCGTAATGTAATAGAAAACTTTTGATTCGCCCTGTAGATAAACTAATCATAATGGAAACTTCATTTTCAATAGGGTTCATGCTAGGGTAAACGTCAATAACGTCCTAAAATTTCATGGCAATCCGAGTATATTAACGATTTTTCCCCCATAGGCCGTAATGTAATGGGAAACTTTTGGTTCTCTCTGTAGATAAACTAATCATGATAGATACTTCATTTTCAATAGGGTTCTTGCTAGGGTAAATCTCAATAATGTATAAAAATTTCATAGCAATCCGAGTATATTTACGGGAGTTAGAGCGCGGACAGACGGACAGACAAACCGAATGCATAAGCACTTTTCAACTTTGTTGGAAAGTGCTAATAAAAATGGTTATATTCCCAATTTCATTTAGAACTTTTGCCACATCTAACACCATTTCTGAAAAAATTTAGGATTTTGACAACTACGTTTGCCAATCATAACACCGTTCTCCAATTTTTGGGGCGGAGGCTCTCCCAGTTCCCACTCCCCCCAAAGCGAGGATCCAGGTTACAAGTGTTACAGTGGAATTATCCCAATTTACATATTCAGTAGTTCAAAGTAAGTTTATATCGCATTGAAGCTTCAGCAGTTAAATTTTATAAACAAAGGAAAGGTCATTTCATTTTCGTACTTTACATCTTAAACTGCCAGCACACCGATAAAATTTACTCAATTGCGTTGTGAAGCCAATCCAAAAATGTAGGCGCGTATGTTAACTGGTTAAAAAGAATGAATCTTTCAATTCAGTTTTCCAAGTAAGTAAATATGTAACGCCTTTTAAAAACTCAGGTCACTTTCAGCTTTATGAAAATAGAGATCTGAATGTTAAATTTCAAATACTTTGTCTTATTGATAATGCGCCCGCTGAGGAACCGTCTGCAAGCTCATGCTACCCCTTTCAGACGCAGAAGAAATTTTTTCGCAAGATGCTAAAATAATTCACCGACATCAGAATATTCAAACTGATTTCTTTGAAAATAAAAACCCAGTATATTGCACTTCCATTGACGAGCGACTAGATAGCGTTTCCTCCATTAAAAAGCGCATGCGTCAACCGATTCCTGGGTTGCTTTCTACCGTTGAGTTGGCGAAGAAACGCCAAGTACTATCAGAAAATCAAATTTATTAATACAAATAATTCTTTTCATTAAATAATTACTGACAATAAAAGAATTCCAAATATATATATTCTAATTTTTATCACTTAAAAAGTATTTTTTATTAGTTAAAATGAATATTTATTAAAATGTAATATTAGCCGAATGAATTTATCAAAATATTCACTTTTAAAAATTTTTATCATTTATATGTAAATTATATTAGTAATTTATGTTGCAGTGGTAAAATAAATATTATACCACTTAAGTTATACTTTAATTCAATGAATGGTAAAAATATAAATGAATGTACACTGGTGTCCAAAAGTTAAGCATAATTGGTAATTAAGTAATTATTTTTAAGTAATGAAAGAAATATGAATCAGAATGTGCTGAAACTCCAGGTGTGTAAACAAAATAGTACGCGTCACATATTTTCGCGAAGAGTTTTCCCCGAAATCGAACAGGGGACCGTCAACAAATTGAAAAAGAACGAAGATCTTTTGGATAACCCTGTCAAAACTAATGTAGCAAAAGCGTTCAAACTGCACATTATGATTAATTGGCTTATTGTAATGTACTGTGTTAATTTTTACAAGGATAGCATGTATACTCGTAGAGAAATTAAGGTTTTTATAAAAACAGTCCTAAATTTTTCCAAGTTTTTTGCTTATAATTTGCAGAGTTCTTATTATAAAATAATGTTCTTTTCTGAAAATATGACAAACATCATTGTACACAATACCCTGTCATCAGAATTTAAAAATAATAAAAATTGTATGAAAAATGAGTATGTTTAATAAATAATTTTTCATTGCGCATGCGTCAACGATATCAAAATGTCATTTGCATATTGTGTTCGCTAAATGTATAGAGCAACTTCTGTAAAAGTTTCAAAAACATAGCTTGAAAATTCTGAAAATGGGAGCCTATAGAATCAACTCAAAATCCGTTATTCTTAAAGGAAGCAAAAAAAAATCAGGGGTTTTACCTAGATATCGTTGTACGTGCAATATTGTGTAGGCACTAAACAATAGAATATGGATACAGCCCCTCATCTTTTTGCTTCATTTAGGGAATAAAGGATTTTGAGTTGATTCTATAGGCTCCCATTTTCAGAATTTTCAAGCAATGTTTTTGAAACTTTTACAGAAGTTGCTCTATACATTTAGCTAACACAATATGCAAATGACATTTTGATATTGTTGACGCATGCGCAATGAAAAATTATTTACTAAACATACTCATTTTTCATACAATTTTTATTATTTTTAAATTATGATGACAGGGTATTGTGTGCAATGATGTTTGTCATATTTTCAGAAAAGAACATTTTATAATAAGAACTCTGCAAATTATAAGCAAAAAACTTTTTATAAAAACCTTAATTTCTCTACGAGTATACATGCTGTCCTTGTAAAAATTAACACAGTACATTACAATATGCCAATTAATCATAATGTGCAGTTTGAACGCTTTTGCTACATTAGTTTTGACAGGGTTATCCAAAAGATCTTCGTTCTTTTTCAATTTGTTGACGGTCCCCTGTTTGATTTCGGGGAAAACTCTTCGCGAAAATATGTGACGCGTACTATTTGGTTTAAACACCTGGAGTTTCAGTACATTCCGATTCACATTTCTTTCATTACTTAAAAATAATTACTTAATTACCAATTATGCTTAACTTTTGGACACCAGTGTACATATGATTTAATTGTTAATATTTGCAAATAATTTTATACATAAATATGTTCAATATATTTTTAAATGGAATAACAGTATCTTAAAATGACGATTGCATACATCTTAGCAAATAAAATATCTTATCGTAACAATCTATTTTCATTTAAATTAACCAAGTCAATATTGTAAAAGTTTGTAATTTGTTAACTACAAAGATAAAGTATATTCGCTAGCGCTACAGATAAAGTGCCAAACTAGCAGACCTCCCTTAGATCTAAATTTAGCCAAGTAATGACGCATGCGCTGTTCATTGGAGGAAACTCTATACCTAGTCACTCGTCTTTCATTGCAATAAGAAAATTTCATAAAATATTCTTTGTGTCATTTGACAGTTTGAATTAAATTGGGTGGCTAGACCCTCTAGCCACCGCCCCTTGAAAGGGTTAATCTTATACTGCGCGGATCAATTCTATTTGAGGACTCCAGAAGCCAAGTGGCACAAGTGACAAAGTTGAAAAAATGAACAGACGACTTGGAAATATGCTTCCTTTTCAGGCAAAGAAATTTAAGTTATTTTCTAATTATGCGCTGCGTTCTAGAGATCAACCATTCTTGCAGAATATAAATTTAACCTAAATTGTACTCGTTTTCACAGTTATTGAAATAAAAGTTCATAGGACAATAAGACAAGCTACAGCTTATTTTAATTCATTCAATTATGTTCGAATTTAACGTCCATAAATTTCAATTCGCTCCAATTCTTTGTCACTTCTATCCTCTTGGCTTCAGAGCTCCTCATTCATAAACAGGAAATGAGCGATTGACACCAGAATTTAAAGATTTAGAAAATACAAACTTGCTTATTTTCATGTTCGTTATATAAAAAATTAAATGTTCCGTGTGCCAGTAAAATTAGATGTCTTGAGGGACACCGCCCTCTAGAGTTTACGCGAGGATCGATTTGTTCAATAAAAAAAAGCACGAAAATTCCAATAACTTTATTCATAACAAACATGCAACAAAATATTCAGTCCATTAACAGCGAGAAGGTTTTATTAGCGTGGCGGGCATTCTCTGTTGCTGTACTGGTAGATGTAATGATCATCTGGCTTTGGTATTGCACGCATGAGAACTGAAAGAAAACAAGATCAGAATTTATCAAATACTACTTCATACTACATAAAATACTACTGCAAGAGCTAATGAGAACCACGTAGCCACCTCCACGACGTATGTCCTCATTCATTTTTACAAGCCAGATTCCACCCCCCCCCCCCAAAAAAAAAACTACACACAGTGGTTAGTTTTAGCACTTAATTGGCTAACAAGTCATTTGTGACAGCATTCTACAAAAGTTACGAGACCAATTAAGGGAAAGAAAAATTAAAAATTGTGGAAATATACAAGTAAATGGAACTTGAGGCCTACAAGTCATTGAAAAAGACCCGGGTGATAATGTGAAGTCTATGGGAGCGTTCTTTTCAAATTTCTCGCTCAAAATTTAACATAGGATAGACGAGGACGATCCACAACCGGCCTAGTTTACTTTTCAATTTTGGTTTCAGAGTCTTAAAAACTAAATTTCAAAACCGGTTTTGAAATTTAAAGTCTAAATGAGCAAAATCTAAAGTAAAAACTAGACCAATTGTAGATCGTCCTCAGCTATCCTATGTAAAAATTGTGTAAATATAAAAATTTACACAATTTAAAGAGAACTCTCCCATAGACTTTACATTATCCCGGTCTTTTGAGACCCGTGTTGCGCTTTAAGGCCCCACACTAGTCACTGAAAACGAGCCGGAATATAATGTTAAGTTTGTGGGGCCGTTCTTTTCAAGTATCTCGCTCAAATTCAATATTGTCATTTTTTGCATAAAATAGCTGAGGACTATAACCGGGCTAATTTTCACTTTAAAAAGATCCAAAAGCAAATTTTAATTACTTTAGCTTTTGAAACCGGTTAGAACAGGTTCCGAAAAATTAAAATATGTAACAAATCTAGAGTAAAATCTAGCCCGGCTGTAAATGATCAACTATCCTATGCAAAAAGTGTAGAAATATTAAAATTTGAGAAACATTTGAAAAGAACGCCCCATATAGACCGAGCATTACAATCCGGGTCTTTCAGAGACCCATGTTGAGTTTTAAAGAAATTCAGTCCCAAGATTTAAAAAAATTCCAAATGCTCTGCATCTTTAAGTATTTCCTAGATTTGAGTTTTAATCAATTAAAAATTGTACACATATTTAATCCCTTTAACAGTTAATTTCAGAATTCGATTATTCATATTGTACCCTTTAAATAAATTTAAAGTAATTTACTTTAGATTCGTTACAAAGACTAGATTCTATCAATTTCACGGATTTTATTTAAAATTGACACGGATCATTTTAAAATATCTTAAAAAAAAAAGAAAAAAATATTAAAAAAGGGACCGAAAAATTGTGAAAAAACAAACTAACGCATGTAAAATTTGCGGAAAATAGCATCTACGTGCTGATTTTCGCAAATCAGCTGAACAGAATATGCACAAAAGTAATTTGATTTTTTGCTCGAGCAAAGGCCACGGTCCCCGACTTTCTGAATTCTATTCCAGAATTTTAAGTCTATGGGAGTTTGGTGCCTTTTAAAAAAAAATCAAGAAAATTATTTAACTTCTTTCAGTGTTCTTAAAAGCTTTTAGTTTCAAAAAAAATTTAATATCGAGTTAAAATTTTACTTCCACAATATTAAACACGTTTTAGACATTTTGAAAATCAAGAGCTTTCCTTTAAGAAAATAACACCGAAAGTTATATTCTCCGAGGAGATTTTAAATATAAGATTGCATCAAACTCCGATACTCAACTTTACGGTGGACAATTCGGAAAGAGCGACCAGCAGCTTTAACACGTTTCGTAACAGAATATTAGAGTCTAATTACAAAATATTTAAAATTCTACGGTCGAAACAGCAAGCTTTAAAAGAGGATTGATACTTTTGAACACATCGAAAAGCAAAAATCCCTATGTTCGAAGCTTCAAAACTTATGCAATAAGTCAAAAAATATAAATAGAACTTCAATTAAACGGAAAGCTCATTTAAAATATACTTATAAATTCGTAAATATTGAAATAAAGTCTCACGTATGATAAAATCCGACAAAATGCATATAAAGAAGACTTTCGTATGGAGTGTTGTCTATACTAAACCAGAATATTTTTAAATATTGACCAAATTTAAAAATTTGGTTTAAGGATATTTTCAGAGTGCAAAATAAAATCTTACCTTTATTTTAGGTTGTACATACCTAACAGGATTTTAAAATTTCAATCGATTGCCCCTTTTAGTAACACTAAACTAAATATCCAAATTCATCGTTTTGAATAAACACTACGCTAAACGTAATCTCATTTTACATCAGATTGTAGTCTAAACTGCCATCATTAGTAAACTAAAACTATGATTTTTTTGCATATTGTGTAGAAGTTATAGAATCAATATGAAAAATTTCGAAAGTATCCCATTTTCTTTACTGTTAGCGGTCTCTGACCTTCACGTTTTTCAAGTTTCGGAGTTTAACTCGAAGTTTATAGATACCGGTCCAATTTTGTTTCATTTGGAGCCCTATTACTATCTCTAGAGACTAAAAGCTGAATTTTATTTACGATAGTCCTGTATATAAAGTTTATTAAAATGGCATTCCGAGTGTTAATTCAACATTTTATTCATCATTAGATTCAGCTGTCTGACAGACCGCTCACAGTAGCTACGAGACTGTCACAGCAATTAAGGGTTAAATTAGAAAGTATCCCGTTAAATCTCAATCTTTAACTACTGTGGCAGTACAAGACTAATGCATTTTTCAGTGTTCAGCTGCACTTAACTCTTTTACAATTTGTAGAAGGCAAGTCTATTCCGAATTTACCAATCTTATCCGGTGTAAAGGATTTGTACATCAAGTTTTTTTATTCATCTTTCGATAGATATGTCTCAGGCAACTATTTTCTAATGCAAGGTTTGTGCCATTTAAAATTCAGGTTTGTTCTTTTCTGTTTAATTCCGCGAAATGGACGAAACAAATTTCAGCAAGCCGTGGTACATTTTCCGAAATAAAGTTTCCATATGTCAGATTTATTGTAAAACTCATCTTTCAAAATATCTCCTGTAGCATAATTTGTGGAACTACCAGTTATTTAATTGGTCTTTGTATTCTTAGTAAACTATCTTTACCCAAACCAGTGGTTTACATGTAGCGATTTTGTCCAAATCTGAGCATATTCAAATACGCTTACTTAACCAAACGAGCGATAAATGAGAAATTCTCAGTCCTACAACATCTTTTCCATTTTCTTTCGTTTAATGACGTTTCCGATTTTAAACTACAATATAAGCTTTCGCCAATAAGCTGATTAGTCCTTTGACCCTGTCGCGAACTCCTTAGGGTTACAAGCACCACTTATACAGTGACTCAAAGTGTTCGTACACTTAGGAATTTGAATGTAATAGGGCTCTATCAATTAAAATTAATATTTTAGAATGGGTATTTAAGATCTGACTCATTAACAAAACTACATACAATATTTTAAATACATAGCAAAACTATTTTGAAAGAAATCACTAATCAAAAAATAACAAAATTTACCTCATAAAAGTCTTCGAACACTTTAAAATAGTCGCTGTATATTTGTAAACACTGTAATACTTCGCTAAAGTTGTACTTAATAGGATATTATTTAGCACCACAAAAATTTTTTAAACACCTGGGGACAGATTTAGTGTTTTTGTAATTTCTGCATGAAAGTTGATGCCTTCATCGAACATTGCTGTTTTTACTTCGCTTTTTGTTTCAATGCTGTGTTTTCGTGTTCTAACTTCCAGTTATTTCCAAATATGTTTTACTGGGTTTAAATTCAGCAACTGAGGTAATGTTTTCAGAACTTGTGAACAATTATAAAGCCGCCAGAGGCGAACGTTGAGAGCCATGTGCCTTGTATCATTATCCTGATAAAAAACAAAGTTACATCTGTTATCCATATATTGGCCTGATAATTTCAAATTGCCTTTTAAAATATTTGAATAAAGATCGTGATTTATTATGTTATCAATATATACCAAATTAATCTTGATGCTGATATGTACCCTTATGCAAGGACAACTCCACTGACATGCTTAACTGTTACAACAAAGTTCTTTGAATTAAATTCGTAATTTTTTTTCTCCATACTATTATGCACTCATTGGACCAAGAATGGCATACTAGATTTCATCTGTAAATAAAACATTTTAATACGATTCGGGTTTATCATTGATTTTGCTAAAGAAAGCCCAAGCTTTCAGTTTTTCGCCCTAACAAAAATTTTTCTACGGGCAGAACACCTATATAATGCAGCTTGGCTTACCACTCATCGAACAGTTTCAGGTGAAAAGGAAGTAGAAACTGTTTCATTAAATACTGTAACAACTTTTATAGAACTTAAACGGGGATTTAAGACTTTTCTAATTGTAAGTATTTGATCCCATTGCGTTAACTTAGATTGACGACCTTTTCATACCTAGTTTTCAATCCATTTTTTTTCTACAAAGCCTTTTATCGCATACTTCACCATAGAATGGAATAAATTAACTAATTTTGCAATATTTCGAATTGATTTACTACTATTATGAAGAAAAATAACTAATTTCAAACGCTATTAGTCGTGACATTACGATTACAAACCATTTTTAATTAATAAATAGAATATTACGGACTAATTCTGTAAAATATAAAGCCAAGCGATTTTTTAAATGTCAATACAATGCAAAAATAAAAAGACAATATTTTTAATAATGAAATTATCCGAAAATGTTTCTGTGTACGAAGACTTTTGTGGAGTCTTCTTTCTGTAGCATCTTCCGTTTTCATTTTTAGATTTAAAGAAAAATCCCTTAATGTTAAACAAAAAGGTTGTGTGTTATTTAGAATAACTTTGAGATAATATAAAAAAATTCGACTTCATACGATTTTAATTTCAGGGAAATCTCTTTAGTACAAATTTTTAAAGTGTACGAACACTTTTGTGAGCCACTGTGCATGCCTCAAGAAGTCTTAAAACTTGTTCCCTACCAGAAAAATTTTACGGAATAATTTCTTTGAGCACTTTCTAGATTTAACAAGGCAAATTTATTTAAAAACCGGTGACAAAACATTAAAAATTTCGTAAAAGTTCACGAAGGGGGTTAATGCGGACAATCTAGAGCAAAAATGTATAAAAATAAGACATTGCTATGCTAAGATCAGCTACGAAGATTATCAAGAAATGGCTGTTTCTGCATCCATTTTAAGCTAGAAAGTCACGAGCATTCAATTACCTGATAAAACTATTGTCCTTTGATAATTTCAGTTTCCATATTCCGTTATTCAAGTCCAAACTTCCGCAATTGCTCCTCCAAGGCTGCCTCTTTAACAGCACTTTGAGCAACTGTACACAAATTAGTTTCCATAATCTGTACAGAATTTACTTATGTAAAAAAAAAAAAATTAACACTTACACGCATCATAAGACTCGTATCTTGAGGTATGTCGATCTCCGTGATCTACATCGGTTTGTCTGCATAGTCTCCAAAAGGTGTTCTCTTCCACATCATTCGGTATACCAGCTACCGAATATACCATTGGTTCGCCATTATTATTCTCATAAGCGGTAAACCTGAAGACAGACAAAATTACGTATTCTAAAACAATAGAAAATAAGTTAAAACAAATGAGACAAATAACAAATTAGAATACAGGTTTAAGTGACTAATGAAATTAGTATTAAAAGCCTCTAAGTGATGTTTCTCTGCTTTAGATTAAGTTTAGAGTATTAAATATAAGTTTAAAACCATTATACTAAATTTAAGTTTAACATCTATCAGAAAAGAGCTTTGGAGAAAGTGGGAAACTGATAGACACTAACATAAGGGGGCATAACAGATACGTTTAATTTAACTTACCTCCCTACCAAACCCACAAGTCTTGAGATTAAAATAAAGTCTTCATTAGGTGCAGAATGGGCAAAGATTTAAAAAGATCCCAATTAAGATTTGGGAAAGAGTACGGCCACAATCTAACAGACCTCGACGAACAAGCTTCTAGCAATCGGGTAAGAATTTGCAAGCACCGTTTACGTTACATTAGAAACTAGCTATAAAAAGGTTGCTTTTTGAAACACTAGACTGAATGAGAAATTTGTCCAAGACTTCTGGAAATCTACAGTTCAAACTGCCATAGATAATGTTACTACATATGATTGTGCAGACACTACAATTTACGAGTTTCGAATGAACGTCAGCCGTCTGCGACATGCTATAATCTAAGCGGCACAAGCTAGAGGTTTGTACGTGCAAGAGATTTAAATAAGCAGAAATAGTAAATAAAGTTTAAAAAAATTCTCCATTTTCTAAAACTCATGGAAGCGTGCTTTTAAGCATGACCCATTATAAATTATCTTAAGAAAATTTGTAAAAACTCTGTAGTGGAATTAGCCCATTTTTTACAAAATAGGGTAGATATTTCAAAGGATATCTGAAAAAAAATCTGCAGATAGTACAGGTAAAATTACATCTTCAAAGTTTCTTCATAATCTCTGAAGAAAGTGGATATTTCAGATTTTTAGTGGGGTGGGGTGGGAAGCATGGAATAAAATTTTAGGATAAGTTTATCAGATTTACGATAATTATCGGATACCATCACGCTACTTTTGAAAATTAAGTTAAAAAAGAGGGTAAGGTCAGTTTTAAACGAAAATTTACAAGTGTCGAAAATTCTCAAACATTTTGATCGATGACCCTTAGCTACAGCCTGAATTTACAACAAACTGACGTTAATTCCTTCCTACAGGTAGTTAGGATGCTACCATGCGACTGTATATTTTGGTAAAGGACAACGCGACTATACGTTTTCGGCAAAATAACGTAATTTAACTAAAAGTTGATACCTTGAGCAATAAGCTGAATTAGTTTCATTATACTTCGTAAAATTTGAAAAAGTTTCGCCGCGGAACTTCATGTTGTAGCAACAGTCATGAAATACTGCATCATTGTACTTCCAGTTTAATGGAAGTAATCTTAAATATGCTTAATTTTAATTACAGCCGAGTTCGGTTTACCCTCGCATCTGAAGTTTCTTTTGAAATATGCATTTAGTAACAGATGCAAACTAAAATGCAAAATTTCGAAACAACTTTAACTTAATGTTTTTGGAAAGCAAAACATTCCGATCTTTTGCGCAAGCTCCAGGTCTGCTTGGATTTTATGAAAATTGAGGTAAGCGGAATTTGTTCACTAGTGTTTGGTTGAATACTAGTCTTGGTCGACGTGCAAGTTAATGCCATAGAACCTCAAAATACCCATTTCAGAGTAACTCTTTCGGATAAAATACTATAGTTCTAGGCGCGGCTTTCGAAAACTGGCAGTATATTTAACATTGTTTCAAAAAATCCAAGTTTTCATATCAACTATTGAAAATTAGATTTTAAATAAAATCTAAAAATTATTTGCTTCCTTCAACGCGCTCTACTTAAAATGACCTCTTTAGATTTTAGATTTAATAAAACCAAAAATTTAATCTCAAAATGTTACCGCTTCATCTACCACGCATAGTTTATAAACTATTTCCTTACATCCGAAATTCCAGATGCGCATTCAAAGCAAGATTAAATGTCTGGACGTTTAAAAAGTGTTCTATTCAAAAAACGCCGTCAAGATTTAGTTTAGAAACGGACAATAGGCTGAGGACAGTCCGTATATTTACAAGAAGCTCAATACATCTACCAGTAATAAACCCAAACTTTCTACAACAGCATTTAACGTCTAGACATCTTACGTTTGCGAGCTAAGTTGAAAATTAAGAAGTCCAATAGTGAAATAAGTATTTTTTAGAGATTGCTTTCTGCAATTTGAAAATTTGCATGAAACCGAATTTGTTATGCTACTTGCAGATCTAGTCAAAGCTGTACAAGTTTAAATCGGGCATTTTAAAAATTTAATTTTAGACTTGCGGAAAAAATACTTGTCATAGTCACCAGCTAAAGGACAAAAATGCTCATCAGCAACATTAGGCTTGCAATGTTTAGTGTTACACGTTAATTTAAAGAACTAAGGAATATATTTTACTCATTCACGTCAAAAATAGGATATTTTGAAACAAATCGCACGCAGCAATAGTTTAAAAATATGTTCGTCAACAGCACTTGCCACCTACATGTTAAAAATGTAATATTTTCATTAATTTTATTGCCAGCACTAGGCATTAAACTTCAATAATCCAATATATTTTGGAAGACTAAATTTTGTATGCTGGCGAAAGGAAAATGCGGCATTTAAGGAGTAAAAAAATTAAAGTATGAGCTGTCATGTCCAACATTCGACCTTTCGAAGCAATAGTCATTTTAAAACCACACTTGCATACTCATGTTTACTTTCATATGCAAGTAAGTCCTTACAATTTAAATAATGCATTTCACATTCAAAAACCTGAAACAAGATTTTATTTCTTTGCCCTCCCCTTAAATTTTCAATTACACTTCAATCCCATAACTCTAGCAGATAGTTTTCACAAGAGATACACCGAGAGGACTGAAAAGATCATTTACACTATGGCATTACCGTCCTAGAGAATGGACGGACGTTCCAAGCCTTAAGGGTGTATTTCGATTCAAACTGCTAGTTTTCCGATTTATTTTTGAATTCACTTTTGCTCTCAAACACATGGAACTCGCAGATTCTCTTATTTAGAAAGTGCACAAGGTGCCGAAAAGGTAAGTTCTTTGATAAGTGTACAAAATATTGCAAAAAAAAAAAAAAAAAAAAACGCAATCTGAATAGATTTTTCCGAAGTGGGAGATAAGGGAACGAAAAAAAGGCTCTTCCAGAGAAGTTAATTGCTTATAAATCAAATCCCAATGAATTGAGCGCAAAAAGACTATTCGGCACCTCATACGTCCCTTCTAGAATCCCCTCAGCAAGTTTCATGATTCTACTTTTAAAAATGTGTCTGAAATTGTGTCGGAAAATTTCGAGCTGCTGAAGGTGGAAAAGCGTTTTTTCGAATACACCCTTAAGACGCATGACCCAACCAATCTGCGTCAACATAAACCAGCGTTTGTTCGGAAAGCCCGTGTCACGCAGACCTCCGGTATAATGTAAACAGAGTGCCGTTTTAACATCATAGGGTTTTGTTATCGTCAGGTTTATACAGTTTTTTTATTACAATGAGATTCCCATAATTTTAAAGCTTCATTATATTCGTTTTATTCTGAAAATTTTTAGATAATACCATACATTTTAATAGTTCCAGAAATTTTGTATAAACATTTGTATATACTGGATTTAATAATGCAAATCTTGCAAAGTAAAATGCATATAGCTTAAAGATTTACAATATTCAAAGCTATAATGTGCACGATTTTTGGCAGTTTGCCCCCAATCACTTGACACTTTATGGGCGATTCTACGATAAGAGGTAATTTGTACGGCAATCTGTTTAAAACAGATTTATTCTATGTTTCTATTTTTGCAATGAATCTCATCTTATATACTTTATTAAATAACATCACGATTGAATGCCTATTTTTTCTGAAATTTCTTAGTCTTTACCCTGGCATGTCCCCTTGATGGTTTCAATTTAACTTTCAAACAATACATGTATTTTCCATCAGATGCTTAACTAAAATACGTTTAATTGAAATTTCAGTAATTATACTTACGTATAAAATAAAAATTGTCAATTTAATAATTTTTAAAATAACTTTTGTCCCGCTTTTGTGTACCTACCCTGGCAAGTTTCGTTCCGCTGAAACAAATATAAATTCAAGAATGGTTATATCAGAAGTAGAGCTTAAGGACATCTATCGTCTTGAAGTTAGCAATACTAAACGCGCAAGCCATTTACGCGTCACCATTTTTAGCTGTTGCGACGCGACCGTGCGTTGTAGTGGTTTCGCACGGTGATCGTGTACTTCCCCTGGCAAGTCATAAAACTTGCCATATTCATTTAATTTCATTTACTGCCCTAATTTAACAATACGGTAATAAAGTGAAATACACAATTAACCCAAAAACTAATTCAGTCAGTTACAAAAATTGACTTTACATGAAAATGATCTCTCCCCTGCCATATTTCCCCTGGCAAGATAACTGCCAGGGGAGCGAGTCACTGACCAGAAAAAGTTAAAATATAAAGCGACTTGCCCTTATATGAAAAAGTTAATAAACGGGACAAAAATCTTAATTTAAAGGTTTTTGATCAAACTAACTTTTCGGCCGAATCCTGTTTTTGAAACCTTATCGTAGAATCACTCTTAACAAAAGATGGTAGTTATATTCCATCGTATAACTTTTCATTCAACAGTTATGACACGTATTGTGTTAAATTAATCCCAAGTTTTGATCAAGCGCGCATTTACTAGATAATGTCAAAAGTAAAATAGTGTAAAAAGTCATCACTCCTGTATCAAGAAATTTTATTTATCAGCAATTTGAAAAGCATGGAACTTTGTTCTAAAAAGCAGGAAACATGTCTTACCCGAAGTCTATGTTCGCATGTGCAAGACTAAAAACCAATCTCACTTTCCCAGTTACAAGTCTCTTATAGGTACTGCGCAATAGTTTAATCAGTCGTAAATAGAACTACAGTTTTACGAGTATTAAACCAATGTACGGCTAAAACTTTACATAATGCAAGATTATATTGATTTAAATAGACTAGGTGTCAGAAAATTCAGGATGTTTGAAACTAGAAAAACTTGAATAAAGGGATACAAAAACAATGGTGCTTAATCGAAATGTTTAGTAAAAATTGCAGTTCTTTATTTTAGCCCAAGAACCTTAAGTATAGAAAAGGGAAGTTACCTGAAAGCACGGCTTGCGTTGGACGCTATTTTCATTACATCATAGAAACTTTTTCCTCTTTCCACATTCAAAGTCATAGTAAAGTACATGTCCGGTTGAAGACTGGGCTTTATAGTATATTGTATGTAAAGAGTGTCGGCCTTTTGCTTTTCCTTATCTGAAAAAAGATCAAATTAAAGATTAAGTTTCATTTATCTCTTAAAGTATATAGTCTTAGTAATTACTGACGTGCCCAGAGTTTGGGAAATATCCCGATTCTACAAGCTTATTTAGATGTTCTAGATCCAATTCGAGTAAGCGTTGTTTGCCTTAACATGAAATAGTTAACAGGTGCTCCACAGTATAAAGATTTAATTTCTATTTGACAAACATGCATCAAAGTCTTTCGAGTCGCTTCAGTTTAAAACCTGAAGTTCCTTCCGTAAAAAAGGTCCTTGTAGGACCAACTTTCTCCAGATCAAGATAATTTTCAATAGAGATTTTAAAAAAGCACCAATTTTCAAAAACCTAATATCGCGATCCCCTTGTTAAGTGACCTTTAACTACTTTGTTCCAACGTAGCAAGACAAACTGATAAGAGTTCAAACAACTTTACAAAACTGCATTACCCTGTCTATACATTGGTAGATTCTAAGCTTTTTAAATGACTTACCTTGAGTCCTTTAGAGTTGAATCCTCTTTTTCATTTTAGAACACTAAATCTGTTTAATATCTCTGATTAAGGCTACAGGGGACTTTCAAAATCAAATTGTCGAATTTTCATTTTTAGCATATAACGAACTCCCTGCTATAGAACAAAGAATTTTTCAATTTCGACTATTTTTACTGGAGTTAGAAGCATTTGTCTAATCAGCTGATTGTGCCACGCCCCTTTACTTTTTTGCCGATTCACATCCGTAAAATTTAGCCTAGTTTTACTATACAAAATGTTATTTTTCACTGAAATTATCAGTTTTGCGATCTCGCCAAAGAGTTTCTTTAAGCGTTTGTTTACAATGTATTTAGAGGAATTTGTCTCTAATCTTTTTAGCGTAAATTAAAATATTAATACATTTAAAATATTTAATATATTTAACAAAAATTTGTACAATAAGATATTTATACCATGAATATTTCTAGTAGAATTTGAAAGAAATTTCATTAGGAAGTAAAAAATGCTACTTTTGAGAAGATTTAAAAATTCACGTCCTTTCATTAATTGCTGTCGAAGCCACGTATGTGAATTTGCCATAAAACCATTTAACACTTACATAAGCTAGAAATATATCTCTTAATAGCTGAAACTCAGTAGGAAAATATTAAGCAATCAACCACTTTAAGTTACTAAAACCCATTTTTCTCGGAATGAATATTTTCGCTTTCATGATTTCAAAATGTTCCATGCGAAATTATGCCCAATTTTTCTTATTTTTTTGTTTAAAAATGCTCTATGTACGTGTTAAATGTTAACAGAAATTTAGATGCATGTAAATTTCAGTTATGAAATTAATGATTTTTAACGGAAAATACAAAAGAATCGAGTTAAAGTCTTTTTAAATGTTTTACAAGTAATTTGCTAAAAATGCTTAGTAACATTTGTTAACACATGCATAGAGAGCATTTTGAACAAAAAATCGGGCATAAAGAATTTCGCATGGAGTATTTTGAAATATTGGAATTTGTTAATTTAAAAAAAAAAAACTCAAAACTATTGAATATATTATGATCAAGAGATTTAAAAATTCATTGAAAATTAAAATTAGTTTTGAGAGTCCACTGTATCCTTAACTCGCTTTGCTGAAAGTTTTGAAGCTAACGACCCAAACTTCACTTGAGCATGTTATGGAAACCGATGTTTTAACAAAGAAAAGCTGTCACTAATGATACTGTAATGCAACACGGCAAAGAAACCACTAGATTCCAAAATTTGAACAAAATAAACTAAGAGGATGTCTCGAGACTCCCATAAGTAATCTTTTCGCGATACGAAAGCACGAAGCCGATCAAAAATATCAAGTCGAGTAACAAATTTGTATTAAAGCGATAACAAAGCAATACAACTTTAACCAATATTACAAATCTGGTTTGATTCTCTTAGTTTAACTTTGTTAAACTACAAACACTACCGAAATTATTTTCATTTGGAACTTCAGTACCATCAGACTTAAATAGCCAATTTTAATTATATCATCTCTGCACAAAGGTTTAATACAAAAACACCATCCTATAAGTTAAGGGGTCTCAGGAGTTACTTTTTACCTGGTAATGCAATTTAGCAACATTGCTCATTTAATTTTTTCTCAGTCCCTGTGAAACGTAAATCTAAAAATTTAAGACAAATTAAAAATCTTGGATTTAAAATATTTAATATTTTATTTTTAAATTCTATTTTCTTAATGTTTAATTTTGAAATTTTTTAAAATTGTTTAGACTCATCCATTGCGCGCAAGATTGTAGTAAAACTATTGGTTTAACAACCCCTTCCCCAAAACATTGGTAATCATGTAAAACTAATGCATCTAACTTCATTTGAAAACAATTTAAATTAAAATTCTATTTTAAAAATTGCCATTTTTCAATTAAGTAATGCAATTGAAATATTAAAAATTTCAGTATAAGTTTTCTTTAAAATGAAGATATTTACCAACTTATGCAAATACTTTTATTAACTTTTGAGACATGTTGCGCGCAGTCTATGCAAGTCAAGAAATAATTTTTAAAATTAAACCTTAAAATAAAATTTCAATGTAGAGTATTTTTAAAATTCTTTTACATAGAAGATATTAAGTTGTCTATAGCAAGTTTTATGCATTTGTTTCATAGGGGCTGAGAAAAATGCGACATGTTGCTAAATTGCACCACCAGGTAAATAACAAGACTCCTTAATCATGCCTATTATTAATCATCCTCTTATATTGCCGTCTCGCAGACCGCTTCACACTACGTTATAATGTCACATACTTCCGATTAGAGCGGTCTTACAGTTTAAATCAGTTAAAAGGTTAATTTAGCACAGAAATGGTTCACTATGTTCTATTGACAACTTTAAATTAGAATTGTACTTTAGAAATAAAAAGGTTAAGTGAAAGATTCTAAATTTCAGAATTGTTTAGACGAGACGGCTTCTGTCCAAATCACCGTACCGAGTAAAAAGGTTGAAGCTTAAGGATTGTTTAAAATTAACACACTAAAATTCATCGGGTCTGAAAATTCATCTTTATGGAAACTATTTGCAGACTCAATTTCAGCAACTTAATTTATGTATTTTTCTGGTATCCAGAGTCGCAGACACGTAGCATTTTAGACCAATTTCATTGGTAAAGTTTGACGCGATAATGTATTAGAAAGTTTAAGATAGGAATATATGTTAGTGCAGAAGCCTCCCGGTCTATCAGAGTCCATGTAATTATGCTTAACTAATCAAAGCGATTGCTTAATCTTTATAAATGCCATTTTTGACGGTCTCAGCTTATTTCAATTTTTATAATACAAATTTTAATTTTCAGATTAACCAAAAACACTATCGTACATATACTTGTTTCATTTGGAACTTTACCATCACCAGAGACTTAAATGGGTGAATTATTTCGGTCTTTTACAAAAAAAGGAGGGGGATAAAGTACAGAAACACCATCCTATGAATTTATACTTTTATTCATCTTTCGAACCGCTTCACACTAGTTACCCGTGAAATTGTCACATCAGTTAAAGGTTAATCGAGAAACTAAAATGCATGCAGTGATCAAAACTTTCTACAATTTTGAAACTAAATATTAAAAGGAAAATTATATTTTATAGTCTATTTTATTCGATAAAAGTATTTAGCCTTAAAAATGACATTTATCTACCATATGACTATAAAGTCCGTCTTGTTTAAAAACAAGACTTCTTTTAATAGGGTAGATGGGGTTTGCAAGTACACTCATGGAGCAAAAACGCGCTCTTTAAATTCCATTACATTCTGATAAATACTTACAGGGTTCAAGACGAGGTCCTTTGTAAAGATTCCTTATGAAGTTGTATTTCTGAGCATTGAGGGCCATCTCTATGTAATAAGCTTTAATCAAATTCACATCTATCTCCGACTCACGTTCCAAGTACTCCAGCGATTTACTTTTATCCCACCATGTAGGAGGATTTCGTACTGCAGTAAAAGCCTGCAAGATAAAACATGTTAAGCAGATCCTACAAGTCATTTCTAAACTTATGACCACTATTTTAATACAGGCTCGTGTGTGCCTTCGTAAAAAGGCCAAAAAACTTGCTAAAATTTAAAACTGGTCATGTTAAGTTTACGTAGTCAGAGTTCAGAGTGCTTTTTACTACAACTGGTTGGCACATGCTTGAGCATGTAAGCCTGTTAACCCCTTGCGGACGAACGACACGTATACGTGCCGCAAAAAGGGCTTGAGAATCCTTGTTTAGCCCCACCAGTAAAATTTTACTTAAGTGAAGCATTTTCGATTTAATAAAAAGGCACAAACTTGTGTTTAAAAACCGGTGACAAGATATTAAGAATTTCGTAAAAAGGCTGTCGCGAAGGAATTTGAGGAAAACATTCTGAATTTCGCAGGAATAAATCCAAGTAATTCTGAATCTACATATTTAAAAAGACAAGGCTTTAAATCATTTGGTCCGAGATTACAACTAAATCGATTTTAGCAATTCTTTGACCCCTGAGGGGCATGCAAAAATATACTGAATGTTCATCGGAAAAAACTTAAAAATTTTGCTTGAAAAGAAAAGGCAATTTTTCAACATTTTGTAGCCAAAGTTAAATATAAAAAATTGTTGAAATTTTCTGGTGAGAATCCAGTTTTAATTAGGTGGGATAAAATATATCCCACCGCCCCTCAAGAGATTAATTAGAAGCCGTCATTTGTAGATGTGCCCGTAATAGCTATTTAAACTATCGTTTTTCTATTTTTAAATTTAAAACCTTTATGAAATTAAAGTTGTGGCAATCTGATTTTTATTGTTAAACAAAAATGATAGAATGGCGTTCAGTGTTTTATACCCTTATGCTATTCTCATAAAAATTAAAAAATCTGAAAACTGAACAAAGAATTAGTCATGTTTAAAAACTGCGAATTTTCCCTTGATAAAGCTGTTCTATTTCAATATTTCTCACTCCACTTTTGCCGAGTTTCAGACTAAACAAAATGTTTTAGTAAAAATGACTACCTTTGAAGCTTTTCATTAAACAAACTTAATATTCTTATGAAAAGTGAGCCTTGACAAACGCGAGTTAAAGCTCAAACTCGCGTCTGTCATGACTCCAAGCTTTAACATTTTATTTGAAATGATAGATTAGGTTACGAGTCGATGCAAAAGTTCAACTTTTAGTAGAGACTCGACGGGTTCCACCTCGTCAAGTTCAAGATTGTTAAAAGTAAACATATGGTATAGAAACCTCCAAAACCATTTGTATGGATTTTAAACATAGGGAATCCAAACTTTCATTTGAGCTTGTAGAAATAGTCCTGAAGAAGCGAGCTTTAAGTTTCTGCATGAGCAGAATTCAAAATACGAAGAGCATTCTATTTCGCACAAACGTGTCGGCGATCACTGCAAACAGACATCCACTTGCATTTCAGTTGTGTTGTATACAAGTGGTTCTTTAATGTCGAAAAATAGACATGAACGATAACGTGACAAATAGTCTATTCCAAGATTTTACACTCTGGTAGAATGAAGCTTGACTATGGAGTTGTATCCGGATAAAAATCAATTTATCCTCACACTAAGCGATTCTCCACCGATTTGTGGATTTTAAGACACGTTTAACAAGAGCAAGCGGAATATAAACAAGATTGCTAGACTCCTTAAAACCGTTAATATTACAATCTGCAAAAAGATTAGTCACCTAAACAGCTACACTTAACGACACTTCGTCACCTGAGAATTAAATTCCGTTTTTTAAAAATGACTTATCGATATAGAAATGTTCCATTTCTATCTAGGAATGGCATTTGTGGATTAAAATGTCATAGTGTAATTAGTGTCATATGCAATTGATGCAAAAATGATTTCCTAGATACAAATGGAACCTTTCTATATACAAATCATTTTTCAAAAACTTTGAAAAGTTGAGATTTCACAGATAGAACCTTATTCTCATATGATGACTTTACAATTAATTTTTTAATCAAGGCAGTATTAGATTGCCCATTCTCTCAATTCAACAGTTATGAAATTTCAAGTTAAGGCAATCTGGTTACCTTCATTGTTAGGGAAAAATAACCTTACTGATGTAATTTCCGCAAATTAAAAAGTGAATTTCTTTTATGAAATGAATCTGACGATGCGGAAATTTAAAAAATTCCATTAATATTTATTAGGCTGATAGAGATCAAATTTAAATAGGGAATATGCTTCAGCGAATAAAAGACACTTACTTCGATAAACTAAATATTTCACTATTGTGTCTAAAATTTAAACATTTGCCAGTACCCAGATTATGACCTTAAGAATACTAATGTCCACATACATAGAGACTTCAAAATGCAAGTTTGGAAATAACCTGCTGCACGTAAAAAATGAGTGGCAGTGATGCAATTTCTTATTTTCATTACGCAATATTAAATCGCAACTTCAGTCATTTGTAACAATTTTACATAAGGCCGATTATAAAAATATTTTAGCAACTTTAAAAGTTAAACTTTACATCAACAATTTCAATTTTAGCTAAATTAGTTTCTTTAAAGTTCGATCACCCAATGCAAGACAGGTATAAAACTTTTATACATTTAAAAACTACGGTGTACTAATTTCTAGTTTAATTTACCTATTCATTTACAGAACTGAAGGCTAATCTCTAGTACTTTCTAACTTTAATTATTCTAGATCTTAAAATTTAAGAACTTTTAATCGCCTCCGATTTGTTCTGAATATTCCAAGAAACGTATACATTTAAAAAGAACTTAAGGATGTTAAATTTAAAATTTGCAATCTGATTATAAAAGCACGTAAAAATGAAGAGAGAAACACTAATACGGCAATAAAAGCAAAATCCATGATTATATCGCACCGTTGCTTCCAAAGTTACAACGCAAACAGTTATGGCTGCGATTTGTTTTTATGCCTCTAATGAACCATAGTGCTCAAAAGGCAGATATCAGGTAGAAGTTTTATTTGAAAGATAACCACTGACCCTTTCATAGTCCAGAAATTTTCGTTTCCTGAAAATCTTTTGAAACAAGGGTGTCATGTTTATACAAGTTCGCGACTAGTTTATACAAAAGAGATCCGAAATTCTTTGCCCTTGGCTGAATGGACCTAGCTTATGAATGAGGCTATCCAAATTTGTTTTAGCAGTAGCCGAATTCGTCAGTAGTAGGTAGGCTTTTGAGGAGAGCAAAATAAGCTTCTCAAAGTTTGAGAATTTAAGCTGTTCATTTAGAGTTGCCCATTCACAGCATTTATTCACATTGGCAAGAACTAAGCATGTCACGTCTGGAAGAATGAGCCATTATGTAAAGTTTAGAGTCACGTACTCCCGCCAATTTTCGAACTGTTCCAAGACAATTTCCTCTTTTGTATCAAAAAAAGCCTAGCCTAAGAAAGCTGTTTAGTTTTAATCACGTTAATAATATACGGGCAACCATTTAGAGTTAAGTTAATCCAACTGAGAGAAGCATAAAAATTACGCAACATCAGAATTGCATATAACTATTGTGTCTAAGTAATGCAACTTACCTGAACAGCCAAGGAAGTTGTATAGACATTTCCGAAGCTTCCATCTTTTTTATTATACTTTTTGTGCAGACAGTTTATAATTGTTTGCATTTCATCATAAAATTTATTGATCCGAGGGTCTTTTGCTCCGCATGCCAGAGCTTTGAAGACCAAGGCTTTTATTTCTGAAAAGAAAAAACTCGTTAGATTCACGTTTCCTTTAAACGTAGATCACAGCAACTTGTGCAAATACTTTCGAGTATCTGTACCAAGGAGTTAACCTCTATTCCGAGATTCAATAAGAATTTAAATTGTACTATGAAAGAATGACTGCATTTGATACACACTTATTTAGTGTTTAGAAATATTCCTTGCAAATTTCAAGACTGGAGAAAAAAGGTCCATCACCTCGATAAGGAACTTTGACTAGTTTTCTACAAATTATACGTTTAATCGTTTAACCTCTTCAGTCCTGGAGTACCCATTTGGGTACATTAAAACAAGAGCCAAAATTACTATTTTTTATAAATGCATGGATTTCTGCTAGCACTATTCAGATACATCACAGTGTCCTATATTACCAATAAATGTGTTATATGTTTAAAGATTGAGAACCATGGGACTTTGAAAATGGAACATTTCCAAGATGGATGACAAACAATTTTCCAACGACTTCACGTCAAAGTATGTGAATACAAATTTGAGCGAATTAAATATATTCCATTTTATAAACTAATGTTTCAAGAATGATTTGGATTTGTTTATAAATGTTGTTCATATGTGCATGGATGTGAAAAACATCTAAATATGTTGTACCCATTTGGGTACAATGGGTCTTAACTATACATTTCCAGCTAAAGAAACCAATTTTCTGCGTAACTATTGTGTATACTTTGTTATTAAAAAAAATTTTAGGAACGAATAAATTTAGTCTTACAAAACAATTTAAAAAGTACTTTATTTTTTAAAATAAGTAATATACTGAATTTACTGCTAAAATCTCATAATTTTTAATACTTATTTTTAACAAGTTTTGAAAGGTTGTATAGTTGTACAAGCCCGCATGTATTAGTCAAAAAAAGTAATAAACGATACTTTATTAGAAGATTATTAAAAGGTATGTAGTATATGTATAGTGGTATGTGTAGTAGTGTGTGTATTATCCGCCTTCCAGTAATGATCAGGTAAGGCACATTAATATTTTGAGTAATAAATGTTTAGTTTTTAAATGTCTTTATCATTTCACTTTTATAAAATATATTAGACCTTAATTTTCATTACATTCAATTAGGATATAAGAGCTTTTCTTTTTTTGCCAAAATAGTTAAAATTTTTATCAATTGAGAATATTAAAATTTAATTTTTAAAAATGAAAATTTATAGTCGCGGGAAGCCTATGACGGGAAGTAATTTTTTTTTCAGTAATATGGCAGATTAAAGCACTTTTAAAGCTACATTTTCCCAAATTCAATTTTTTTTCAAATATATGCCATACCTGGTTATTACTGGAAGCCAGATACACAGATAGATGCATAGTAGCAAGATATGCATTACAATTATTACATGATGTGTATAATATTTTGCGCAATACATAGCTTTAGGTAAAAAAATCATTTAAGTTGTTTAAATTGATATAACTTAAGTTTTATTTTTGTAAAAAGAATGTTTTATTCGTTTAAAAAAAAACGACATTTTTACTCAATTGCGATCTGATGTACCCATATGGATACATATATTTTAACTATTTAAAAATTTTAATAAAAAAACTAATTTTATTTTAATTTTTTCCAAGCCTAAAAGCACCATAATTTGCTAATAATTTTTCTAAGCAGATTTTTCTCGGGACTGATGAGGTTTAAAGACTCGTAAGGAAAAACCCAAAATTTTTATAGATTTTAAAGTAATGAATTTTGGTGTACTATTTAAGAATCTTTTTGCAAGGAATAGTTAGCAAAAAAAATTACTTTTTATTAAAGTATTTTTTAAAAGTATGCGATTTTTTGTCGAAAAACTACTTTAAAATTACTCTTCATTCAATTTAATATTTTTGTATTGCTAAAATTTCTTCGTGTTATAGTTATATGGAAGAGATTTTAATTTTCTATTTCAATCAGCTAAAAAAAATTGCGCATGGTAAATTTCCTTAAATTAGTTATAATTCATGTTTACCAATTTATGTAAAATTCAGAAATAGTTAAATCTCAACTTTTGTTGCAAATTTTAAGATTCTAAAAGCAAACACTTTATTTATAAATCCTTTTACCACCGAGCCTTAGTACTTTGAACTTAGGCAAAATATGAAAAAGTCATTTTAAATGGCCGCTAGTCCTTTAAACTCTATAGCGACTACAATCAAAAAGTCCATTTGCTACAGGTTCCAAGTGTCCCCGAGTTCTGAAATTTTGTATGGATATTCGTAAATATGTATTTTATCGTTTTTCGAGATAAAAATTGAACTTTGGATGATTTTTGGCCGAAAATGGGGTTCGGGTCTCCCTTAAGTCCCAGGGGAAATCAAACACTAAAAGTAGACAAGCAGCGCAATATTGCTTTTATTTTATGCCGAATTCCCAATCGGCGCACCACCCGTGGTCCACAACGTTCTAAATATGCTGCGTTTCAGACAAACCGAACAATGCGACCATACTGCTTGGGACTAAATTCAGGATCTCTAGCCTGAGAGCAAGTAGTCCGACCATCCCAAGAGCCCAGCCGTCTAAAGTTAAGTACATCTCGAACCACAAACTATAGGCATTGAATCATGGTAAAGACATCCGATTACCTTAATCGCATTTGCGAAGATAAGGCCATGTTGGTTATGCGATTACCCAAGAAAATAGAGGCCTGTGTTCAGCTACAGATCTGTACCCAAGTGCAGAAATATCTGCCAAGTCTTCCATTTAATTTCAGTCTATTGAGAAAGCAAATGCAGACCGATCAAAAATCCCTGAATTTTAAGTACTTGGCAGTATCATCCATAAAAAAAACACGATAACGAAGTTTCGCTGAATCATCGAGGGTGTTCTATTTGCTTCCTGTCACTTAAGGACGGTGAACGTTAACTTTTTAATTTTCATCAGAGCAATGAAATTGTACGTATATACATTTCACCAAAAGCATTTAGAACACCTTCAAAAAAAAATTTCCATTATTAAAATTCTTTAAAAAATTTATAAATGGTCCACGTGTTTTAATTTGAGATTTGCATTTAAGGGGACAAGGGACCTTGAAATCCTTAAAAATATTTTTTATTTTTTGTAAATTTCACCTAAATATTATTCAAGGGTACATTATATGCATTAAAACATGCATTTATCACAAAAAAAAAAATCTAAAAAAAATTATTTGACAAAAAAATGGCATTTTACGCAGCGTCTTCGAAATGCACCTTGCGCATTCCATATCAATGAAAATCCCCAATATTTTTTATGAAAGTTTGTTTTATATATATAAACAAAACTGTGCATCGAAATTTTGAATATTTGAATTTAAAAGTAAAAAAAAAAATTGAAATTTTCAAATTTTTATTTTTTGTAAATTTTATCTTAAATATTATTCAAGGGTGCATTATATGCATTATGGCATGCATTTATCACAAAAAATTTAAAAAAAATATGAGAAAAAAGGGAATTTTACGCAGCGTCTTCGAAATGCCCCCTGCGCTTTCCATATCTATGAAAATCCCCAATATTTTTTTGGAAAGTATGTTTTATATATATAAACAAAATAGAGCATCGATTTTTACATATTTGAATTTTAAGATGTAAAAAAAAAATTGAAAATTTTGAAAAAATTTCAAAATTTCAATTTTTTTTTTAACCTTTAAATTCAAATATTCAAAATTTCGATGCACAATTTTGTTTATATATATAAAACAAACTTTCATAAAAAATATTGGGGATTTTCATTGATATGGAATGCGCAAGGCACATTTCGAAGACGCTGCGTAAAATGCCTTTTTTTGTCAAAAATAATTTTTTTTTAAATTTTTTTTGTGATAAATGCATGTTTTAATGCATATAATGTACCCTTGAATAATATTTAGGTGAAATTTACAAAAAATAAAAAAAATTTTTAAGGATTTCAAGGTCCCTTGTCCCCTTAAAGGGACACCGATGCAATGAAATAACCTGTATAAGGCACTGACCTTTACGAAATTTCGGAATGTACTACGGATAAAAGTTAATAGTTATTTTATGCCGAATGAAGGCTACCTAGTCTAAACTAGGTTAACAACATTCGCCGTTTTTAAAATATAAACTTTTTTTGAAGTCTGTTCTATTTTTGGTACTGTAAATTTTTTTTTACAGAATAAGAAATTACACAGAGCATTGTATTTACCATGCGTTTTGTTAGATTTATGTACATTAAATTGATTTTTTTGGAGTCTGCCAGCCGAGCCAAGTTCAAAATTAAAGCCAAGTTTCTAATGTTGAATAATTGCATTTAACTTGGCTCTGCTGGCACCGACTCTAAAAAACCAATTTAATGTACATAAAGCTAACAAAACGGATGGTAAATACAATGCTCTTTGTTTAATTTCTTAATTATTCTGTAAAAAATTATTTTTTACTTTGCAGTAGTTTTTGAAGTCTGTTCTATTTTTGGTTAAAAAGAAGTTTATTTTTCACTTTAGTTTTCCATTAGCTTATGTTTGAGAAAACTGTTACAATCAATATTAATTTGCGAGAAATCACGAATTTTATTAGCTTTTGCTTCGTTACTAAAAAAATTACCGAACCAATTTTGATGAAACGGAAGTGTACCAGTTCAAGAGTAACCTATTTCAATAAATCGATATTAATCGGGTGGATAGTTTGAGTAATCTGAACATACATAAAAATACATACGCGTCGAATTGATAACCTCTCCTTTTTGGAAGTCTTAAAGTAGAATTTCATTCAAAAGCAAAGTTAAAACAACGTTAACACGTTAGACAACCTGTGTCACGTTAGCAATTTGACTTTAGTTTCTGCTCGACTAATGTAGTCAAACATCGCTATTAATATGGAGGATTAAACGTTATCTCACTCTTTACTAATTTAAATTATATTTCATAGAATACCCGAGCTAAACATCCAAATTTTCTCCAGTCTCGGCAAGTTTCTACGAGGACTTGTTTTACTTTGAACAAGTTCTAAAAATGTCCGCATAGAAAACTAAAATCCAAAATTAAAATACATAGAATACCCAAGTATCTATTGTGCAAGTAAAATAACATTTGAAAAGAACGCTCACACAGGATTAGTAGAGGATAGCAAAAGATTCCTTTTAGGGGCAAGTTTCTTTGAAACAGTTCTATTTCAGTTAAACTTCTATTTTCATTACTTCAACTTGAGAAAAAGATTTAAAAGCGTGGGGAGAGTCACGAGACCAATGGCATCCTTCAGAAAGACGCGATTGACGGGATAAGAATCCAGATCTCATTGGGCTTATTTTACCTAAAGCTATATCAGTTTGTAATAGCATCACCAATTTTATAAGCTTTCACAAGGTAATCCGAAATCTCTATAGTCATTCAAAAATGTCAGTTGCCATCGCACACCAGAATTGAGGAACAATCTATATCCAAGTCCAAGAGTTGGCAGCACAAAACCCTAAATCATAGAGCATAAGAAAAATCTTAATAGAAGAATAGTAATAGAGGAATCTAATGATCCATGTCTGCCGGAAGCGAAATGGTGTACAAGCTAAAAATTGTAGCCACTAGTGGTTGGCTCGTAGGTTTAGCATTGCATTTGCCGTACAACCAAAATAAAATAACATTGAAGAATGGATGCAGGAAAACAATTCTAATCCAACGAATCAACCACTAAGTGTTAATTTTTGGGCTTGTGCACCACTTCGCTTCTGGCAGACATGATCATTACATTCTTTTATTACTATTCTTCCATAAACCGAAGGATGTTTTGTGCTCGATGAATTTGGTTTTTGTGCAGTCGGCTCTTTGACCAATAGTCTGAATTAGTATTAAATTAGCAATTTAAATACTTACGAGCAATTCGACTGTCCACATCTGGATGAGAATTCGCATCAGGATAACCAGCCTCATGAGTAATGTTGGCAAATTTGCTTATCTCAAACAAGTGTTCATATTTGACGGCACCGGCGTTACAGAGTGCCAGAACGAGAAAGGGATTCACCTTTCCTGTCCCAGTGGCATTTTCTACTCTATACAGCAAGTCTGCAACGAGGTCAATCCCATGGAAATTTCGAGGATTCTTGTTGGTGGCTAACAGAGCATGTATATACAGGGCCAAATCGCTGTCTTGGATTGGATGAGTTTTATTCCTGAAAGTTAAAAATTTGATTTAATCGTAAAAATGTATAAAGCATTTCAACTCCTGCATCACGCAAGAGATCATGCCAACATTCATCGGATTAGTTTCAGAATTAGTTTCTTTCGGCAAAACTCGAAATACGGATATATTTACAAGGTCGGTCAGCGAGATCAGTCTCCTCGTCAGTGTTAAAGGGGCTCGATCGATACGAAAAAGTTCTCGCTTCGAGTCCATGTAAAAACAGAAGTATTCAATGTAATCAATTTAAACTTTATATTTAAGGCATGTTTGTAGTCTTATAAAATAAAAAAAAAAAGGCACTTCAATGTAATAATTAAAAAATAGCAAAAATTTATATAACACAATTTTCGAAAAAATGTTAGCCTAATTTTTTGCTTTAAAAATGATCCGAAAACTAGAATGAATAACCATCACTCAAACATTAAAAAACTAAATTTAAAACCCTTAAAAATACAATTTCTCATTAAAAATACTCTAATATTAAACTATATCTTCATTCTATAGATGTTCTATGCATGCAAAAAAAAATTAAGCCATTTCAAATATTTTTAATCTTACGGATAGTGTCAAATTAAAGTTGAGAAAACGGGACTTAAAGTTGAAATATGGATGCGGCTATGAAAGTTATTAATACATAAATGCTCATAACTCCATTAAAAATGCAAATATTTTTATGCGGTTTTTTGCACCGAGTTCAGAATTTAATCAAAAAGAAATAGATTTTTTGAAAGTTTTTCAAGCGTTGAGCCCCCTTAAAGCTATGCGAGCGAATTTTTAAAATCTGATTAGTTTAACTTCCTGTGTTCAGTTTCTAAAATATAAACCAATATAATAATTTGTAACACTTATTCACAATCTGTTAATCAAGTATAACAGATGCATATTTTCCAAGTGGGTGAAAAATTTCAGAGCCAGGACCAACCAGGGATGTAATGGCAGTAGTCGCCAATGCTGTTCCAACTGAGCCATCTCGGACGAATACTGGAGGACTATTTCACCTAACCTTAACGATCACATAATCCGGTCCGATGTTACGGATCAGCTCAATAGAATATATGTCAATATATAATGAACTACATAAAACTTTTATTTCATAATTATATATTTTCTTATGGGGGTGATTCTATGATAAGAGGTAATTTGTACGGCAATCCGTTTAACAGATTTTTTATTCTATATGTTGCTATTTTTTGCAATGAATCTCATCTTAATATACTTTATTAAATAACATCACGATTTAATGTCCGATTAAAACACATTTCTGAAATTTCTTGCAAAGTCTAAAAGAGTCTCCCCTGGCATGTTCCCTTGCCGTTTTAATTTAACTTTCAAACAATACATATTTTTTCCGTCAGATGCTTAGCTAAAATATCTTTAATTGGAATTTAATTATACTTACGTATAAAATAAAATTGTCAATTTCTAATATTTTTAATTAACTTTTGTCCCGCTTTTTGGTGTATCAACCCATCAAATTTCGTTCCGCTGAAACAAATATAAACTCAAGGATGGCTATATTGGAAGTAGCATTTAAGGACATCTATCGGCTTGAAGTTAGCAGTACTAAACGCGCAAGCCATTTAAGCGTCACCATTTATAGTTGTTGCGACGCGTCCGTGCGGTGTAGTGGTTTCGCACGGTGATCGTGCATCTCCCCTGGTAACTCATAATATTCATTTAATTCAATTGCATTTACTGCCCTAATTAAACAATACGGTAATTAAAGTGAAATACACAATAACACCAAAACTAATTTAGTCCGTTAAAAAATTTGAATTTACATGAAAATGTCTCCCCTGCCGTATTTCCCCTGGCAAGGTAACTGCCAGGGGAACGAGTCACTGACAGAAAAAGCTAAGTATATATAAAGTGACTTTCCTTAAGATGAAAAAGTAAATAAACGGGACAAAAATCATAATTTAAAGGTTTTTGGATTAAATTCAAACTTTTGGCCGAATCCTCTATGTTTTTGAAACCTTATCGCAGAATCGCCCATGCATCGTTTTCTGCAGTTCCATTTATGTACCTTCGATTTATTCTGTTAATCTGATCCATAGTATCAGACCAAATTATGCGATTGTTAAGGTTGGTTTAGAGAAAATATTCATCCAGTAATCGTCCGGGATCGTTCAGTTGAGCATTGGCGGCTTTAACCAATACATTCCTGTTAGAGTCCTGAACATTTTTCACCCACTTTGAAAATTTACACTTGTTACAACTTAATACTTAATATTACCTTTCAAATTTCATAAATATTCAGTATTGACAACTACCCTGTAACTACATGAATTTAGATGAAAATTGAATCCATTTAAATGGAAAACAAAAGCTATTCCCAATTTTCAGCTAAATAGATATGTGCGTGTGCCATATGTAGACAATTCTAACTTAATATTGCTGTATTTCGCAACCAAAAGCATTTCATCCCCTTTACACTCTACAATTTTATACTTTAAAAGTAAAATCATACCTCAATTGCTTTATCGAAATTTGTTTCTAAAGTAAACTTTTTCGGGGGTTAAGCTATCCGACATTGAGTGCTATTTTATTTAATGTTACTGATCAGGGACAGATTAACCACAGATTACAAGTTTAAAATGATACATCTCATCTTAAACTCCATCGTTTTAGTGGATGCAAATCTCAATATGTTGGGGGGGGGGGGGGGGATAGATCTCTAATTTAGTATTTAATGAAATACAACAGCTACTTAATGGATGCAAGATATTTAAATACATTTTTCCTTTCAAGTTGGAAAATAGCTAGATAAATGTGCATCTATTTTAAAATCCTCGCTTAATGAAGCTTGTTTTAGTCCTTAGGAGGCGAGATGGAATAGGTGCAACCTTAAAATTTGACATGTGCACTTCAAAGTTTAGCAAACTAGAAAAATTTCTAATAATTTCATTTACAACGAAACCGAGAAATACTGCAAATGTACATATAAGCAAATGTACAGTCCATGTAACGTAAGGTGGCAATATTTTAGGATTTGACTGTCGCTGGAGTTTCAAAACGCTCCACCTCACAAACTAAGGGTTGAGCCTCAACACGTTAGAGGTTTAACTTTGCATAAAGTTTCACGCAGAAATAGCATCTTTTGAGTTAGCCACTTATTCTACGATCCAGGCATCCAAAACCGCTCACAGTATTTATGTAGCGATTTCTCAGTTAATTGTTAATTTCCGTTTGCGGTCTCATGGTTTATCTTTTAATTCTAGCTATATGCAACATAGGTATCTTAAATTTAGTACTAACGATACGAACGTTTATTGTTCAGTATCTATACTAAAAAAACTGGGTTTCGCATAACATTTTCAGATAGCTTGTTAGCTTTAGAAATTTAGTAAAACGCTGCAGTAATGGGTCAAATATTCTTACTGCGTATCATTGCTCCACCACTGCGTAGTTCTACGCCAATCAGTGGGGCAAAGATATAGCAATGTTTACCAAAAAAAAAAAATCAATTTCGCACGACACTAGCCCTATAGAATGTCTGTTGATGGTAGCACTTACAGGGTATGTAACATTTTAATCTTTACTTAAATAGATTAAGCTTTTAAAAATTTATAGAAAGTGGCCATTTTTACCTTCCCACCTCATAACCACCTATCATACTAATACTCAAAGTGCCGATTTACTTTATAGCCAAATATTTGCAAAGGATCTTCGAAATGAGAGTTTCAAAGTTTAGAAACTAAATAGTTTACCCTCAAGTGAACGGTCATTTGCCAGGCACAAGTTAATAGGAGGCAGTGAGATCGTCAAATAATCTAAAAATAATTGTATACAACTGCTGTGTACAAACCGAAAGAGATCTTTCGTTAACTCTATTTCCAATTGGAGCTCCATTTTCTTCAATTCATCTCCCTCACCACGATAGTCATTCACTGCTAGTGCTATCATAGCTCTATGCGTGTGTTCCCTCCAGCCGTAATCGGGGTCCCGTACGTGGATTATCCATGGTACTCGTCCTTTAGGTCCTGGTTGGCACACATCAGGCTGGGGAGACCAAAATCCAGTTTGAAAGTCTACATCTGAAAAGAAAATTTAGGTTCAAGTTCCAAAAATTATAACCCAACTTTTCATTTAATATATTTGAAGTAGTAATCCTCATTTTCCATCAGTTTGTACATGTGTTAGGACTTCATAAACAGCATAAGTTAAAATAAATCTTTTTACGGTTAAAGTTCCTTAATCGCTTAAAAAGTTATTGAGAGAGCTTAAGGACTATCCAAACAGATATTTTAAATTAGCGATATCTACCTAGTATTGGTAGATTTCAAATTTAAGTTACAAGTCAAAGTAAAGATTACTCCGAAGCTTCAAATATGAAAAGAATAAAATAGTCGTGAAGAAACTAAGTTGAAGCCCTTATTTGCAGGGCTTATAGGATTAGAAATATAACGTGTAACATCACTATAAGGAAGTTTCAGAATATTTTCCTTCGAGGAAAAGTCTTTAAAGAGAGACTGAGACTAATATTTATGAGAAAAAGAAGAGATCTAAGTAAATAAAGCCTCCTAATAAATTATATTCAAGTGTTAAGTACTAGGTTTCCATGTTCTTTTAGGGACTGAGTTTAATATAACAAATTAGAGAGTTTATCAAAATCATTTATTCGATAATTCTAGTAGAATCTCATTGTAACAGTATTTCCCCTTCATGTCACACGGCTAGTAAATATAAGAGTATACACTTCAAACATTAAAGTAAAGCATAACAAAAATTGAGAAATTTGAATACGTAACAACTTACCTCTTGAAGCATCTGACAGCTCGAACACTCCACAAATGAGACACACAAACAAAGGTAAACAGAGAGCGTCCATCACTGAATATTTGTGTTATTTAAGAATTCCAAATTCTGTATGCTTGATACCATATTTTTATACTTCAATTTGTCGAACAACATACATCTGACTTGTGTGCTCGACATGAAGCCTGCTTATAAGTCATCGTCAATTTTTACACACTCTTAAAAATTTGACCCTTTTGTTGCATCTTCACTCCACCGCTTTTATAGAAAATGATTATTTCACCCTACACTGTAAAAAATTTGACCCTTTTGCTGCATCGTCACTTCCCCGCTTTTATAGAATATCTCTCTTTTGACCCATGAGAATGCTCCATAATAGGGTGAAGTAATCATTTTCTATAAAAGCGTTGGAGTGAGGATTCAAAAGGGTCAAATTTTTTACACTGTATTATGGAACATTCTCATGGGTCAAAAGAGAGATATTCTATAAAAGCAGGGGAGTAACGATGCAGCAAAAGGGTCAAATTTTTTACAGTGCAGGGACGAGATAGCACAAAAAAATTTTACAACACAAGAGAAGTTACCACCGGGAGTTCCACACAAAGAGTGTGTGCAATGGAACCAGCGGGATTCAAACCCACAGTCTCCTACGCTCGCAAGCGATTAGCAGCGTGGTGTCTTAACCACTTGGCCACGGAGACCCCTTTATACTTCAAACAAATTTTAATCAGCAAATCATAATGGATTTTGGATGAGATGCTTCAATTTTTAATGTTTTGAAATAATTACTCTTGTTTCGGGTAACATTGCAAATTTTGTAAACTGTGTAATCTTATTCAGTGTCCACACTATAAAAAAATTGACCCGTTTGCTGCATCATCACTCCACCGCTCTTTATAGAAAACAATTACTTCACCGTATTATGGAACATTCTCATGGGTCAAAATACAGATATTCTATAAAAGCGGGGGAGTGACGATACAAAGGGTCAAATTTTTTACAGTGCAGATAAAAAAGTTAAAAAATATTCACAAAATATGCACTGTATAAAATTTGACCCATTTGCTGCAGAATCATTCCACCGCTTTTATAGAAAACTTTTACTTTACTATGTTATGGAGCATTCTCATTGGTCATAAAAGAGATATTCTATAAAGCTGTGAATTGACGCTGCAGCAAATGGGTCAAATTTTTAACAGTGTGTCCCTACGAAATACACTGTTAAAAACTTCACCCATTTGCTGCAGCATCACTCCACCACTTTTATAGAAAACGGTTACTTTACTTTGTTATGGAGCATTCTCATTGGTCATAAAAGAGATATTCTATAAAAGCGGTGGAGTGACGCTGCAGCAAATGGGTCAAATTTGTAACATAGTAAAATACACTGAACACAAATCGATTGATTGACGATTTATTACACTGTAAAAAATTTCATTCTTTTGCTATATTGTCACTCCATCGCTTTTATAGAATATCTCTGTTTTGAGCAATAAGAACACTCCATAATACAGCAAAGTAATCGTTTCCTATAAAAGCGATGGAGTGACGATGCAGCAAAAGGGATAAATGTTTTACGGTTAGTACTATTACACGAGGAGTCAAAGTCGCTTCGAATTCCAGTCGTCTCTATGTAATCCTATGGCACGAAAAGGATTCGCTTCAAAAGCAAACAACTCCCTTGGTCCCATAAGACAACATGGAGACGCCTGGATTTGAAGCAACTTCGACCCCTCGTGTAATAGCACATTCGAAGTGCTAACATACGCGGAATCAAAGTCGCTTCAAATTACAGGCATCTCAATGTTATCCTATGGCTTCAGGGGAGTCGCTTGGAAAGCGCGCAATTCTCTTGTGTCGGAGCGTCTTTGATGCCTGAAAAGAAGCGAATCGCCAATAACAGGCAATCTAAGGCGTGGAAATCCAACGATGGTAAAGACTTTAGACGAACAGCCAATAATATGCTTAAAAAACGTAAAAACGCAGGCGGTTTTTGTCGCTCGAATTTTTACGTGTAATATAGCTTAAATTGATGTATTGGAACTAGAGTGCCTTTATATGAGAGAGGCGACATACGCTGCTCAGCCTGTGCTTGAAAAAAAGCGTGTGTACAAACTATGGCGAAAATTTCCATTTTCTATTCCAGAACATTGCATACACTCCTGAACGATTTCAACTGTGCAAGTGAGATAATTTAGCAAGCATTAGGCCAAGATTCAGATTGATTTTTTGTTGTTAACGAAACGAGATTGATCAATCAAAAGCCCGCTTTTTTGCGAACTTCTTACTATTTGAAAAAAATGCAAGCTTTTGATTGGTCAATCTCAACATCAAAAAAATCTATCTGGATTCCGGTCATTAGCTTGGTGATAATGGTAAGCTCGTCAGGATGCTCGGCAATTTACTTTTTTCTAGAATCGCCTAAACCAATCAAATGTTATACCCTGTTTTTGGTTTGTCACCTCTTGCATATCTATACCCCCCCCCCTAAATACAGCGCCTAGAATTAATGGTGCAAAAAAAATTTATCTGAATTCCGGACATTAGCTTGGTGATAATGGTAAGCTCGCCAAGGTGCTCGACAATTCGCTTTTTTTTTCCTAGAATCGTCTCACCAAACAAATGTTATACCCTGTTTTTGGTTTGTCACCTCTTGCATATCTATACCCCCCCCCCCCCCCCAAGGACAGCACTTTGAATTAATAGTGTAAAAATCATCTATCCAAACAGAGCTAAAAATTTGTATCCCTAAGATGTACAACGATATTAATACGAAGACCCAATCACAGCAACATTTCTGATATATTTTCAAATTTCAATGCAAACATCTAAAATTCCAAGTATAAGATGTGTTCAAATAAAAGTGATTGGAGGTGTGTATCCATGAGATGCGAACGGACAGAAATGTGACAGATACATAGGCAGAAACAATAATATTTAAAGAATAAGTTTGTTAAACAAAGTTTGTGAAAAAGTTTGTTAAAATAAATCATCCATGGTGTATAGGCAGGCCGCGAAATTTTAAAATGGAGGGCCAAAATCACATTACTGTGAAATCCAAACACCTCATTGGACATTGAGTTGCGTCCTTTTCAGACAACAATCTCTTAGCGGTAGGTATGTGAAATGTCGCAATTTTGAGGTAAATCTTAACTGTTTTCATTTATAATCTAAATTTTTCACTCTCATTTTATAAAATGTCATCAAAATACCTTAATTGAGTTAATTTTGATGGTTTATCGTAAATAAGAACTGACGGTAACAATCGCTTCAAAATTACTTTACCCTTCACTCTTTTTCAAAGGAGAAACAAGCTCATGATTTTCACCCTTACCACATGACCAATGAAGTGGCTGGATTTTATTTTACTGTGATTTTGGCCCTCCATTTTAGAATTTTGCAGGCAGGCCAGGCGTCCCATTACTTATGAAGCTTACGAATTCCATCCACGAAGAACAATGCCGGTTGTTCATGGACAATACACTGTAAAAAAATGACCCTTTTGCTGCATGGTCACTCCACCGCTTTTATAGAAAAATATTACTTCAGCCTATTATGGAGCATTCTCATGGGTCAAATTAAAGATTTTTATAAAAGCAGGGGAGTGACGATGCAGCAAAAGGGTAAAATTTTTTACAGTGTATTGTGAACAATACCGATTTAAACGTTGAACTCAGTCGACTCTAAACATTCTCGCCCACCTCATCACTGTGGGCTTCGACACACACATGACACCACACACAGCTAGCATTCTGCACAAGCGACTAGACCCTGGCCGTCCACATAACGCAAGTCTTCTCTGATTGACCCATAAAACTGACCTTTTCTATAAAAAAAAATCTAAGCAATTCAAGCTGAATGAGCATGTGCTGTAGCAAAACAACTTTGCTCTCTTGCAACATTGGATCATTGGAACGTATTTGCTTACTGAAATTAATATTCCATGTTTGACATCGAAGGACAAATGGACAAATTTATGGAAAATATAACAACAAACTAATACACGTGATAGTTGTTTGCAACTCTATACTCTAGAAAGACCCTTTTCAGCGCATGCTCACTGAGTACGAAGCGCCGCGATAAAATTCTTTTCAGCGCATGCTCATTGAGCTACAATTATTAGATTTTTTGATAGAAATGGACTATCTTACGGTCCAATCAGAAGAGACTTGCGTTATGTGGACGGCCAGGGTTTAGTGGCCTGTGCATTCTGCAATGAATATCCACCGGCTTACACCCCTCCCACATTAAAAACTTAATTATAGCTCGTTCTTCTGTTTTGGACGCAGTCGCATCCACGTCAGCAATTTTTAACTGAATACCACGTCCTTACGAATGAAGTTATCCCAAATCTGCTTGCGCTTGTGCACGCGTGATACACTATAAAAATTTTGACTCTTTTTCTGCATCGTCACACCACCTTTTTTATAGATGACGATTACTTCAACGTATTATGCAGCATTCTAATGGGTCAAAATAGAGATATTCCATAAAAGCGGGGGATTGATGATGCAGCAAAAGAGTCAAATATTTTACAGTGTACATAGGCCGGAAGATGGCCGCACAGGCAATCACCTCATCGAGCTCACGGATAAAAATCTAGGATTAGTTCAATCTCTATTTGCATATTAAAATGCAATCGGTCTGCCAATTCATAATGGAAAACACCTAAAAAGCCAATTTTAACGGTTGACTCATGTGTTTGCCATTATGTCTTCCTACTTTTAGGTGCAGGAAAGCACAATAGTAAACCTACTAGTCAACCATGAATATCGGGTTTTTAGATATTTTCCACTAAGATCTGACTTGAAAGACCAATTGCATTTTAATACTCGAATAGAGATTTAATTAATCTTAGATTTTCATCCGTAAACTCGATGAGGCGATTTTCTGTCCTACAGGCTCCCGGTCTAACATACGCCTTCACTTTCGCGCTTCTTATACGAAAATACATTGAAAACTGTTCGCACGTGACGCGACGTTGCGTACCACTTTCATTTGAACACGCCTCATATTATAACGTTTAAACCGAACGGCCTTGGAATTTTAGAAAAAATTCTTTGGATTTCAATGACTGTTGACTGTTAATGGATCCAGTATTTTAGAGCTTTTTAGGTGCGTTCGTAATTATGTAAATACGTAGCACCTATTGTTGTCGTTCAGTCCGTCCGTCTGTCTGTTCGTCCGCATATAACAACGCAAAAACTACCCAACTGAATCGTTTGAAATTTAAAATACATAATTATTACGTAATTTTGTCGAGTCATTTCAAATTTTATGAAAACCGGATGCATAGATCAATTACAAGGACAATCAAAAGGATTCCGTTACATTACGGTCAATGGGGAAAAAATTTCAAATGCATTTTAATCGTTTGAAATTTTAAATACGTAATTATTACATAATTTCGCTGAGTTATTTCAAATTTTATCAAAATTGGATGCATAGTTCAATTAAAAGGACAATCAAAAGTATTGGATTAAATTACGGTTAATGGGGAAATTTTTCAAATGCATTTTAATGGTGTTACACTCATTGGAACGTAATAAAATTGATATGCATCTATAAAGTACATATTATAATATACATTTTGCATAATCTATGGTGCAAAGAATATTTGTTATTGATTTACAAGGCCACACAAAAGTATTCCATTGCAAAATGGTATAGGGAGAACATTGTTTGGTGAGCATTTTAATTGTAATTATTTACAGTTTTATGAGATTGATATATGAGAGTGATATTTTTAAAACTTCTTTATCGTACGAAAGCACCTCATTTGCTACACTTCACGTGCAATTTCCAACTTGTTTAAGTATTGCTGAGATGACCTATTTCTGCATTATGTATTCTACACGCTATGCCCTAAGTACAGCATCTAGAATAAATAATGCGGAAATCGGCTATCACAGCAATACTTAAAAAGTACAAAATATTGTGAATTCCTTAAATATCCAATGATGCTGAAATTCAAAGAGTTGATCGCGCAGGGACATCTGCAAGATATCTTCTAAAACTTCAAAAAGATTGCTAGTTTGGACCATAGGATCTAGATGATACAGTGTGGAAACCGGTATTCCAGTAATCAGTGTTGAATTCAGGGGGTGGCCTGGGGGGACATTCCTCCCCGGAGCAATGAAATGTCCCCACCCCGGAAAATTTCAGATTTTGTATTTTCAATGGTCAAAAATCGTCCCCCCCTAGAGCGTCCGAAGTCTTTCCAAGATAAAAGTGTCTGAATTCAACAC
The DNA here is from genome assembly GCA_964019185.1 of Maratus speculifer. Classification (NCBI taxonomy): domain Eukaryota; kingdom Metazoa; phylum Arthropoda; class Arachnida; order Araneae; family Salticidae; genus Maratus; species Maratus speculifer. Next base: position 99,840,847 of record OZ025302.1, read on the forward strand.
TGACAGTAATGCTTTCAAAAGAGCTAAAATATTGAATGTTATAAATGTTAAATGACAAATGTCGATCGCAGTGACATCTGCTAGCCCTCTCTGCCCGTAAAGCTTTCTTAATTGAATTTTTATACAATATTGGGACATCCGTGCACTGTTAAAAATTTGACCCTTTAGCTGCATCGTCACTCCCCCACTTTTATAGAAAACGATTACTTCACCCTATTATGGAGCAATCTCATGGGTCAAAAGAAAGATATTCTATAAAAGCGGGAGAATGGCGATGCAGCAAAAGGGTAAAATTTTTTACAGTGTGGTTGAGTGTTTTAGGCACCGCGCCGCTAATCAGTTTCAAGCGTAGGAGATTGTCGGTTCAATTCCCGCTGGTTTCATTGCACGCACTATTTGTGTGGAGCTCCCACTTGTATTTCCGTCGTCTTGTAAAATTTCCTTGTGTTATCTCGTCCCTATATATTGACGATGTCTTATAAGCAGGCTTTTATGTCAAGCACACAAGTCAGATTTAAGTTGTTCAATAAATAAATAAAAATATATACAATGTTTACGTTTCAACTACCAGTTTCGCTTCGATCGACATACATCGCTCAGCATCGGTGAATATTTATGGGATACAATATTTTAGCCCTTTTTGGTAAGCCGGTTTCCGTACTAGATCTTCTAGACATCATTATTTGGACGCTGTTTACACTGAAATTTGAAAATATCCTGCTGATGTCACTGTTGTCGGCTCTTAGGATTTCAGCATCATTGTTCATTTAAAGAATTTCAATTTTTAGCACTGTCTGGACAGCAGATTTCTTCACTATTCATTCTACACTGTTAAAAATTTGAAACTTTTGCTGCATTGTTAATCCACCGCTTTTATAGAATATCTCTATTTTGACCAATGAGAATGCTCCAGTATAGCAGCAAAATGATCGTTTTCTATAAAAGCAGTAGAGTAATGATGTAGCAAAAGTTTCAAATTTTTAACAGTGTAGGTAGGGTGTTTCTATATAAGACTGGCGACATACGCAGAAGGCACATGCTCATACTGCACTAACACAGATACGTTTGTCCAAATTATGGCAAACTTACTTTCCAAATTTAATGAAACTCCCCTATATTCCAAGAGCCGACTGCACAAAACTATGTACACCGAGTACAAGAAAAAATCATTTATTTTATGGAAGAGTAGTAATAGGGTAATCTAATGACCCATGTCTGCCAGAAGTGAAGTGGTGCATAAGCCAAAATTTGATACCACTAGTGGTTGACTGGTATGTTTAGTATTGTGTTTGTCCTACAATCAAATGTATGAAAACATGGAAAACTGGGCGCAGGAAACGCAATACTAAGCCTACGAGTCAAGCACTAGTGATATTCATTTTTGTCTTATGTACCACTTCGCTGCGAAATTTTTTTCCGAGCACCTTCGTCGTTACAAACTCAAGCTTGCACTCTGATTGGTTGTTGCTCTCGGCACTGTTTTCACGTAACTTGGCGATAACCATACTTGGCGAAAAATACTTCGCTCGTAAGTGAACGAGTAAACCTAAAACCTAACCTACTCATTCTTATTCTTCCTTCATTCTTATCCTCGTGGTCTTGTGCTCTTGTGTGTAAAAACTTTTAAAGAGAACAGCTTTCAGTAAGACACGTTCCATCCAATCCAATCCAATGCTTCAAGCGAAAAGTTACTTTGTACTCGGTTCGGAAAGAAATCAAACTCCTCTACAGAAGCATCTATCGCTACGCCAAGTATGATTATCGCCAAGTTACATGAAAACAGTGCCGAGAGCAACAACCAATCAGAGTGCGAGCTCGGGCTTGGAACGACGAAGGTGCTCGGAAAAAAAATTACGCCACTTCGCTTCCGGCAGACATGGATCATCAGATTCCCCTATTACTAAACTTCCAAAATATAAAAGGTTTTTCTTGTACTCGATGACATAAGGTTTTGTACGGTCGGCTCTTGTACTACTAGACATGTTCAACTATACTAGTGAGATAAGTTAACACGTATCATTTTGGTGATAATAGAAGCTGGTCAAGATGTTGGCAGTTCGCTTTTGTCCGGAATCCTCGCATGTAATCAAACGTTATACCCAGAGTCAGGGGTCGGAGCATATAGGACAAATTTTATTGTTCTTACCAGTTTTTTTTATCTACTAGCAAAAGCCATGCTTTGTTTGGATTCGCGAAGCATTATTTTATAAAACAGATATTTGAAAGTAACAATATTTTTTTTTATTATTATTTTTGCATCTTTATTAAACAAAAACGTTATTTTTTGTTTTGGCGCATTTTAATTTTTTATTTATGATGTAAAACCGGCATAATAAGATATTTTCGAAGCAAACTTTTACAAATTCTTTTTAAATTTTCAACTAAAAGCTCTTTTAAAGATGTTTTTACAATTTCAAGTAGCCACTGGTGTTTTTTAATTGTTTGAAATATGCATGTTTCCAATCTTTGTAATCAACATCCGATAATCTTTGATAGCTATTTTAGAATAATATATTTGAAGAAAGTTACTTCTTCAAAATCCTATTTTCTGGAAAAAACATTTGAAATCTGCTTTCGTTGATACTATGAATTTTTAACTGTAAAACATTTTATTTTAATTTCTTCGTTTTTATACATGTTAGCGTATGAGAATTGCTGTAATTCTCTCCGCGTGGGAGAACTTTTTACTTTCTGCGAATGGCAACTCAATTAATGGAATTACCTTTTAACGAAGCGCTCTCTCATTCTCGCAGTGACGTTTTCACGAATAATTATTGTTGTGTTTGCGAACTTATTAAAGTCTTATTTTTCTATATTAAAATCCTTCTGATTAATGAGTCGATATTATTTAGCCACAATACGACCTTCGCAAAAATATTTATAAAGAGCTTGAACCAACAACTTCACGCAGATCTTTTAATTTTTCATTTATATAACAAATTTAAGAATTAATTTTATTTGTTTACAATTATTTTGTTGCCAGTTTACAAAAAGAAAAAAAAATCCATAATACAATTCTTTTAAAATGTTTAAGTGTCATCTGTGCAAACGATTTTGCGGGATAATGAAAACATGTTTTATTTAATAAATTAATCATGATTCTACCTATAATTATTTACTCCATGATTTAAACTTTTTTTTCTGAAAATATACGCGTTTCATTTTTTATTTATTTGCTAAAATGCGTCCGTATTGGAAATGCATGTAAAATAAATTAATTAAAATAATAATTTTTTTAACGTTTTACTATTAAAAAAATTATATTCTGCAAATCTACAGATCATAATTTATTTTTGTGTTTAATTTGAAGTTAAAATATTGAATAGTTTTTTTGTAAAGCGTACGACAAATTGTAATTTGAGTGGACTAGTAGAGGATTCGCTTCGCTCATCCTAAAAATCTTCAATAGGCATTTTTGTAAGACATGCAATAAGAGTATATTATGAAGATTACTGGTAAAAGTTACTGGTAACAGCAATAAAATTTGTCCTACATGCTCCGACCCCTGCAGAGTGTTTTGCGACTCTTATATCGAGGTGCCCTGGGAAATACAGGGTGACAATTATTGAACTATATGAAATAAAACAAATTTAAAAACAAGTGAGTGAGCAAACTTTATTCAACTAGTAAACGTCACTACAGATATTTGGATTTAGGTTATATGGTATGTTCGATATGGCTGTCATTAACTATGATGTGGTGCAGACGAATAGCAAAATTCTGCATGATCCGCTGAAGTAAACAGCGATGATGTCGATGACCTCCTGAATGGCAGTTTTCAGCTCAGCAACGGTTTTTGGGGAGCCTCCGTGGCCGAGTGGTCAAGACAAAGCCGCTAATCGCTTGTAAGCATAGGAGGTTGTGGTTTCGAATCCTCTGTCTACATTGCATATACACTTTGTGTGGAGCTCCCGGTTGTATTTCCTTCGGGTTGTAGCATTTCCTGTGTGCTACACTGTAAAAGATTTTGCCCTTTTGCTGCTTCGCCACTCCCGCGCTTTTATAGAATATCTCTCTTTTGACTCATGAGGATACTAGGGAATATAATCCATAATAGGGTGAAGTCATCGTTTTCTATAAAAGCGGTGGAGTGACGATGCAGCAAAAAGGTCAGATTTTTAACAGTGTATCTCGCCTCTGTACATTCATGATGACTTATAAGCAGATTTTCATGCCGAGCACACGAGTCAGGTATTGTGTTCAATAAATAAGTAAATAATGGTTTTTGGAATTATTTCTGTACATTATCTTTAACAGTCATTATTTTGAAAACCAGGCAATGTGCGACAGTTGTAATTGCTTGATTTTTTAGGGTTCCTAATTATAAAGTAAAAACGTAACCAATATAAGATCACTTAGTCTATGATAAAAAGTTAATTAAATCCAATTGATTTTTTAAATCATCAGATTTTAAAACATTCACCTTTTATATAAACATTTTAATAAAAATTTTAATTTTACTTAAGAAAGGTGTTATAATAAAAATAAAAGACATTGACATGTTTCGGAACCGTCAAATAAGTTCCATAATCATAATATAAATAAAATAAAATTTCAAAAAAAAAATTATTGAAATCACTTACAAGGAAGGTCTCCATACGGGCATACTCAGAAAAATCTGAAAAAAATACAGAATGTTCTTCTCATATAGTTATACATGTTTATAAAAAACATTTCGGCGGAATCTCTTTATAACGTCCGTAAAAAAATAATAAAAATTTCGTTTATTTGGCGATTTATCTCCGGTTGGCGAAAAAACGAAAGTTTGAAAAATACGCTTTTACGCTTCGAATACTTTTTAAAGAAAAAACTTTCTATGTTCAATTTATTTAAATAAGTTTAGTTTAAGTAATTTTAGTTTTGCATTTTTACTTTACTTTAAGTGTAATTTTGTCACATACGTTTATACATACTTAAACAAAATGAAATTAATATATTTTATCATTTAAAACACAATTTAAATTGATTAAAATTGTTCCAAATTGAAAAATACACTGTTAAAAATCTGCTGCATTTTGTTGCAACGCACTCCCTTGCTTGTATAGAAAACGGTTACTTGGCCGTGAAATGGAGCTTTCTCATTGGTTGGAATAGAGATATTATATACAAGCGGAGGAGTGCGTTGCAACAAAATGCAGCAGATTTTTAACAGTGTATGACACGGCCAATTCACGGTGCTATGGAGCATTCTCATTGGTCAGAAGAGAGATATTCTTTAAAAGTAGTGGAGTGACGTTGCAGTAAATGCTGCAGATTTTTAACAGTGAAGTCAATTGAAATCAATTTTCAGATTCGTTAAAATCGTCTGCTTTTGGCGAGGAAATGCACTGTACGCCAAAACCCGCGTCGCTTTCAGCTTTTCACGCCAATTATTCCAAACTATTTTATTTTTTTACATATCTAATAATGTAATTCCGCCGCTAATTTTCACTGATCCTTTATTACCTACATGAGTAGTTTAATTCGTGTTTTTTTCAAAAAATTCTGAGTATGCCCCCAATGGAGACCTTCCTTGTTAGTCTGTCAAGACTGTCTGTCCAAAGCCGTTTCGAGTCTCCAAGCCAAACACAAGGTTTTGTGACGTCACGGCAAGCGGCTTATTACAGCTGTGGAATAAGTAGGCGATATTAAAAATATATCATCTCTTTCCTTTACATTCCAACTTATTACCACAACATCTAGAAAAAATATTCCTATAATTCAAAAGTACTAATTTACTTTTTATTCAATTTCGATCATTCGCAACAGTAATTATGCAAATAATAGAAGAACAATATTTATACAATGATATCACTGTGTTAATGAAAATATGCATCAGGATTAAAGTTACATTAAAGAAAGTTGGTTATTTAAATATAAAAACCCAAAAGTTAAATTTATTTTAGTTAAAAGTTTTTATTATATATTCTGTTTTGAAATTTAGAAATAATATAAATTATTATCTATTTTCTCTACAATAAACAAAGTTCTCTACAAAACAAGACATTAATATGTATTATACAGTCAAACTTGGATAATTCGAAGTTCAAGGGACCAAAAGAAAAGTTCGGAATATCCAAAAATTCGAATTAAATATATTCGCTCAAAAAGAAGAGATAAATAAAAAAAGACTAACTCCAGAATGAAATATTTAACACATAAACTTTATCAAAGGATACTGCTACATTTTTTTTTTCATTAAATCAAACATTTTTTACTAGTTTAATTATTCATTACTTTTAAGAAAAAAAAACCAAGATATTTTTTATTGCTTTTCCGAATGCAGTCTGAGTCATAGCATATGATACCAACTTATCAATTGACACAAAAATAGAATATTTTACATTGGACTGGCCTTAAAAAAAGTATCGACATTCATGTATATTCACCATAGCTTCTAAAGAACTAGGTAAAAGCTTCTATTGTATTTCCTTCCCGTAAGGCATGGTGACGTCACTGCGACGTCGTTGTGAAGTCACATTTTGACTTTGTGACCATCGATTGTCGATGTGATGTCACGTGACGTCGATGTGAAGTCACAGTGACTAAAATGTGAAGTCGTTATGGCCGTTTTAGAGCTCTTTTGTGACGTCTCACAAAGTGATCACAATGTGACAAATTTGTGAAAAATGTGTCATTTGTGACTAATTTGACATTAACATTGTGACGAAACTGTGACAAAAGCAACGATATTTAAATATCCAGAAATATGTTTTTAAAAGTAAATAACATGTTTTGAAGAATTTATAATTTTCTAAACATTTTTTAAAAAGCCACATCTCAGTCACAATGTGACGTCACCGAGTGGTGGCATTTTGGTCACAGATGTGATGTGACCAAAGTGACTCACAATGACGTCACTGTGACCATGCATGCTATGAGGGTTGTTCTGTTTATCTTCAGATAGTCCGTCTTCAGCTTACAAGGAAGGTCTCCATTGGGGGCATACTCAGAATTTTTTGAAAAAAATACGAATTAAACTACTCATGTAGGTAATAAAGGATCAGTGAAAATTAGCGGCGGAATTACATTATTAGATATGTAAAAAAATAAAATAGTTTGGAATAATTGGCGTGAAAAGCTGAAAGCGACGCGGGATTTGGCGAGCTGTGCATTTCCTCGCCAAAAGCAGACGATTTTAACGAATCTGAAAATTGATTTTAATTGACTTCACTGTTAAAAATCTGCAGCATTTACTGCAACGTCACTCCACTACTTTTATAGAATATCTCTCTTCTGACCAATGAGAATGCTCCATAGCACGGTGAATTGATGTGTCATACATTGTTAAAAATCTGCTGCATTTTGTTGCAACGCACTCCACCGCTTGTATATAATATCTCTATTCCAACCAATGAGAAAGCTCCATTTCACGGCCAAGTAACCGTTTTCTATACAAGCAAGGGAGGGCGTTGCAGCAAAATACAGCAGATTTTTAACAGTGTATTTTTCAATTTGGAACAATTTTAATCAATTTAAATTGTGCTTTAAATGATAAAATATATTTATTTCATTTTGTTATAAGTACATATAAACGTATATGACAAAATTACACTTAAAGTAAAGTAAAAATGCAAAACTAAAATTACTTGAACTAAACTTATTTAAATAAATTGAACACAGAAAGTTTTTTCTTTAAAAAGTATTCGAAGCTTAAAAGCGTATTTTTCAAAATTTCGTTTTTTCGCCAACCGGAGATAAATCGCCAAATAAACGAAATTTTTATTATTTTTTTACAGACGTTATAAGGAGGTTCCGCCGAAATTTTTTTTATAAACATATATAACTATATGAGAAGAACATTCTGTAATTTTTTCAGATTTTTCTGAGTATGCCCGTATGGAGACCTTCCTTGTTAGTTGTTCTCCGACAGTTGAGCAACAATGTCCGTATCTGTTAACTCGCCACACACAGCCACATTTTGGTTCACGTTGGCGTAGCCTTCATACAAGATAGATGGATCAGATTTTATATCTTCCCAATTATGAATTTTGCCAAGTAGAAAGACAATTAAAATAAACTGTTTTACTATTTTTAACCTTAGCTGAAAAAAGTCTCAGAATCAATATTTATCGCAAAAATTGAAAGGCAATACTTCGAAATATCCAAACAAAAATTCAAAATTCAAAATATCCACATTTTTTTACATTATTTTAATACAGAATTCTAGGGATCAAGCAAAAAATTCGAATTAGCCAGAATTTCGTATTAAACAAGTTCAAATTATCCAAGTTTCACTGTATAATTAGCGGTTTAAATCCCTAAGTTTAATTATTTTGCTTTCATTATTTCACTTTCAATCTATATATATATACAGGGTAGAAAATAGCCAATCATAGCCAATAGGATCAAAAATCTTTTGCACAATGCTCAAAATTAATCTCTTAGTAATTTTCCTTTCACACGTTAATGTTTCTAAATCTAAACAACATTTCAAAGAATCATTATCTAAATTCCAAATAATCCCCAAAACTGAAGTATCCCCAGTATGTTTATCAACATTTTTGCAAGCTACATTGCTTTCAAAACAACGCAAATTGAAACACCCTTTAGACATTAATAACTTTGCATTTTCAATAAACATTTCAGCTTCATTAATGTTAAAAACACCTGATACACAGTTATCTACATAAAATGAACATTTTAATTTTTCAGCAGTTTCCTTATATTCAGGAGGACTATTTTCTAAAAGATGCATTAGAGATGCACTTAATAAATGAGAGCTAGAAGAGACACCAAAGACAACTCTACAATGTCTATAAATCAATTGTCCTTCATTACATGGGAAATAGAATCTAAGAAAATCTCTATCTTTAGGCATAACAGATAACATCAAATAAGCCTTTTCTATATCTGCAGTTATACCGATAGGATACATTCTAAAACGATCAAGAATATCAGGTATTAATTCTATAAGATTAATGCCTTTATACAAACATTCATTTAACGAGGGTTTCCCTTTCTCAGAAGCAGATGCGTCAAATACAGGGCGTATTTTTGTGGTTTCCTTATCTAACCTGATAACGGGCCTATGCGGTAAATAATGACATTTATTACTTAATTCATTTTCTGGAACACGTTCAATAATATTCATTTTTTCCCAATTCTTAAATACTTCCTGATATTCATCGAAAAATCCCCCACATTTCAATTTATTGATCATTTTTTCATATCTCTTCCAAGCTAAAACTTTATTGTCGGGCAAGTTCTTAAAATTACACTTCCATGGAAGCCCTACTTCATATCTGCCATCGGGAAGAATTTTCATTTTTTCTTTAAAATCGTTTAAATCAAAGTTTTCCCGTTTTTCAAAACTCTGAATGGGGTCAGAAATTCCTATGGTTTCAAGTTCCCATAATTGTCGGGCAAGTTCTTAAAATTACACTTATACATTGTTAGAATTCGAAAATAGGGTTAGTTTAAAACTTACTTACTAACCATGCATGTCTTCATTTGCGGGTTGCATCTACGCGATGCTTGGAGCTCTTGAATTAAAATCAAAATCATCTGTTAAGATAAACTTATTCTAAGTTCACATTCATCTAAAAGTCCATATATTATAAAAAATGTCGTTTAATTCCATCTAAAAGGCACATTCATCATTACATTCAGAGAACTCAATCGTTCTCATACACTTGTCAAAGTTCTTCGAATAATAACAAATAAAATCAGACGATATTTTCATTTTCTTAATTTACGCGTTCAATTAGTTTCACTTCATTTCATTTTACAACATCCTCCCCCCTTTGAAACTTGGGGAGAGTTTCAAATACATAACAATTATCATTAAAAAGATCCAACCTCTTTGGAGCTTTCACACATCTTCCAGAAGAGGTATATTTCTTAAGTATGACACTATCAGGAGAAGACACATTTTCATGATCATCATGCTCACTGGAACTAGTTTTCTCTTCACCCGACGGTTTGGATGCAATTTCAATCATTTCATTCGAATATATTTCCAAAGGAAAGATGCGCTGCACCGGACGTAAAACCGTGCCGTGTTGAGTTTTCAACTTAACAGCACGAACTTTACCATCCCGTCCTGGAATTAAATGAGTCACATTTGCTAAAGGCCAAAATAAACGTTTTTTGTTATCATCTCCAATTAAGACTACTTCTCCCACTCGCGGTTCACGTGTATGTTTTTCAGTATGTCTTTGAACTAATTCGCTGAGGTATTCCTTTCTAAAACGTTGCCTAAAATCGGTAAGAAGTTTAGCTCTGTAATTCAACCTTCTCCTTAAACTTTGAGAATCTAATTCGATAATATCTGAATTGCTGAAACTTCGGTTTTCAGTAAGAAACATAGCGGGTGTGAGAGGTACTAGCTCCAGTGGGTCCTCTGAGATATAGGTTAGAGGTCTGCAGTTAATCACAGACTCACAATCACATATAAGTGTATTCAATTCTTCATAAGTCAATACAGATCTACCTAATGTACGTACTAACAATTCTTTTACAATGCGAACTAACATTTCCCACCAGCCTCCCCACCAAGCTGCGGTGGGAGGTATAAATTTCCAAACAATTTTATGCGTCATGGTTTCTTTTAAAATTTTATCCCAATTTAATTTTGAAAGTTCATTGGAAGCCCCCCTAAAGTTTGTTCCGTTATCACAATAAATAGTGCTGGGCCTACCGCGTCTAGCTATAAAACGTCTAAGTGCTAGCAGGAAAGCATCAGCAGATAGCGAATTGACTAGTTCAAGGAGAACTGCGCGATAAACGGCACAAGTAAACAATGCTATCCAGACTTTCTCGCCATTTTTTAGAAATAAAGGCCCGGCTAAGTCTACTCCAATAATTTCAAAGACAGCACAATCTGTTACGCGATCTGGTGGCAAAGGTGTTGGTTCGCTTGACAAAGACTTTACCTTAAAACGTTTACATGCAATACAGTTGAACAATACATTTTTAATAGTTCTTCTAGCTCTAATTATCCAAAATCTTTCTCTTATTAAAGATTGCATTGTTCTTATACCTGCATGACAATTCTTTTGGTGTATTGATCTAATCAATAACTTAGTAAATTCACATTTACCTGGCAACAATATTGGATACAAAAATGATTCTCGGTCATTTCTTTCAGTTATTTTAGTTTTTATTCTTAAAATTCCATTATCATCTGTGAATGTTACTATATCATTTAATGACCTTTTATTATACAAATAACAGCTCTGAACTAAACGGATTAGATATTTTTCAGAATTTTTAATTTCATTTTGAGTAAGATTAGAATATTTACACTTATTAGAAACATTTCGGCAATTATTTACAAATCTCAGAATCCAAGCAAATATTCTTATCATCTTATCATAATTAGATATATTATCTAAGAGCCAAAGGGGTGCGTCTTTAGCTAGATCAATATTCGTAATTTCAACTTTTTTTCTTTCTAAATCAACATCTTTTGGCTGACAGTCAATCGCGCCAATTGGCCAACATTCAGGATTTTCTTTTAACCACTTAGGACCTTCCCACCATCGCGAACTAAGCATTTTCTGTGGAGAACATCCACGTGAAAGTATATCCGCTATATTCAAATTTCCTGGAACGTGCTTCCATGACTCTATATTGGACATCTGCCGAATTTCTTTGACTCTGTTGCTCACGAAAACCGACCAATTTCCATGTTCCTTTATCCACCAAATTGCGGTTGTAGAATCTGACCAGAATGTGATTTTCAGACCTGACATATTTATTGCCTTGACGATAGAACTCGCAAGTCGAGTACCTATACAACAAGCCATTAACTCTAAACGCGGCATGCTCAAAGTTTTGAGGGGAGCAACCCTAGACTTCGCTCTAACAAGCGTAACCTTGACTTCGGAATCAATTATTGATCTAGCGAAGACGCACGCTGCATATGCCCCTTTACTCGCATCAACAAAAACATGAAGTTCAGATGAAGCATTAATTTCTAAGTATCGAGGTATAGCTACTTCTTTTAAAACATCAATACTCTTCAACCATTTCAGAAAAGCACTCACAATGTTACAAGGTAATTCTCGATCCCATGGAATTTTCTGTTTCCATGAGTCTTGTAGCAATAATTTTGGAAGCAATGTAGCAGGAGAGAGTAAGCCAATAGGATCAAAAATCTTTTGCACAATGCTCAAAATTAATCTCTTAGTAATTTTTTTTTCACACGTTAATGTTTCTAAATCTAAACAATATTTCAAAGAATCATTATCTAAATTCCAAATAATCCCCAAAACTGAAGTATCCCCAGTATGTTTATCAACATTTTTGCAAGCTACATTGCTTTCAAAACAACGCAAATTGAAACACCCTTTAGACATTAATAACTTTGCATTTTCAATAAACATTTCAGCTTCATTAATGTTAAAAACACCTGATACACAGTTATCTACATAAAATGAACATTTTAATTTTTCAGCAGTTTCCTTATATTCAGGAGGACTATTTTCTAAAAGATGCATTATAGATGCACTTAATAAATGAGAGCTAGAAGAGACACCAAAGACAACTCTACAATGTCTATAAATCAATTGTCCTTCATTACATGGGAAATAGAATCTAAGAAAATCTCTATCTTTAGGCATAACAGATAACATCAAATAAGCCTTTTCTATATCTGCAGTTATACCGATAGGATACATTCTAAAACGATCAAGAATATCAGGTATTAATTCTATAAGATTAATGCCTTTATACAAACATTCATTTAACGAGGATTTCCCTTTCTCAGAAGCAGATGCGTCAAATACAGGGCGTATTTTTGTGGTTTCCTTATCTAACCTGATAACGGGCCTATGTGGTAAATAATGACATTTATTACTTTGATGCACTAGTCCACTCATAAACGCACATATTGTTTTACTAAAACAATTATTACAAATAATATAATACATCGCTGAGATTTTAACATTCAAAAAATAGTTTTTACAGATGAGCAGTTAGTACAACGTAGATAAAAAACTTGTTCCAGTCAATCTCGCGGAGCTTGAGTGGAGTGGAGAGGTTCCTGAGTAACGTGATAAAAATTATAAAACGGTTGCAAAAGTTAGTTATGGTCAAGGCGCTACAGTACTCCCCCCCCAGTGTCTTCAGACACGGAATCTGCTTGGCAAACGGACTTTTCTACCGGACTTGGTTATTTTCTCTGGTTCATTCTTTTGTTGGTCTATCGTGTTTGGCTGTTGAAGAGTTTCTTTGGCTGTTGAAGGTTTTCTTTGGCTATTGACGGGTTCCTTTGGCGGAACTTCTTCAGGCACACTGAGCAAAAATGCTGGTTTTAGTCGGTCAAGACAAACTGTTGTCTTTTTACCTTTAACGTCAAGTGTAAACCATTTGTCTGTACGGGAAAGGACTTTAAATGGTCCGTCGTAAGTAGGTTGGAGTGGTTTTCTGATTGCGTCATGTCTGATAAAAACGTGGGAACAATTTTTCAACTCCTGATAGATGAATGGTGTATGACGTCCATGGTTTGCAGGAGGTACTGGTTGCAATTTTCTCATTGCCTCTCTCAGGTTATCCACGAAAGGTTTAGGATCAGGGTCCGAAGTTGGTCGCAGCCCTAAGAATTCACCTGGAAGTCTCAAGGTAGTTCCATAAACCAATTCTGAAACTGTTGCACCAATGTCTTCTTTCAGGGAAGAACGAAGGCCGAGCAGAACAAGTGGCAATGTATCAACCCATCGTTCTGTCATGTGGCATTTGATGGCAGTTTTCAATGGCCTATGCAAACGTTCTACAATGCCATTAGCCTTCGGGTTAAATGAAGTCGTTCGAAGCTTCGTTATTCCGAAATGTCGAGCTAGAGCCTTTAATAATTCTGATTCAAACTGACGACCTTGATCGGTTGTTATGTATGTAGGCACTCCGAAACGAGAAATCCAGGCAGAAAGAAATGTCCGTGCAACCGTTTCTGCTGTGATATCAGCTATGGGAATGACTTCGGGCCAGCGCGTGAATCGGTCTATGATCGTCAAGGCGTAGCAGTATCCTTGAGATGGTGGCAAAGGTCCAATTATGTCCATGTGGACATGTTCAAATCTTTCATTTGGGGTCTTAAAGGATCCCAGAGGACTGGAGACATGACGTTGCACTTTAGATCTTTGGCATGCAATACAAGCACGGGACCAGTTTCTACAATCTTTGTTCACTTCCGGCCACACAAATCTACTGGTAATGAGTCTTGTTGTAGCCTTTATTCCTGGATGGGACAGATTATGAAGAGATTTAAATACTTCAAAACGTAGGCTTTTTGGAACGTAAGGCCTGATGGTAGTTGTTGAATAGTCGCAATAAATCTCTCCGTCTGGTAGAACAACTTTACGCAGTCTCAAAGAAGTGCTTTCATTTAATAAGTCTTGTAATTCAGGATCATTCGCCTGTGCATTGGCCAGATTTGTATAATCAATTGGCGAAGGCATTTCTATGGCTGCAATTCGAGAGAGAGTGTCTGCTATGATATTATCTGAACCTTTTACATAACGCAAATCTGTTGTGAATTGTGATATATAATCTAGTTGTCTGTTTTGTCGCGGGGATGCTTTATCTGATTTCTGATGAAAAGCGAAAGTTAAAGGTTTGTGATCGGTATAGATGCAAAATGTTCTACCTTCAAGCATGTATTGGAAGTGTCGAATAGCCGAATAGGCTGCTAATAATTCTCTATCGTACGCGCTATAACGTTTTTCAGTGGGAGACAGTTTCCGGGAGAAAAAACCCAAAGGTTGCAATTGGTTATTTGTAATTTGATTGAGTGCAGCCCCGATAGCAAAATCTGAAGCATCAGTACACAAAACCAAACCCGACGTTTCTGAAGGGTGAGCAAGTAAAGCTGCATTTGCAAGTTGTTGTTTACAGTCATCGAAAGCTTGTTTATCTTCCACAGTCAACTCGATATGGTTGTTATCTTTTTTGTTTCCTTTAAGATACTCATTTAAGATGGCCTGTTTGTCCGCAGCATGTGGCAAGAATCGACGGTAAAAATTGATTAAGCCTAAAAACATGCGTAAATCCCTTACAGTTTTCGGTTCCTTAAAATCTAATACCGCTTGAACCTTTTCTGGCAAGGGTTTGGTCCCATCTTTTGAAATCAAATGTCCTAAAAATGAAAGTTCAGAGACCCCGAACACACATTTAGATGTATTTAGTTGTATCCCGTAGTCGCTGAGTCTTTGGAATAATTGCTGTAAATGCTCTGCATGCTGCTCTTCATTATCAGAGAAAACTAAAATGTCATCCAAATATGCAAAGCAAAATGCCAAATCCCTTAAAACTTCATTGATAAATCGCTGAAAAGTTTGGGCAGCGTTGCAGAGACCAAAATTTAAAAAGGGGAATTCGAACAGGCCGAAGGGTGTTATTATTGCAGTTTTCGGGATATCCTCTTCATTTACCGGAATCGCATGGTAAGCCCGAAATATATCTAATTTTGAAAAAATAGTTTTGCCATGGAGAGCAGAGGAGAAATCTTGTAAGTGAGGAATGGGATAACGATCTGGAATTGTTTTTGCGTTTAAGCGCCTATAATCGCCAACAGGACGTATACCACCTGTGGATTTAGTCACAACATGAAGGGGTGAAGACCAGGGGCTCTTGGATGGTCGACAAATACCCTTCTCAATCATAAATTCAAATTCCTTTTTAACGGCATCGAGGGTTTTTGGATTTAATCTTCTAGGGCGACTATGGACTGGCGGCCCAACTGTCTCAATATGATGCACAGTGGAATGTTTGGCCTTCCCAAATTTGGGATCTGGGGTTATAATATCTGGATAAGATCTTAACAAGGCGTGATAACGGGAATTTTCTATAATGACTTTAACTGCCCCTTGTTGCACATTATCCAAACTGCCCGAGGTGCCTATATTTGTCATTCCATCGATAAGTCTTTTATTCCTAATATCGACAAGTAGATTAAAATGTCTCAAAAAGTCTGCTCCAATAATGGGTGTCGAGACCTCAGCAACTATAAAATTCCATTTAAAAACCCGGCGTAAACCTAAATTCAATTGTAATAATTTTGTACCGAAGGTTTTTATTTTTGACTGATTTGCGGCGTATAATTCAAAGGAGTCAGGAGAGCGTTGGTAACCGTGTTGGTTTCTTTTTATTGGTATGCACGAAACATCACTACCGGTATCAATTAAATATTTCAGATTTGTAGCACTGTCATAAACGCAAAGGCAGTTATTAGTTTTAGCTACCGAAACATCGCTACCACCCACGGCACTAGTTTGAGTGGTAGCGTCTACTCGTTTCCCGACTGGGTGAACGAGCAAGGCTGCCTACACTGCCTAGCAAAACGACCAAACCGATTATGGTAATAGCAATAATTTTGATTGTTTTCATAAGCCGGATTTCGGCTTACATTCCTAGATTGGCCTCGGAATGTGAATCTTCGGCCCCTTGAATTATATTGACTTTTTTCTTCGGAAAGTTTCTCGACAAGCAATGTCAACTTCTCAATTTGTTTTTGCATGTCTAAAATAGATGGCTGGCCTATTGCCGCAATTGGTTCTGATTTTGCAACAGAATATACCTGCGTGTTATCTGCTGTAGTTTCGTATATCTTGTCGGCTAAAACCGCAAGTTCAGGTAAATTTTCGTTCGATACCAATAAGATGGTTTGAATATTTGGTGGTAATCTCTGTAACCATAAGCTCTGCAAAAAGTTATCGTTGAGTTGGCCTGCAGCCAAATCGCGCATTTGGCGGAGTAATGTAGACGGTTTACTGTCTCCCAACTGCAATTCACTCAGAAGTTTTTTTAAGCGTTTTCCATCAGAGTCCGCGAACTCTGCAATAAGCCTGCGCTTTAATGTGTCATATTTACCCTGCTGTGGGGGACTGTATATAAGGTCACTAACATAATTTAAACTTTCAGAGTCGATTGATGAAATTAGACTAGCATATTTGGTGTCATCGTTTGTAATTCCAGATAACTGAAACGCGGCTTCTACTTGTGAAAACCATAATTGAATATTTTGTTTCCAAAACGGCGGCACGCGAAGTGCAATTCTATTAATTTCATTGCCTTGCATATCCAGCTATCTATAAATTTATGCTATCTATGCTCAGTTATAATATCAATGTGTTTTATGTGCAATAACCTTAATAATAATATGAATTAAGCATGATAAAAAGTTTTAAAAAAAAAAATCTCTCTCGAATTTACAGAAAACAGAACTGACCTGATATCCAATCTCTCCTCAATCAAAAGCGAACTCTTTGATGTACTATCACTTAATTAATTTTGCACTGGTTGTTTGAAAGTTGCGTGCTTGTGCGGGTCACCACTGATGCACTAGTCCACTCATAAACGCACATATTGTTTTACTAAAACAATTATTACAAATAATATAATACATCGCTGAGATTTTAACATTCAAAAAATAGTTTTTACAGATGAGCAGTTAGTACAACGTAGATAAAAAACTTGTTCCAGTCAATCTCGCGGAGCTTGAGTGGAGTGGAGAGGTTCCTGAGTAACGTGATAAAAATTATAAAACGGTTGCAAAAGTTAGTTATGGTCAAGGCGCTACAACTTAATTCATTTTCTGGAACACGTTCAATAATATTCATTTTTTTCAAATTCTTAAATACTTCCTGATATTCATCGAAAAATCCCCCACATTTCAATTTATTGATCATTTTTTCATATCTCTTCCAAGCTAAAACTTTATTGTCGGGCAAGTTCTTAAAATTACACTTCCATGGAAGCCCTACTTCATATCTGCCATCGGGAAGAATTTTCATTTTTTCTTTAAAATCGTTTAAATCAAAGTTTTCCCGTTTTTCAAAACTCTGAATGGGGTCAGAAATTCCTATGGTTTCAAGTTCCCATAATTCATTCAAAGGAATATTTCCAACGTGCATAGACAATGTTGTCAAAACGTTATGTTTCTTGCCACACGTTTGTTTCCCCATTACTGTCCAACCGAGCTTGGTTTCTAAGGCAGTCAAATCGCAATTTAATTGAATTAAATTTCCTGTCAATAATTTTCCTATCATATCAGCCCCCACCAAAAGATCAATTTCAGATTCCTTACAAAAATCATCAGATAGATTTATTTTATTTCTTTTTAATTCATTTAAGATTCTATAATCTTTAATTTTAGGTACAAATCCGCAAATCTTTTTTTCAGAAAATGCTTCAAAACAAAACGCATTATTTCCATCTAATTCACTGATTTCTACAGAAAACACATCATGTTTTTTAGGTTTCGTTTCATCCCCCCCAAACAGCGCGTGAATAATTATTTCTTTTCTTATAGGATGCATTTTTAGTGATTTCGTTATTCTCTCGCTTACGTAACTACTTTGGCTCGCGGAATCCAGCAGTGCGCGTACGACTTTTTGGCGACCTTGCGATCGAATGCGCACGCCAAGCGTTTGCATATACACAACTTTATTTCTACTACAATTAGAAAGAGAATTTTCAGATTTTAAAGTATCATCTTGATTATTATTTATATTTTGTTCTGGACACATTATTTCAAAATGAGGTTTATGGCAATAATTACATTTTAATTTATTTTTAATATTACAATTCTTACTCAGATGACCAGCTTTTTGCAAACAAGTGAAACAAATCCCCTTTTTTAACAAAATTTTTTGTTTTTCAGTTAAAGACATTTTTTAGCCCCAAAACATTTATTAGAGGGGTGAAACCTATCACAGAATATGCAATTGTTTTTCTTACCTTTATTTTCTATACTCACCAATGCAGATGCGGTGGCTGGATCAGGTTTGCTAATAATTTCAGATGAAATGTTCTTTTTCCTAACAACAGATTCAAAGCCTCTTCTTGCTAAAAATACCATTTCATCTCCTTGAACTTCTTGGCGTAGAAAGTCCATCAGTTTTTTTAAAGTTCTGGAATTCTCACTGGAATATGTATCATGATTTCGGCTTCTCTCCCAGGTCAAAAGAACTTCTTCAGGCAAGCAGCTCTCAACCAAGGGCATGAGAAAGTCTCCATACTTCTCTTGAGTTCTTCCCAAACTTTCTAAGGCACGAAGTTTACTTTCTAACTCATCGTATAAAGAGGCTAAGTCAACTTTCATTCTCGGCGCCGTGGCATTTTTCATTACGAGGGTTAATAATTCCCTGACGTAAATTTGCACAAGAAGATCATCTCGTCCAAACCTCTGTTTTAATTGATCGATAGCCTTCGGATAATTTTCCGCGGTAGCTGGATAGCTTGTTATTAAACGCTCCGCTTTTGATTTCGGTTCCATACATTGGAAATAGATACTGCATCTTATCCTCCGCGGCAATAGAATCGTCTTCATGTATTTTCTTAAACTGGCTCCAAAATGATAAAAATTCCTTTGGTTCGCCGTTAAATTTTTTCAGCTCGATCTCCGGTAATTTAAATTTGCGCTTTACTTCTTCGCCAGGAGATGAAGAAAACTGTATCTTTTCATCAATACGAGCACATATTTCTATATATTTTTCTCGATATTCTTCTGCACCTTCAAAATCTTCGGTAAACAATTTTTCGTCCTTATCTTGTAACAATATTTCCGAAATTTTATTTTGACAAGTGTCCATCCGTTGAAATTTATCAAACAGTTGAGTTTTCAAAATAGAAAGTTCTTTAATTTCAAATGTTTCTTTAGTTAATTCAGTTTCAATTTTCTTAAACGTGAGAGTAAAAGCAGCTCTCAGTCCTTTTCTCTGAGTTTTCAAACTACTCAGACTCATTTTTTCATTTAAAATTAATTAAAATTCAAAAACTCCTGTCCCGCCGAGGGTACCAGTATGTTAGAATTCGAAAATAGGGTTAGTTTAAAAATTACTTACTAACCATGCATGTCTTCATTTTGCGGGTTGCATCTACGCGATGCTTTTGGAGCTCTTGAATTGAATTCATACTCATCTGTTAAGATAAACTTATTCTAAGTTCAAATTAATCTAAAAGTCCATATATTATAAAAAATGTCGTTTAATTCCATCTAAAAGGCACATTCATCATTGCATTCAGAGAACTCAATCGTTCTCATACACTTGTCAAAGTTCTTCGAATAATAACAAATAAAATCAGACGATATTTTCATTTTCTTAATTTACGCGTTCAATTAGTTTCACTTCATTTCATTTTACAACACAGGGTGTATCTAAACTACTGGGCAAAACTTTAAGGGGTGATAGTATACATCAAGAAAAATAATATTAAATGGGAAACTAAGGGTCCCAAACGTCTTACAAAGGAGATAGGTACCATCAAAGTTTAGGGTCCAAAATTTGAAATGATTATAAAAAACGGAAAAATTGGTCGATTCGTTTGCGGTTTTCACGAAAACTATTCTTTATGTCAGTATTGTCTTGAAAATAAATTATAAAGATAAATTTCAAAAAATGCCGATAGAGGGCGCTTTAGACTTTGGAGTAACGAACAACTATTTTTTACCGTTATTTTTTGCGTCCCATTAAATTTTTTTAGAAGTTTAGACATAAACTTAAATTTTGAGCTCAAAATCTGTGGTTAAGTAGCGCAAACTGAACTGTGTTCGATGGTAGTGGGTAGGTTCAAATTTCAAATGATTATAAAAAACATAAAAATTGGTTAATTGATTTGCGGTTTTCACTAAAATCATTCTTTACGTCAGTATTGTCTTGAAAATAAATTACACAGATAAATTTCAAAAAATGCCGATAGAGGGCGCTTTAGACTTTGGAGAAACGTACAACTAGTTTTTACCGTTATTTTTTGCATCTCATTAATTTTTTTAGAAGCTTAGACATAAACTTAAATTTTGAGCTGAAAATCTGAATCGTTGAGAGTGGTTAAGTAGCGCAAACTGAGCTGTGTTCAATGGGGGTGGGGAGGTACAAATTTCAAATGATTATAAAAAAACGGAAAATTGGTCGATTCGTTTGCGGTTTTCTCTAAAACATTCTTTATGTCAGTATTTCCTTGAAAATAAATTTTAAAGATAAATTTCAAAAAATTCCGTTAGAGGGCGCCTTAAACATTAGCGTAACCAACAATTATTTTTAACTGTTATTTTTTTATCTAAATAAAATGTTTTAAAAGCTTAGACTTAAATTTTGAGCTCAAAATCTGAATCGTTGTGAGAAATTAAGTAGCGAAAAATTGAACTGTGTTCGGTCAAAAAATTGAACTGTGTGAAATCTAAACATTTCAACTCCAGAACACAGTTCAGTTTGCGCTTCTTAACCCCTCCCAACGATTCAGAATTTGAGCTCAAAATTTAAGTCTAAGCTTTTGCAAGCATTTAATTAGATACAAAAAATAACAGTTAAAAATTATTGTTGGTTACTCTAAAGTTTAAGGCGCCCTCAACGGATTTTGCTTTTAATTATTTTTAAAATTTATTTTTAAGGAAATACTGACATAAAGAATGGTTTTAGAAAAAAACGCAAACGAATCGACCAATTTTTCCGTTTTGTATAATCATTTGAGATTTGAACCTCCCACCCCCATTGAACACAGTTCAGCTAGCGCTACTTAACCACTTTCAACGATTCAGATTTTCAGCACAAAATTTAAGTTTATGTCTAAACTTCTAAAAAAATTTATTGAGATGCAAAAAATAACAATAAAAAATAGTTGTTCGTTATTCCAAAGTCTAAAGCGCCCTCTATCGGCATTTTTGAAATTTATCTTTATAATTTATTTTCTAGACAATACTGACATAAAGAATAGTTTTCGTGAAAACCACAAACGAATCGACCAATTTTTCCGTTTTTTATAATCATTTCAAATTTTGGACCCTAAACTTTGATGGCGCCTATCTCCTTCGGAAGACGTTTGGGACCCTTAGTTTCCCATTTAATATTATTTGTCTTTATGTGTACTATCACCCCTTAATGTTTTGCCCAGTAGTTTAGATACACCCTGTATATATATATATATACATAAGAATGTCTAGATTTAATATTAAATCAACGCAAAAAAATCTACTGAAACTAAAATCTTGAAAATTGGGGTAAAAATACATCTTATAACATAGACTGCCTCTAAGAAGGGATTTTCGAAAATTCCATCCCTAAGGGGGGGGGGGGGAAATACGAACGAACTTTATAAAAATTCCTTAAAAATCGGTTTTTGTAAGTATTTTTCAATTTATATGATATTTTGGTGTATTTTTCTATTCCGAATTGAATGATACAAACCAAATTCTTTTAAGTCCATTAGTTCGTGAGATATTTCATATTTTTCAATTTTGGCGGTGTCTTTGGCGCCAAAACCTGAAAATTTTGTATGATATTGTCAAAAAATATCTCCGTTACTATAGTAATGAAAAAAATTTAAATAAATATTTTTGCTAATCAATTCTTTTGTTTTAAAATTCAAAACGGCTATGTAAGCTGGGAAAAAAAATAAATGCATAGAAAATTAAAATAAAAACATTTTTAAAAAAACAAAGATTTTATAAGAAATTAGCCTTAGAAAAAAGTATGTATTTTAAACATGAAAAAAATGTTTGCATAACTTAAATTTTTTTTTTAAAGAAAATATGGGAAATTTAGTGTTAGCTTTGCGCAATTTTCGCCAATCGCAATGTTTATATTTCACGTGCATAAATTACGAAAAACTCTTTAAAAGTTAAAGTAAAATTATTTGTATTGGAATTGATATTTCGGAACTGAAATAATATTTGGCTATTTATCATTAACTCTTGTGAGAAGAAAATATGAGTATTTTTGTGTTAGCCACGCACAATTTTCGCCAATAGCAGCATTTATATTTCACGTGTATAAATTACAAAAAGCTCTTTTATGATGAAATAAAATTGTTTATGGTATCTGTTTTTTTCTTTCCTCATTTTAAATTGAAGCAGATTTTATAAGAGTCGGGCAGAAAAGGGGGTATCATTATACAAGCCATTTTTGATATTGCCGAAATTTTTTTTATGGTTTCTTCTAATGATTTTCAGAAGATATGTATATTTTGTTTTTCCCCCCAAAAAAAATTTCTGACCCACAAAAATTTCTAAAGCGGGTCACGACCCAGTGTTTTTTTCGAATCGACATCTTTCTGTATTCTATTATCTCAGTACATTGAGCATCAACCAAAGTTATTTTTGCGATTACAACACTAGGACTTCCCTCAGAGGGATTAGTCTGAGCGATGATGCTGAGAATGCACATTTAATAACTTGCAAAGAAAAAAAAGTAAAGAAAATGAGATGTTACCTTTAATTGGTCATTCATTGTGATAAAATATGATGAAAATAAGCATATTGAATCGTAGAATTATAAAATCTTATATATAAAGCTGCATATACTATTTTTTATAAAAGAAAAGCAAACCATGCATGGATATAAAATTGGAAATATGCAAAATGTTAAAAGTAATACAGAAAATAACACATCAAATTTTCCTATATTGGAAATGATATCATGAGCATAAACAGAAGCTTCGCACCGATTTGAGAAACTACAAATAACATAAACTATTATGTTTGAAGAGAATGGAGTGTATTTTTTATGGTGTGAAATCCGTCCTAATAGTTTATAATGTTGAATATCTGTTTTCCACGGATCCAATGAGGTTGTCGATAAGAGTTAAGGAATCCTTTTTTAAAAATTTGTCCTAAATGAGCACTTACATCTTATAAGTTACTGTGATGCCAAAGTTATAGTTTCTGACCCCAACAGTATCCTAGAAATTGCAATATTCTCAATAAATTGGGTTTAAAACTTTTTCTAGAAAAAAAAATGTTTAATTTGTGATATTAAATTGTCGAATGTTTTAGAAATCGTTCATAACGAGAATATTATATCTTAAAAGTTACCACAAAAAAAAAAAAAAAAAAAAAAAAAAAAAAAAAAAAAAAAAATTGAATTATTAGTCATATCAACGTCAAAGAATTCCCAATTTTAGAACTTTTTTTTGCTCGTGCATTGATGGTGATTATTGTTCCTTCGCAAAATATAGCATATTTTGCAACAAAGATGGTTACCAACATTTTTTGCCCACATTATTTTTTAAATCGGCTGGGTACTCTTAATGATAACGAAAAAACACACAAACGTTAATGCTTTATAGCATAGAAATACAGAATCAAAAGCTATTTATCGCCTATTATATACACATAAATTATCTAATTAGTGCTAGCAGATGCATTTTTAACACTCAGTCGGGCGCACCTGAGAGTTACGCATTTATCTCTCAGATACAGCGTGCCCGATGGAGTGTTAAATATACATAGATCAATATAATGCTTCATTTTTCTTTTATTAGTATTTCTTAGTATACATTTTTCATTTATTTGTATTATTCAGTAAAAAACTCACTTTCTTAAGCCCGAATTACGTCAAACTTTTTATAAAAGCGCCTAACAAGGAAGGTCTCCGTACGGGCATACTCAAAAAATTCTGAAAAAATTACAGAATGTTCTTCTCATGTGGATATATATGTTTGTAAAAAAATTTTGGCGAAACCCCTTTAGAATGTTCGTAAAAAAATAATAAACATTTCGTTTATTTGGCGATTTATCACCGATTGGCCTCGAAATAATATTTCAAAAAATACTTTTTTATGGCAAATTCTTTTTAAGGTAAAACTGTTTCATCTTGAACTTGTTTAGAGAAATTTTATTTACATAACATTAGTTTTGTCAGCTTTAGTTTGTTTTAACTATATTTTTGTCATAATGTATTTAGAATGAAAATTAACTGTGAAATTTTATGAATTAAAACAAAATTTAAACTAATTAAAATTGTTTCAATCTCAAAATTAACTCCAATCTAATTGATCTCTGTCGATTCAATTTTGTTGCTATGGAAACAAAAACTTCTCCAATATTGAAATGCATTGCTGTAGCATTCTTCATCTGGCCTTTATTCTGTCATACGCTTAAATATATGGAAAAAAAATACTTTTCAATATGAAAGTTTAAGTTTTTTATATAAGAAATTATTTTTAAAGTGATAAAATTAAATAACTGCAGCAAAAGCAACAGAATGTAATATAAAATAAATTTATGTGTCAAACTCTCTCATTCTTCAAATTTAAATTCATTAAATACTATTCACACGTATTCTAAAATTTAATTGACAAGAAATTTTCAGGTGCATTAAAATCGTTTGCTTTTGGCGAAGGAAAATGCTGCTCGCCAAATCGCGCGACGCTTTCGTCTTTTCGCGCCAAATACTCGAAAGTATTTTATTTTTTTAGTGAGTTTCTTATGTAATTCCGCCGCTAAATTTGACTGATTTTTTATTACATACACGAGTAGTTTAATCAGTATTTTTTTTTTTTTCAAAAAATTCTGAGTATGCCCAGTATGGAGACCTTCCTTGTAAGTCCATATAACAGCGAAGTATTGTGAAGAGTATTAAATACAAGGTAGTAAGACACTTAGCCAAACGCAGGTAATAAATCGCCAAATATTGCTCTTTTCGCCCTCTCTCGAAATGCATTTTTTCCGTACATTTAAAAAACACGATTTTGATTAATCTTATTTAAAATTCAAATCTATATATATAAAAGAAAGTCTGGATTTCGTATTAATCACAGCAGAAAAAAATCTACCGAACCAAAAATCTTGAAAATTGGGGTAAAAATACTTCTTATAACACCGAGTGCCGCTAAGAAGGGATTTTCGAAAATTCCACCCCTAAGTGCGGTAAAAAAGAACGAACTTTTAAAAAATTCCTTAAAAATCTGCTTTTGTAGTTATTTTTCAACTGATAACATATTTTAGTTTATTTTTTCATGCTGAATCGAATGGTACCAAGCAAATTCTTTTAAATCCAGTAGTTCCTGAGATACTTCACATTTTCTTAATTTGGCGATGCCTTCGGCGCAAAAACCTGAAATTTTCAATCCTTATCTATATAGATCAGATTTTGTATTTATTTTTAAAGTCATACCATATTTTAGTGTATTTTTTCATGCTGCATCGAATGATATTAAGCAAATTCTTTTAAGTCCAGTAGTTCGGTAGATACTTCGCATTTTTCTAATATGGCGATGTCTTCGGCGCTAAAAGTTGAAATTTTCAATCTATTATAAATCATTGTACAATAAAATCTATCGAACCTATAATTTTGAAAGCGAGTTCTATAATCAGGTTAACATGATTATGTAAGCTATATGTAAGTATCTCAATATATATAAAACGCAAAGTGAAATTTCATTCCGGCTGTTTATAACTTAAGTTCTACTAGATAGATTTTAATGGAACTTACATTGTTAGTCGGATAATTTTTCTGAAATTTTGTAGCAAATGAAATATAGAATTCTACGTTGTTTAATTGAATACTTATGGAGATGTTTTAAATCAGATGAACCCAATTACAAAAGTTTGGCTTTATTTTAAAGGTTTCTCTGAATGAATTTTAATGTGATTAAAACTGTTAGCATGTTGAGCGCTGCGTCATTCATTGGTAACTACCATTGAACTTTCAGTTTAGATGACGGACTTTTCACCGATGACAGATAGTCTAAAATACGATATAAAACTAAAAATTACTGTGATATAAAAATTTCGTTTTATTCAAAGTTTCTTTAAAAAACACTGACCAGCGTAGCGGGCGAAGGCTGCTAGTAAATAAATAAGAGGAAGCAATAATAGCATAAGTCAAAACATTTTATTTCAGCATCAAGGAACATATCGTAGTTACGCATGTGGAAAAAAGCTGCTTTTGGCCAAAAAACGTTGCTTCACTAAATTTGAAGCCGATTAAAAAAAGTACCGTGGTTAATTAAAATGTTATAGGCAGAGCTGCGGAGTCTCTGGCATTTTGGATACCGGTATTTTAATACAAAAAATGTTTTATTAAACTGGAACATTCTGCGGATTTAAAAAATAACTTTTCCTATAAGAAAATTCTGCTGTGCAATAAGCGGGGGCTTGGCATCTCTGTATAGGAATACACTATATTGCCACTGATTATGGGACACTTACGATTTTAGACATTTTACTAAATATCTAGAAAAGTACATGAGGAATCATCTCGAAACTCTTAGTGTATAAATATAATAGTATACGTCATACATCTCCGAGAAGATTTTTTTACCGAAACTCCATAGGGGACCGTCAACAAATTAAAAAAGAATGAATATCTTTTGAATAACCCTGTCAAAACTAATGTAGCAAAAGCGCTCAAACTCTAGATTATGATTGAATGCCTTATTGTAATACACTGTGTTCATTTTTATGCAAATAGCATGCATAATCGCAGAGTAATTAAGGTTTTTATAAAAATGGCCCCAAATTTTTCTAAGTTTTTCCCTTATAATTTTCAGAGTTCTTAATATAAAATAATATTTTTTTCAGAAAATATGACAAACAACATTGCACACAGTACCCTGCAATCAGAATTAAAAAATAATAAAAATTGTATGAAAAATGAGTAGGTTTACTAAATAATTTTTTACTGCGCATGCGTCAAAGATATCAAAATTTCATTTGCATATTATGTTAGCTAAATGTATAGAGCAACTTTTGTAAAAGTCTAAAAAATTATAGCTTGAAAATTCTGAAAGTAATCGTCTATAGAATAAGGACAAAATCCGTTGTTTCCAAAATGAAGCAAAAAAATGAGGGATTTTATCCAAAAGTAGTCGTAACATCCCGTAATGTGTATTCTATATTGACACTAATCAATGAATATATGGATACAACCCCTCTTGTTTTTGCTTCATTTTGAGAATAACCGATTTTCAACTTATTCAATTGACGATTATTTTCAGAATTTTCAAGTTATGATTTTGTGACTTTCACAAAAGTTGCTCTATACATTTAGCTAACATAATATGCAAATGAAATTTTGATATCGTTGACGCATGCGCAGTAAAAAATTATTTAGTAAACCAACTCATTTTGTATACAATTTTCATTATTTTTTAATTCTGATTACAGGGTACTGTGTGTAATGTTGTTTGTCATATTTTCTGAAAAAAATATTATTTTATATTAAGACTTCTGAAAATTATAAGGAAAAAACTTGGAAAAATTTGGGACCATTTTTATAAAAACCTTAATTACTCTGCGAGTGTGCATGCTATTTGCATAAAAATGAACAAGGCGTATTACAATAAGGCATTCAATCATAATCTAGAGTTTGAGCGCTTTTGCTACATTAGTTTTGACAGGGTTATTCAAAAGATATTCATTCTTTTTTAATTTGTTGACGGTCCCCTATGGAGTTTCGGTAAAAATTCTTCACGGAGATGTATGACGTACACTATTATATTTATACACTAAGAGTGTCGAGATGATTCCTCGTGTATTTTTCTAGATATTTAGTAAAATGTCTAAAATCGCAAGTGTCCAATAATCAATGGCAATATAGTGTATATCGTAATCTACTTTTTAATCTTAAAAAAAGCAACGATAATTTTTCGGGTACAAAAAGTATTGCCAATTGTTCCATTTTGCATACAAAGTACTGATTGTAATATTGATACATCTATGGTGATAAATTTACAATAATTTTTCAAATCCCATTTATTTCATTAAAAATATAAATCTTTTATTCATTTAGTTTAAAATAAATTGTTTTTAACTAATTTCATAATACTTTTGAAATATCACTTTTCATTGGCCATTTTCTAAAGCATTTAAAAAATGGTTGTTTTCAGTCAAATATAGACTTTGGTCTGTCCGCATTTTATTTTATTATTATTATTTATAAATGGTGGAGAAATATTTATACTTAATCCATAACGTACATAATATATGACTCTATTATTACATAAGTCACCTTTTTATTATCATAAAAATTATGTTTTTACTGATTTTTATTACTCAATAGGAAAAATTTTGTGCTTTGAGCAATAGATGTCCGCATTTCATTTATTTATTTTAACAAAATTCTTTGTATTTAGAAGAATTTTTATTTAAATAGGAAATCCAAATGTCGCTGTTAATAAAGAAAAAAGATACAAAAAAAGTTACAAAACGAGTAGACGCATAAGGAAAAAGACGAATCCAAAAAAGACGTCGTATGAAGTATCTTTTAAAGCAAAAAAACGAGGTCTGATTATCGAGCGTACTGATTACGAAATGTGCATTACATTAAAAAAAAAAAAAACCTGCAAATATTTATTTTTTTTTCTTTTGTGCAGTTTTGGCTTCGAAAGGTGCGCTATGTTGCAAAAAGATATAAGCGACTATGAAAACACACTTGGTAAATGTTCATGCTCAGTTTTACAAATAAATATGGCACATATATGCCCTATACACACCGAGGTACCTAATTGGTGCCAAAATAGCGTTCAGTTGCCTAACATGCTGGTTATCATATAAATGTTATAATAAATTGTTTGTTCTAAAAATATTATCATTTATTGATTGTTATTTTTTTTTTATAACAGAAAATGTTTCGTTTATTCCTTTTTTTTTTCATTTTGAAATAAATAAATAACGTGTTATTATAGCACGCTATATGTATGGCTATAGTGGAAATTGTAAATAATTCAGTATAGCAGCCGCACCCTCTGAGCAATATACACCAAAAGTTTATGATATCATTCATAATCGGAAAAATGCTTGTTCGTTTAATATATGATATCTCTATACATAATTACATATATAGACATAAAAATATTTATATAAACATCATATTTATTTTAACATATGACTGTATGATGTTTAATAAATAAATATCTATTTATAAAACTTTAAAAAAAATTAATAAGGTGCCAATTTTTTTTGGCGCCATTTTGGACTTCTTCGCCAATCGAGCCAACCAGAACAGGATATGGAACTCTTTGCAAAATTCAGCTAAAATCATTTAGCGGAAAAGGAATACTAAAAATTTAAATTTAAACTTTGGTAATGGTAATGCTGTAGAATTTTCAAATTGGATTTAAAACAAAAGTAATAGTTTGTTATAGGAAATCAAACATTTTTAAAAACATAAGAAACAATTTTGATAATTTTAGAAAATGAAATGCTTTGTAAAGCGAATTTTGACTAAATAGCTTTTAACCATCGTATTATGAATCCGAAAAATGTTAAAACTTCAGCATAATTGATTAAAATATATAAAAGATTAAAAGTATAAAATTTAAATAGATAATAAAAAGGTGTACTAACTTATAATGGTGATAAAAGTATTAGGAAAGAAAACAGGCAAGATAAATTTCTTTGATTTTATTACTTTATCAAGGTGATCTGACTGATCTAACTTTTTATGTAAATTAATAATGTGATTTATGACAAATCAGCTTCTGAAAATTTCGGAAGAGCCCTCTTGAAGAAGTTATTCTTGTTCTTCAAGCGTTTTTGTACGTCGTCTTGATCTTCGTCTTCGGGAAGGGGAACGCTTGCGTCTTCTTCCGCTGCTTGAACGCTTGCTTTTTCTGCCACTGCTTGAACGCTTACGTCTTCTACCGCCGCTTGAGCGCTTACGTCTTCTACCGCCGCTTGAACGCCGGCGTCTCCTACTCCCAGACCGCTTCCTGGATCTGGACCTACGTTTAGCCTTGGTCCTTGAGCGACTTCTACTACGTGATTTTCTGCGCCTTGCAGTTTCATTGACTTTGTACTGTTCATTAGTCAACTTCTTCAGAAGTCCTTTGTCAACAGCATTATTAAGATTGGACTGGGCGATGGCTTTGGAATCTGCCATATTAAGGAGTTTCTTGGACGACAGGACTTGCTGAACATCGGCTACAGAAGTAGCATTTCTAGTCTGACCAAGATGACGATTGGCTTTCAAAGCTGTTTTCTCTATATCTCCTGATGTTTTTCTTATTTGTGACATATTTTCAACTTTTGTCGTAAAAACGTCAATAATTTAGCAAAAATTGAATAAAAAACTTTCACAAAAATTTTAATTTTCGATATATTAAGGGGAAGTAAATTTAGATTCCAGATGAGAATACTTGGGAAATTGAACGGAAGAAATATTTTATTCTAGAAAATTCTACCTTATCATTGCTCGTGATCACCAGCACGAAAATAAAATTATGATCATAGAGCTTCTGTGGAAGCATAGAAGACAGCAGTAATTACACTAGTGATGTCATAATGTGAAAATGATAAATGTTTTATATCTCTTTCAGAATTATGTCTTCATATCAAAATTATATTTTCTTATATCTTTTGTATCTTTTTGAAAAAATTTAAACCTTATTCTTATTATGTGTTATATGTCAAAGTTTAAAGTGATTGATTTTTTAGTTTTCCCAAACTTAACAAAATTTAGAAAATAGCCCCTTTTTAGACGACCCTCTCCTTCCCCTGAATTTTTCACTTTTACAATTACAAGGTGGAACCCGTCGAATTTCGACGAAAGTAAACGTTTAAGAAAGAACGGTTTCATCGATTTATAATAAACATACAGAATTAGCTACGGTAAAAAATGCATCTTACAGTTGTCTGTCTAACTCTCAAACAAATATTATTTAAAGTTAAAATTAAAAATGTATATATTTCTATAAAACTCAGTTGTACAAATTATTAAAAAATTAAACTTTAATCGCATATGTAAAAATTTAGCAAACTGTAATAAAGATCAGTTATTAAGATGAAGTTATCAATTGAGATTATGTTCGGTATAAATGCGTATGTAAAAAAAAAATATTTCAAATTGACACGATCTTAGAATTTCACGTGAAATCTAAACCTGCCATAATTTTAATCTCCTTAAAATTTACATGCGCACATTTTATTTTTTATCAATTTTAAGAGAAAAAGGCCACAATTACAAAATTCGTACAAAAAAAACTACAACCCTTGGCAAAAAGTTTCCGATCATTACATCAACACTAACATCTTTTGTAAGAAAAGATTATTTATTCTCACTGCATAAAAATGAAACGACTATTAGCGATAATACATTTGTGTTACATATAATGAACAACAATATGCAATAAAGAAAAATCACCATTCAGCATTTTATAAACAGAAAAATTGTGATTGAAATTTAGGCACCAAAGAAAAAATTATCCGATCATGCTTTTATTTGGAAAAAAATAACCGATCACTGTAATTATATATTTCGTAAATCCACCCTTATTTCGGATGACTGTCGAAATTGTTAGT
Source organism: Maratus speculifer (assembly GCA_964019185.1). Lineage (NCBI taxonomy): Eukaryota > Metazoa > Arthropoda > Arachnida > Araneae > Salticidae > Maratus > Maratus speculifer. Next base: position 99,872,786 of record OZ025302.1, read on the forward strand.
GACCTGGACTCATTAAGATTTTTACATTCATTGGGAGTAACTTCACCCCAGCATTCCCTTATAGCTTTACGTAAGTTCTATAGCATTTGTAATTCATCGAAAATCGATTTTTCTTTTTAATATATTTCACATATTTTCGATGGGATTAAGATCCGGACTATTGGGCGGTCACGTCATGGTTTGAATTGGTATGTTACCTACATTTTGTAGAAATTTCTTCATTGATTTGGTGCGTTGGGGAGCTAATTGTCATCTTGAAATAAGAAGTCACTTTGATTTCCGAACTATTGATCGATGCTGGGAATAAAAAAATCCACTAAAATATCAATGTAAACTTCAAAGCTTACTGTACTTAACACAATACACAACTTGCCGACGCCTTGTGATGTAATATAACTCCAAACTGCAATTGCAGGTGGAAATTTTGTCTTTTTATTGATACACTTATCATTGAACTTTTCACCAACTCTCCTCCAAACAAATGTTCCACAGTCATCACTTTTACCGATAGATATGTGAAATTCATTGCTAAAAATAACTTTATTTCATGTATCAAATGGCTAGTGCACATGTTTTTCACACCATTGCAGGCGCTCTTTTCTATGCTTCTTTATCATGTAAGATTTTGTTTTAATTTTACAAGATTTAAATCTTGCTACATTTAGATGATTACGTACTGCGGTCACATGCCTTTACGTTATACTTAGACCATTCGGAATCAAGTTGTTTTGAGGTTGCTTGCCGCTTTCTTTTCGATATTTTCACAAGTTTTCTTTTCCTTCCTAGGTATTGACATTCGTGGTCGTCCACTTCTAGGTAAATTTTCCACGCTATTAGTCAACTGATATTTTTTCCAAATATTGCATACTGTACTTTGAGCACAATTTCATAAATCAGCCAATTTCCATTGTTAATTTACTTTTTCTAATAATTAAATCATGCGTATTTTTAAATCGCGAGACAGGTTTTTCACAAGAGTCATTTTCCAGCACTCAGAGCTGCTTTTGATCTCGCAACTGGAAGATTTCTTCTTTTAAATAGGATTCATATATCATACGCATGCGCAGGCACTCTAATCTGTCTTCAATATGCAAATTTCAAACTTTTTTCCTCAGTGATCGATAACTATTTTCCAACTTCGATCTTGATCGGATATTTTTTTCTCACGAGGAAACATTTTTGCCTGCATTATAATTATAAATTATATGATTGCAATATTGAATTGACTTTTTATTTATATTTTAACATTCTTTCTTTTATTTGGCATATTGCAAAACGTTCCTATGCTCTTGAATCGCGAAGTATACGCTTCGAAATACAAAACTCATAAACTTGATAACAGTGATCAGAAACTTTTTGCCAAGGGTTGTATAAAAAATTAATATGTCAAGAATAAATTGAGATACAGCTTTCAAACAAATTGCATTTAAAAGTACATATTTTTCTCAATGGTGTAAAAATTGAAAAATGTGCGATGTTTAGGAGTATAAAATTTGCAGTAGCGACAATTGCAAAACCGAAATTGTTGGGGAAAATGTTGCCATTCTCAAAATGACGTATGCGTTACGCACAGATACGTTTGGCCTTTATAATATAGATAATGCTAGACATTTTGGCGTACAATTAACAAATATGCAATACCCCAGAACATAGAAATTCAGAAGAATTTCCTCTGTTTCTTTGCCTTGGCGAATTCGTAAATCGCGTGAGTAGATTTTACAGTATAACATGTGTATGTACACATTCTAAATTAAGTTCAAATTTATTGTTCCATCAATAACTTTGTTGATCATTCGACTGTTTCGCTAAGATTATGTTATACAATAGATTTAGTTTTTCTTAATAGTAACTCATTAGATTAAGATTCATTTTATTAATTACAAAGAACTAAATTTTGTAGGAAAGCATAGAATTGTTTCGCCTTTTTTTTTTTTTTTTTGTGATCGTCATTAAAGATTATTTTTGTAGTGTCTTTACTATACATAATTAAGTAATTCATACGAATCCATTAAGATAAATAAAATAGACACAAAAGTCGCATATTCACAGCATCTTTATTACAATTTTAACAACCGTGGAATTTGCCAGATCCACATAAGTAAGTTACATAAATAAATATTATATCAAGTTGAGTTGAACAATAAATATAAAACATATGGAGGTTGATATATGGAGTGAGAATACATTACAATACCCTCCTCTACAAGTTAAGACGTACAACTGGTTTTATATGACGCTTAGGGCGTTCATGTATATTTAATTTTACTGGTTGTGAATCACTATTGTCTCTATTACATTTTAATTCATTTGAATGAGAGATTGTTGGTTTTAATGATATATTTTGATCAGTAATTGCAGTATCATTTTGAGGTTCGTCTGATGGTACATCAACATCCGTATTTGGATATGGAAGTTCATTATCTCTAAACTGGTTATCAACATTATCCTTAACCCGCGAGTAGTCGCGACTTTTTTCACAACGTCATTAGTCGCGCTTGGTCTTTTCGCCGCTGGCCCCCCGCATACCAAATATGTAAAATAAGAAATATTTTTCACCTAATATACGAAAATAACATTAGAACTAAGATATAAATTTGCAGTTTTCTTAAATTATGCATTTTATTCATGAGATCTGCAGTAATTGGAAAAAGTAAAAATGAACTCGCATTGGTGACTTTTACGTAAACTTTTTTGCCAATTTCAACTTTGTTTCTAAAAATCTACCTGAAAGAAAAACAGAGGTGTTCTATTACTTCACTAAGGTGCTCGAGAAAGCTTCAAAGTCAGTTACATGGTAGATCTCCGCTGTATTTGTAATGAGATATAAGTTAGGAGAAGATAAGTTATACGGGCGGCGAAAAGACCGACACGCGACTACTGACGGGATAACTTTCCTGTTATTAAAATTAGTAGTATCAAAATTTGAACTGAAGTTGCTACTGTCCTTTTTATCTATATAACTTCCAGAATCATAAGTACTTTTATCTGTAATAATTTGATCCAAATGTCTTTTCTAAATTAAATCCTCATTAATTAGTTTACACATATATATTCTATCACCCAACACTTCATCTATTGTGCAATGAACCCAACCCTTCTTGTTTGGATTTCGGTAATCTCTACACAATACTCTATCCCCTTCTTTGAATACTTTCTCTCTGGTACCCTTAGTAACCACCATACCCGATTTATTTGTATCTTTCAACAAATCTAATCTAGTTCTAACTTTATTTTTAAAAATTAAACTAGTGGGTGTAACCCCTGTTGTCATGTGAACTGAATTTCTATAGTGGAAAAGGTACCTATTCATTAAAGTTTCAAAGCTTACATTGCTATTAGTTGGTGATTTTAAAAATTTACCTAAGCTAAGTTTAAAGTTTTTCACAGCATTCTCAGCAAGTCCATTAGTAGCCGGATGAAATGGTGGAGATGTTAGAAATTTTACCCCATTCATTTGCAAGAAATTAATCAATTCTCTTGATTCAAACTGTCTTCCATTATCAGTTTCCACAATCTTAGGTAAACCGAAACGAGCAAAACATTCCCTAAACTTTTCAACGCATGTTTTAGCCTCCATATTCTTCATAACAAATGCTTCGACCCATTTAGAATAAGCATCTACAATTATTAAAATCATTTTCCCCTTTATAGGACCTAAAAAATCTGCATGGACTCTTTCAAACGGGTAATTAGCTTTGTTCCCTGAAATGATTTTGCATTTCTTAGGCTCTGGTCTAGATTCAGAACAAACGCTACAACTTTTGACAAAGTTCTCAATATCCGAATCTAACCCAGGCCACCAAAAATAAGCCCTAGCATTACATTTCATTTTAACTATACCTTCATGAGTACTATGAAGTTCATTAAGTAGCTGTTTTCTATACTTTGTTGGGATCACAACACGATAGCCCCACATTATTACACCCTTATCCACATTTAATTCATCTTTACGACTAAAATACTTTTTAATCTCACCATCAGTAACATTTTTAGGGAATCCATACGTTATATAATTAAACAATTTTCCTAAAATTGGGTCTCTTCTAGTTTCAGATCGAACTTTAAACAAATCAATCGGAACGTCATTTTCGATAAAATGGGCATAATCATATTCTTCGGGTTCTACCAACTTATCAAATACTGGGTATCTGGATAAAGCATCTGCCTGTGTGTTTAGATTACCTTTTATATGTCGAAAAGTATAGTTTAACCCTGATAAAAATAGTGACCACCTTTGGAGCCGTCCTGCCACCATAGGTGGTAAAGTACGGTTTTCTCCAAATAAAGCTAATAGTGGTTTATGATCACTTACCAATTCAAATTTAGTCCCTACTAGATACTGATAAAGTTTTTGACATGCCCAATAAATGGCTAAAGCTTCCTTATGTATCACTGAATAATTTTTCTCCGCTGGACTATAAACTCTGGATATAAAACAAATTGGTCTGTCAGATTTGTCGTCCAATACGTGTGATAATACAGCCCCTATCCCATTTTGACTAGCATCACATGATAATCTTAAAGGTTTAGACCTATCAAAATGAATCAGAACTCGGTCTGATGTTAATTCTCTCTTAGCATTTTCAAAGGCTTGTTGACATTTGGTAGACCATTTGAAATCTACATCTTTTTGTAACAAATCATACAAAGGTTTCATTTTTGATGATAAATCTGGAATAAATTTTGAATAATAATTAACCATCCCACAAAATATTCGAACATCATTAATATTACGTGGATTAGGAAAATTCAAAATTGCTTTAACTTTAGTATTATCTTTTTACAAACCATTTTTACTGATAGTGTGTCCTAGATATTTAATGCTGTCTTTGAAAAATTCACAGTTCTTTAAATTAACACGAAACCCAGCAGTCTGTAATCTCTCCAAAACTGCTTTTAAATTCTTTAAATGCTCTTGTTCATTACTACCAGTGACCAAAATATCATCTAACAAATTAACCGTTCCCCCAATTCCTTGTAAAGTTTTCTCAATTATTCTTTGGAAAATAGCACAAGCTGGCTTAGTTCCGAAAGGTAAGCGGTTTACTAAATAAATACCATAAGGTGTGCTCCATGCTAATAATTCTCTATTTGAATCATCCAAGACTAACTGATTATATGCATTAGATAAATCTAATTTACTAAAACTTTGTCCTCCCTGTAACGCTGAGAAAAGTTCCTCAATCCTAGGCAGAGGATGGTTATCATCCTTCAAATATTTATTCACAGTGATTTTATAATTTGCACAAACCCTAATGTCTTTACCATTAGGTTTCATTACAGGAACAAGAGGTGTGCCCCACTGAGAATTATCCACTTTTGTAATTACTCCCTTTTTTTCTAAGTTATCTAACTCTGACTTAACTTTGTCTTTAAAAGCAAAAGGAATTGGTCGTGGTTTATGAAAAATAGGCTTTATATTACCCTCAACTTGCAAATGTACTTTCTCTACTTTATAAGTACCCAATTCATCTTTAAATAACTCAGAGTATTCTGTTAATAAGGACTGTAAGTCTAAATTGCTTTCCGCTATAGAAACCCTGTTCACATTAGTGTTTCCTACTATAATATTTAATCCAAAATCATTTAAAACATTTCGTCCCAATAATAATTTTTCAGACTCTTTCACCACAATCATGTTAACTACTTTTGAAATCCCATTAAGATCCATAGTAACATTAATTTGCCCAACAGGTATTACAATATGTCCCCCATAAGATTTTAACTTAATATTTGTATTTTCTAATCCTATATTTCTCAAATTTTTCTTATAAAATGAAAAGGGAATACAGGAAACACCTGCCCCCGTATCCACTTCCATTTCAACTTCTTTTCCATCTAATTTAACATTTAAAAATAAAGGATTTACATAAGAGATATCCATACTATACATATCTATATAATCAAAACCCTCATCTACTAAATTTACAGTAACCTTAGATTTACATACCTTAGCTATGTGCCCTTTTCGATCACACGCGTTGCACTTAAAGTCTTTAAATTTACACTTTTTAAAATCATAGTTAGTTTTACCACAGTGAAAGCACTTTAAATTATCGTCTCTTTGATGATTGACTTTCGAGGGAACATTGGGGAACTTTTTGGTAGGCTGTGTCATCCTCTCTTTTGGAGATTTGCCTTGCAGTCTGTTCACTTCCTGCAGCCTAGCTTCTTGAAGAAGTACTTCCTTGCTTTGAGCAATGTCCAGCAAATTAGCCAATGTGGTGGTGAGTTTTTCTTCTCACAGTCGATCGAGAATACGCCCAGGTTTCATTCCGGTCACAAATTTGTCGCGGACTCTGTCTTCCAGGCTAGCTTCAAACTCGCATTCTGCCGCTTGCGTCTTTACTTTCACGTACCACTCTCGCACAGATTCTTGAGACTGCCTTAATGAGTCAAATATGATTCTTTTGCGGTATACTGAAACGGCAGGTTGAAATTGTTCGGTTAAAAGTTTTTTTAAATCAGCAAATGTTTTTAACGATGGTGTAACAGGATGGCACAAATTTTTCAGAATCTTGTAAACAGCTTCGCTGACCGTCGTCAAAAGAACCGGCACTTTGCGTTCCTCTTCCACCCTGTTAGCCAAGAAATATTGCTCCAATCTTTCAATAAAAATATTCCAGTCATCATGTAAATTATACTGGTTGATGTTTGCAACAATGCCAGTATTTACTACAGTCACATTGGTCGGATCCTGTGCCATTATGAAACCACACAGTGAACAAAAATATCTCAAGTTGAGAATTAAAATATAATGAAATATCAGAACTTTTTCCGAAAAATAATGCTGTCCAATTAAAAATGTTGACTCGTCGCCAAATTTGTAGTGTCTTTACTATACATAATTAAGTAATGTAACACGCGCATTCCAAAGGAAAAAAAGAAAAAAAAAATAAGACTGTCACGCGTCACGAGTTTTGCTAAATTAAAAAAATGTAGTTGTAATATTTTTCGTTAAAAAAAACTGGCAACACTAGTTCTCTTAAAAATGTTCTTTTTCTTGGTGATGTTAAAAAGTTGGTTCATAGTGGTGTGCGCCAGAATTATGTAAAAAGTTTTATTTGTATGTAATGTGTGTGTTAGTCTACTATATGTGAGTGTCGTTCTCTTCAAGTAATAAAAAGTTTTTTTTTAATAAGAATGCAGCCCCCGAGATATCTATATCTAAGTTAAGTTATGCTCTTTCTTTCTTCTCTTGTACATTTGTAAGGCGAATTCTTACAAAATGGCTGCCCAACCTGGAGCCCTTACCTGGAAATAGTTCGATTTGTTCTGACATCTTCTTAATTCTACAAATGTTTGATGCTTTTAATTGCGATATGTTATCTACAAGTAAGAAAGAGGAAAAAGGAAATGGCGCGAAGTCTTTCCAAGGTGTTCCACATCTTTGTGAATCTTCTAAAGCTTTATATATTTTTTAAAGTGTGAAATATGCACGAAATAAAAATGCATGCATGTTTAATGCAAGAAAATGGCACGAGCAGTCGTTGCTCGTTTGTTTGTGAAATGTGTTCTTCAATGCTGTAAAAAAAAATTTCCACGGAATAATCTTATGCCAAGCACCATTCTCATTTGTTTGCGATATATGTTCTCGAATTTAATCTTGCTTCGATAACGCCATTTATATTTGTTTGTGAATTATGGCGAATTCTACGTTTTCTGTGCTTTTAAAAACTTTCAGTTCTTGTGCCTGCAGGTGTAACTCAACAATATTTATTTAATCTTCAAGTTACTTTCTTAAAATGGATCATATTTTTATCAAAAGAATGCATTTTTTCCACAAGTGTCTATATTTTGTTTTCTATTTGTAAATTTTTTCATATTTTAGTTTTAATTTATTGATTTATTTTACAGTTCGTTTATATATTGTGTAATTCCCCTTCCCTCCCCATGCTTATATTTTTTATTCTTTCGTTTATTTTCATTCTCTGCATGCATGTTTAATTTTTATCTTGATTAAATAACTTTTCTTATTTCGAATAAAAAGAAAAACAAAAAAAAAAAAGGTTGATAAATAATGAAATAAGCATTTATTTACGTTGATATTATTTTTCTTTTATTTTTACAAACAGGGAATTAAATTAATAGTGAAAAAAATATATTAAAATACATTGTTACCATCAATACAAGTGTCATACGGTATGCGTTTATTAATTATTTTGTTTGTTTGTTTTGTTGTTGGTTTCGCAAGGTAACAGAATTTAATTAGAAATTTTATTTGAGTGTTCTATTGTTAGTTGTTTTAAGCATTTAATTTAGAGTTCTCGATATATTTTGAAATAGCATTGAATACGATTTTTAAAACAGATTGAGTAAGTTTTTGCATTTATTTATTTTATTTTTTTATGAAATAAGACTTTCTTTTCTTTTAAAGTTATATTGAAAAATCTACATTACATAGTCTTGTCTTGATAATATGATAATAATATTGATTGAAGTTTTAATTATTCAGATATGTTTTGACTTATTTAGAACATTGTTTATGAATGTTGCCAACAATTCAGTACTAGTTTTATATCAGTTAAAATAATGTTTTGATTAAATGACACGTAATTTATATTTTCTTTGAAAAAAAAATTAATTAATTAAATTAAATTAAATTAAAATAATTTAAATTTTAAAGATTCTTAAAAGTTTAATGAACTTTAATTATTTTAAAAGTATATTTTGCTAACGTTAAAGTTCACTGTTTTGTTTTATTGATGCCTTGTTTTTATGAGTTGTAAAGCAAAGCTCACGTCTAGGGAACAATTTATTTAAACGAATTTTTAGCATTAGTGGGTATCTTGTTGTTTGCTAAATTTACAAATGTCCGAACTCAATAAAGCACGAAAAGAAGACCTGTTTCAGGTCGCTTTAGAAATGAATTTAGATGTACAACCCTCTATGACTGTTGTCACATTGCGTGATAAGATTAAATCCTCTCCCTCGTACGAAGTTGATTTCGTGAATTCGTTAGTCAGAAACCAAATTGTGACTCGCGAGGAAGAACAGCGTAGACGAGACTTAGAGGAAAAACAAAAAGCAGCTGAGTTAGAACAGCGTAAATTAGAAATAGAAGAAAAGCGTCGTTCGGAAGAACTGGAATTAAAAAAGCTTGAGGTGAATTTAGAGCTTGAGAAGCTTAAGTTACAGGCTCAGAGCCAAAGTGTTTCCAGTGGAGCGGTAGGTGGTAATGCGGCAGGGATAATGTCTCATCCAGAGAGTAAAATAGATATCCAGAAACTGTTGCCTACATTTAAGCCAGAGACAGATGATGTAACATTGTTTCTGGTGCTCCTGGAACGACAGTTAAAGCTTTCGAAGGTACCAGAACACCTCTGGGTTTCTTATTTACTAAGTGTTGTACCCTCTTCTATATCTACGCTTATTGCTCGTGAAAAAGAAGAAAACGCTTCAGATTTTTCACATGTTAAAGGTCTACTTCTAAAAAGGTTTAAAATTAGCGCTGAAAGGTTTAGACAGCTGTTTTTCACGCATTGCAAAGATAAAGAAATTACTTGGAGAGATTATTACTTCGAGTTACGTGCTTACTTTGAAAACTGGCTTAAAGAGTTAAATGTAACGTCTTTTGAAGCTCTTCAGAATCTGATCATAGCGGATCAGATGAAAAGGCGCGTGCCTGTCGAATGCAAACAACATATGTTAGATGATTGGGAACATTTAAATTCGCCAGTCGACCTTGCTGGAAAATTAGACGCGTATTATAATATCAGGTATACGTTTTCTAAAAAAGATTCGGTTGTACCCCAGGAGAAAAAAAGAGTATTCTCGCCGAGAAAATACTTGGAAGCAGAGTAAGCCTCCAAAAGAAGACAGATCTTCCCCCACGTTTGATAATCGTCGCTTAGAATCTGAGATATTCTGCTATGGTTGTGGCAAAGTGGGATTTATAAAGAAGAAATGCCCAGATTGTTCCCCTACGGTTAAGAAGCAAACAGTGCAAGCTCAACGTCTTAAGCTGTATAGCTTAAATACATCAACAGTTTCAGCTCTAAATGTACCTATTACGATCTGCAATAAGAAGGTATTAGTCTGTGCAGATACAGGAGCGAATCGTTCTATTGCAGGAGAACGTATGTATAAATTATTTTTGAAAGCTGGTGTTGCAATGAAACCTCATACTCATGAAGTAACATTAGCTGATGGAACTACGATGGCTAGAAAAACTCTTTCTGCCACTGTGCGTGTAAAGATTGAAGGCCGAGTTTTCAAAACAGAGTTTATTGTATTACCAAATGCTAAAGATAATAGAACTCTTTTAGGAATGGACTTCCTGCGCAAAGCTAACATAGTGTTAGACATAGCTAACAAAAGATGGCATTTTAGTGATAAACCCCAGAAAAAGTTCTATTTTGTAGATGTACACGAAGAAGAAATAAGAATGTCTGCTGATGCGGTCGACATCAGTCCGTGTGCTTTACGTAAAGATGAAGGCAAAAAGTTAAATTCCGATGAGAGGAAAAAACTTAAAGATATTCCAAAAAGGTTTCAAAAGTGTTTCCGACCAGGGGTAGAGACAACCCCAAATCTCAAACGTTTTGTAAATATTTCAAAAAGTGTGGAAGAACATGTGAAGTGAAACAAGATCAGAGGAAGAAATATTATGATAAAAATCATAGACGAATGTATTTCAAGCCTGGTGAAAAGGTATGGATTAACCTACACCCAGTTAGTAATGCAAGTAGAAATAAAACATCAAAATTAATGCCTAAGACAGATGGCCCATACATAATTTTGACTCAAAAGTCACTAGTGACATATGACATTGCTAGTCTAGAAAATCCTACTGAACGAATTGGATCTTACCACGTTTCTGCCTTGTTGCCTTTCCAAGAATCTGAAACTATTCCAGTTGCACCCTTGAGAAAAAGAGGAAGACCCCAAAAAGTATCCTGTTTCCTCTCCGAGACGTAGATCGGAAACAGAAGGGGGAGGATGTAACACGCGCATTCCAAAGGAAAAAAAGAAAAAAAAATAAGACTCACGCGTCACGTGACCTGAGTTTTGCTAAATTAAAAAAATGTAGTTGTAATATTTTTCGTTTAAAAAAAACTGGCAACACTAGTTCTCTTAAAAATGTTCTTTTTCTTGGTGATGTTAAAAAGTTGGTTCATAGTGGCGTGCGCCAGAATTATGTAAAAAGTTTTATTTGTATGTAATGTGTGTGTAAGTCTACTATATGCGAGTGTTGTTCTCTTCAAGTAATAAAAAGTTTTTTTATTAAGAATGCAGCCCCCGAGATATCTATATCTAAGTTAAGTTATGCTCTTTCTTTCTTCTCTTGTACATTTGTAAGACGACTTCTTACAGTAATTCATACGAATCCATTAAGATAAATAAAATAGACACAAAAGTCGCATATTCACAGCATCTTTATTACAATTTTAACAACCGTGGAATTTGCCAGATCCACATAAGTAAGTTACATAAATATTATATCAAGTTGAGTTGAACAATAAATATAAAACATATGGAGGTTGATATATGGAGTGAGAATACATTACAATTTTGATTAACAGTAGGTGTGTATTTTGCTTTTTATAACTTACCATTGCTTCCAATATTTAATTCTGTGGACAGTATACCTGTGACTTCACAATTTTTAAAAATGGCGATTTTTATATCCTCGAACCAAAATGAGGAATAGGGTTCATTTGTTTATGAATAATAACTTTGAACAAATGCTAAACTATATTCTTTTGAGTGTTAAAGAAATTTTCCGTAATCGTCTGCATGCGGCAAGTACAATGAGCAGTACTCTCCATGCTGTCGCAATAGACTTTCAGTGTGATGTCAGTCATGACGTTTTCCTTGGAAACGGACTCCAAACAAACGGTTGCTATGTTTTATTTGTTTGTATTTATGTCGGCCAATTATCTACACAGTGGGATATAGGCCCTAAGGGGTGGGATGCCCTCTGCGGGGGTCTTTCAAAGGGAACCTAACCCGCATTAACGCAAGGTTCGAAGAAAACCACGGAAAACTCCGAACGGTTAGGCCGACGGTCGCGATTGGGTTCGAACCCAGCATCTACCGTCTACCAGTTTGAAGGTCAGAACCTCGCAGCCACTGGTGGGGCTATGTTATTTGTTATGAAATATAAATCTTAGAAAATTTTATCGGTGCATTTTAAGCACTAAAACATATCTGCGAGATGCGGCTGCAAGATAGAATAATAGAAAACACAGCATAGCAACTGTTTATTTGGAGTCTGTATCCAAGCGAAACGTCATATCTGACGTCACGATTTAAAGTTATTGCTAAAATGGCGGGTTTTGTAGCCTCGAACGGAAAGGGAGAATAGGGTTTATAGATTTGATAAAGTAATAGACCGGGAAGCGGTAGCACAGGCAATCACCTCATCGAGTTCACGGGTGAAAAATCTACGATTAGTTAAATCTCGATTCACATATTAAAATACAATCGGTCCGTTAAACCGTATCTTGGAAGACATCCAAAAACCCGATTTTAATGGTTGGCATAGGTTTTTCATCATGTTTTCCTGCTCTAAATCTGTCATATTTTCAAATTTTCGGATGCTGGAAAACACAATGTTAAACCTACCATTCAACCGCTAATGTCTTTTTTTTTTTTAGACTTTTCACCAAGATATGCCTCGGCAATCAGATTGTGTTTTAATATGCGAATTGAGATTTAACTAATCTTAGATTTTCATCTGAACTCTATGAAGCGATTGTCTGTGCCGCCGCCTCCCGGCCTATAAGCTATCATAATGACGAAGACATTGTTGCAATTAACGAAATACAGATGTGTGGTCAAATTGTAAACATCAGTGGTGACGGAGCATGCCTGTCCCAGTAATCCTGTGTCACATGTGATACATGGTTATGTCTCAATGGCTAATTCAATTAAGGTGGACATTCTGCGTCGCGTTTTCAACAATTGACGGAGGCTCAAACCGTACACACAACGCTTTGGGGTTCCTCGCCGATACTTCAAAAATTCTTGAACATTTGGCATATCCGAGCAGCATTTTTAGATACAGGCGTAAAATTTTAGAAAATAAATCGAAGCAAATCTATATTATAAAGGCCAAACGTATCTGTGCGTAACGCATACGTCATTTTGCGAATGGCAACACTTTGAAATTTGAAATGAAATTCCGGATTTGCACTTTTTACTACTGCAAATTTTTAAGTTTCTGAAAATCGTACACTTTCAGTTTTTACACCGTCCTATAGGGGAAAAAATGTACTTTTAAGTACAGTTTATTTGAAAACTGCATCTTAATTTAATTTTGAAATATTAATATTTTTTGTAGTTTTTCATATCCTTTTTCTAATTGTGGCAACACAAGTACTCGGTTTCTATTATAAGAAAAGGAAAAAAAAAATATTACTATATCTTTATGTTGCCATTTTCTCATTAAAAGTGAAAAAAATTATAATTTAAATATGTGCTGTGACTATCTTCTGTAATAAAACCGATGGATTTTCATTTACAAAATTTTATTTACACTTAAGAGAATATAAATAGTTTAGAATTTGTTTCTGTTAATACCATAAAGACTTCAAGTTTTGAATCAAAATGATCAAATTAAAATACCATTTTTTAAAGGTCAATATAGATTAGAAAGGTGCAAATGTAAATTTGGATATGATGAAAATGATGTCGGGTTTAGTTTTCATGGGAGAAAATTTTATAATCGAGTCAAAATAAAAAGAATTTTGCTTTTTCATTTTGGAATACTAGCATAAGAGCCTTAATTGATAACTTTATCATAATAACGGATCTTTATTATTTTTTAATACTTAAATGTACGATTTAAGTTTAATTTTAACAATTTATGCATCTGTTTTATAGAAATAGTATTTCGTTAAATTTAGGTTAAATATCATTTGTTTAAAAGTTAGATTTACCAATGAAAGGTGTACGTTCCATTGTAACTAATTTTGTAGGTTTATTATAAATCAGTGAAACAGGTCCTCCTTAAATATTTTCTTTCATCAAAATTCGATGGGTTCTACCTCGTAATTTTAAATGCATTTCAGCTGTTTTAGAAATTCTTTCCGCCTAAGGGGGTTAAATAAAAGAGGGATAAAAAGTTTTACAACAGTGTTATATCTCAGCAGCTGTTATAGGTGGGATCGTGAAATTATGAAAAACAGATTTAAGAAAGAAATATTTCAGTAATTTCTGAAATTCATCCCACTAAGAGTTAAGAAGAAATCAAAAATCGTAGAACATTCAGACATATCTCTGCAGCTGTTTTGTGTCGGGGCATGAAATTCAAGATTACAAATCTTATTGCATTAATACGTATGTCATTTTAAAAATTTCCCCCTTGCGTTAAAAGGGAAGCCGAAAAAAAAAGCCATATCTAATCAACTGTTTTAGGTAGAAGCGTAAAATTTAAAAAAGGTACCAAATTTAGTAAGCATGTTTCACAGAATTTGGAAATTTCCACCTAAATGCTTAAAGAGGATCATTTTAGTATATTTGGTCATATTTCAGAAGTAGTTTTAGACAGGAGCATTAAACATAACAAATCCATTTAAAAAAAAAAAACGTATTTCAGCGATTTTAGAATTATCTCCCTTAGGAAATTACATAGATGATCGAAAATTATAGCATATTTAATCATTTCAGCAGCAAATTGAGGCAGAAGAATGGAAAATCAAGATAAACCTAAAAAATTTGTTAAATACTTTAGAATTTTAGCAATTGTCAGTACTTTTGTTATTTTAGAGACATTTTGCCAACATAGATTTTAAATGAATAATGCAACATTATACAAATCTGACTAAATTTATGGGTATTTTCATTAGATATTAAAAACTTAAATCTCCACTTTGTTGGATATACTTCGTTTGTTTCAACATTTTAAAGAGACTGACCAGCACAGCGAGCGAAGGCTGCTAGTATATATAAACCAGACACCAGAACTACTGAGAGTAGTTCTGGTGTCTGGAGGTCATGATCGGCGAAGACCTGCAAAAAATTCAGAAATTCCGTCATAAAAGTGACCGCATTAGGTAGTATTTCATATGAAATCTACCAAAAAAGCCCTTAACACGCTTTGTTGCGATATCAGAAAAGTATCGCGGAGCATGGAAAACACGAAACTCATGTTTCGATTTCATTGGTTCGTGGAATTCGTAAATTCGGACAACTTTTATCGTGGCTCGTAGAATTTATAAATTCCAGAAGCAAAATCCAAAGATGAAAATTTGTTTTCCCTGCTTTGTATAGTGTATGGGTGATTCTACGATAAGAGGTAATTTGTACGGTAATCCTTTTAAAAGATTTTTTATTCTATACGTTACTTTTTGCAATGAATCGCATCGTCTTAATATACTTTAAATAACATCACGATTGAATGCCTAATTAAAAACACATTTTTCTGAAATTTCTTACAAAGTTGTAGAGTCTCTCCCCTGGCATGTCCCCTTCCCGGTTTCAATTTAACTTTCAAACAATACATATAGTTTTTCCCATCAGATGCTTAACTAAAGTATGTTTAATTGGAATTAAAGTAATTATACTTACGTATTATAAAATAATTTCAAATACTTTTTTAAATTAACTTTTGTCCCCCTTTTGTGTATCTATCCTGTCAAATTTCGTTCCGCTGAAACAAATATAAACTCAAAGATGGCTATATCGGAAGTAGCGCTTAAGGACATCTATCGGCTTGAAGTTAGCAATACTAAACGCGCAAGCCATTTAAGCGTCGCTATTTTTAGCTTTTGCTACGCGACCGTGCAGTGTAGTGGTTTGGCACGGTGATCGTGTATCTCCCCTGATAAGTCCTAAAACTTTTATATTCATTTACTTAAATTGCATTTACTGTCCTAATTAAACAACACGGTAATAATTAAAGTGAAATACACAATTAACCCAAAAACTAATTCAGTCAGTTAAAAAATTGAATTTACATGAAAATGTCTCTCCCCTGCCGTATTTCCCCAGGCAAGATAACTGCCAGGGTAGCGAGTCACTGACCAGAAAAAGTTCTAAAATATGTATAAAGTGACTTGCCCTTATATAGAAAAGTAAATAAACGGGACAAAAATCTTAATTCAAAGGTTTTTGATCAAACTCAAACTTTCTTTTTGGCCGAATCCTCGGTTTTTGAAACCTCTTATCGTAGAATCACCCGTATAACAAAGTTTGTTTCTGAAACATTGTCCTTTTATTTCAAACAAGCTTTTATCTTAAACATATTAGGACAATAAATAACCTACCAGGCGACATAACTATTTTTTAAACCTCAGTGCAAGAGTGTTGCCACAAGATACAAGTATAATATCTAACAGTTTCTAGAATCAGAAAATAAAGTTTTACCTTCCATAGGCAAATCTCCAATATTTTTAAATAAACAATTATCACCGATGTGTAAGAATTTCAAATTGAAATGTCGTCCAATCACGTATTTAGTATACAATCTGATATACTGAATTTAAGTATTTAGTAGTTTCATTTTATGGATATTCAGTTATGTATTGAAAAGAATCTTATTAATTTGTGACCGAACTTCTCTTAAAAATGTCAGTCGCTCAGTTAACTTTTTCCAAGTCAATATGGATGAAATTTTGTCAGTGGGAAATATGGGCTTTCACGATGTGAATCAACCGATATCGGTTTCATAATCTCGATGAAATAAATCGTTGGACATCATCGAATGTTACCTAGGGAATCCTTGCCCGATGCAATAGCATTCTACGATCGACTCCAAGTCCAATGAAACTTCTGTTCACTTTCAGCTATGTAATTTGTAAATGAAAAAGGAGGCATAAAGTTTCTCTTAAATGGTATTCTATATTTAAACGCAGAGTATTATTTTATTTTTCAAAAACCGATACATTTTACAATTTTCATTTAAGATGCGGGCTATAACCCACTTTGCAATGAATATCTATTTAAAAAGGATGAAAACATGTTTTTATTCACGGAGTGTATAATACCTTTTATTGATATCGATAAACGGGGCAAATTCCAATTTGCTTACCTCTATTAAGTGCATTTACGTGCGTATTCAAATAAAGTTTAATTTTCACACAAACCCGCTCTTGAATTTTGGGATTCAATAGCCTTACAGCTTAGGTTATCCGTTTTATGCAATAAGACTGCTAAATTTAAAATTTCAGTTTAAAAAACTTAGGATGTTTTAATCAACCGTAAGTTAGAAAAACTTATGAGGATTAAATTGAACTTTGTTTCCAAATGAGATCCGTTTTCTTTCTGCGATAAATGAGAATTTTAATTGTGCTGCTTGTTTAGCAATTATCTGTCCACAAATCAGATCTCCATAAATGAATGCTGAAATTTGCTTTATAAAAATAAATTTTTATCAGTCTTCATGAAGCCCGTAACGAGAGGGTTAACCCTTTCCAGTGCGTCGTAAATCTGAATAATTAACTTCCACCAGAATTTATTAACGAATTTTAGAAAATACGAACTTGCCTGTTTTCAAATGTCAAAAAGGAAAATTTGAATATTCTTGATGCCAGTTTATTTTAAATTAGACTTTTTGAGGAGGGAAAGAGGATACCACGCCGGAAAGGGTTAAACACCGAGATTACATTGTGTAGGCAAGTAATTGAGAAAAGAGCACAAAAATTACAGTAACAACTTTATTAACTAGAAATATTTAACAACTTTTAACAGTTAGTCCAACTTAAACAGCGAGAAGCAAATTAGCTCAATAGGCACTCTCGGTTGCTGTACTGATAAATGTAATGATCATTTTTCTTTGGCAACACATGCATGAGGGCTGAAAGAGAAAATTAAAAATTCTACAAGATTGTAATTAACATATCAATTTCACAAAGCAGCGATTCCTCCGCCGCCCCCCCCCCCCCCGGTTTAGTTTTAACCTTTATTTACTCGATACTCATACTTGCCAACCTACCACCAGTATAAAAAGGTGTTGGCCATTTACACTACGATAAAAGTTCTATTCATTTTAAAATTTGCCTAATGATGTATACAAATATATTGAAGTCTAACTAAAATTATAACTATCTACATTTTGGTTATTTATGACCATCAGGAAATAGTTGCTTCAAAGTTTAATATTTATGTATTTTAAATGTTTTAGTTTGATTTAACCACATTTTGTATACACTCTTTAGTAAACTATTTTCGCATCAATATACCGCTAACATTTCGGAAATTCCATTTAATTGATTAAATAAGTTTCATACCAGAATAAGAATTTTAAGGGCTAGGCAAATTGCAACATTGTATGGTTTTAAAAAGGTGGCTTAGCTCCAACTCTTTCGGGAAGTTTATTTTCCGAAAACTAGTAGGCCATAAAACTAATATATCCCTTCAGTGAGAGACTTTATGAAAAATGTTTACAATCCATGCAACGGGAAAATTAGTAAAAAGTGAATTTCAAATTTACATCTAAAATTTGAATTTTATGCAGTGTACCTTATATACGCAATTAGGCTTTAGTGTATTTGGTACTTTGTTATCCCGTCGACCAATTTCGCCAAATTACACAAATCACCAAACTAATAGCCAAATTATACTTGGATATAATTTTTATTTTAAATAACAAAAAACAAGTAGAATATTAATAGTCGAAATAAAAATCAATTGCACATTTTAAACACGTGAATCTTATTTAATGTCATTGAATGTGGCATTCACGATCATCCATTATTGGCATTTAATCATAGTTTGGCGATAATTTTTTGGTCGACGGGATAACCTAGTAGTACCTTGTATTGCTTTATTTTACAATTAAATGCGTTTATATTAATTTTATCTGCTTAACACACTGCTGCTTTCTTTAAGAAGTATTCAGTAAAAAAATTTGCCGTAATAGTTTAATCGAAATTTTTATTTCTGAAGAAAGAATTCCAATTTTGTCAGATGCAGCCACTCGACATGGCCCAAATAAGTGTTATTCCATTCTTTGGACTGGTCATCAGTAACAGCGATCATACTGGCCAAATTAATCGCATGAGAATTTGTTTTTGTATGTACCAGATGTAAAAAATTTCATTGAAGGTTTAAGAATATTTAGCTTAAGACCATGATCCCAGTAAATCTCCATCTTATTTTTAGAAAAATCTGCATGATTAATTTTGTGAAGTTTCACATAATTTTACGGGTACTACTCTTGTACCGTCGACCAATTTCGCCAAATTATACAAATCGCCAAACTCATAGCCAAATGACACATTGACATAATTTTTATTTTAAATAACGAAAGAAATAATTAGAATATTAATAATGAATACAAATAAAAGTCCAAATAAAAATCACTTAATGACATTTTAAACACGTGTATCGTATTTAATGTCATTGAATGAGACATTCACGGTCATCCATTATTGGCATTTAATCTTAGTTTGGCGATAATTGTTTGGTCGACGGGATAACCTAGTAGTACCATTTAATGCAGTATGTCTCTTATTCAAATAAATTTTTTTCAAAACAATTCACATTTGCCTGAAAGTGTTTTCACGCTTGAAAAAGTTAGCTTCCGAAATTCTCATGAAAATAGGTCTAAATATCCATGACGTAATTTCACCCTACTATACCCCATAAACATTCCGGAGCTAATACGATTTTGCGTTTAAATACAAGTTGAAAATTTTAGTTCATTCCGCAGGTTCAGTGACATCTATAAGCGTGATAAATCTTTATAAAGTTAAGCTTTTAGCGGCAGCGCTTGAAGCTTCATTTCGCACAAGATCTCACAAAAACTCATTCCTTCTCACAGGCTCTCTCGGGAACGGCTCTTTCCTTTGAATAAGCAGACTAAATCAGTTTGTCAAACTCTTACAGAACTCCGTAATGTGAAAAGATTAAACTTACCTGCATCATAGGATTCAATTTTTGAAGAATGTCGGTCTGACGAATTTCTGCCGTGTACTATATCCGTTTGCCTGCAGAGTTTCCAAAACATGTTCTCTTCAATATCATTAGGTATACCAGATACCGAATATATCATTGGATCACCGATGTTATTCTCATAGGCGGAAAATCTGCAAAAGAAATGCAAAATTACGGGATTCTGAGGCAATATAGAACTTAATTTAACAAATTAGAATACACAGCGACCAGAATGTATTTGTACACGCAAATTTTTGTATAAGTAACCCTAAAAAGCAAATGTAAAAATGCTAGCTAAGAACAGTTTTCATTTGAAGTTATGAACAGAAACTGAAGCTAGTGTAAAAACTACAAGAAATATTTCATCATTTAAAATTTGTACAATGAGTCATTTCTACTTGATGCAATGGTTTGGTTAAACCGGGAGAACTCACTGCATGAGATTATTTCTTCATCGTACCTTTAAGACTTATTTAAAACAAAATTTCAAAATGACATTTCGATTACTTTACCTCTTTTGTGAATAAAAATACCAAGCCTAACAAAAAAGTTGATATTAAGTGAATGTAAAGCAGAAGAAAAGCAATTGGGCACCGTCAGAGAAATTCTCCCTAGCAAGTTCTCCCGGTTAACCCTAATTATTTGAATCTGTATAACCAGGCACACATAACTTGGCAATATTTCAAGTGTTGAACGAAGTCTAATTTGTAACAGTTCCTTAGAGTCATTTGATTCTAAGGAGCCATACAACGGTCCTTTAATTTCAAAAGCCAAAGTCTAGTATATGCAGTTCTATAGGAATGCAAAATACAACAACAATACACGAAAGTCCGCATTTTATTTCGTCAGCGTATGAGATTGATAAAGTGTCCTCATTGACTCAATATAGTGTCCAAACCACTGAACTTATAAGCATGAAAATAATTTGAGGGGATATGACAAGCGTACATCAAGAGTTTAAATTTCCCTTAAGGGAAATAAGGTAGTCTAAAATTAAACATCAGTATTTAATTTTACGATTCTATCTAAAATGAAAGTTAAACTAAAATATTCAGCGATTTTCGAAGTTTTCACTCAAGGGAACAGAGAAATTCTCAAATATAAGGATATCTAGCCGCTTCGGCAGTCGTTTTAGATAGCAAGGCATTCAAGGTAAACTTCAAAAAATATTACACATTAGAAATTCCTCCCCTTTGAGAAAAGAAAGGGCCTCAATATTTTAGACTATTTAGCTATATTCTAGCAGCAGTTTCATGCAAGAGCATGAAATTAAAGATTAACTTAATATGTATGTCAGAGATTTTAGAAACTCCCCTTAACAGATGATTAAAGGGGAGGGAGGTATTTAAACTTAAATCCTTTCACCATATTGCAGTAGTTATTTTGAAGAGGGGCATGAGTTTCAGTATAGCCGATCTACCAAGATAAATATAATTTATGGATTTTAGAAATTTTCACCTGAGGAGAGGGAGAGGTCGAAAATTCCAAAACATTTAACCTTTGTGATAAAAATTGTCGCATAACTACTGTGAGCAGTCGTTCAGACCACTTAATCTAAAGACTAATAAAATGTTAACTCCGAATACTGCGTGTTAAATCTTAAATACAGGACTTTAAGAGCCCACAATAGTCACAGTAAAAGTAGGCAAAAAGACCCGGATGATCATGTAAAGTCTATGGGAGCGTTTTTTCTAATATCTCGTTCAAATTTTAATATTTTGACGTGATTTTTTTGCATAAAATAGTTCAGGACGATCCACAACCGGGCTAGTTTTTACTTTTTCGATTTTGGTTTTAGATTTTTTTAAAAAAATTACTTTAATTTAATTTTCAAAACCGGTTCTGAAACTATCATAATATAAAAAATATATAACCAAAATCGAAAAAGTAAAAACTAGCCCGGTTGTGGATCGTCCTGAACTATTTTATGCAAAAAAAATCATGTCAAAATATTCAAATTTGAACGAGATATTGGAAAAGAACGCTCCCATAGACTTTACATGGTCATCCGGGTCTTTGTGTACTTTTCCTGTGACTATTGTGGGCTCTTAAGGGAGATTCTACGATAAGAGGTTTCAAGTAGATAGAGGATACGGCCAAAAAGTTTCAAAAACCTTTAAATTATGATTTTTGTCCCGTTTACCTTTACATATAAGGGCAAGTTTTATACATATTTTATAACTTTCTGTCAGTGACTCTCCTGTAGTTATCTTGACAGGGTAAATATGGCAGAGGAGAGACTTTATGATAAATTTGAATTTTCTAACTGACTGAATTGGTTTTTGGGGGTTAATTGTACATTTCACTTTATTTGCAGGCCTGTGTAATTAGAGTCCTAACTTCCTCTCTAAAATTTGAGAGCTGATTCTAGGGTATTTTGGTGTGCTGATTACGAATATGTACTTGGTTTTCCCCATCACCTTCAGATTTTTTCAAAAGAGATACGGATAGAAAAAAAAATTCACATAAAAATATATTTAAAAAAGTACATTACTTTTAACATAAAACTACTAAAATATAATTTTTTACCGATTTAAATTACATAAATTTTATTTGTGGAACCTGATCCCTTTTTTCCTGGAAGCTTCGGTTGTACGATTTTCGCTTAAATTTCTGGTTTGGATCGTCGCGCTTCAACAACCAGCAATAGGCCGCCATCATGCTAGTATTCTATCTTCCTTGATAACGGACTTCTAGCTCTTTCAAATCTTGGTGAAATCTTTCGCCTTGTTCTTCGCTAACGGTTCCTAGATTTTCTGGGAAGTAATCTATATGCGAATTTAAGAAATGAAGTTTAATGCTCATATTACAACCCATTACACCAAAATTTGTAACCATTTTGGCCACTTTGTTTACAGTCCGAGCTTCTATTGTTCCCCAAAAAGTTTTTCACCACTTCCTTAAATGACTGCAATGCTTGCAACTCTATATCAAGTTTTTCATCGAACTTTTCGTCCGACATTAATTTTCCTAAATCAGGCTTAAAAAGTATCCAAAATAACTTTTGTAAATATTTTTTACGAAGTCTAATGCTGTTTCGTTTATTCACCATAAATTTCCTGCAAATATAACCAAAACAATTCGGAGAATTTAAACAGCTTCGCGATGACATTTTAAAGGTTATGTTGCAAGATGCGCACTGTAACTGTTAATTTTCTAAATCAGTGCGGGTACTTGTACAAAAACCCTTTGGTTTATCTTTATTACACCTTTTTCGACTAATATTTTACAACAATTAGGTTTTATTACCTAATCATTTATTAATGAGCTCATTACTAAATTAAGCCAAAATGACCCGTTTTCAACATGGTTAATGTGAATTACTTATACTTTGGTAGTAATTAACAAATTCCCGTTTTGAAGTAATTTCTATGTCGCCTTACACTAATTAAATGCAATAAAAATTAAGCTGAAGTAATTTAATGACGTTTTATAAATTTTAAAATGTAGACGCTCAGACGTTTTTCAGCAAAATCTTAAATATTCAATATCAAAAAATCCTGACGTGATGGAATTTATTATTTTTCTCGTAATCAGCACATCAGAAACTATAGAAAACGTTGCTCGGATTTCAAAGAGGAAAACCATTGCAGACTTGCGTTATTACTGTATTGTTTAATTAGGGCAGTAAATGCAATTTAGTTAAATGAATGATAAGTTATGACTTACCAGGGGAGAGACATGATCACCTTGCGAAGCCACTACACCGCACAGTCGCGTCGCAACAACTAAAAATGGCGACGCTTAAATGGCTTGCGCGTTTAGTATTGCTAACTTCAAGCCGATAGATGTCCTTAAGCGCTACTTCCAATATAGCCATCTTTAATTTATTATTTGTTTCAGCGGAAAAAATTAGACAGGGCAGATCCACAAAAAAAGCGGGACAAAAGTTATTTTAAAAATATTTGAAATTAACAAAATTTAATACGCAAGTACTGCTTGACCAGTTTTCAAAGACCTGTCTTGGCATACTGCCAAAATAATGGACCTTTCCGAAGGTAGGGAAACATTTAGGAGGGGACGAAATTCCTCTCCATTCCCGACAAAAGCAATAGTAGGAAAAATTCCTTTTCATTGCTCCCAGTCCTATTATCAACAATAGGCTCGTCTAACTCAGAGCTATTGCTCACGTGACCGGTCTTTAATGCTTGGCTCAGCAGTATAATTACTTAAATTCCAATTAAACATACTTTAGCTGAGCATCTGATGGGAAAAAAATATGTATTGTTTGAAAGTTAAATTGAAACCAGCAAGGGGACATGCCAGGGTAGAGACTTTAGAAATTTCAGAAAAATTTTTTAATTAGGCATTCAATCGTGATGTTATTTAATAAAGTATATTAAGATGATGCGATTCATTGCAAAAAAATAACAGAATAAAAAATCTGTTTTAAACGAATTGTCGTACAAATTACCTCTTATCGTAGAATCGCCCATAAATAAAGTTAGACTATTAAAATGCGTCTTGAGATGGCAATAGAATTCCAAACTAAAAATTTGACCAGTATCTATAGTTACAGAAATTTTAGAGTTAAACTCTGAAACTTTAAACTCAGTGGTCTGCGAGACCACTAACAGCAGGTAAGGGTTAATCTCAACAACAATTAAGTAGAAGTTTAATAGTTACAGTACTGAAACGATTTTAAAGTTATTTTCTATATGTCGTCAAAATTGACTTTGAACTGGATAATGTAAAATTATACAAATAAGAATGTTATTTCCCGTAAGACATGGTGACGTCACTGCAACGTCGTTATGAAGTCACATTGTGACTGTGACCATCGATTGTCGATGTGACGTGACGTCGATGTGAAGTCACAGTGACTAAAATGTGAAGTCGTTATGGCCGTTTTAGAGCTTTTTTGTGACGTCACATTGTGACCACTTTGCGACGTCACAATGTGACCAATTTGTGAAAAGTGTGTCATTTGTGACTACTTTAACATTAACATTGTGACGAACTGAAAATTTTTTTAGAAAGTCGCATCTTAGTCATTGTGAGGTCACTGAGTGGTGGCATTTTCGTCACAGATGTGATGTGACCAAAGTGACGTCACTGTGAACATGCATGCTATGAGGGTTAATTGGATAAGATTTAATTTCATCTTTTGAGATATTTACTTTAATTCAAAATTATTTTAAAGAAAACGAGAAGCGTTAGCGGGTGGAGAGGTGCTGATAGATTATATAGACGATTAAGTTTACGTCACCGGTAAAAAGCTAAAGTAGATATGACCGAAAACCAGAAGTTTGACAAAACAATGACATTAGGCAAGAAAATATTTACGTCAGTGGAAGATTTTGTTCGGAACAAGGTATCCAGACTGTCGTGGTTTTAGTGCACCATCGCGAGTTTTCTTTTAATCTTAAAAGTTCACATCTTTCAACTAAGAGCATTTTGCAATAGGTACAACGCGCTAAATTCTATGAAATTGACTTATTTCATGGTCATTAAACTTATTCCGGATTCATTAGCATGCTCAACTTCAAGAGTGACAGGAAACTTCTCGTGCTTGGATTAAGTATTTAAGCGATTTATCACCCCGCTGTGAGTTAAGTTTTCCCAAATATAACTATAAACTAATGAGCTTCAACTCATGCGTACCGCTATATAATTATGGGGCAACACTAAAACTTGCGCAACCAATGGTTAAAACACTAAGAGAAAAATTCCACTTCAAACTGATTAAAACTTCTAGGTTTTTGGAGCGCTTCACAAGCAGTAAAAATTAAGTATTTCCCAAAGCGAATTGTCAGTTTAACCCGCGAGAACTCTCGCATGAGATTCTCTCTCCATCGTACCCTTTTAAGACTATTTTTCATTTTAATAAAATTTCAAAATGCGATTTCGATTACTTCTTTTTTGAATAATACTTAGCCAAACAAAAAAAAAAAAAATTGATATTAAGCGACTAAAATAAAAGAATTGGGCACCGCGAAAGAAATTATAGCGAGTTCTGCCGGGTTAAGCTACATTAGTAAAGAACGCTCCAATGAATGCACATTTAAAAAGCAATGCTTTAAAAACATTTGAAAATGCAGACTTAAAAACGTAAGAGCTGAAAAACCGACCTCGTCGAGAAATACCTTTAATTTTTCTGCAAAATTCACAGAATTCGGCTTACATTCTTCTAATATAAACAGCTACATATTTCACTTTCAGTGAACCACCGTCACATTCTTTTTAAAATCTACGATGAATTAGCCATAGCTAATCGGTTTAGGAACACTTTTCCCCCACAGTTGTCGAAAACTTTTAGTACGAGTATATTTTTAACTCTATGAGAGTGCACTTTAACACATTTAGCTAGAAAAACTTTATTTCAGAGTCGTCAATGTTAACCCTTAACATTATCTTAGCCCTGATTAATATTTCACCGCTCACCACACTTAAAAACCTGCAGAATTTGTTATAGTCACTCCACCGATTTATAGAATATTTTGGCTGATGAGAATTCTCAATAATATAGTCAAGCAATTCTGCAAAAGCGATTGAATGACTATGCAGCAAAAGCTACATTTAAACATTGTAGGATTCTATAATCCGATTCAAAGTTTTCATTCCATAATAGGAGGTAGATTAAGAAATGCCAACATAAGACTACGAGCCGTATAAAGAACATTTATATTGTGTTAGGATAGAAAGGTGTTCAGAGCCTACACTACTGACAAGGAAGGTCTCCATACGGGCATACTCAGAAAAATCTGAAAAAATTACAGAATGTTCTTCTCATATAGTTATATATGTTTATAAAAAAAATTTCGGCGGAACCTCCTTATAACGTCCGTAAAAAAATAAAAATTTCGTTCATTTGGCGATTTATCTCCGGTTGGCGAAAAAATTAAATTTTGAAAAATACGCTTTTACGCTTTGAATACTTTTTAAAGAAAAAACTTTCTATGTTCAATATATTTAAATAAGTTTAGTTTAAGTAATTTTAGTTTTGTATTTTTACTTTACTTTAAGTGTGATTTTGTCATATACGTTTATATGTACTTATAATAAAATGAAATTAATATATTTTATCACTTAAAACACAATTTAAATTGATTAAAATTGTCCCAAATTGAAAAATACACTGTTAAAAATCTGCTGCATTTTGTTGCAACGTACTCCCTTGCTTGTATAGAAAACGGTTACTTGGCCGTGAAATGGAGCTTTCTCATTGGTTGGAATAGAGATATTATATACAAGCGGTGGAGTGCGTTGCAGCAAAATGCAGGAGATTTTTAACAGTGTATGACACGGTCAATTTACCGTGCTATGGAGCATTCTCATTGGTCAGAAGAGAGATATTCTATAAAAGTAAGGGAGTGACGTTGCAGTAAATGCTGCAGATTTTTAACAGTGAAGTCGATTAAGATCAATTTTCAGATTCGTTAAAATCGTCTGCTTTTGGCGAGGAAATGCACTGCTCGCCAAATCCCGCGTCGCTTTCAGCTTTTCACGCCAATTATTCCAAACTATTTTATTTTTTTACATATCTAATAATGTAATTCCGCCGCTAATTTTCACTGATCCTTTATTAACTACATGAGTAGTTTAATTCGTATTTTTTTCAAAAAATTCTGAGTATGCCCCCAATGGAGACCTTCCTTGTGAGTGAAGAAAGACCCGGATGATAAATATTAAGTCTACGGGGACGTTCTTTTCAAATATCTCAAATTTTAGTATATTTTTTGCATAGAACAGCTGAGGCCGATCTACATATTTTTTATATTATGAGAGTTTCAATTTCAGAACCAGTTCTAACCGGTTTCGAAAGTTTGTTTTTATCTGAAATCAAAGTTGAAAAGTTAAAAACAAGCTCGGTTATAGATAGTCCTCAGCAATCCTATGTAAAAAATCATGTAAAAATATTGAAATTTAAGCAAAATATTTGAAAAGAATGTCCCCATAGGCTTAGCATTATCATCCGGGTCTTTTTCAGTCAGTGTGGGGATCTTAAACATCAGCTGCGTCATGTGAATTCACACGTTGATTGGTTGAAAGTTTGTTCCTCGTAAACCTCGGGGAGATTAAACACAGCTTTAATCTTCGAATCAATATAGACAATCCACCACTAATGATAGGCGTCTCTCGTAAATCGGCACACCAAATGTTTTAGATACCACTAGTGTCTTTCAGTTTATTTCGCTATCCTTTAGCAGATTCGGCCACTAAATAAGGCCGAGAAAATTTAAAATGCTGATGTCCAGAGCATTTGGAGAAGCCATTTAAGCAGGACACTAGTTGTCAGTGAGGATCTCCTCTAGCGTAAAGGATTAATAGGGCCAGTATAAGCTTTACTAGATTAAGACTTAAGCCCCTTTTCCCCCATAGTTTATTTTAAAGCTTCATTTAAATAGGTCTTTTATATTAAGGCATTTTTAAATTTGGCTTTACGCTAAAAATTTGCTAATCATGGAGTAAGTGAGGGTAAAGATACGCTCTGGCTAATTTAATATCAAGCAACATTTCTACAATCATGACCGCTGGGTGGCAGTTTAGTTTCAATTTGCATGAAACTTGCAAAATATAAAACCAATATGCTATTGCAATCATTTATTCAATTACATGTGTTCTTCATAAAGTATTACGCAATAACCCTAGTCTATGTTAACTAAGACTAGACTTTAGGAGTCTGCTATAAGCCAATTAGAAAGACTAAAGCTATAACGCACAAATACCAGGGCTAGTAGATTTTGATTACTTTAAAGAACAGACATGAAATTTCAGTAGATCAGCATCTTTAAACTAGAACATTGGTGCGAATGAGGGGGTGCAAGAGTATTACTCCAAGAGCCGACATCCAAAAACAAGGTATCAAGCACAGAGGGGAAAAAGCTTCGAGTAGAAACAGAATTTAATGATCAATGTCTGCCGGAAGTGAAGTGCATAAGCCAAAAATTCCGTTAGTGGTTGCCTCATGTTTATCATTGTGTATGTACTACAATCAAAAAGGTACGAAAACATGGAAGACTAGGGGCAGTAAAACAACGATAAACCTACAAATAAACCACTGGTGATAAGAATTTTCGGCTTATGCACCACTTTACTTCGGGCAAACATGGATCATCAGATTCCCCCTATTTCTCTTCCATAAAATAGAGAGTTTTGTGCTTGATACCTTATGTTTTTGGGCTGTCGGATCTTTGATTATAGTGCTTTATTTCATGGTTAAGACAAATTAATTGCGGTTTAAGCCAATTAATCAGGCCTACGAGCGGTCTCGCTAGAGGTAAAACCTTACCACAACTATTTTCTTAAGAAAAAAAAGATTCATCTTTGAACTATCTTTAAGAACCACTTCTTATAATCTTAAATTCTTATAGCAGATTACTATGAGGCAAAAACTAGAGCGCTGCGAGACCCGATTAATTGTAGTCCAAGAAACTAAAAAAGGAAGTTACTTGAAAACAGAGCTGACGTTGGCCGCTTTCTTCATCACATCATAGAAATTCACTCCACTTTCCACAGTCATAGTAATAGTGAAGTACATGTCCGGTTTAAGATTGGGCTTTACAGTATATTGTATATAATAAGCATCCGCCTTTGGTATTTCAATATCTGAAAAGAAAAGAATTAAGTTTCACCTTAAGGAATGTACAACTTTGAAAAAGGCTTTTTAGAGCGACCATACTACCTTGCTCTGCATTTAGTCAACCAGATTATACAAGCTTATTTTCAATAGTTCAGAGTGTCACAAAGCTTGAAAAATGTTTCCTTGTAGGTAGTGCAAGGAAACAGACCTAAACTTCAAACATGAAATGCATCCTAATGGACAGGTACTCATCTGACAGAAAAACCGGTGGAAAAACGGGACGAAAAGTAGGAGAAAAACGGGTGATCACGTAATCGAAATAGCTTAGAACTGGATATGCAATTTTTTTATCATAAAATGGAAAACTTCGTTCAAAGTTTTATTCAAAATAGCTTTCATAGTCGGGCATTCCAATTTTATAACTTTCTGTTAGAAAAATGAATTTGTAAATGTGTCAACGTTTTGCGTTTGTTGAGCGGAACAGTTAAGAACACCTTTAAATATTAAAAGTTCCTGTAGAGACTACATAACGTCTCATTTTCTCCATCTTATCAATTATCAGATTAACTTTGTTCAATTCGAACTTTAAAATCTTAATTTGTTATTCTAAACTTTTTGAAATTAAGAAATCTTTAATCGCATCCTGAAGCAGTTTCATATTGCATCAAGTCTAACTGCAAATTTTGAACCGAACGACTCTAAATAAAGCTTACTTTAGAGAGGAATACAGTCTCGTATTTACTATTTAAAGTTATCGGCTGCTTTGAATGATCAAATGTTTAACATAATACAAAACAATTAGTGAAATTAAAAGAAACTAGAAACGTAAAGACATTAAGAAATTTAGATCTTGCGTAATGAGCAAGGGTAAGCCACATCAGAAAGTTAAGCTAAACACTGCCGTATAGATAAGGGAGAAAACCTTAAAGCAGGCAAAAAAGATTTCGTTGGCTCGTGAACAGGGGTGTAGACACCGTATACCTTCTGTATTTTTAGGATTACTGAATCTGTTTCTCAAGAAAGCTAAACGATAGCCATTCCAAAGTACATCCTCTGCCTTGAACATATACCCTGTTTTTACGACTACTCGTGGAATCATTTGAAGACCATTCCACAAATAAACGAAAACTAAATATGCAAGTTCTTATTTGTTTCTTCTGCTTTGTGATACGTTTTCGTGACAAAGCGTTCTCCCTTATCTAGGGGGCGTTGATTAAGCCAAGTACCAAATATTCATCTTAAATTATTGAAAATCGCGTTTGACAAATCAAGAAATCCATGAGTCACTTATGTGCAATCTTTATATTGATTCATAAAGGTTCTTTAATATTCAATAGAGAATTATAAACACAGACTTAAACATACGAAAATTATGGATAATTCCCTTAATGTTCTTTATTCCTGTTAAAATCCAGATTTAGTTCATTTGTCAAAAAGTCTGAATAAGAAGCAGGCAGTTTCATAGCTGCTTTAAATGTTAATTTTCTTTAAGTCGCCATTGTCACAGAATATGAAAGATACACCCTTATCCATTCTATATTGAATCCGATTTAAACATCACGTTTGTGATAAAACTGAGCAGGAGACCAGAGACTGATGGGATATCTTAGACTCTAGAAATTTTACCTTTACTCTTATTTCAAAATAAAAATTCTACAGGGTGGCGAGTGGTCAGGAAAAATCAGTCCTAGTAAATACCAGTATTTTATAAAAATACTTCCAATAACAAAGGGATTAAGAAGGCGAACTTTAACAAAATACTAGTATTTACCACTTTACTCTTGATTGACTATTCACCATCCTGGTCTAGGTTATATAGATTGCCTATAATATAATTACCTATAAATGTTGCAAAAGTTTTGCAAACTCTGGGCAGAACAATGTTTTGCCTGCATTCAAAGAAAACTTAAACGAGAACTGAATTTTGAAGATCAAAAAGACTTTAATGAAGAAAAATATTTGCTTAAGATTTGAAAATTCTTTAATTTCAGCAAAATATTTAAAAAGGGGTCCAAGTTATATGAAACATTGAAACCATTTTAAAAACAATGGCTTTATAAAGCAACATTAAAATAGCAACAATGATCCAAAACTAATTGCTAATCATTTATTCAATACAATACCCAAAACATTTCTAACTTAACTGATGATAGAAGTTAATATCATGAGCAAGTAGTTATAACCACCATATGAGATACACGTAACAGTATAAACACATTCTCCGAAATCAAATACCTAAAGCTAGTTTCAAACACACTGCATGTGCAGAAATATCCAACTGTATGCTAATGGAAACGTTCACAAGTCTGGAGCATCCCAAAGACCTAATGAGATTAGAACGAAAAGCTTTCCGCCAAATCAGTTATTGCATAATACTAATATAATTATACTATAACCACCATTCCGTCACACTTTCAGTGTAATCGACATAACAGTAATACCTAAAGCTGTATACTATTCGGTAGACTTTTCGCAGCAGAACTGGAAGCAAACTATTCTAATCTGGTAATGTGATAGTTCCATTTCAGACACCTTGCAATGGTAACAATATTTTCACAACTTATTTAAAAATCCAAATGCCAAAAGATAGTTTGACATTGAGCAAACACGTGAAACGTTACTTGTGTACACAGATCATATTAGCTGTAGCCGGAAATTCGTTACAATCTGATCTATTTTAATAGTTTCAGAAGCAAGTATTTGTGACAAGTTTCACCAGAATTTAAATTAGAAACTTAAAAACTTTACAGCTAGATTTAAAATGAAGCTCATTTTAGAAAATAATCTCCAAGAGTCTTAAATGAAATAATATCGCACCATCCTTCAAGAATTTAAGCAACTTGACAGTGAAGTTGCTGAAAGAATAGACCTCTCATTTTTACTCTAACTTTCATTAGAGAGATTCAGCTCACTTCTATATGAAAGATGCGTTTAAGATTTAAAAAAAAAAAAAAAAAAAAACTTATCCCATGAAAGGTTTTATGTTTTTAAAGCTTCCTTTGTATCCTGACATTAATGACAGGTATAGATGTGTCGCTGTTTCGTACACGAATCGTTACCGATGCATGTTTCATATTCATGATATCCCACGTAAAATTACTTCCGATAATGATCCGCTGTTTGATAGTCAAGCATATTTTTCATTCTTTAAGATATTTACTATTTTATATAGGTCACCCAAGTATCAAAAATACAATGAGATTGCTTAAATATTACTTCGATATTGAAAAAGCTTAAAAAAGGCTAGAGTTTCGGTATTAATCTAGCAGCTCTTCAGTATAACATCACAACTTTGCCTTCTCCAGCAAAGATGTTGATTTTAAGATCCTTGAGAATCAACATTTCTTGTAGTGCGAAATTAAGACCTAGATGTCTAAGAATACTCATCAATTTCAGAAAAATCCCAACACATGGCAACCAGGACATTAAAAAGAATTTAATATTCAAGATCTCGTCTATCTTCAAACTTGTCATCGAGATTGTTTTTGGACAATAGTTCTTGGTATCAATGACCAAGATCTTGCATTGTGAAATCTTCAGAAAGATTCAAGACCAAGAAAGTTAGCAATTGAAGCTCTTGTATACCAAAAAAATGCTGATGTAAACTTGCAACCTGACTAATACAAACACCATAAATCTCGAGTCCTCAACTCCATGATAATCCATTAATCTGTCTCGATTATACTTCCGGTCAAACAGTTGACATCAATCCAAACCTACTTCGCTAGTACTATTTACTCCAAACATACCAAAGATATAGGCGCCTAGAAATGCAAATCCACCCGCTCGCTTCATAGACTTAATTTCTGCTGTTTTAAAAAAAAGGGCGTGTAATAATTCCCAACTACTACAATTGTAACTATTGTTCGAATATTTACTTCGTTTTAAAAATTTAATAAGCACAAAGTCTGTCATAAAGGCCTAACTTTTAAAAATACCATGTTTAAAATACAGCACACAATCTGACATGGAGACTAAACTACTTGTCAGGAGAGATTAGCAATATAAATTACACTTTTGTTACGCGGTTTTCCAAGTTTCACGATATGAAATGCGATTAAGACTTTTTGCAGTTTCAGAAAATGGTAAGGGAATCAATTAAGTGCCGACTTCCTAACAGAACTGCTCATGCAACACAAAACTATTAAGGAAAACGACGGGTCGCGAAGCCCACTCATTTTTTACATTAAATTTATTCTATTATATGCAACTAAAATTTTATCCAAGAGTTTATAAACTCATGTGTTGGATAAGACTGCAACAACTTCAAGTTAGAAGTGCAAGTATAGCTCTTCAAATATTTTACTTTTCAGCTAAACACCATTAACTCCTGAAGTATTACAGCTATTGATAAAAGAATTGTAGAATATAAATGCAAGATTTGAGGCAAACAGTTTAAAAAAATGTTTCAGAGAAGAAAGATTGAAGAATTTCATTGCTCTAAAATAAAGCTTTAGTCTCAGAAACTGGCATAAGTCTCATGATCCAGTGAATAGATTAAGATTTCACCAAAATCGATCGAGTAGTTCGAGTAAACGGGGGTCTTCAGGCTCGCTTCGTCCCCCCCCCTTCCCCATACGATTCTATCCAGTGCTGTCTTCCCTTAAAGTAACATTACATAGAAAATAAAAAGGAAACAACTTCTCTACACTTACTAACCGAATTTAGGCAAATACTTACAGGGTTCAATAGGAGGTCCTTTGTAAAGATCTCGTATGAAATTGTATTTTTGAGCATTGAGAGCCATCTCTATGTAATATGCTTTAATCAGATTCACATCTATTTCAGACTCTTTTTCCAAGTACTCAAGCGATTTTCTATTATCCCACCACCTGGGAGGATCGCTGACTGCAGTGAAAGCCTGCAATAGAAAAAGTATGTTAAGTAGATCGGACAAGCTGCAGGTCATCTTTAACCTCTTATCCCTATCACTGGTCGCAAAGACAATAACACATGTAATTTCATAATAAAAATCTTTAACAACTTGAGACTTATAACCACGTACAACTTATAAAAACAATTATTGTAAATGTATGAATGAAGTTTCAGTGCATCAATAGATTACAGTTCCCCTGCCTACTCAAAATGCATACCTGAGAAAAAGTACAAAAAGAATTTCACTATCTTGGAAGATGTGCATGCTATGGGAAGAGGGTAGGTGGTTTAGATAAGACTGACTCCTCCCATGGCTGTTTTGGAAAAATTCTGGTCACAGAGAAACAGTTCTGAAGTAGACCCGAAGATGCGTGGTAGATTCTAGAGTTTTCTGAATGGGAGTATATCAGGCGAGTACAACAGCGTAGGCTCCGGCGTATATAGCAGGCGTAACGGAAAGATCAAGAGTGATCACCGATAAATCTATTTTAACTAACGTAGTGCGAGTGGGATAAAATTTTAATAAGTGGACAGAGCGAGCGTAAAGTATTTGCTTTATGAAATTTAATATCGTACCCGATAATTTATGTACAAGTACTTAATTTTAAATAGTTTTATGTCAAATCTTAAATTCAACGAACAATAAATTTACATAAGTTCAACATTCTTTTGGTAATCCTCACAACGTGCCTGTATAGCATAGTTATATCGGCGGCGGCAGCATACTACAAATAAAAGAACGGTCTTCGAAATTGTGCGATTGAGAATGAAACATGCATAGTAAAACAACTTTGCTTTTTGGGGAGCAAAGTTATTTTAAAAAACTACCAATTGTCTAGATAACTAAACCTTTCGTAACGGGGCACTTCTAAAATTGAGCAAATTAGCGAGTTAGAGTTTACGATATCTCATCGGTAGTGAAAATATTGGCCGGTGAAAAAGTCACATGTCTGCTTCGTAAAAAGTTTTGCTTATTCCGCCTTGTCGGTACTAAAGGAAGGGGAGTTGTGAATCTTGCATACTCGAGCAAATTTAGCGTGAATTGCTAAGCATAAAAATTTTGGGGGGGGGGGGTGAGGGAATTTAGTCAAATTCAGAATTTGCAAAAATATTCAGCCTATTGATTATACAGAGCACAAAGATTTCTATTCAATAGTTCTGTAAAAGTTCTAATCCTTATGTATAGGTGCAGCATAATCTTAAAAATCTAATTCAGCTTTTAATGCTTGGTTTTTTTAATAAATAATGTGCGCGAAGGATATACCTAATGGATAATGTGCGCGAAGGATAAATACCTAATGGGTAATGTAAATTTAAAAAAGAGACTTTCCAAGTTTCTGAAGCGATGGGCAAAACGTCCGGGTCAACCCGTCCCCAATTCGGTTTCATTTTTAAAACCTTACGTACTCTCAAGAAAATTATACGCGAATTAAAAAATTTGAAATAAGTTAATAGCTTAGGATTGTTTAAATTTTCATGTTTAAAATTTACGTTTTCAAATCACAACGTGCACCAGTTATCTAGGAGAAACTAAGCTTTGAAAATTCCATAACATTACACAATGTGTATGACTATATCAAAAAAGACTCACCTGAACAGCTAAGGAAGTTGTGTATACGTTGCCAAAACTTCCGTTTTCTTCATTGTACTTTTTGTGCAAACAGTTTACGATAGTTTGCATTTCGTCGGAAAATTTGTTAGTCCGTGAATCATGTCTCGTCCCACATGCTAGAGCTTTGTACACCAAAGCTTTTATTTCTGAAAAGAAAAAAAGTTTCAGCTGGATATCTTAAATACGAATTAAAACTTCTTACCGATACAGAAGACTACACACAGTAAAACAAAAAGAATGCTTTGATAAAAATCCAAACTTAGGAAGAATCTCTACTAGCTCGGCCTGCAGACACAGGTAGAAGTTCATAATTTCGCTAACAATTGAAAAATAGAAATTTAACGATTTTATATTCCACTTTTGACGAATTTTATCTCATTTTTCTGTATAAGCATGTTTCAGATTTACGTTAAGGTTGTTCTCAACTGCACTGTTCGACGAGCCCGTTACTTTGATAAATGACGTACATAGTTTTAAACAAAATAATTGGCAAATTATCACAAGGTGTTATCGTATTTATAAGAAGGTTTGAACTGGGTGTGCTTTGGGGTTATAGGGGGCGATTATTGATGTAGATATGCAAAAAGTTGCAAAATTCTAACATAGGGAAGAATAGGTAGTATTTTACGAAATGTACCTAAAACCAACCATTCTTATTTTGTATTCTTAATTACCATTTTTATTTTGGCAATTTTTCGTTATGAAACCCTTTGTTTGCCACATTGCAACCATTTTTGGCGTAGACCAAGAATACCTGAGGAAGTTTATCGAAAGCAAAAGCAAGTTTAAGTATTCTCTCCTACCCATCTTGCAGTGTTTAAACTCCCAACGTAAAATTTATATCGAAATTATGGTCATGCATTTCCTAGATGAGGCATCAATTTAAACTTGAGGATACCAAGATTAGAATTTATAGTTAATAAAAAGGGGTAACGAAAGGCACATACGACAATTGGCTTTGTTCAAAAGAGATTACTAATAACCATTTAGCTTATTTTACTAAAAGCCATTTTAAATTTACTGTAGCATCAATTCTGCGTTAACAAAAAAGAGGGCAAATTTTATCTTAACCCCTTAACTGCCGACGAAATGATGTCATATCCAGTCTTAATAACAATTCTACAATTAAATAAGATTGCGATTAATTCTGAAATAACAGCAAGAAAATGCCCATGTTATACGTGTGAAAAACGCCGCTTTGTTGGCGAAAGTTTTCCTGCTCTGGTGAAAATTTCTCTAATATGTACAGGCATTCTCTGAAGTCTAATCTCTTAACTGCCACGGACATAAATCTCCAATTCGAGCAGCGACCATTTTACACCTGAGGCTAAGAACAATTAATACATAATCTGAAAATTTGAAAATAACAAGTTCATACTTACGAGCAATGCGACTGTCCACGTCTGGATGAGAATTCGCTTCAGGATAACCAGCCTCATGAGTAATGTTGGCAAATTTGCTTATCTCATACAAGTGGTCATACTGGACGGCTTTGGCGTTACAGAGTGCCAGAACGAGAAAGGGATTCACCTTCCCTGTCCCCCTGGCATGTTCTACTCTTCGCAGCAAGTCAGCAACAAGATCAATTCCATGGAAGTTTCGAGGATTTTTGCTTGTCGCCAACAGAGCATGTATATAGAGAGCCAAATCGCTGTCATGGATCGGATAAGTTTTGTTCCTAAAAAAATTTCAAAAGAGTAAAATTTAAAAGTTATTCAAAATGCATAAAGTACTTCGACTTCTGCACTGTGCAAAGGATTTTAATGCAAACGACTCATTAAATGTTTGACATTTTAGAAATCTCATCACTTCTGGAAAAGATTGACAGAAGAATATTTTGAAAAAAATTTTATAGCAGTAAAAACTTGTTTTTTTCTGCTTAAAATGACATTTAAATCATGCATTTATCTTAAGTGAACAGGAAA
Source organism: Maratus speculifer (assembly GCA_964019185.1). NCBI lineage: Eukaryota > Metazoa > Arthropoda > Arachnida > Araneae > Salticidae > Maratus > Maratus speculifer. The sequence goes on from OZ025302.1 coordinate 99,910,545, forward strand.
TAACTTTTCAAAATCTAGCTTTCAAACAATGGCCGTCAGGGAAGAGACTTATGAAAATGAGTTTCTTCCTGGTGAGTTCATTTCTTTCATTAAAAATGTTGAGTCAAGAACCGTAAAAGATGGATATAAATTTTGAACGTATCTGTTTTACTTTAATTTTGATTCAGCAAACTTGAAAATTTCTTTTGAAAATAGTTTTAAAAAGTTAAAATCTTAACTATTTGGGAAAAATAGTTGTCCTCGGTAGAGAATTTGGAAATCTGAAGTATACCTGAATCTTTATTGGTTTAATTCCGCAACTTATTTTATTCATTTTTTGATTGGTCCATGTTTAATGTCCAAAAATTGAGTACTTCTGTTACCACAATGACAAAAAGTATTAAACTACAAAAATAATTTTAAACTGATTGAGATACAGCTTTCAAACAAATTGCATGTCAAAGTACATTTTTCTCAATATGGCTATGTAAAAACTGAAAATGTGCGTTTAGAAGTTTAAAAATTTGCAGTACCAAAAATTATAAAACTAAAGTTTCCATTAGATTGGTACAGGAATATTAATTTTTAATCCATGGCGAACGTAATATAGGACCACGTTTTGATCATAAAAATTATGTTCATTAATATTTTTTTAATATAGAATTTAGAAGTAAAATTTTAATCTTTGAAAACATTTTCCAAATAGTCGTAATTTGTTAAATTACAATTGCTTTTTTGCTTGCACCAAAAACATACAAAGTGTATGAAAAGATTACTAATAGAATATACAAATAAGTATACAATTATTTTTTCATTCTTTTTGCTATGTATAAATCAATTCCAAGAACTTGTCGGGAAAAAAGTGCTTATCGAATCCCTATGTATCCAATTTTAAGGGCAAAATTAATTTTCTCCCCCCGCTTTTCAATCTTAGTTATCAGTTAAATATAAATTCGTAATTGAAGTTAAATACACATAAATAAATCCTGGGGTATGAAAAGCTTTAATTGCAGCTTTTAAAATATTAATCAAGTATCCGTTTTTCTATATAATCTATGCTAAAACAGAAAATTCAATGTTTTAGTTTTTGCACTTTTTTCTATCTTGACTAGAAAAAAGTATTGGATTCGTGAAAATTTTCGAATTCCTGTTTTCCCGGATTTACACGTTTTAGGAGTTTGTGATGAAAAGAGTTTACAAAATGAGAGTATGACAAATTTTCTAGGCGCTTTATCTCAAGAACTGATGCACGGAATTTCTCAAAACTTTAGACTCCGATCTTGATATAAACTGATACGATTAGTTTTTGGGTGTATATCGCCCAATAGGCGGCGCTATGAGATTCTTCCCGAGTCTCGCAATAGCTCTATCAGGAACCAAGGCACGGATTTTAATCAAACTTCAAATTCAGTTAGTCCCTGATAAATTAGTAGTCATTTAGTTTAGAATAAATCGTTAACTGATTGAGATTCTATCTTAACGCCCCCCAAGCGCCCGATTTCTGCGAAAATTCACAAATACTAATACACGGATTTTCAAATTTAACAGATTCAGTTTGAACTTTAAATTGTTGACCAGTAACGCTACTACGTTTAATTTTTCTGGAAGTATTAACGTGTACGAGATAGAAAGTTTTGTGATTGTCAGATCGGACTTTTATTTGTATGTGTTAAATTTTAATCAAAAACTTGGTATACATTTCGATTTTAATATAGAAGATGTCACTGGAGATTTTAAAAACCTTTTCGGCGTAGAAAGATTCTTTTTGTATCCATTAAAGCAATCCTGCATTGAAGTGACGTTATAGTTTGTTTACTCCCACTTTTCTTAAAAGTTGTTCCATCAGAAATTGTCCAAAACAGCCAGAATCCTATGCCAAGTCATTTTTAGAACGACTATTAGAATCCTAATCTCGGGCGATGTGTTGATTTTATTCAGTTCAAACACGATTTTCTGTATGAATATTTAAAATTTCGTCACGCGTGCAACATTTTTTCCATGCATTAGAAATTAAATATTAATTTTGTAAATGTAAATTTTATGTTTCTAATAATGTATCTAAATATTTACTTTAGGCAGAAAGGGAAAAAATAGATCTTAATTGCATATTTGTATTTTGATATTTTGGGGAGGGAGGAAATGCTTTGTCTAAACTTTGACAAAATTTTAATCTTGTGTCCCTTAACCCTTGCCTTCAAAGTATTACAAGATTGATTACAAGACTACCAAAAATTTCCAAATTTAAATCGAAATTATGAAAATCTCATGTAAAACTGCTTTGCTGTGCACTTTACAATATTTTAACGTTTCAAATGAAATTTCACTTCAACTTAAGGTTTCCTGCACAATTTCTAGTTTCCCTGAGAATTACAAATATCACACGTTTCGAAGTTTAGTATATGCTGATAAAGTGTTTTTAAATTACCAGTAAAAAATAAAGGTAGGTTGGGGGGGGGGGGGAATGAGCTTGTGCATGTCAATCTTAAAACGTTAATGAGATTATGTAGATTTAATACTGAAATTTATTGCAGTTAATACTCAGCGAGACTCGCTGTTACAATTATAGGATTTAGCCTTTTTTTTAGAGGGGGGTGGGTAATTTTTTTTCTTTACATCCAAAAGTATGCGAAATTGTGCATATTTTGACAATATTCGACAGAGTAGTTGGTGAGCCTTCAATAATGCAGAAACATTGATTTATATCTCAAAAATAGCTAAAAAATATTCTTCGCTATTGAGTAATTTTAATAAAGAGTTGAAGACAAGTATTTGTACAGGAACTTCACAATACTTTCAAACTTTAGATCAAATTTGAACGACAATATTTTTATGCTTAAAATCTTCCGCTCAAGTGCAATTAATTTCAAGTACTAGGAGAAAATAAGTTGGGAAATTTATTACACAGTATTTGCAATTTAATACTTCTCCATACTAACCGAAAAAGGTCCTTCGTCAGCTCTATTTCCAGTTGAAGCTCCATTTTTTTCAATTCATCTCCCTCACCACGATAATCATTCACTGCTAATGCTATCATAGCTCTATGAGTATGCTCCCTCCATCCATAATCGGGGTCCCGCACGTGGATTATCCATGGTACTCGTCCTTTAGGTCCAGGGTCGCAGACATCAGGTTGGGGAGACCAAAATCCAGTTTGAAAGTTAATGCCTGAAATAAACGAAAGACTAAACTCTTGTTCGAATAAATTTAGAAAGTCTTTAATATTAACTATGTACATTTTTATGGAAGATAAAAAACAATTTAGGTACATTTAATCTCATTTTAATTTTTACAATTCGTTAAATCTGAAGTTATTTCAAAAATAGAGGAGACGAGGGAGTAGCTGTTCAGAAACTTCAAAAGACAGAAAAGGGCGTTGAAAATTACAATTGTAGAGGAGGGGTGATATTCTTATTTGCAGGATTTGCTAGTTAAAAGAATTAGTGTTTAGTAGACAAAAAACATTTTGTAGATTTTACATTAAAAAAATACAGCTCACAATACTTCTCTTTAAAATACTTAAACTTTTAAGCAAATAAAAAGGACTTCCTAACATAAAAAGATGCCTCAGAGTCACTCAAAGAGACCGTATGATATGTTAAGTCTATAGGGGCATTTTCAAATATCTCGCTGAAATTTTAGTATTTTTACATTACATTTTTCGCATAAGATAGCTGAGCACGATCTGCCACCGGGTTAGTTTACATCGATTTTGGTTATATATATTTAATATTATGATAGTTCCCATTTCAGAATGGATTCAAACTGGTACCGAAGTTTAAAGAAAAATCAGAAGCCAAAATCTAAAAGTGAAACTACTTCGGTTGTAGATCGTCCTCAGATATCCTCTGCAAAAAATTCATGTAAAAATATTAAAGTGTGAGCAAGATATTTGAAAATTGCGCCCCTCTAGACTGAACATTATCATACGGGTCTTTTTGAGTGACTAGTTAGAGATCTTAAGTGTTCACTGCAGTTTACGATTTAGAATGTCGTTCTTCATGAGATTCTTATTGAGATACAGTTTCAAAACACTAGAGATTTCACTTTTATAATTATTTACTCGATCTCTATAGTTTTTCCCTGGTTCCGCCCGACTGTTAGAGATTAATATAAACCTAATATAATCCTCTAATGAAGTGAAAAGTATGGAAGACTAGGACATAAAATATTACAAGTTACCTCCAGAAGCATAGGATAGCTCAGTTACTCCACTTATAAGAAAAAAGGATAAAGACAGTTGAAGAAACCCCATATTTAATTATTAATGGTATTCCCCCAAACACCATCACGCTTTCTACTTGTACCACATTTTTATACTCAAAACAAATTTCAATCAGCAAATCATAATAGATTTGGGATGAGTTGTTTCAATGAGCGCGTTCAGCAGAGCTAACCAAAGTGACCAATGCAACCGATTACATGACGTCACGGTAAGTAATCGATTTCTAACCGGTTTGCAGAGTCATTGGACTTCATTTGTATTTTTATTAGTAGCGCCTTCTGTATTACATTGCTGTAATTATTCTTTTATTGTTGTTGTCATAAATGTTCATATAACCAATCACGTGACCCAATTAACCTAGATTTTTTTTCCTATGGGCGTGTTCAGCGCAACTTACCAAAGTAACCAGTGCTACCGACCGATTGTAGGGCAGTACGAAAGAGAATTGTGGCACCAATGAAAACTATCCTGTTGAATTGTAGCTGGCGTCACACTTCGCCTTGATTTTCATTTCGTACTTGTCTACAATCGGTAAGTAACCGGTAAGTTGTGCTGAACACGCCCTATGTTACACAGTTAAAATTTTGAAACTTTTGCTGCATCATCACTCCACCGCTTATACAGAAAACGATTACTTCAATGTATTATAGAGGATTTTCATTGGTCAAAATAGATATTCTATAAAAGCTATGGAGTGACGACGCAGCAAAAGTTTCAAATTTTTAACAGTGTAATTCGGTCCAACACCAGTCACTTCGGTTACTTCCGCTGAACGACACTTACACTGTTAAAAATTTGAAATTTTTGCTGCACCGTCACTCCACCGCTTTCATAGAATATCTCTATTTTGACCACTGAGAATACAATGAACTGATCATTTTCTATAAAAACGGTGGAGTGACGATGCAACAAAAGTTTCAAATGTTTAACAGTGTACACTGTAAAAAGTTTGACCATTTTACTGCATCGTCACTCCATCGCTTTTATAGGAAACGATTACTTCGCTGTATTAGGGATCATTTTCATTGGTCAAAACAGAGATATTCTATAAAAGCGAAAAAGTTACGATTCAGCAAAAGGGTCAAATTTTTTACAGTGTAGGAAGATCTTGGTTATTAGGACATAGTTCATAACCACACTGTTAAAAATTTTAAACTTTTGCTGCATCATCACTCCAAGGCTTTTATATAGTATCACTATTTTGACAAATGAGAATGCTCCATAATACAGTGAAATAATCGTTTTCTATAAAAGCGGTGGAGTAATGATGCAGCAAAAGTTTCAAATTTTTGACAGTGCATATTATGCCGACCCAACCGGCAGAGACAGCTCTTGCTTGTAACGTCCCTTGCTAAGACAGCTTTCTCGAGGGATTGGGTTGATGGAGATTGCATGATCTAACGCCATTATTTCTGTCCAAATCCCAGCCTCAACAAGCAAAAGTTTTCGTGGTCTCTAATGAACTTTGGCCGTGGTTCAGCAGACCTAACCAATGTGACCGGCTTCTAACCGATTGACAGATTCACTGGATGTTATTCGTATTGCTTACCAGTAGCACCATCTGTATTACGTTGCTGTAATTATTCTTTTATTGTTGTTGCCATTAATGTTCATCTACCGATCACGTGACCAAACTAACCAAGATTTTTTTTATCTCTGTTAGTTCGGTCTCTTACCAGTCACTTCGGTTACTTTTCAATTTAATTATATATAAATGGAAGCTAATTAATAACTAAAATGTTTAAAATCTTAAATAAATCAAAATTTAGAAGGCCTTTTTTAATAAAATAAATCCAACTTTGATTCACTCTAAACTTTTCAATTACTTAAGAATTTAAAAAGCTGGTAAACTGATGTTTCTTTTTAAACATTTTAATATCGAAAAATATTTTTTTCTAACACATTAAAATTTATAAATAATCACGATCGTTTAATGCGTGTCCAATACATGCTCCAAATTCATTAAATGAATATTTTATGTAAGGTAAGGTTGGAGTAAGTAGAACTCCCTTTTGGAGTACATTTTTTGTAGCCTTATACAAAAATTTTGAAACAGTTTAATTTGAACTTATAAACTTATTTTATTTATATTTAATCAAATATTATCTTTAGTTTCTAAAATAATGCTATAATATTTTTAATTGCTTTTATTTTAAAAAATCGATTGGTATCCCACTCACTCCATAAGAAATAGGCCCGCTGCTCTTTATTTAAATTTAATGTAGCATAATTAAAAAATAGATAAGCGTGATACGTGATAAAATACAGAAATTTTCAAAATGAAATATTTTATTGTAAACGTATCCATGTACTCGTTATCTACTCTATTAAGATAATTATCGAATGAAAAACAAAACCAGAGTACGTATGAAATTTTTGAAAGCCTAAATGCATATATTTTACTTTAACGTATAAAGCAGGAGTTGAAGAAATATAATAAACTTGATAAAGATTAATTTTGACAAAAAGAACTACAGAATAATTTTAGTAAAGAGTTACCACATAGGCAGGGCCTGCGTAAGACTTGGAAGTAGAGGAAGCCCGATGTCGCAGAAGATCCCTTCTTCAAAAATTACTCTACCAACTGTTTTACTTAATTCATTTTTAGTGTTCCAAAATAATTTAGGGGACCACCAAAATTTTGGGCAAACAACATCTTCATAGAACTAAAACCGATTAACTATATATTATACAAATGAGAAAATATTTTATTAACCCCTTGAAAACTAACGACCGGTAGACGTAGCGCAGAAGGTATTCAGAATCCTTGATTATTCGCACCAGCAAAATTTTGCCTTATTTAATCGGATCATTTCGAGTTTCAACTAATCAAAATTCGTGTACTTCATGTTACTTCATCCTCAGTAATAATTCCAATGACATCTACATAGGGCCAGTAAAAAGTTTCACTATTTCTATCCTTTCTACCAAATTCAGTAGCTATTTTTTTTCATTTGCATCTTCAAATTCTAAAATTAAAAACTTATGCTTCTTTTCTTATACAAGTTTCACAAATACATAGTCACCAGCTTGACCAGTTTTTAGTCGAATTATTAATTCCTTCAAGATCTTCATAATTTGGACAATTAATCGTACGCAACTTATTCAAAGACCTCCGAAGCACAACATTTTCCAACATTCCTGAGGTGTATCTACTACTGAGAAATTTTATTACATTTAAATGATAAAGAATATAGATATATCCATTTTTCTATTAAAAAAAGTCAAAATTAACATTAAATATGTATAATTGTGGATTACTTTTCATATTTCCATCAAAGCATGAATTAATTTATTTTCATAGTGGATTTGGGTGGTGGTATATTTTGAAGTATTTCGGTTTTATTTCACAGGTTGACTTCAAATGGAATTTTCAGGTTGCGATCAGGCACAATGAGACCTACGCAGGGATTTTTACAAAAGTTTTCACTTAAACCTTATGTTTATGTTGAGTTTTGATATTTTCACACATTTAGTATCTATTTTTAATCTGCGTCATGAAATTTGATATTAACTTTTTCGTATCTGATGATTTCGATATTTTCAGCCATGTTGTAAATGTATTTTTTAACTATTATTGACTGTGTTGTTCTATTTCTAAAGAACATTTACCAAGAGATGGCTTTTTTAGTCCCCCTTCTTTTCTCCTACCACTAAAAAAATAATTCTAAACTTTATATTTGAAGCTAATTTTTTAAATGCACAACCAATAATTATGATGGGCAATAGTTATTTAGAATAGCTACTAAAGTTAAACTGTCTAATTTAGATAATAAGCTATTTACAGTTCCATTAGGATAAATCTTTTTCGGTTTTGTTCAATTAAAACTTCACAATAGTGCTCTCGATTATACGTTTATACGAGTATACGTATAATACGTATTATGCGAAATACGGATTTGCTATACGTATAATACGGCATCGGCGTTTATACGTATAGCACAAAAGAGCATATACGGTACATCGTATATACGGATCTTATGCAAGCGGTTAAACGTATAAACGTTTAAACGTTTTTCGTTCAAGGTATGAAATTTGATTTTTTAATGTTTTTCTGCGGATTAACGACATTGAGAAATATCTGGTAGAGTATCCCCATCGCGTTTCTTTGTTCAAAGAACTACGATGTGTTTACTTAACTACTACTTGTTTTGCAGGCACTTAAAAAAATCTGAATACGTTCCTCAGTTTAGATTTTGGTTTTTTCCCCAAAAAACTAAGTTATTTATTATGAAATGTCTTACATTAGTTGTGGTAGAATCAAACTATTCTTTGGAAGATTTGTGGCGCAGTACTTACTTTTTTATATTTTCTTGTATCTTTACAAGAAGAAAGTATTTAAATAATAAGGGAAAACTTTCGACGGGCTTACACGTTTTAAGGGTCCGAAAAAGAGTCCGAAAAACATGTTTTTACAAAATATTTGCCTGTGAGTTTGTGACTTTGTCTGTCTGTGTGTGACATGAGATTTGTGGGCGCTCTATCTCAAAACTAATACACAGAAATAAAAAACATGTATGGGGGAGATTGGGGCACGCGTGAAAATGGGGCATATGAGAACATTGCTATTTTTCACAAGTTATTGTATGTTTTATTATTTCAAAAAATTACCAAAGATAGTAGCACCTATAGACATTTGGAAAAAAATTGTTGAAACTCTTCGACATTTTGTTTGTCCCCAGGAGCCAAAATACTGCTTAACTGAACTCAAAAGTAAAATCTCCAACTTTCTAAGAGAATAATTTTATTTATTTATTCATTTTTAAAAAAAATTAACGTTTTAACATATATTGTGGATACTAATAAATATTTACGATATTTTTTTTTTTTTTTTTTTTTTTTGCTAAAATTGAAAAATGTTAAAGATTTGTCATTTTAACTCTTGTGGGAGTGTGGGGCACTTATGAAGAGTGTAATTGGACCAGATCTGAACACGGCATTAAATTCTCCAATAATCATTCAGTTATTCTGTTCCTTTTGGTTAACTTCATGAAAATAATGCCAGCTCCATTATCTATAATTTTATTGAAATAGAAGACATTTCTGTCTTAAAACTTGATTTTGTATAGAAACTTTTACAAACATATCTGTCAGCAAATACATAAAAAGCAACAAGCTCGTTTATGTTCAATTGTAATTTAAATAAATTTAATGTTTTCTAAAATGCAATAAATGTTATATATTATTTTATTTAACGGTTTTCAATACTATTTTTTATGCATCGATAATGCAAAAAATATTACGTTTAACAACTTTGAAAATTTTTCTATTTCATTTGTTGCAAACTTGTAGTATTAGTTTACTTCCATTTCTTAAACAGCTATGTTATTTGGTGCTTTGAAAATAAAATTATATTTTAAGAAAATAAAATTTTTAAACTACTGTGAAATCTTAATTATTGACTTCCACTCCCCTTTTTTTTAAAGCAAAATAAATTAAATTTGGAGGAAGCTTATAAACGGAAAACAATTTTTTATCCTTAATTTATAGGCAAATAAGGCAAATATAGAAATGAAAATCTTTCACTTTTCGGTAGATTTCCGACAAATATTATCCAAATGCTCCCTCCCTAAAATCTCTCTCAAACAAAAAGCCCTAAGCAAAATTTAAATTCTATTATTTTCTCAAGTTTACTTCTTTAAGCTTTTATTTTATTGCAACAATATTTTATCAATTATCTAACCCCCCCCCCCCCTCAAAGAAAACACAATCTATTTATTTTTATTTTATAATATTTTGCTTAAACATATCACTCAGAAACTAAATAAATATACATATATTTTTCTTTATGGTGAATTTAACAGATAGTACAACTAATGATTATGGTAACATATGGAAAATATAATAAAAAACGTGTCAATTAATTATTTTTCCTTGTGTTCACATGTTGCCCTTGTGTTTACAGCTGCCCCTTCGTTGGGGCACATATGAACTTTGTTTTGAATTCATAAAACTTTTAAGAAATGTAAGAAGAGCTATAAAAATAATTAAAAAAATTACCATGCGTAAAAAAGTACTGTTTACTATATTGAGTAGTTTTGCTTATTGAAATTAACCCAGTTATGAGAAAAAAGCTATGTTCACATGCGCCCCTGTCTCCCCTATATTTTCAGGTAGTGCCTGATAGAAATTGGTGCTGATTAGTTTTGTGTGTAAATCGTTCAACAGGTGGTGCTACTATGCTGTCTTTTTTACGATTTCTACACTCTTGGTCGGAATCCAGATAGATATTTTACTGTTAGTGAAACGAGATTGGCCAATCAGGAGTCTGATTTTTTGTGAACTTTTTGCAAAAGTTTTTATAAAGTATACGCTTTTTATTGCTTGATCTCTTATATATAAGACGTACTATGTGGATTCCTGTCGTAACACCACCGATTTCCAAATTATTCTCAATTCAGTGACATACGACTGATGAAGTCTACTATTTAAATTAGATACGATACGTGGAATATACGTATACTTTAAATATACGTATTCTTAAATATACGTTTAGTTGATACGCGTTATACGTATCCGGATACGTTTAAACGTATATTCTAAAGTATCCGTATAGCAGAAAAGCGTATTATACGGATATACGTATATCGTTTAAACGTATAGCTGCTATACGTATCCCATCGCGAGGACTACTTCACAACAGGTTAAGAAATTAAAAAAAAAAAAATCTGTCGGCTTGGTCTACAGGCGCAGGTAGATTTCGAAGTTAAGTGCTCATTTCAACAATAAAAGGTATGATTAGAGATAAACTGAGTTTAATAATTTCATTTGGCCGGTTTTGAAGAATTTTTACTTTCATCTTTCTGTAAGAGTTAATTTTATCACAATCATCTTAAGCGAAATTCGGTTCAAAATGCTCCCTTTGACAGCATTTTTTTAAATATATTCTGACTTTTTGAAAAAATGGACCAATACGCCACATTATATAGTTCCTAAATAAAAGAAACTGCCAACTGAAAGCGACATGGCATGACATCGCGGTGCTTAAGGAGTGCCAACGAAATGTGAAGCCGCTACGCGTAACCTTCATCTAAATTGAGAAATGAACATAAAAAATGAATTTCGAAACAATGCACGTCAAAATGGTATAATTTAGAACTTCTGGGGGAGATCCTAAGATTATTCCAGGGCTGGAAGCACGGTTGGTTACATATAGGTTAAATATGTAACCAACCCACGGAGGTTAAATATAACCTCCAAAAAGGGGTGATGCATAGGGCTGCGTATTATGAGGCAATCATACTTCAATGTCATTTCACCAACTGACGTAAGCAAAAAATGGAGAATGTAACGGTAGTATGGTACCAACGAGTACAGAAAAGACATAGCAAAAGGCAGTCAAGCCCGTCAGCTAACTCTAAAAATATAAAAAAAAGGGGGGTACATAGCTCACTAATTTTGAGTGTCAGTCACCCAGGGCCGTAACCAGGTAGGGGCCAGGTGGGGCAATGCCCGACCTGGAAAAATAATTGCCTTTCCTAGCACATATGATTGAACACTATAATCGACACATTAAAATTCCGATCTTTTCTTTGCCCCGTTTAAAAATAAAACTTAATTTTTTTTTTTTTTTTTTTTTTTTTTTTTTTTTTTTTAACTAGGTTGTAATCTAACAGACACTTATCCCTAAAACTTCTCAATTCAAAAAAAGAAAAATAAGTTCATTTGTAAAGATTTTTTTTTTCATTCCAAGAACTGTAGGACATTTTTAGTTTTATTGTTTCGTTAAAATTTCCTTATCACTTTACCAAAGAGTCAAACTACAGGCTTTAAAGAATAATAGGGTTTAGAAATTAAATTATCCTCTAACTCCTTTTCTCAAATTGACCAGCTGATGTCCACGAAAATCGTTTACTTTGTATAACAATCATACATGAGTTTTTTTTGTAATCGGGCATGGTTGAAAAGGCTTGGATTTTCAGTTGCAGTTGAGTAAAATCATGTGTTACATTCATGTGGTGTGTCATTAAATTCACTATGTTGCTTTTGGGGGGGTTTCAACTAATGTGGAAAATGTTCTTTGATAGATTTCTTGATGCTTTTGCAAATTATAGAAGTTTGTAAAATCAATGTCAAACAGAATTTCAATATCTAGTAGAAAGAGTTGTTCAGAGTAAAGAGGTTTTATAATTGCATTGTAAATGTCATTAATGACTATTTGAATTTAATATTTTGTTATTTGAATATTTTATATTAATTAAATAATATAAAGGTAATTTAGAAATGAGAATAGAATTTAGAAATGAGAATTTTTAAGAAAGGAAAAACTCGTTTTTATTTAGTATTTCATTAATTTAAAGCTACAATTTACGAACAATAATCACTGAAAGCTGTTTATAAAAAATATTTTTGTTTGCTCGATTTTACGAAACTTTATGCAATCAAACTTCGTTAACATGCACACGCTTAATATGAATTACTTTTAACATGAATTGTTTTTACAGTCCCCTATGAAAACGAATACAAAGATTTGATACTGATAACGTGAATTACTGTTAACATGAACAACATTTTGATTTCCCTTGAGGTTCATGTTAACTAGGTTATGCGTTCGTGGACTTATTTTTAAATGTAAAATCATGACATTCGCAGACAAGATTATTGAAGTAGTTAAGATTCGAATGGCGTTTTTCATTTTTTGACAAATTCATTGAATTTTGAGCTTTTCTAGCTTCCAAAATTGTCTTAAACGCTTATTTTGCGCTTTGCGACACATTACTTGTTTTGCACTGAAATATCCTTTGTATTTATAAACAAGTTGGAAATTGCATGTGAAGCGTAGCAAATGAGGTGCGTTCGTACGATAACGAAGTTTTAAAATATTACTCTCATATATCAATCTCCATAAAATTTAAAATAGTGAATTACAATTACAACGCTCATCAAACAATGTTCTCCCTATACCATTATGTAATGGAATACTTTTGTGTGGCCTTGTAAGTCAATAACAAATGTTCTTTGCACCACAAATTATGTGAAATGTATATTATAATATGTACTTTATAGTTGCATATAAATTTTATTAAGTTCGAATGAGTGTAACACCATTAAAATGCATTTGAAACATTTTTCCCCATTGACCGTAATGTAACGGAATACTTTTGATTGTCCCTGTAATTGATCTATGCGTCCGATTTTCATAAAATGTGAAATAACTCGACAAAATTATGTAATAATTATGTATTTTAAATTTAAAACGTATAAAATACATTTGAAACTTTTTCCCCATTAACCATAATGTAGTTGAATACTTTTGATTGCCCCTGTAATTGATCTATGCACCTGATTATCAAAAAATTTGAAATAACTCCAGAAAATTATGTAATAATTATGTATTTTAAATTTCAAACGATTAAAATGCATTTGAAACTTTTTTCCCCATTGACCGTAATGTAATGGAATACTTTTGATTGCCCCTGTAATTGATCTATACATCCGATTTTCATAAAATTTGAAATGACTCGACAAAATTATTTAATAATTATGTATTTTAAATTTCAAACTATTCGGTTAGGTAGTTTTTGCGTTGTTATGTACAGACAGACGGACGGACACACAGACGGACGGATAGACGGACAGACGGACGGACTGAACGACCACTATAGGTGCTACGTATTTACATAATTACGAACGCACCTAAAAACAGAAAACGCTATTTGCCATCGTTGGGTCAGACTAAAAATAATTGTAATTTTGCGGCGTTTGAGCATAAAAATGTTTTTGTAGTTACGTCAGAAAATGAAGAGCACGAATGGAGACCATAATAATGAATTATGTTGACGTAAGTTTTCATGATGGTTTTTATTTGTGTGATGCTTGCTGACCAGATCAGCGTCGGTCGTAATGAGATAATATTAACCTTAAATTTGTATTAATTTATATTTTTAATCGGATTTCTTAAAAATTCATATTTTTAAACAAAAAAGTTAAACTCGTTAACATGAACCTCAGAGGGAATCAAAATTTTGTTCACGTTAACAATAATTCATGTTATCAGTATCAAACCTTTGTAATCATTTTCATAGGAGACTGTGAAAACAATTCATGTTAAAACTAATTCATATTAAGCGTGTTCATGTTAACAAAGATTTGACTGTATTTCAAATAGAACCTCATATCAGAAGGCTCGAAATATCTATACCGATGATAAGGGGCCTATTCTATAACAATCAATAATATTCATAATATTCATAAATTCAATAATATTCATATTAAATAATTTCGAGCGTAATTTCACAGCTGAAAATTAATTAAAAATCATATCTTTACCGAATAACGACATTTTAAAGTAAAACGTATGCTTTTTAAAGGACGTTATATATTTGTCTGTATTTCAATAGAAAATAGCGGATTCATCAGAATTTTAAAAGGCGCAAATTTTTATCCTCTCATTAGATTCTAAATGCTCAACTAAATTTCTGCTTTTTTTTTTTTTTTTTTTTTTTTTAATCAATGAAAAATGCAAAAATTTTCTAGAGAAATATAAAAAATGGTTTATTGAAAGTATCGTCCCTCGCTAGCTACACATTTTTGCCATATCTCTGATAAAACATACCACGATGATAAAATAATGCGTCTTTGGACCGAAACAATTTAACCAACCAATTTTGCACTTCTTTGAAATTAGCCAAGTGTATCCCAGCTAAGCCAAGTGCCATCAACCAGAACAAGTGATAATCGGAACAAGCCAGGTCTGACAAATATAGAGGGTGCGGTAGACGATCTTACTTCAGCGTTTTGGCATTGTCCTGAACGATGGAATTTGATAGCACTGAACGTTGCCGTTCTGCAATATGATTCGTTTGTGTCTCTTGTCCCATTCTGGCCGTTGTTCGAACAATGCATGGTTCAAATTAATCAGGTTTTGTCGGTAGCGATGCCTATTGTCAGTTTCGCCTAGTTTCAACAGCTCATAATACACGATTCCGTTCTGGTCCCACCAAACGCAGGGCATTGTCTTCTTTCCCAAGCGATTTGACTATGCCTTTCGATATTGATGCTTCGCTAGGTAAAAGACACGATTTCTTTCCTTTGAGATTCTCGAAATATATCTACTTCTCATCACCAATAACAATTCGGTGCAGTAAATTTTCTTCCGTGCCGAAAAAGCAAAATTACGATAATGGTTCTTCCACTTTTCATCTGACTTTCAGTCAAGTAATGCGGAGCCCATTTTCCCGCTTTTTGAATTTTTTCCATGACTTGTAAGTAGTAGCGGCTCCTCAGGGATTGCTGCATCAGATTTTTCATACCACTAAAATTTAACAGAATTTTTCATATTATTTATTCGACAAATTTTGTTGATTAAACAATACTTAGATTACCATACAATTTTAGTGGTGTGAATAAATTGATGCATCACCCCCTGACGAGCCGCTACGGCATGTAAGCATTTGGAAATTCTTTGGCGAGTCATGTTTAATGCTTCCCCAAGTTAATTTTGTTCTTTTTTTTATAATCTTCCTGCAATAACGCTTCCAGATTGGCATCCTCAATTGTGTTGGTTTTCCGGAGAAATCGCCACTTCTAAAACTTGTAGCTAATCTCCACAGGTAGTTTTCGATGGTGCATGTTCGCCAAAGGCCTCCTTAACAAACGAAATCCTTTAGCAGCATTTTTTTTTTTTTTTTTTTTTTCGCAAAACTTGACATTTTAGTTATTACAAAAAATATTTTTGCGTTGTGATATGTATTGGTATTAAAACAGTTTATTGTTAACAGATGCCCAAGCTATTAAAAAAACATAACTTCAGACATGTATGTCGTCTACATGTGTCGTTAGCGCCATCCATGGGTGAAACGCAGGAACTAGTTGCGCACCTAGTATTTAATATTTTAAGAAAGTACTTCTTACTGTCAGCTATTTGAAGCCTTTATGAGTTATAAAAATAATGGTTTCAAAACCTGTACAAAAGACTCGTGGAAAACTATTGATATTTAGTGATAAAACACTTGTAAGAAGATTTTTTATTTCTATACTCCCAAATGATTAAAATTGTTATCAAAAACACATATTATGGTTTTGAAGCATGTATAAATAATTCATGAAAATATATTGATATTTAGTTGTGAGAGGATTATAAATAAATAACTTAACTATTAATGTAGCTGTCAGGGCCTTTTTTATATTAAATGGAATTTAGACGGGAGGGATTTCAGTGGGTCCGGGTGAGACATTATAGAGTTTCGGGGAGGAAGATTCAGGATTGCACTTCATGAGAATTCAAGAACTCCTTCAGGCGATTGAGGAGAACATATTCATATACTTTAGAAAGGCAAGAGAACAAAAAGATAGGTCGAAAGCTAGTAGGGGCGTGTGTGTCTTCCGCCTCACTTTTCAGCAAACGGACGAGAATAACCTTTTTCCAGCAATCGGGAAAAATATTTAAAGTCATCATGCAGTTAATTAACAGAACAATACAAAGAATAAAATTGTAAGGTAACTTAATAAGTATATTATTAGAAATACGGTCCTCACCCGGAGATTTATTCTTTTTTAAATCTGAGATATACTACCCCAACCTCGGTAGGTGTGGCCCGGGGGAAGCATATTAAGTGTGTGTTTAAGAAATTTTGGAATGTGGTCTCCAACACAGTAGCAACCCTGGGGTTGTCCATACCAGAATTAGGTGCAAACTGATTTCTAAGACTTTCCGCAATAGCTTCAGCCTTTTCAGTGTTAGTATAAGCCATGCCATTTGGGCATCTGATGGCCGGAATGTGTGTTTGTGACCTACGAATGCGGGAAGCAGTCTTCCAAATTGTGTTGTCTTCAGTCGAAAGAGTTTCGACAAAATTGTTCCAGCGTTCGTTTCTAAACTTGGAGATAACAGCCTTAACTTGCCTGTGCATATGATTTAAATGGGTCCTAAAAAATTGAGTACGATAGATCTGCCACATCCTGCGAGCACGATTTCGCTCGGTTATCAGTTGTCTGATCTCCTCCGGAAGTCTGAGAATAGCAGCAGTGAATTTTCTCGGTTGAAAGCACTGCTCGCTCATAAGCATCTCTGATGACATCACCAAGTTGACTAATGTAAAGCTCCGCCTGCTCCTTCGTTTCCGACAGAGTGGGCGGAGTTTCACGCTGTTCGAGTAGGAAGGTGAATTTGCTTGCCGAGATCGAGGTTGTAAGAGTCAATTTGATACCGGAGGAGTATCGGCAAGTGGCCCGAACTCAACTCGTTCAGCGTTTGAATGCTGTAAGGATACAGAAAATTGCGGGTGATGGCTAAATAAAGATAATTATTTGAGGGTGGATATGTGGGTGATGGGAAAATAGACAAACTGAACTGTGATCAGAGGGTTCAAATTTGAAATGATTATAAAAAACGGAAAAATTGGTCGTTTGCGGTTTTTGCTAAAACTAATTTTTAAATGAGCATTTTCTTGAAAATAAATTTTAAAGATAAATTTTAAAAAATGCCGGGATAGAGGGCGCCTTAGACTTTGGAGTAGCGTACAACTATTTTTAACTGTTATTTTTTTAATCTCATTAAATGCTTTCAAATGCATAAACTTAAATTTTAGGCTCGAATTCTGAATCGTTGGGAGTGTTTAAGTAGCGAAAAATTGAATTGTGTTCGAGGAGGGGGGGGAGTGTTAAATTTCAACTGCTGAAAACACTTCAATTTGCGCAACTTAACTACTCCTAATTAATCAGATTTTGAGCTCAAAATTTAAGTTTAAATCTAAGCTTCCGAAAACATTTTATAAGTTTTTGCAAGCATTTAATTAGAACAAAAAAATAATGGTTAAAATTAATTGTTGATTACTCTGAAGTTTAAGGCGCCCTGTAATGGAATTTTTTTTTAATTCATCTTTAAAATTTATTTTTAAGAAGATACTGACTTAAACAATAGTTTTATTTTAAACCGCAAACGAATCGACAAATTTTTCCATTTTCTATAATTATTTTAAATTTGAACACCCCCTCCCCCCTTAAACACAGCTCAGTTTGTGCTACTTAACCACTCCCTACTATTCAGATTTTGAGCTCAAAACTTAAGTTTAAGTCTAAGCTTCCGAAAACATTTAATGAGATGCAAAAAATAACGGCAAAAAATAGTTGTTCGTTACTCCAAAGTCTAAAGCGCCCTCTATCGACATTTTTTGAAATTTATCTTTATAATTTATTTTTAAGAAAATACCGACATAAAGATTAGTTTTAGTGAAAACCGCAAATGAATTAACCAATTTCTCCGTTTTTTATAATCATTTGAAATTTGAACCCTCTGAACACAGTTCAGTTTGTGCTACTTTACCACTCCCACTTTCAGATTTTGAGCTCAAAATTTAAGTTTGAGTCTAAGCTTACGAAAAACATTTAATGAGATGCAAAAAATACCGGCAAAAAATAGTTGTTCGTTACTCCAAAGTCTAAAGCAACCTCTATCGGCATTTTTTGAAATTTATCTTTATAATTTAATTTCAAGAAAATGCCGACATAAAGAATAATTTTAGTGAAAACCGCAAATCAATCGACCGATTTATCCGTTTTTTATTTTTATTTGAAATTTTGGTCCCTAAATTTTAATGGCGGCTATCTTCTTTGGAAAACGTTTGGGACCCTTGGTCTCCTATTTAATATTGTTTGACTTGATGTGTACTATCACCCCTCTTTTATTGTAAAAAAATTTGGAAACACCCTGTATTGAAGTAAAATGATGTCTAAAACTCAGGCCCCGATCATCACTGATAGGGACCCCCATTCGAACCATCGCAACATTAATCAAACACAACTGATGGTCAGTCATATGTGTAATGCATAAACAATATTATCACACCTCTGATTTTAAATAGAAGAAAATTCTTAGCTCTACCAATTCTAAACTAAGTAGCTTAGTAAAAATACATTTTTTTCCTTAGTGCAGAACAAGATTCTTTTTATATAACTTTAGCAATTTGTCATATTACTTTCAGGGGCCTTGCTGAGGGGGAACTGGAGGGAGCCTCCCCCCCTCCTAAACATTCACAAATGTTGTTACGCTTGGAAAATTTAAAACTTTTATGGCAAATTTAATTAAAATTTTAATAAAAACTGTAATACATTTCCTATTTTTGATAGAATTTGCAAAAGTTAAGACTCTAATTGGGAATATTATTAAACTTTTTACAGATAACAGCTGTATTACATTTTCTAAGTCTGGTAACTTGGCAAAATTATAAAACAAGTTGACAAATATGAAAATTTAACTTGGCAATTTAAGGTCTTCTCCCCCACTAATAAAAAGTTTTAGCGATGGCCCTGATTACTTTAAGATGAATTTAATAAGTTCAACTTATGGAAGAGTTGGAATTTGGAAAAAAAAAAAAAGTATATATTTTATTATATGGATTTGGAGGCCCCTTTAGGTCCGGGCCCTTGGGAAAAGTCCGGATTTGCCCATGCGATAGTAAGTACAGCAAAACCACGATAATTCGGATTAACTGGGACCAGACCCAATCCGGATTATCCGGAGAATTAGAAAAAAAATGAAATAAAATAAAACATACTTACATAAAATCATCTTTATGTTAAACATATTAAATATTTACAAACTGTAAAAATGTTTACTTTGTAATTAAAAAAAAGTTTGTAATTTTCTTCTGCGCCAGTTTTCTATACCTTTTGCGAGCCGTACGGTCTTGCATCCGCTTGAGCATAAGGAGTTCGTTGGGTGTAGTCTCTACCTGACGTTGACCAGATTCTAGATTTCAGAAAAAGTTTTTTTTTTTTTAATTCAAAATATGACGTTGAAATAAGTTAATGTTATGGAAATTAACTAATCGCTTCGCAAACTTAAAAAAAAAAGAAAAAAAAAAGAAAAAAAATGACCAAACGATCCGGATTATCGGGGTTCAACTGTATCTGCTAAAAGTATAAGAAAAAAAGGTATAATCTGGTTTTCATTTGAAGAAATAAGAAATACATCAACAACAAGCTCAAGAGCCAAATGTAAAAATTAAATGCAAACGCTGTCTAAATTAGTTCTTTCTTACATTCTAGATGGAATTCTTTTTCATATGCTCATTAAAGTAAACATTTAAAGTTTAGATGTTTACCTTAACCCCTTGGGGACGAGCGACACGTATATGGGCCACAAAAAGGCTTAACCCCTTAACGCGCAGTGTTGCCGGGTCGGCAACACCTAAAGTTCCCCCTGTTTAGAGACACAAAAACTCCGTGAATATTTCAAAAACTATTCTAATGGCTACTTTAAATCTTTCTTATGAGTTCTAGATGGCAGCACCACAGAGATCAAACTCTACTGTTTTTAAATAATAGATAAAATGTTTTACTGTAATACGCGCTTCATAGCAATGCTCTTCTCACTGCGCTTATCAATGCTTTACATATGGGAGGTTACCACTTCGGCAACAGCTGTATAATTAAAATGGTTAGTGCAACCTGCAATCTTTACAAAACAATACCTGTGTACTCCTCTGGGCCTAAATAGATTGCCTAATTTTTTTTCCCTTTAAATTCCAACTTTGAAGAGTAGTGCGCCGGAAAGGGTTAAGAAAGAATCCTTGTTTATCGCCACCAGTAAAATTTTACTACGAAATTTGCCTTTAACCAGAGCATTTTCTCAATTTAATAAGTCGTAAATTTTTGTTACTACAAACCGGTGGCAAAACATTAAAAATTTCGTAAAATGCTCCCGTCGCGAAGGGGTTAAAAATTGTCCCGCTTTATTTAAAATTTGTTAAGAAAATAGGAATGTTATTGATAAAAATATTTAAAAGCTTGTGTCTGTGTCTAATTTTAATCTAAAAAGAAATGTTATTGAAGATATGTTTGAACTTATAAAGCCTATATTGCAGTTGCCTAGGATAATACCTAAAGTAATAAGAGGCTATGCAAATATAATGTTATCATTTTAGGGAGGAGGGGGGTCCGGCAAATGATATCGTAAGATATCGTTAGGGGAAGGGGATTTGTCTTTTGATATCGATATCATTTTTGATCCAATCGAATTTTTTTTCTTTTTTGTTTTTTACATGGTTTTTGGTTTAAAATAGTACGTTATTGTTTTTTAGTCTGTTATTTCTTTTTATTAAAATGTTAAGTTTTTATTAAAATCACCAAATTAAAATAAAAAAATATTTAATTCTAAAGTATGGAATAGCCCAACATTTGTCATTCTTTTTCGTCTTCATATATGTATGCATATACAATAACTGTTCGAAAAAGCCTATGTAAAGTACATTTGAAATGAAGCTTGTGTTTACTAATAAATAATAGAGGAAAAAAAAGAATGTTGTCCATTTGTTTCGTTGATAAAAATTTCTATCTCTCCTATGCCTCCCCCCCCCCTCCTTCGTGCGGGGCACGTGCAACAAGACATCCTTACTGTTGAATGCATTATCTAATAAAAAGCTGTTATAAGATACTTTTACATAAAACAATTTCTTTTAAACGTTATTTGATATAAAGAAATATTTTATTGATTTCTCTTCATTTGAATCAATAAAGTATGTAACTAATTTTGCATATCACTTAAAATAAACTAGTTGGATGTGCCGATCCCAAAACTTTCTTCTATCTAATACGTATATTTTAATATTTAAAAAAAAAATAGTTACTCATTTTAATGTTTTAATAATTTTAATTCAATACCATACGAACTTTGGTTTTCATCTTAAATTTCTGCTTCAATCAATTAATCGGAGTAAAAACGAATTTCCGTCTCTACACGAGCCGATGAACAATAGAACGGTAGGCAGATTTTTTTTCAAATTCAGGGAGGACCAACTAGCCATAGTCATACACATACACAAAAAATTTGGTTCAATTCGATGCATAACTTCATACACTTTTAGTCGGTACAGTATTGAAAATGGCACAAAAATGGCGATTGCAGCGCCCCCTTCCGGCGGATTATTTTCAAATTCAGAAGGGACCAACTAGCTGTAGTCATACACTTACACAAAAAATTTAATTAAATTCGATGCATAACTTCATATACTTTTGGTCGGTACAATATTGAAAATGGCACAAAAATCGCGATTGCAGCGCCCCCTTCCGGCGGAATATTTCAAAACTGAAGGTGGACCTGCTTGCCACAGCCAAAAATATTCACAAAAAATTTGGTTCAATTCTATGCATAACTTCATACACTTTTTGATGGTAGAATGGCGACATACAGACACACAGACACACGGACAGACAGACATTTTGTAAAAACATGTTTCTTGGAATCTCTGACCCTTAAAACGTGTAAATCCGTCGAAAACCATAAGTCGAAAAAAAATTTCGATTACAATACTTTCTTCTATTGAAGATAGAAGAAAGTAAAAAGATAAATTCTAAGGATTATTGATAACGATATTATTACCGGGGGGAGGGGGGGGGGGGTTCAAGGAATGATAACGCATGATATCGGATGGGGGGGAGGGGGTCCAAAATTACCAAAAAGTTGATAACGTTATATATGCACAGCCCCTAATTGTTCCATTGCTGATGCAATTTATATTTGGAAAGATCTTCAAAAAAATATTAAGAGAAAAAAGTTAAGTAAAGAGGTCTTGCACTATTTTGAGTCCAAGTATTAAATGGCTCTAACAACCATGAACTTTTTGGCATATATGCCTGATCCATGATACAATCAAAGTGAACTTATCTGAGCAAGGTGAACAAGTTGGAAATTGCACGTGAAGCGTAGAAAATAAGGTGCGTTCGTAAGATAATGAAATTTTAAAAAAATCAGATCTTGCTGTTATAGTAGACAGTACTTCGGATACAGTATAGTGGTCGAAAATTGTGTTTCTGTAAATATACAGGAAGTAACTCATCACATTTCAACAACGTATATCATATTCATAAATTGTGAAATAGTTTAATATAATTTAAACACGCCCCAAACAATGTTTACCCTTATAGCATTATGTAGTGGAATAATTTTGTGGACCCTTTAATTTAATAATAAATATTCTTTTCATCACAGATTGTACAAAATGTATATTTTAGTATATAAATACGTCATAGGTTCATTTCGATTCTCTTATATTCAAATGCGTTTAACACCATTAAAATGCATTTGAAATTTTTTTCCCAGTTGGCCGTAATGTAACGGAATACTTTTGATTGTCCCTGTATTTGATCTATGCATCCGATGTTCATAAAATTTGAAATGACTCGATAAAATTATGTAATAATTATATATTTTAAATTTAAAACGATTCAGTTGGGCAGTTTTTGCGTTGTTATATGCGGACAGGCGGACGGACGGACAGACTGAACGACAACTATAGGTGCTACGTATTTACATAATTACGAACGCACCTAAAAAGAATGCATTAAATTCTGAAAAACAAAAATATCCATGTAACTCGATACGTGCACTGATAGTAAAATTTAACGCCAAATCTTCACCTTTTGAAGAACTTTTTTTGAGCAGAATACAGTTAAACACGTTACCCCATATGAATAAATGAAGAATCAACAAACTCAAATCAACAAATTTAATAGCACAGTCTTTACTGCAGTTGGACAACTTATAACAGCAATAAGAAGAATATTGCCCAGTTAAACTGATGGCATTCAGCTCACAGGCTACGCATACTAATTGTACATTACAGCCTTGTATTTTCGTTAATTCCGTTCGAAAAAAAAAATTAAGAAGGGGAAACAGCTCTCCCCTTTCACCTTTTTTATACTTAATCATTGAACCTCCAAAACTATCAAGGACATGCTTCATCATATAAAAAATCTATATCCAAAATTCAAGCAAATCGGATAATTCTTAATAAAAACCCATTTAGCATTTATATAATTTAAGAGGAGTTATTCCCCTCTTTTATACTTAACCATTAAACTTCCAAAACTATTCAGAGATTTCAACGAAATCTGACAATTCTGCTTGAAAAATCCATTTATACAAGTTAAGGGGAGGGGCATTAGAACCCCCGTTCCCCCTGGTTATACTTATTCAATGAACACCTAATACCAATCCCTGAGGAGCCTCATCAGAATGATCCTATATCTAAATTTTGAACGAAAACTGTTAATTCTGCATGAAAATCCCGTTTATATCAATTAAGGGGTGGGGCATGAGCCCCCCGTTCCCCCTCTTATACATATCGAATGAACTCCAAAAACTAATCAGGGAAGCGCCTTATCAGGATATACCTATATACAAAATTTCAAGTGAATCCGATATTTTTATCATGAGTTATCGCGTTACGCACGAACGTACGAACGAACGTACATACAGAACTAACGGGCACGTAAGCTCTCAGGCTATGATAGCCTGTGAGCTAAAAACCTTTTCAGCAAGTACTGAATGAATGTTTTCAACATTTGGACTGGTACAGTCAGAAATACGAAATAAGTTAGGATTAAGAAAAGGCTCAAAACTTGTCTTTTTATTTAAAGCTTTACAGTGGCGCCAACTATTAAAAAATATTGGGTTTGCTTAAAAATATTGGATGGGCTCAAAGATATTTTGGCAAAAAAGTACAACCAGTTTTTTGTGTGTGTGTGAAAGGTAGACAGCTGGTGAAAAGTGTGACTTTTAAGAGTGATATTTGTGTGGCCTTGTAAATCAATAACAAATATTCTTTGCACCACAGATTATGCAAAATGTATATTATAATATGTACTTTATAGATGTATATTAATTTTATTACGTTCGAATGAGTGTAACACCATTAAAATGCATTTGAAACATTTTTCCCCATTAACCGTAATGTAACGGAATACTTTTGATTGTCCCTGTAATTAAACTAATGCGTCCGATTTTGATAAAATTTGAAATAACTCGACAAAATTATATAATAATTATATATTATTACATATTTAAAATTTCAAACGATTAAAATGCATTTGAAACTTTTTCCCCCATTGACCGTAATGTAACAGAATCCTTTTGATTGTCCCAGTAATTGATCTATTCATCCGATTTTCATAAAATTTGAAATGACGCGACGAAATTATGTTATAATTATGTATTTTAAATTTCAAACGATTCAGTTGGGTAGTTTTTGCGTTGTTATATGCGGACGGACAGACAGACGGACGGACTGAACGACAACAATAGGTGCTACGTATTTACATAATTACGAACGTACCTAAAAAGTAAAGATTTTTCTAAGCTTACGTCTCAATTTGTATATGTGTTACACTCATGGATAAATCAATAAAGTCAATATATTATGTATTTTTTAGCATTAAAAAAATGCATATTGATTTTTTTAAGTAAATATATGTAGTAAGAGATTAATAATCATTTATAGATGTTGATATTATTAACACTGTAAATAATTTCTAGACTACGCAAAGGAATTTGTTTTCTTTTTTAGCTTATTTTCTGTTGATTTAATAAAATATGTTTGTTTGCCCCTCATTGTATTCTGCATTATCAACCTGCATAATAATTATTTCTTCAATTATTATCTAAAAGGTTTATATAAGTAAACTTAATAGTTTACATTTTTCAAACAATAAATATTTCCTTATAGAATGTTAAGCTTATAAAATAATTTAATTATACATTTTTATGCTTTAGTTTTTTTAATTATCAAAAAATTAAGCACTAATGTTTAACATTAATTAACCATTAATTACAAAAATTATGCCTTTTTAAAACTCAAATTATTTTTCTTGCAAATGCTATTTAAATAATAATGGGGTGGGGGAGACCCGGTTTAAACAACAACAAACCTGACTTTTTACCAACCCTGGTTTGTTTCAACAAATTATGTCGGAAAGTTTGATGCAACAAAATGCTATTTCAGGAAACATGCCTATGACAGAAGTATATGAATATTAAAGTTTACTATAAAAGAAAAAAAAAACTATCTATAAAATTATCACTAAACATTATGGTACGTGAAATAAATATAGAATAAAAGTAAAATAAAATACCTTAAAGGTGACACTAAGAAAAAAAAAGAAAATTTTCGCTTTCCCTCCCCCCCTTTACAGTTTTTTACATTTCCGTGAGAACAACCCAATATTTCTTCAATATCAGGGCCTGATTATGCACGGTTCACCGGGGCCCCGGCCCTCGGCCCACAAATAATGTGGCTGATTTTTTGTCCCTTAATCAAGTATTCTTCAAATATTGTTTTATAAAATATGAAACGTAAAATTTAAATGTTCTGAATGACTCAATAAAATTTTTAGAAGCTTTTAATTCAGGCACTTTTCTGTAAAAGTCCTTTTCATTTTGAGAGTACCTATAATTTTAAAAATTTG
Organism: Maratus speculifer; assembly: GCA_964019185.1. Lineage (NCBI taxonomy): Eukaryota > Metazoa > Arthropoda > Arachnida > Araneae > Salticidae > Maratus > Maratus speculifer. Next base: position 99,936,928 of record OZ025302.1, read on the forward strand.
CCGTATCCAGAAAATCAAGTTTGGGAACAATGTCAAAAACTGCATGCTCTGTCTATTGGATTCAATAGAAGCGAGGATTTTATAATGTCAGAATTATATGGTTTAAAATGATTACTAGACTATTAGAAAAAACACAATATTTGTGATTTTGGATAAAGCAGGTTTTGAAAAAGACGTCCTCATTTATTCTGCAACATACAGTGGTGACCATCCCCCCCCCCCCCTCAACAGAATATCAATTTGTAAAATATATTCTATTTATAATCTACTGCACATTTAAAAGATAGCGAGTTGAGTATAGCGGAATGAGTTCTTATTGCCCTTATCTAGAATTTAAAAAAAGAAAACACAGGAAAATTTCTGAAAATTCAATGTTGAAAAAATTTAAAAGTGATATTAAAAGAATCAAGATTTACAAAAGATAACGAGTTGAGTATAACAGAATGAGTTCTTATTGCCTTTATCTAGAATTTAAAGAAAGAAAACATTGGAACTTTTCTGGAAATTAAATGTTGAAAAATTTTAAAAGTGATATTAAAAAAATCAAGATTTTTTTTAACAATAAAAAAAGGAAATATTAAGCATTTAATACCCCCCCCCCCCCCCCAAAATGTAATTTTTCTCAAATTCCCCCCCCCTAAAAAAACTAAATTGTATGACGCATCTTGCGTCACCAAAGCCCTCTCTGGGCACCCCTGGAAATATAAACTGTGGATCATAGATGTTTGTGAATTATACAAATGTTTGTTTGAGAAAGAGGGCGGTAATTCATTTTCTTCATTATTCTTGAAAGTTAATTTTTTTTTTTTTTTTGTAAACTTGAAACTTTCACCCAAACAACTTTGTCAACTCATCAAATAAACCTACTTTTTTTCTGAAAGTGTCGCCGGGAATGGGGAGGTGGGGAGGGGGAGGGGGGCAACTTCAGTTTGATCGGGCTCTGTTCAGTATTATTAAAATTTGAAACTATAACAGAAATATTTAAATTCATTAACCAATTTTCTAAAACTTAAATACATTTTAACCTATGTGCGAAACGCAATGTTTAATGAATTACAGTTTTAAAGATCAGGGAAATTTAAATTTATTCTACTAGTACCTTTAATTTATCGCTTTATTCATACCTAATTACATATGATAATGTCTTAAATTATTAGCGCATTCTATTTAACCCCCTGGCCGCTCAGTGAAAGGACAAATTTGTAATGCTGTTTCCACTGAAATTTATAAAAAATGTTAATAAAAAGAAGATGTTTATTCCAACATGTAAAATATTTTATTACGTATAAGCGTATAACCTTTTAAAAGTATTGATAGTAAGGCTGAATATCACATTTTAATGTCTCATACCTATATTATTGATTTTAAGCATATAAAATGTAAAATTTTATTATTATTCTTTAGAACTATTGTTTTAAAAATCAATAAATCAAAAAATATGATTTTATTGCAATTTCATTATTTTTTAGAAAATTTTAAACCTTAAAAATGTCATTTTTGTGACAGTATCTAGTACCAAAAGTCTATATATAAAGTACGTTTTCTTCTAACAGAAATAAAATAATATTTAAAAAAATTGCTAATTATAGTAAAAAACATTTTGTTTTCAAAGGAAAATATTTTTTTAATTAATTTTAAGTTAATTATCATGCATGAGTAATTAAATTGTATGTATGCAAGCCTATCCATCATTTTCGTGACACGCAAAAATAACTTCATAAACGGTCAAATGATTGGAAACCTACATTAAGTACTTGTGGCAGAAAAGTTTGAAGAAAATAAAATATAGGCAAGTGATAACATTATTTTTATTGTTTATATGCTATGCGTATGTGTATTGCTTGTCATTTTCGAGATGCTTAAAAAATAAAAATATATCATTTTAAAATTTAAAATAAAGTTTTATTTTAATATAGAATGTGAATCAGAAGAAAGAAACGTGCCGATGTACGCTTAGCGAAAGCATGCTTTTAATAATAGAACGAATTATTGGCGATCCGTAATTTTCGCGACGGTCATTTTCGTGACGTTTTATTGAAAATTTTTAATAAAATTTTAAAATTACTTTTATGGAAAATTTTTAATATTTTTTCTTTTAATTTATGATTGATCTTGCCAAACCCAGAATGTCTAAGATAGACTTATTCAAACTTATTTTAAAAATCTGAAACTCATACATAGAGTTTGGAAAAAAAAAATTATTTCCAAAATGCACGTTTATATGATATTTAGCCATAACATGAATTTTTTTTTAACTGACTTTTATTTTTAGAATTATTTTAAATATTGCTTATGTTGAAATGGAAACGCACAGCTTATTGAACGAATATATCAGTTCACGACGGTCAGAAGGTCAAAATATTAGTATAAGATTTTATATTTGTTCCTTAATAAAATATGATTAAGTATAAATTTGCTAAATGCGCGCCTTCCTTGATAGCATTTATTTTAAATCGATTTTTTGCTTTTAAAACAAGCTGCTAGATGGCAGCACCATACATTTTCATAGTATACTACAAGTAGTGATTTTCTGTCAATGGCAGGGTCGGACTGGGTCATTGTAAAGGGCGCAGATCTTGAATTTTTGGAAGGCGCAACTTTTTTAACGAAACTCATTATTTTATCATCTTATAGGAAGCCAATAATATTTATTAATAACAAACAGACTGTAAGAATATGTAATAGAGCTTCGCTAATCTGAATTGGGACCGGTGCCTATTTTGATTACAAAAATTGGGAAAATCCGAAATTTCGATTTAAAAAAATGTTAGTTATAAGTATTACTCAGTAGCACAGTAAAGATAGTCCGTCATCCGAAGTTTCGGCTTGCTGGATAAACCGGCTCAACTCTCGGGAAAAAAATAGTATTCCTTCACTGAAAAAAAAAAAGACCCAAACTGGGTTGTAAGATCTCTACGTAGGGTACTGTTCTCAAAATAATACAGTAGTATTCCCAAAGTAGTCAATCAAAAATGGTTCAAAACAGTGCAGATCCCTTAATAACATTAAAACAATCGGTTTGATATAATGTATACATTAGCTAAGATGTTTTGATTGTTAATGTTATTAAGGATCTGCCATTTTTTTTTTTTTTTTTTTTTTTTTTTTTTTTATAAAACTATTTCAGGCTAACAAAGTGAACTTTCCGATTTGGAACACTTTGCTGTACCAAATCTTGCAACCCAATTTTGGTCTTCTTTTTTTTTTTTTTCTTTCTTTTACAGTTTTGTTTAATTATTTGATGTTTATAATAATATAATGGAATTGAGAATGAGAAATTACGTAACAACCCATTACAAATTTAAAAATCGGGAATCTATAAATAGCTCATTCACCGCGTCTACAAGGAGGTAGGGAAGGGGGAGCGAGAAACCATTTATAATTTGTAAAATCAAACTGCTGAAAGAAAATTTAAATTTTTATCATCCGAATTAAATATTTTTTGCGTTTGAGAAAAGAGTTTTTTAGCGACTGACAGACAAAATGATATGAGATTTTTTTTTTTTTTAAATGATGGCTTCTACGAGCAGGCCAACAGTGTATGTTTTCATTTTATATTCGTGTACATATGTTCTACTTTTCCATAATTGAGTATATTTTTACTCTTTTCAAGCTGTTTAAAAAATAAAAAAAGTTGCTTTACTGCAATTTTTTTGTTTAAGTCTTACTTCTTCACGACTTTCTCGACATTCATCTTGTAATCTGAAAATTTTCATAAGTTAATCTTATCAATTAATTTGTTCAAATATAAAATCCGTCCGGATTAACCGAAATTTCGGATTAGCGAGTTCTACTGTAATCCGAAATGTCTTTTATCGGTATCCCGGTACGTTTATTTTCTTTATCTTATTATAAATAGCTTAATCACTTAATAGCTTAATCAATTAAATAGCTTAATCATTTTATAAATTAGGATCGATTCGAAAATCTATTAATTTAGTTCGATCAAATGAAAGAATAAATTTCTGATTAGAAGGGGAAAGCATGTAAAATATATAAAAATAATCGTCGGAATAGCAAAATAAATTATATATCGAATTCCGATGTAACGAACAAAATAACTTTTAAAACCTTTGGCATAGATTTTTATACGTAAAAACTATTCGGACAAAATCAAATATTCCGCTGTAGACAATATTCCGCCGTATACAGAGTTTATTGTATAATAAAAATCATAAAGGGGAACTTGAAAATCATTTTTATGTTAGATTTATATCCGTCTTATGCAGAGTAGAAAAAAAACCGATTTAGAAAAAAAATTATAAACAGGATAGAATAGAACATGGAAGGGATATAAAGAGACATTCAAAGGTCGCCGTAGCACTCTGGGTGCGGTGCGGTGTTGATCAGCCCTGCTTTACCATATACATCACTGAGCGAAAGGGGCGATCGCCCCGGGCGCGGTTATTCAATAGGGCGCCAAATTTATACTAACGACTTCATTTTTTGGCCTACTACAAGAAAAAGTTGGCAAGGGGGGGGGCGCCAAATTGACCCGGGCGCAGTTTTCTTTTCACACGCCCATGACCATATCCATGACCATGAAAATCCGTGACAGACGCAACGTTTTGATTGTTATATTTAATATACAATATTAAAACAGTTTTGTTTTCATACTAAAATAAAATTTTTAGCAAAAAAAAAAGTTTGAATTATCTTTTTTGAAGAGAATATTCTTTCTAAAATTGTTTAGATATATATTTAATAACAAAAATACTTTTAATAAAAACACTTATGTTTTATAAATTAAAATCAAAACATTAAACTTTACGGAAACACAAAGCTCCCGTTTTTGAAATAAATGATTTTACTGCAAACTAAATAATAATAATAATAAATGAAATCAAAGCGAAAAGTGATGATGTGATGATCTTTGGAGCCAGACAGTCTGCATGCTCGTTGCCGCTATTGGTAACATGTAAAATATATTTTAGATTTTAAAAGATTTTGATTGGATGTTGCCCTGAACAAAGAAACTGTCAAAAATATACAATACAAGTATTTTCCTTTACAAAGGGAATAAATTCTTTTTATTGGTTTTTTAATGCTTAAATTTTTTTTTTTTTTTTTTTTTGAAAAAAAGATATATAAAGAATATTTTTAACCATGTTGTAGTTATTCTAGTATTTGTCATTTTTTATTTATTTATTTATTTATTTTTTTTTTTTTTGTCTTTTTAAAATTATTAACATCACGTAGATGAGGGCGCATATTTACTTGACCGAGGGCGCACCGGCCCATGGGCCGGTGGGCCAGTCCGAGCCTGGTCAATGGTCGTTAAAATCCTTAAATTTATTACATTCGTAAAACTCTAAAATATGTGTCTTATTTAAAAAATTATATCCGAAGAAGGTTTTCATAGAAAAATTTACTCTGTATAATGAAATAAATTAACCATTGTTACTTTTAATGTACATTAACTTATCTTGTTTTTGTTTTGTTTCTTTTTACCGGATTCTCGAAGCGAAAAATTTCGGCATCTTTAAATGAAATTAATTTTAATGCTCATTCATTTTATCGTAACATGCAATCAGGGTTGGGTTTCTGACGTCAGAAATTGGTTTTTGACATGACAAGTGTCAAAAACTGGTTTAAACCGTCAAAAATTGGTTTAAACCGTCAAAAACTGGCTTAAACCATCAAAAACATGTAATGCACTTTAAACATTTTAAGAACAAGAGAGAAACATTGAGTAATTTTTTTATTTAAAATTAATTATACTGTAATTTAATAATTACAAAAAAATTAAATTACTTTAATTGAAATAAAACATTGGTTTTTAGAATGTTCAAACAGAAGAAAATGATTTTGTAAAGTTAATAATCTGGATCAATTTTACCCCACAGCATCCTATAGCACTTAACCAATTTAGCACATTTATTTACATCCAAATGGTTAATGAGTTTAGAGTGTATGAAGCCAAAGTTACAAAATACTCTCTCAATTGGTGCTGAGCTTGCAGGGTTTGATATCAGAAGCATTGCTAATTGAGCAAGTTTGAAAGGCAGGCCAAATTTTCAGATTTATGACAATTTTTAAATTTTTTTTTTTCCGGAAATGATAATATACAATACAGTAAAAGTGAATTTTTAATATTACATCTAATACTGTATATTTGTGACAGATGTTTAATTTGAAATTTTACAGATCAGTGTAGTATTTGAGGTTTCTGACGAGGTTTTTGACAAGAGGTTTTAGCCATGACGGTTTAAACCACGGTTTTAACCGGATAAAACCGCACACTGTCAAAAACTTGCCAACCCTGCATGCAATATCACTGATTCACATAAGCACAACAAATAATTTCTAAAATGAATTATGGCATTAAACATTTGTTTCAATAATGATACTAGATGGCAGCACCAAAAGCTTTTTTAACATAAATATAAATTATTTTACCTGTTCCCTATTTTGAATATTTTCATTTTGACTAAGGTTTTGAGGAATCAAAGTTTCCATTTTAAATTTATTGAACATTTATATTACTCACTTTATCAAATCTAAAAAGAGCTGTAAAAATTATATTTCTAAAATTCTACTACAATGATATGCAAATATTTTATGGATATCCTTAAGACATACTTTTTGAAGCTGACTAAAATACAGTCGGCTGTCGTTAATTCGAACTCGTCGGGACCACAAGAAATGTTCGAATTATCCGAAGTTCGAATTATGGGAAATATGAAATGATAACATGCTTAATATGGTACTCTTACAAAGGGATTAGTATTATAGTTTTTTTTAATTTATTGTGTCTGTTATTATCAGAATATGACTTAATATTAAATTAGAATGTATAAATACATAAACTAATTGAAAGATTAGAAACAAGCACAATGGAAGAAAAACTTGAAGTGTCACTGATGGACTGACCGGGCACTAAGAAAGTGGATATCAAATGCATGGGATTATATGTATACTTGTTCGGAACAATTTTCACAAAAATCAAAGAAAGAAAGCTATTCAAATGATCTGAAATCAGTGAGAAAGGAAGAATGAAAAATCTGAATTCTCGTGAGTTCGAATTAAACGATGTCAAGAGAAAATGAGTTCGAATTATTGAAAAAGTTTAACGTTATTCCACCATTGAAAATTTAGGGACTTCATGTTTAGTTCGAATTATCCTATTTCGAATGAGTCGACTGTATGCCAATTTTTCCAATTTATTTGTAAACATATTTTCTTCATACTTCATTGAAAAAATACATTCAGATTTAGGTAAATAAAGCTGAACAGCATTCCATATTTCTCTATACATCCAGTAAATCTTGAGTTATATCAACAATCACAATTCATCTCAAAGATCTGCAAAGAGTAATTAGACAGTTAAACCTTTTACAGGCCAATGTTCCCAATTGGGAACATAAGTTAAAAAATTTATTAAAAATTAAATTTAATCAAAACTGACATGAAAAAATAAACAGAAATACTAAAACGATGACATGATTTTTTGAAATAGAAGTTACATTCCTATCATTAATGAGGAAATGTACAGAAAATCATAACAATGACCAATGACCACTGGAAAATGACCATCGGAAATGACCAATGTTTCCAATTGGGAACGTTCTGAAAATTATATATAAAAAAAATTTCTACCATTTTAATGATTAATATCCCTTAACTAAACATTAGAAGACATAATGTGCAAAAAAAAAAAAAAAAAAATTCAAAATATTCCTGGAGCTGAATTTGGCATGTAAAAGGTTAAATTAAAAATAGTATAAATCAAACAAAACAAAAGGAAGACTTTTTAATAAAAACTAGAAAGTCGTCAAAATTGTCAAAGACAAGATTAACTTTCAGCTAAGATTCGATGAAACTGGAAAAGTTCCCACTGAAATTCATTATTTCAATAAGTTACTTTTTTAATTAATTGTTAATTTTAAAACTTTATCATACCATACTTAATGAACCTTCATCTCGTTTAATAAAAGACAGATACTTTAATAAAACTGATTTTATTATAACTTCATTTACATAAAATAAGTAACTTAATCATATATCATAATAAAATATATATGGAAATACAAATTGTGTAATTTATTTCAACAATTTTGATTTTTATATCACAGGTGCATTCTTTTAGAACTATGAAGGCAACTAGACAGTGAAACAATATTATAGAGATACAGTAAATGCAAAAATTAAAAATGTCAATTTGTTAATAAAATAAGGGCTGTCATACATACAAGATTGCTAAAACATTTAGCTATCTTTGTTAAGTAATAAGTATATATCGATAATAAGAAAATAATTCAAAACTAATATTTCATATATATCTGTAAACAACCATAATGTCATGCATCAAACAGTTTTTACCTATTTCTTCAGTCAACATTGCATCAATTACATTAGATTTAACAATGTCATTAATTCATATGTGATTTAACATCATCAGACAATAAATCACCAACTGCAATAGATTTTAATATCAAAAAATTAATAGGTTAAAATAATTTAAATTACATAACACTAAGGGAGGACATAGAAATTATCACATCAAATTCCGAAATATCCAATGACATGTTACATGCCCAAATTAATGACATGTGACATATTCGATAAGAAAATGGAACGGAGAGGGAAAAACTTCAATGACAGTACCTAGCAATGAAAAATGTCAGGAAATAACTGATAAAGAGTCAGGACAGAAGTAGGTGAAAATATTATTTAAACTTTCATACATCTGCTTTATCTTTTAGTGTTTTTGAAAGTATTTTTTATTTAATTTTTACATATTTCCAGTATTTTGAGCATGTTTTAAAGTATTGTAATGCTTGAAAAGATTTTTTTTTTTTTCATTACAAAATACAATTTTTTTTTTCTTTTAATGAGGTACAGAAACAAAAGCAAACATAATTAATAATAAATATAAATTACACAAAAACGTGCATTTAATCCTGAATTACTACAGTAATTCCAACGGTTATCCAAAAAGCATAGGACCAAAGTTAATAATATAAAGATTAATTTTTTAACATTTTGGAGCAATATTTCAATTTTTTAAGAGAAAAAAACTTTTTTTAAAAAATCAATTTTTAAAATTTTCCTTTTTTGTCAAAAGACATAAAAAGGTGAAAATATTCTCAATTTTTTTTACACATCTGCACTATTTTTTAGTGTGTTTTCTACTGTCTGAATAAATAGGTAAAACAAGTGATTCTAATATCTATATTATAAAGGCCAAACATATCTGTGCGTAATGCATACGTCATTTTGCAAATGGCAACACTTTAAAGTTTGAAATGAAATTTAAGTTTTGCAATTTTTTTTTTTTTTTTTTTTTTTTTTTTGGCAAAATTTTAAACTACTAAATACTGCACTTTCAATTTTTATACCATCGTATAGGGAAAAAAATTACTTTTTAATGCGATTTGTTTTAAGGCTGTATCTTTATTTGTTTTTGAATTATTAATTTTTTCATAGTTTTTTATACCTTTTTGAATTGTGGCAACAGACATACTTCATTTTTATTAAAGTGAAAAAACAAATTAATTTATCTTTTTGTTGCCATTTTTATTTAAAGTGAAAAAAAAAAATTCATTTTAGTTCGTTTTTATTTATTACTTAAAGGATTTTTAGTTTATTAAAAACTTTCTTTAAACTCGATTCAACACTTTCCTTTTTCACTCTGACGTCACAGTAATATTGTATTTATTGCACGCAGGTTATTTCAGAAATTTTCATTTACACTTAAAAGAATATAAATAAATTAGTATCTATTTATAGCTAATAGCAATCGAGATTTCAAGTTCTGAATTAAAATGATTTTGAAATTATCAAATTAAAACACCATTTTTTTTTAAACATGAACATGGATAAGAGATGTGCATATGTAAATTTTGAAGCGGTAAAAATAATGTCGGATTTAGATTTCATTGGGCAAAAAATTCTATGAGTCAAAGTGGAGTGTGTTTTGCTATTTACATTTTGGAATACCGTGCATAGGAGCCATAATGGATAACTTAATAATAATACAAGATCTTTATTATATTTTATTGTTTACATATCGATTAAGTTTAATTTTAATAATTTCTACAACTGAGTTTTATAGAAATAGTATTTTGTTAACTTTAGTTTAAATATCATTTGTTTAAGAGTTAGACTTACGAACACGATGTGTATTTTTTATTATGACTAATTAAGTAAATTTATTATAAATCAATGAAACAGTTCCTTCTTAAACATTTTCTTTCGTCAAAATCCGATGGGTTCTACCTTGTTTAAATAAATATAAGGTTTTAAAAAAGGGGGGAGGGGCGGGGTTGAACATCAGCAACACATGGCACCACACAATAGTAATAATTTTCCAGAAGTATAAGTTAATAGAAGTCCTGTAATGTCTGAATAAATAGGTAAAACAATAACAAAAAAGAATGTAATCAATAAAAAATTATAAAAATATGCATTTCATTCTGTATTACCACAATTCTTTTAGTACATTAAAGTTTAATCTAATAATTCAAAAATTTAGGTTTAAGGTACTTTAAAACATTTTGGATTCAAGTTTTTAAAAGAAAATTTAAAAAAAATAAATAAAATTGTTAATCATAAAATAAAGGAATACTTTAGCAAAAAAAAAGGAAAGAAAGAAAAAGAGCTGGATATTTAATACTACAACACATATTTAACAAAAACATTTCACAGAAACATTACAAGTGTATAGATGAATATAATTTACATTTAAATATATCAAAAATATACTGAATTAGTAAACCATAACAATAAAAAAAAACACTAAGGCATTTCAAACATTTCACAAATTAGTTATTATATTCTTGAAGAATATGGAAAATTATCATAGTTCTAACAGCAAAAAATAGAGTAAAAATAAAACATTTGTACAAAAATAACATCTTTAAAATAGAAAAAAAACTTTTTCACAAGCTTATAACATTTATATACTATAATAAAAAATGAAGGAAACAATGGGGGAAATATATGAATAAAAAAACTATATTTCAGATAAATCTTATCAATGTTATAATCACCAGGCTTTTAAAAGAATACTTATTAGTTTTCTAATTGGTCCAGGCATGTTAATGTTTAATCCATGGTGTACGCAGTGTTCTCGCTGTCGCTCGCAATCGCGCCAAATTGCAACTAAATTTTTCATTGGCGAGTCAACAAACGATTAAATTTGCCAAATTGCTAGTGTTCAATTTTTGCTTTCTCTCTCTCTCTCTCTCTTTTTTTTCATACATATGCGTATATTCATATTTTTAATATATTTCTAGCGGATACTTAAAATTAGATTAACAATCGTTGTCGCAGTTATAAAAACTTAAGTTATTTTAGAACATATTGAAAAACGTGTACCCCCTTTAAAATATTTAAGATAATTTTTTTTGTGCTACATTGTGAATTTATTTTGCTAATACTTTTTTCATTTGGCAAATGTTTTTTATTTTTAATTAGCCAAATTACTAACGTTGGTCAAATGTCAGCAAGAACACTGGGTGTACGTAATATGACTCTTATTACATAAGCCATGTTTTGATTTTTATTAGCTCAATGGGAAACATTCAAACATTTTGCTTTAGGTAATAGGATAATTGCATTTCCTTTTTCTCTTCGAGACTAAATGTAACTGAAAACCTGAACTAATTTCATTTATTGAGAGACGAGTTAAATGACAAAAAATTGGTTTCCTTTTGCATATAAGAATTAGTACACTGTTATAAAAATATCATGAAAAATTTGCTCAGATTTTAAAGACTATGAATTTTCTGAAAAATGAGAATGCCACATAAATGCCTATGGTCAGATTGGCATACATATTTTTTTCTTAGAAATTTAGATTATTTTTGTGGACAAAAGTTTAAGTTCTTTGTTAACCTTACAATTAGTTAAAAAAAATCCTTTTTCAAGTGGTCATTGTAATTCATTAACTTTTTTTTAATAATAAGCTGTTAAAGTAGCAATATTATTAAGTACAAATTTCATTGTTGGCGACCTTATACTTTTATGCATATTAGAATAAAATCATTTGAACTTATAATATGAAAAAAAACACCATTTTTCCCAAAATTGTAATTTCAAAACACTCTTTTAAAAAGAATTATTACTAGAGTACAAATGATCATTAAATCATTCCATAAGATTATTTTATATAACCAAAGAATATGTGCAATTGATATAATTACATTTTAAATTGTAAACCCTACATAGATACTTTAATATTTATTAATAGTATTTATAGCTTATAATACAGTAGTCTTTTTAACAAAATATTAAACTATAAAATATATTTATTTGAATGATTAAAAATACAAATACATTGATATACATTAGCATAAAATCCTTCCAATTTACAACAAATTTACCCTTTAACCAGCTGGCCCAGATTTTTCTGCTTCTAGAAATCACATTAAAATGGCTGTAGACAAAAATATTTAAACAGAATTCTATTTTGAACCATATATAGAAAAAAGTGATATTAAAGATATTATAGCATCAAATTGTGACTAATAAAATACATAAATACTATGGGATTTACAAGCATTCTTTTATAAATATGTGAAAACCCTCAGAGGGTGAAAGGATTAAAAAATACTTCTTTACTATCAAAATTTCAAAACATTATTTCTCTGTTTAAGGATGTATTCGAAAAAACGCTTTTCCACCTTCAACAGCTCGAAATTTTCTGAAACAATTTCAAACGCATTTTTAAAAGTAGAAACATGAAACTTGCTGAGGGGATTCTTGAAGGGACGTATGAGGTGCTGAGTGATATCATTTTATGCTCAATACATTAGAATTTGATTTATAAACAATTACCTTATCAGTATAAACCTTTTTTTCGCTCCCATATCTCCCGCTTTGGAAAAATCAGCTCAAAATACCGTTTTTGATTGCTTTTTTTACAATATTTTCTGCATTTATCAAAGAAATGACAATCACGGCACCTTGTGTACTTTCCAAATAAGAGATTTTGAAAGTTTGGTACATTTGAGAGCAAAAATGAATTCAAAAATAAATCGGAAAATAAGCAGTTTGAATCGAAATACACCCTTAAAAGGATTAACATAACATGGTGAAACAGATAATGTGATACATTGATATGATTATATTCAATCAGCATCAATAATGCACTTTGCAATCAAATGCAATGCACTTTGATTTGCAAGAAATGTATGCATATTTTATTTCATTATGAAACCACATCAGACCAATAAATTGTGTAAATACATATCTTATACATACAATAATTAGCAAATATTTGCTTACTCATTTTTGTAGCCAAAGTTTCAAATTAGCCTTTTGATTGTTTGTAAATAACTTGTATATATATTTATTAGATAAAAATACTTTTCTTAAAATTGATTTAAATATTAGTTTTGATAATTTTGATCTTTTAAAAAGTTGTTTCTTTATCATGGACTTTAATATACTATACATAGCACATATCCTGGTCAAGTGGTCAACACAATGCAGAAGCTGCAATGTTTAGTTCCCAAGCACACTTTATACTCATTTTATCAAACTTGAAAGAATGAAAATACGATTTGTACATAAGTATAGAGATGAGCCTTGAACCTACAATACAGTAATGCAGTGCAATGTAGTAACCATTAAGTAACTTGGGCATCATTTTTGAAAATAACTGATATAAACGTACTTTTCTAAATTTTGATTTCAAGATCAAATTTTATAATTTTAAGATTCAAAATTTAACAAAGATACAATATAGTAAAATATTTTTTTTATTGGGATATAATATTATATTAAATATCCTCAGATATTTTTACTACTTCTGAAGCAACAGAAGAACAGTTTAAAACTATTTGCGAATTAGAAATAATAATCATTTATCAACTGTGATAGAAACAATCTTATATAAAAAATTATTTTAAATTAAGTAGATTTTACCACTATATTAATTACTCATCAATTCAAAATTTTAAACATGCAGAAATTCTTGCAAATACTTCTTTTATAAATTATATTCTCAACTTATTTGTACATTATTGTACCTTACTTGTTACCTTACCTTACTTGTTACCTTGTTTGTACATTATTGTATGTTGGTAAAGAGATTCCCCTTGTAAGAAAAACTGAATATCAAGCCCTGGCTTCTTTTGCGATTATTCACAAATATCTTATTTTCTGTATGAAAAAAGTCATGCATGTTAAAAGACCAATCACAAATGATTTTTTATGCTTCCTCTCCTCAATTTTTTGTTTAAACTGTTGACTGCCACGGAAATTTTCAGAAATCTATCACATTATCTTATTAAAAACTAATTCTAGTGTATAAATATCATCAAAATTCTTAAGGTTTACGAATTATTGCATAGTTGGTAATTATGTTTTTTAATAAAATTTCTGTTAATGCAAACCAGCATTGATTTGTTGTTCTTTTTCCAAAAGCCATCTATTAATACTAGCAGCAATATATTTTGAGAGTTACTCGTAGGTGGACAAAAATGGCAAATAAACACAGTATTAGACAGAAACAAACAGAGATAACTTGTAGTTGGGTCCTAGAAAAGAACCCAATCTACGAGTTAATCTCATAGTTCGCAGTCAACATGTTAAATGATTTACTTTTATAGCACATATAATTTATAATTTATATTGCTGCAATTTCCTAGAAAACAGTATAACATCCTGAAAGTATGTTACAACAAATAATTAATAAAAAATAATTTTTCACTTTTGGTTTCAGATTTTTTTTTTTTTTTTTTTTTTTTTTTTTTTTAATTACTTTAACTTTCAAAACCGGTTTTGAAATTGGAACTATCATAATATAGAAAATTTATAAGCAAAATTGAAAAAGTAAAAACTAGGCTAGTTGTAGATCGTCCTCAGTTATCCTATGCAAAAAAATCATGTAAAAATATTAAAATTTGAGTGATATAAATTTGAAAAGAATGCTCCCATAGACTTTACATTATCATCCAGGTCTTTTTCAGTGACTAGTGTAGAGCCTTAAAAACAAATTTTCATACATGCACATTTTTTTTTTTAATGTACGAGTATGTGTATGCACACACATGTATTCTTTAAAACAATATGGCACAATATACAAGTTTTTGTATGTAGTTTAGATACATCATTAAACAGACAACAAAAAGGGGAGAAACAGATCATACATTTTACTAAACAAATTGCTATAGAAAAGAAACAAAAACATTGTATTCTTTTAATTTATGTTTTAGATAAAGATCATGGGACAGTCTTTATAGAGAAATAGTACAAAATTCTACTATTTTCACCAGAAACACTCAATTTTAACACCCAATTGGATTTTCCGTAACATCTTATCTAGAATCTAAGATAACAAACAGCAAATCATTGGGTGAAGTAGAATTACACAGATTAAAATCTTGAATACTTACTATTAAAATTATTTTTTATATTTATACAATAAATTTTTAATGATTGTAGTTTTTTAAGAATAATTCAAAAACTTACTTGGCAAAATGAGTTGTAATTTTAGATTTACATACCTGGAGCATCTCGAAATCGATTTCTGTTAAAAACTAGATAGGTTACAAAATTTTTTTTTTTTTTTTTTCAAATTTAAAAATATATAAAATGTGAAATAAATATATAATGAAGTCTATAAAAATTTGAGGAGATAAAAATACAAAGAGATACTTTTTTTGTGTGTGTTTTTGCTGATTGTATTTCAAGTTACAATAAAGTAAATACTCAACAAACAGATAATTTGAGATCTAAAACATTTTAATAAATTTATCACAATTGAAAAAGGCACAGTTTCATACCACAGCAATTGAAACTAAAATCACAAAAAACAATACAATAAATTTTTTAATGATATAAATTTTAAGTATCAAAGTAACAATAATTCTCTTAAGAAGGAAAAAAAATGAACTAAGAGCTGCTTAAATTATAACATACTTATAAGAGAATAACATGAAAATTTTAATTTATTTTTATACCTAACATTCAATAATTTAAAATATTTATATTTGATATATATTTTACAAAAGAGACTTCCATATAAAGCATGCCTTTCTACATTGAAAAAATAATACATTTAAAGTATTTATTTTAAAAAAGCATTTACATTCAAATGCAAATTGAGAATATTCCAAGTTTAATTATGAAGAAATGAACATTTTATATTCAATATTATAACTTTCAATATTGTAAAATAAATAAAGACACAGCCAGCTAACTGTTATTAGCAGTATGTATCAACAAAATATTAAACATAAATAATACATTCATAAAAATCAGTCTTCAGTTAAATACAATAAAAACTTTTAAACACTGAAAGCTTATCTTTATATATAAAAATCTTCTGTGCGTGTGTATGTAATTGAACTCCTCCTAAACGACTGGACCGATTTTGATGAAATTTTGTGTGTGCGTTCCAGTAGATTCGAGAATGGTTTAGATTCAGATTTCGTCGAAATTGATTTAGTACTTTTTTAGTAATTAGGCAAAAACTAATAAATGATTTTTCGCTAATTAAAAGTGCCATATATATAAAAGAAAATCATGATTTCGTATTAATCACAGCACAAAAAAATCTACCGAACCAAAAATCTTTAAAATTGGGGTAAAATTACTTCTTATAACACCGAGTGCCGATAAGATGGGATTTTCGAAAATTGCACCCCTAAGGGGGGGGAGGGTAAAAAAAAAGAACGAACTTTAAAAAAATTCCTTAAAAATCGTCTTTTGTAGTTTGTTTTCAACTGATAACATATTTTAGTGTATTTTTTCATGCTGAACCGAATGGTACCAAGCAAATTCTTTTAAATCCGTTAGTTCGTGAGATACTTCAAATTTTCCTAATTTGGCGATGCCTTCGGCGCAAAAAACCTGAAATTTTCAGTCCTTATCTTTATATATAAAAATCTTCTGTGCGTGTGTATGTAATTGAACTCCTTCAAACGATTGGACCGATTTTGATGAAATTTTGTGTGTGCGTTCCAGTAGATTCGAGAACGATTTAGATTCATATTTCGACGAAATTGATTCGGTACTTTTTTAGTAATTATGCAAAAACTAATAGTGACTTTTCGCTAATTGAAAGTGCTATATATATTAAAGAAAGTCAGGATTTCGTATTAATCATAGCGCAAAAAAATCTACCTATCAAAAAATCTTGAAAATTGCAGTAAAAGTACTTCTTATAACATCGAGTGCCGCTAAAAATGGATTTTCGAAAATTCCACCCCTAGGACGAACTTTTAAAAAATTCCATAAAAATCGGCTTTTGTAGTTATTTTTCAACTGATAACATACTTTAGTGCATTTTTTCATTTTGAATCGAATGGTACTAAGCAAATTCGTTTAAATCCAGTAGTTCGTGAGATAATTCACATTTTCCTAATTTGGCGATGTCTTCGGCGCAAAAACCTGAAATTTTCAATGTTCATCTCTATATATAAAAATCTTCTGTGCGTGTGTATGTAATTGAACTCCTCCTAAATGACAGGACCGATTTTGATGAAATTTTGTGTGTGCGTTCCAGTAGATTCGAGAACGGTTTAGATTCACATTTCGACGAAATTGATTCAGTACTTTTTTAGTAATTAGGCAAAAACTAATAGTTAGTAATTTTTCGCTAATTCAAAGTGCTATATATATTAAAGAAAGTCAGGATTTCGTATTAATCATAGCACAAAAAAAATCTACCAATCAAAAAATCTTGAAAATTGGAGTAAAAGTACTTCTTATAACATCGAGTGCCGCTAAGAAGGGATTTTTGAAAATTCCACCCCTAAGAGGAGTAGAAAAAAGAGCGAACTTAAAAAAAATTCCTTTAAAATCGGCTTTTGTAGATATTTTTCAACTTATAACATATTTTAATGCATTTTTTTATTCTGAATCGAATGGTACTAAGCAAATTCGTTTAAATCCAGTAGTTCGTGAGATAATTCACATTTTCCTAATTTGGCGATGTCTTTGGCGCTAAAACCTGAAATTTTCGATGCTTACCTTTATATATATAAATCTTCTGTACGTGTGTATGTCACTAAACTCCTCCTAAACGACTGGACCGATTTTAATGAAATTTTGTGCGTGCGTTCCAATGGGTTCGAGAATGGTTTAGATTCACATTTCGTTGAAATATATTGAGTACTTTTTTAGTAATTAGGCAAAAACTAATAGTTAGTGATTTTTTGCTAATTAAAATTGTTGAATAAGTTCGATAAATAGAGTGCGGACGGAATGTCCGAGAGGTCTAAGGCGCCAGATTTAAGCTCAGCTTCTTGAAGAAAGAGATCGCGTGTTCGAACCCCATACTTGACAAACGTGTATGCTTTACAATAATATTTCCTGTATTATAATTTTGATTAACCGACTTCAGAAAATCGTTAACTTTTAACTAAAAAGAGAAAAATAAACTTTTCAATCAAAAATTGAACCGACTTTAAAAAATACTGAAGAGTGAAAAATAATTTTCTTACATAATTGTAATAAGAAATTATATTAAGAGCGTAGTGTTTATCGTGCGTATTACCATATCTACGTACATTTATTTGATTTCCTGGAGTCGGTGCCAAGAAGGACAACATCGGTCGGTGACAGGACAAAGTCTGTCGGGTCCGCTAGTCTACCATAAATTTGTTAACTCGAAAAAAAAATATATTTTTTTTTTCTCTGTAAAATATACCTAAAATAAACAGTCTCAAAAAGTGAATGAAATTTGAAATAGATCTTTACAATTACACTGGTCTACCTTTTTTTTTTTTTTTTTTTAATCATTAAGTAAATAATATATTTTTAAACTAATTTGGAGTCACAGAATGTGAGTTAGCCATTAAAATGTTAATACTAGTAGCTTTTGATGTAAAAATACAGATGCGCAAAGCTAAGATATATGTATTTTTAAATTATAATTCTGTAAATGAGTATTTTTAAATTAATATTTAAATATAAACAATATAAGAAAATTTAACTGATTTTTTTTTTCTTTTTTAACAGAAATAGAGTTTCAGAAGTTGGAAACATAAAAATCTAAAATTACAGCTTATTCAATCAAGTAGTTTTTAAGATATATGCATAAAAAATTAAGGTCATGTAACTTAACAAGATTAACCCATTCAGAACAAATATATCTTACAAAAATTTTATTTGGTTAACATTTTTTTTTTTAACCACCTTTTTTACTTGTACTTTGACAATATTTTCAAAAGATAGGGATGCACAACCTGTGGCCCGCGGGCCAAACTGATACCAGTAATTTTATGCAGAATGATTTTCCTTATAATAATGACAGAAAGTTTGCTATGAAAGAAAACAAACGTCACTTTTCAAATATTCTGGTGTCAAACGATTTTCTGGCAAAAAGGTTGTGCATCGCTATCAAAAGAAATATGCTAAAATTATTTTTAATGTACCTTGATACAAAAATAATATAAAAATAGCTGCCAGTAGCAGTCCTGCTAATACATTATTCATTAAGGGTTAAGAACAAAGTTTCACATATATTTCGATTCTCCAATAAATTTTATTTTTAGACATCACACAGAAAATCTATTCAATGAAGTAATTTGGATATATGTACATGCAACATTTAAATTTCTAATATTTAATGCCTTTTTAATATTGTTCTAAAACAAACTGCAATGTAGTTTTTTTTTTAATGATTTTAAAATTATTTGATGGAATGAGTGCAATTTTAGTTTTGTATACTTGAAACTTTTAGAAATGGATTTCTGTAAACATTTTACAGGTTATGTTTCATATTTCTTTAAATATTAATTTTAAAATATGGATTTTTAAGGGGAAATCTTAATCTTTTGCAGCTGTATTTCCAAAACATGAACTAATGAAGGTTTTGCATAGTGATGTTCATCTTCAAAGAGTTAATTTCATACAAAATTGCACATTTTCTCTTCAAAGACAATTTCACTGTTGAGCAATGTTATTAGTTTATCACAATTCTTTGTTTTTCAACAATGAGTTTAAAAAAACAAAGTGAAGAATAAACACATTGGCTAAAACTTTGTTTATGTTTAATTTTAGGTGAAAATTGTTAAAAGTATATTGCATATTATAGAAGATCCTAATAAAAAGTAACCACAAAATGCCATCCAGAATAGAGACTGCAAAAGTAGACTGGTACAACATAATATATACAAATAAAATTGAACAATTTTACTTTTTAAAAATAAGAAGTAAAAAGTTAACATTTTGATAGATATTTGTGAGAAACAAGAAAACATGTAAAATATAAACAAAAAATAACAAATTATACATTACAGAAATGTAAGATATTTAAACTAATAAGCATTAACAAGTTCTTGATAAAAAGTATCAAAAAATGCCATCTAGAAAAGAGGCTGCAAAAGTAGGCTGATATACAGAAAACAAAGAAAACTGGACAGTTTCACTTTTTAAAAATAAGAAGAGAAATGTTTTAAACATTTTGTAATTTGATAACATTTAATTTTTGACACATGATGTGATAACATTTTTTTTATATTTGTGAGAAACAAAACATGACTTGTAAAATCTAAACAAAAAGCAACAACTTAGGATATTAAAGATATGTAATAAATTTAAATTAATAATAAGCATTAACAAGTTTTGAAGAGACCTTTTCATATTCTAATGCACTCTTCACATATTCTTCAGTGTTATTTAAGATGAATCTTTCTATATTAAAATTGAATTCTTCTAGCTTTTCTATTCCAAGTTCAGTGGTGTTCATTTCATATAAACAGTTCTGGATACTTGATTTTATTACACCTGAAAAGTAAGGATTACAAATATTTAGAAATACTAATAAATAATGATAAACAAGTAGCACAATAGACTCCCTCAAATTTGCAATAGCCTAAAATCCACACACAGTTTCTGACGTAAACCATGAAACACAGTTAAAATGCAAGGGGAAAAATTAGATATTTTTATTCCATTTTGCATACATATTACGTAACATTAATATGACCTAATATTTTCTTGGGAAGTATAAATTTATTTCCAAAAAAATTCAAAATAGTGGTGATGTCAGTGGTGATCGAATATTTTATCAAATACATTTATAGTAGACTCTCTCAAATCTGCACAGCTTGGGACCAAAGGTTGTGTGGATTTTAGAATTTTGTGGATTTCTGATCATTGCCTTATTTACATTTTTTAAATAGTAATTTGAGTGTAATTAATAATGCAATCGGAGCTATAATGAATGCTTACAATATAATAAAATATTAAAATAAGTAATAAACTAAAATAATAAAAATTAGATATTTTTTTTAATGATTAAAATGTTAAAAGCAATGTGAAGTCAATAATCAATAATTTATGATTAAATACTCATTAGAAAGATGAAATGTACATTTCCTAATTTATCCAATGAAACTTGCCTCATAAAGATACATTATACTAATTCGCATCAAAATCATAAAATAAGGAAGTTTTATTTCAGGTTTATACAAACTTAATAATCAAAAACGCTTGATTAATACATAAATATATTTGATAAGAAGACTGATTTACAATGATATCAGCAATATCTTGATTTTTTTCAGAAATAAATTTATTCTTCCTTCATGAAAAAACATGAATTCAGTAATATCAATAAAAATTACAAATAAAATATGTATGGAATTGATATAAAAGTAGAAAAGTAAAATTTTGTCACTATATCTGAAGTGAATGTTCCATTGTTTACATCCGTAAATTATGTGTGGATTTTAGAGAGTTGCGGATTTGAATTCCAAGAGTAGAGATGAAAATATTGGTACATTTAGAAAAGCAAAAAAAGTAAGTAATAAAAATCCTCCAAAATCTAACCACATATTCTATTGTATTTAGGGATTACATTACATACAAAAATTAACATCAGCAAAAAATTTCATTTGCATTACAAGAATTTGGAATAAATCAAAAAATTGTTAACTTACAATTTATTGTTTTTCTAGCTGCCTTGTTTGAGTCCAAGGCTGTGAAAAAAAATGTTGCAATGAAGTTTGAACTGAGAAATTTCTTTTTTATTTTTAGAAATTCTTTGTAACCACAGAGTGAGTTTTCTAAGCTTTTTCTAGCAACTTTTTTTATTTGCTTGTCACTATTGCCTGACTGTTGTGTGAAAGTTTCCTTTCATAGAATTAAAATTCTTTTAAAAAGTTCAAAATTCGTCTTAATTAATGAATTTTTTTCCAAGTCAGAAGGCATAAATGTGGAATACATAAATTGAGAAAGTGTAAGTTGGGTACTGCTGTGCAATTATTTACTTGACTTTTATTTTTAATATTTGAATCATTTATTTTATTACATTATTACTTCACTTAATTATTTGAATATCTTACTTTATAGTAAGCAGTCATTATAATTTAGTGTGCATTATTGCATTCACATTACTGTTTAAAGTACACAAAATAATGACGGGAAATCTACAAAATTCTAAAATTTGCACAACCTCTGGTCCTAAGGAATGGGGATTTGAGATAGTAAAGTGTATAAAATTAAATATTAATATTTTCTTTTATTAGTCCAGAATCGAAAACTTATTTAAAAAAGTAATAAGAGAATAACTTAAAAGTAAAAGAAAAATACAAGAACATCACTTAAAGAATATTTTAAGGCCAGAAAAAAAATTACAAGAAATAAAAAGTAAAATATACATATTTTAAGTGTCAAACTATTGAAGAGAAGGTAATTTAATGTATTCGGAAAATATAAACAAAATCATAAGACTAATTGCAATATTTCCTCTTGATTCAAACATAAAATATACACTAAGAACTTTATAAAGCTCACTAGTTTACTTAAAAGGTGAGTAAAATAATAGAAAAGATGAGTATTTTTAAGTTTTACTAAGCCCTTCAATCATCCCTTCATTATATACAATAAAACTTCCCTAAAGTGACTATGTTCCGTTCTAATAAAAATTTGTTGCTCAGAGAGGTGGTTTCTTAATGAAGGTCACGCTTAAATCTAGATTTTAATGGTTGAAAAAAGGTAGCAATGTTACAAAAATTTATTTTTTACATTAGGAAAAAATACAAAAATTTAAGTATCTAAACAAAAGTTAATTACTCCAGAGTTTAAAAAAGAATTGCATTGAAACACATTGGTGTTTGCTTTGAATTTACGATTTTATCTTTTATAACTTTTATTTCCAAGTTCTTTCAAAGTTCAATAAAAATAAGCAATTTTTTTTTTTTGGTTTTTTTTTTTTTTTTTTTTTTGGAGGGAACAAATAATGACAAATTTATCTCTATCTTTGAGAGTTTCCTCACAGAATAGAGAAGAGGTGTTGTCATTCTAAATTTGTCATAAGAGTTAAGATTTATTGCCTAAAAAGGTACAAAGGCTTTTATATACTTAAAAGTTATCAGAATAATATATATATATATACATATTTTTAACTAAACTTAGTTTAGAAGTTTGATGAATAATGTGCTCTCCAGAATTATTTTTGTGATAAAACCTTCAAGTGACCAGCAAAAAACAGAATTTATACTATTTCCTCAAAGACATTGACCACTCATGGAGAGAACTGGGATGGTCACTGAATGGAGGTAAAATTATTATTGAACCTATGGGAATAAATTTCATTCCATGAAAAAATAGTCACTGAGGGAGATGGCCACACAGGGAGTACATATATTCAGCTTGTATATCATGCACCATCAAAGATTTCTTTTCTAAGTATCTAAACTGCTAACTGTTTCTTTCAATGTTGCACGCTTCATCTCTATTTCATCTTCTTCATCCAATCCGCTACTAATACCTTGCTTTAATGTACATTTTCATATGTAAATATTTCTGCATCACAGGATACATATTCAGAAATTTAACAATTGAAGGAAAAGAAAAAATTCTTATAAAAGGGGTTGAAATTTTTTTATAAGTTTCTTCCTTTTTTGGGAAGGGGGCATTAGATTTATTTATCAAATCTAACATTTTGCTTCATTTTCATTCAAACCGTGAAAAAATAAATCAGGATCCACATATTTGCATCCTGGCACCTAAAAATTATTGATAAATGGAAATTTTCAATGTTTTCGTTTCTTGAAATTAAGGTAAACAATTTCTGACTAAGAATTCAAAAATCAAAAGGCATTTGTAATATATGTTAGGTCAGTATGATAACAGAATTTTTTTTTTTTTTTTGGGGGGGGGGAATTAAAAAAAAGCAAACACAACATAAAATCAAATTTTTCATACATGCTTTTTTAATCAAAAGATATTTAAAAGGGTTATTTTATTTATCAATCAATAGAATATAGCTAAACAAAATGTCATTTTTGGCCAAGATTAAATATTCATAAATGGCATATTTTACTGAATTTTCTAAAAAAGAAGATTGAAAATGTAGCTTTATATAAAACACTGAAAAAAAATATGATGATTCAATACACATTTTGAAAAGACAACTCCTGATGAGAAAAATTATAATAACATTAAAATATGTATACAGATAACAAAACATGGTTTAAAACAACATGCAATATTTATAAATTCATAAAAGAAAAACATTAAAAAAATCAGAATTTATAATACAGCAAAGCACACAAACAGCAATAACAGTGTTCCCAGTAAAACACGTCTAGCAATTTCCCTGACCAAATGTAAAAAACTCCATAACCAAACTAGCAAATAAAATTCGATATTTAAAAAATATATATATATATATCTGATATTTTCGAAATATATCTGATATTTTCAAATTAGACAACTTCGGCTGCAAATAAATACTTTCAAATGTAAAGTAGAAACTAAAACATATCTCACTAAATATGAAAACTTAAACATTATTCTAAAAATGCATTTTTCATTTCCTCTCTATGTTTAAAAATAAAAACTTCAAGTCTAAAGCTTGAAAAGAATATTTGTCTTCTTTGGCTAAATATATCACTGCCAGACACTAAAGTTCTGTATCTAAGAAGTTAATAACAGCTCAAACATTCATGTTTTGACTGAAAATACCAAAAATATGTTCCACAGTGATATTTTGAAACTTCAAAAGATAAACATTTTTTATACTTTCATATTTTTAAATACTTTATAGTATTTAAAAATATGAAAGTATCAAAAATGTTTATCTTTTGAAAAATAAATATTAAGTATGCAAAAATTTCATATCATGATATATATCATTACACATAATCCATTGATCAATGAATCCTGCTGGTATACAACAAAATTTAAATATTTAGTTTTGCAGTCTTTTAAAAAAAGTAGTGGTTTTTTTCCCCCCCCCAAAATTTTTGGATAAATCTCACTTCATTTTTCGACTTAAGATTTTCTATGTCTCAAGGAACTCTGAATAAAAAAATTTATACAGATAGTTACTTTTTAAAGAAGATCGAACAACACAGGCATATGAAGGTAAAGGTCCCCATGAAGTTAAAACTTCTATTTCTTCAGCTAGCAGAGGATGTTGTTGTAGGAAAAAAGCCAGACAATTGGCATCAACTGCTGCTGCTTCAACTTTCTTGGCAATAACAGCTCTGATTGAATCCAGATGAGATCCTGAGAAAAATATAATTTATTATTATTATTATATTTTAAGAGTAAGACATGTTCGAAATTGAATAACTGAAGTAGAATTAGATTTTAAAAAACACAGTAATAGTACTACTATAAGTATAAAATATATACAAAAATATTCAACCTATAAAGAAAAAAATAAAGAATTTTTATATCTAAAGTAAAGTAAATTAAATTTTAAAATGTTAATGCGTTTAGTATAATGTAACACATTTAGTAATTTAAATATGCACAGAACAAAACATTTTAAAAGATTGATCATGTTAATTACAACTTTAAAATATATACACAATTGAAAGCTGGAGAAATGAAAGATTTTTTTGTTTACTAAGGTGTCAAAATTTGTAAGATAACTACTGGGTTTTTTTTTTTTTTTTAAATCATTGAAGTTATTATACCAACTGTTCTTGTTAATCATTTTATCAAAAGGGTGTGATCTTCTCCCTGAGCATGAATGCACCTTTCCATTTTTAGAAATGAAAAATATATTCAACTGAATGTGCAATTTTTAATAAATCCACCCTTCTCTTTTTAAAAGAAATATGAATATACTAGTTATACCACACATTTTAGGCCCCATAATCAATAAGTAAGGTATTTTTTAAAAATTTTTGATTTCATTCTTTTTCAACTTTGTTCCAAAAATTTAAAAAATATTAAATAAAAACCAATGTAGAAGAAAAGTAATCAGATCTTATGTATTGCATATAATACATTAAAGATTAAATAAGTTTAAAAGTGGATACCACAACAGAAAAAATATTTTTTTCCACAAAAACCATACTGTAACAAAAGTTTTTTGCAAGTAACTGCTCCCTGTAAATGCTGCACACTTCATTTACAATACAAACATCCTTCAGTAAACATCAATAACATATAAAAAATTCTTGGCCATCTGAGAACATGTACAAGAGTGGGGGCAATAAACAATGGACAAACTGAATTTAAACATTTTTCAACTATGTTGGAAAGAGTTAAAATGACATTCAGAATACTTCTCTTTTAGAACAACACATTAGGGCAACAAATAAGAATTTAACCCCTTCACGAGGGGTATCTTTTACAGAATTTTTTATCTTTTATCACAGGATTTTCAAAACAAAAAATTTTTGCCTAATTCAATAAAGAAAGTGCCCTGATTATTTGGCAAACTTTACAATAAAAACAGGGTTCATACAGAGTTGGGAAGAAAAAATCCAAGGAGTACATAAAAAATCCAAGGAGTCCAAAAAGTTTTAAAAACTTGCCACTTTTGTTGTTATTTATGTGGCATGCACTTGCACAGCCCCAATTCCGCAGGGATTCCACGCGTTACCCCCCGCGAAAGGGAGGGGGTTATATGCGATCTTCAGATGAAATCGGTGCTTTCCCGCGATCTACAGACAAAATCAGCGATTTATCTGCGATATTTTAGAAAAATCTGTGATTTATTGCGATCTTTTGTCAAAATTGGCAGTTTTTCTGCAATCTTTTGGCAAAATCTACGTTTTCCCGTGCTTCTTTTGTATGAAATTGACGTTTTTTTGACGATTTTTAGACGAAATTTGCATTTTTGCATGATCTTTTCTAAAAAACGGCATTTTATTCCCGCAATCTTTTGACAAAATTGACTTTTTTTCCGTGATCTTTTGATGAAATCGGTGTTTTTTTTCAATGATCTTTTGACAAAATTGACTTTTTTTCCATTATCTTATGATGAAATCGGTTTTTTTTCAATGATCTTTAGACAAAATATTTGTAGGCCATCTTTTATCGAAAACGTCATTTTTTTCCCGCGATCTTTTAATGAAATTGGCATTATATCCACAATCTTTAGACAAAATTGACGTTTTCCCGCGGTTTTCAGACGAAATTAGCGTTTTATCTGCAATATTTGGTGAAATTGCCGTTTTAATCAGTATTTGCACAAGAAATTGGCGTTTTTCAGCGATCTTTTGACAAAGTTCGTTGCCAAAAACATCGTCGAAATCGTTGTTCTTCCATGAAATATTGACGAAATGTGTGCTTTTTCGGCGATCCTTTCACGAAATTTGTATTTCTCCACGACTGTTTTTTTCCGCACGCAAAATTCTACAATCCGATTTTTTTTTCTTTTTCCCGAGAGCAATATTGCTCGCGTGCAAAACCGCACTACAATTTAAGGAGTTTTTTGTTTATCTAATTAGTTCTAAGTACTACTTGGGAACGTTTTCATTTTTAAGTAGTTTCTAAGGAGTCCAAGGAGTCTGTAAGAACCCTGAATAAAAAACAACGAAATAAATAGTGACAAAAGTAGAGAGAAAAAGTAACAGTAATGCTACTTAGTTATCTCTCCTTCTGGATTCTTATGAGGGACAAAAGTAACAAAAAAAAAGAGAAACAAACTAAAAGTTACAAACAAATACAGTGCAACATGAATAAAAACAAAGAATTTGTAACAAAGAAACAAGGTAAATGAACTTACTGTTTAGTAAAATATACCAAGCAACCATTCTCTCCCCTTCCGATTCAAAAACACTATTATTTAGATCCCCTTTTTGATTTTTAATAGAATAAATTTTGATTTATGTCAAAATAATCTTTATGTTCTTTGTTCATGATTTTTTTTAAAAGAAAGATACATTTATTAGGAACTATGAAACACAGATATAAAAAATTGTAACATTTTCATGCTTTTGAGCAACCAAAACAAACTCAGTCCTTAAAATTTGAACATACTGATTCAGCACCATTTGACCCAGTAATGCAGATGCTTTAGTTATTATATGTAAATTTAATATTTATCTATTATGTTCTCCATATTTCATCCCAATTAAATGGTATCCCAAGTAACCAGAATCTATTACGTTTGTAACAAAAACACAACAATGTAAACACTAACCCAGCTAATACAAAAGTATTCTTTAAAAAAATTAAATATCAGTGTACCTGTAAATATAAAATTGCGAAAGAAATGCGAGTGTTCTTCTCCCATAGACTTAAGCTTTGACTGTGTTAAAGTATGACTGTTAAAAGAATTTTCTTTATCATGAGCAAAACCATATCCTCGCAAGTCCAGGAATTCCTTAACAGTTCCACTAAAAGAGAAGCAAAATTAGCATAAGTACATTCTAAAGGGTGTTTAATCATTAAGATTGCAATAATAGGAGAAAGAAATTCATTACCTTAGATCTTTATGCATGATAATATCGGTATAACAACCTTCTCCCTTTGTATGCTTATGAAGTGTTGCAACAGGTAGTAATTCAACTGGACTGGAATTATTTTTTAACTTGAGATATGCTGAGCAAGTCATCCAAGCTAAAATAGAAATAATTAGGATTTAGGAACAAAAGAAATATATTCAATAAAAAAAGAAAAAATCAAACAACTTTAAGAAAATAAATTTTTACAATTCACTTTACAAAGCCTACAGTCTGGATATGAAAAAATCTGGTTAATTGGAATAATCATAAAAAAGAAAATTATGTTGTAATAGAAAAATAATTGGGATTTAGGAACAAAAATAAATTTCAAGCAATTTTTAAGATTTTTTTTAAATATTTTATTAATGCCACATTTGAAAATTTTTGAAATTACAATAAAACTAATTATCCAGATTAATGAGTTCTAGACACAATCCAACATCTCAAAACAATACAATCCAACCCTTCTTTATATAGATCATAGTCTGGATATGAAAAAATATGAATTGGAACAATCATAAAAAAGAAAATTATGTTGTAATATAAAAATAATTGGGATTTACGAACAAAAGAAATAAATTTAATTTAAAAAAATATTGCAAGCAACTTTTTATTTATTTTTTTTTTTTTTTTTACATATTTTACTAAGTCCAGTACTTAAAATTTCCTGAAATTACAGCAAAACTCCAATTACCAAGACTGAGATCTGGAACACACTCCAGATTGGAAAAATTTTGGATAATTGGAATTTCAACATATTTCTAAAATCTATAACTTAATTTTATACAAAGTGTTAAAATTTTATTTCTAGTTCATCAGTTTTTAACACACAAAACATCAAATTAAGCATAGATTTTAGAAATATTTTGAAAACTAAGAAAAAAAGGTGACATCCTTTAAGAGATCACCGAAAAAAGAAGTTTAAAATATTAATTTCCTAAAGACACATTTAAAATATAAAAATACATCAAACACACATAGACTTAACATTATGAAAGGGAATTTGAAAAGTGAGTAACCAGCAGCTGTAATGTATTTTTTCATATTGCAACATTGGGGGGGGGGGGGGGGGAATTTTCAATCTCAGTCTTGACCCAACCCATATTAAAATCAATACCTTTAAACTGAGGTTTCAAATAAAAAATTAATAAACAACTTTTTGTTTTCATTTGTATTCTTTTTTTCACTCTTTCATTTATTTATTTATTTTTTCTTTTTCAGTTTTACACAAAACAAGCTCCTTTTATGAAACCTTGAAGTAATCTATGCCATTTTTCTTTTCAGCTAGTTTTGCAACATTTTTATAAATTTATTTTCCATAACAAATTAACATTTATTAACATTTAATATTAATATTTGTTTTTTTTTCTTTTTTTTTTTCGTTTGTTTCAAAATTGGTTGGATTTTAACTCCTACTTAACCTCTTCATAGTACCAGTGTATTATTATTATTATTATTACTCACTAAATTTTGTGTTACAAACTCAGTGTTAAAATATTCAAATCAATAAATTACCTATATCAAGATAACCAGAATCAAAGGGATCATCAATATCAATCTTGGGTGCATGAAGCCTAGGTTCATAGAGCAAAGTTGTAGAATATCCAAGTTTAGTTTCTATGTAATCCAAGACCTTAATGAAAAATTCTACTGGGATACTTGGAACTAGATAAGTGCCAGCACGTAAAACTGTTCCTGGCATCTTCAATAAAATAATTACCTAAAATTAAAACATTAAAAAAAAAAATAATTATATTTATTAGCTAACCAAACAAATAACAATAAAATTTAATTTTAATGAAAATAAAGAAATAAATATTTTATTGTTAGCAGGGTTAGAAATTAGCAGTCTTAGTTGCCAAACACAACTAAATTATTATATTTGACAAACACAAAATTATACCTTGTCGTCAAATTCGATGCCTAGCTTTTTATCACTTTAATTTTTGTTTACAAATGGCCTTATTTCTAATTTAGTGTAAGTTTTTTCCCTTGCCACATGCACTTGAAGAACACCTGTTTTCCATAAAATATTAAACAATAGCACATGTTTAAGAAACTCTTGCATTTGTCAACCATCTCTATGTATCCAATCTCTATGTATGTCAAATCCTTATGTATCTCTATATTGACTTCACTTTAGTAAATGACTGATAACATTGGCTTTAGAGCCATGTCCCTACAGTTATATGGATCCTAATTGAAAGACTTCACTGCTGAAGAGGTCTTTGATTTATGGTACTTCGATGTAATGCATGTTTGAGTTGGAGATGGAGACCTATTTTAAAAATTAAATATTATGATTTAATTTTTGTATTCACATGTTTTAAAAAAAGAATTAGTTATGCATTTTTCTAGAATCCATATATTGTAGTTTAATCAGGTTTTACAGTTTCATACAAAGCCAGTTTTTTATTTATTCATTAAGACAGAGATAAAGTGTTTAATGTACACAACCCCTCCCCCTGCCCTTAACAAATAAAAACAGAAATAATTTATTTATATCATCATATTATAATGAAATAATAAATATTAAAAAAATTGCATTAATCCTTACAGTCAGTTGAAATAAATGATCAGAAAAAAAAATATATACATAATAATAATCTTGTAATTTTTGCTTATGGATTGTGTACTTTTTTTTAGCTAATTGTAGTTTTAAATTTTATTATGCGAAAATTTTGGGTAGCTGCATAGGATGTTTAGTTTATATTCCAGCAGGAGGGGGAGGGAGGTCACTCAATGAGTTAAAGGTATTTAATAGAATTTTATGTAGCGGGCTAGTCATGATGACTGCAGACCAGTAAACTCTTATACTTACTGGTCCTTGGGATTAGTAACTTTTTTTAAAATCAATTCTACCGCTGTAAAGAGATAATTAGATTAAATTTAAAGAGATAATTAGACTAAATTTAAAGAGAAATGACTGAAAGATCGAATAAAAATCAGTTTAAAATTTAAGCCAGAAACATAAAATAAACAAGAAAAGTAGTAAAAAGTAGTGAAAAGAAGTAAAAAAAAATACTCTTTAGTTTTCAGAAACTTTAATGATAGATACTGGAATTCGCTATCGTGCACACATACACTTTTTGGCATAACCACTGAAGATAAAAAATTTGTAATGTAGGAAATCAATTAATCTAATGATAATGTTGACACTGATGTAAATATTTTCATTAATTATTAATTAAAGATGCAAACAAAAATTCAGTTTCAGCTTGAAGTGACTCGTTCTGTATTTTTGAAAAAATAAATAGATTGCGATATGGTCTTTGTAGAAAAACATATAAACATATTGTCTACCAGGGTTCGTGATTTTTTTGATTTTTTTAATAAAAATCAAAACAATCAGATTTTTTTGATTTAAATCGGATTTTTTTTATTTAAATCAGATTTTTTTGATTTTTTAAAAAATTGCCACACATTATTATTATTTTAGGACTTTTTGTTTAATTTAAATAATTATAAAGTTTACATACATAGACATGCATATTATAAGTATTATCTATCACTAATATTACACAATTTACATAAATGATTCATATTATTTCAAGGTAAAATTTTAGGCTATGAAAAAAATCTTGATTACACAAAATACATGAAAAACTACAAATCAGATGTCAAAAATTAATTCAACCTTCAATATTTTAATTAAAATAAAAAACATCTGCAACACATAAATTTAAACAAAATTGGAAGTTTTAACTAGGGATGGGACGAATATTCAGCCACTATTCGGTATTCGGTCTATTCGGCCCTTTTGCCGAATATTCGGTTGGCCGAATATTGAAGGCTTGTTGACCGAATACTTCGGCCGAATACCTATAGCCGAATATTTAGAGATATCTCGCCGAATAGTGAAAGATATCTTACAAAATAAATTTAGGATTTGAAGAATTTCATTTCTTGCAATTTTTTTTCTTCTAATCCAAATTGGTTACTTCATTTATGAAGTCATTTTCATTCTTACTTGCAAAACATACAGTTATTCAGATACTAAAAAATATACAGCCTTTCTGTATTTCCTATAAAGGTTGGTGATATTTTAGAAAATGCTGCCCAAGTTGGAGATTTAATTGTACAGGAAATGTCTTCATTAGAAAATGATATGTTACAATTCAAGATATAAAAACACTTATCGAAAAAAAAGAAACACTACCTTATTTTAAAACACTCAAATACTTATTAATGCCTGCAAATTCCATGCACATGTAAAAAAAGGCTCTTATGAAATTCATAACTTATTTTCTATGAAGTGAGATGAAAAAATTCATTCACTAGGTATATTAATGAAGATTTATTTTCAAAATTAAATACCAAATATTACTAATCCAAATACAATAATACATCTGAAAACAGAACTGGTGTCAAACTAGAGATTTAGAAACATTAGATGACACAACTTGCTTTATGAAGATTGTTTTATAAATATTTAAACATAAATTCTAAATGCTGAATAAAATAATTTTTTTATTCTATAGTTTTCACTTTTAAATAATTTTTTGCATAATTACTGGCTTAAATATGTAACATTATTATGTATATATTTTTAATTTACATCTTCCTTCATTCATGTTGTTATCAATTTCTGTTTATCCTTTTAATGCTTGTTGAATAAGTAGAATATTGTATGCACCGATTCAAATGTCAAAGATTTTGTTAACTTATGCATTCTACTTTAAGCATAACCTTTTGCTTTAACGTAATTTGTAATTTAAAGATTGACAACTGATTTCTAAACAGTCTCATTCTTACGAATTTGCTTATTATTAGGGACACAAACTCTTAATGATAAAATTTACTTCATTAAAGGTTACTTCAGAAAATATTCTTTTGTGAATTCTGAGAGAGAGATATTAAGAATATTATTAATTTTGGATGCAAGAAAAGATAAAAGTATCATTTGATAGTAAAAGTGAAATACAATGTTCATATTTTAATGGAAATATTTTACTATCCTGACTTACTGAAAATCAATTTGATGTACATGAAGATAAAAGAATATGATGCAATTTCATAATTTTTTTGTGTTAAAATAAGTGTTTCAAATTTCAGAATACATTTAAAAGCACATTTAAGAGTAATAATTATTAATGAGTGCCTATTTTTTAAATTATATATAATCAAAATTTTTTTTCTTTATTGGGAAAAAAAAGTTAGTATTCGGCTGCCGAATATTCGGTATTCGGCCTAAAATTTGGCCGAATATTCGGTATATTCGGCCAAATCACTATTCGTCCCATCTCTAGTTTTAACTAAGTTTTTAACTTTTGTTTTTCTTTTAAGTGCTGACTGAGAAAAATGAGTTCACTTGCTGCCATCAAAAATCAAAATATTAAGGCCAGAGGACACAAATTGAGATGTCATCACTAATCGACTGACTTCTCAGTAGTGTTGGAATTTACACAGGAAAATTTTGAATAGCAATTTTATTTTACTTGTGGAATATTTATCATCTTATAAAACAATAACTATTTAAACTCACTAATAAGAACTTGGAATCTCCAAATAAAAATTCAGCCAGAGAAAGAATGCTACACTGTTGCCGCATCTGGATATTTTTTTATTGGGGGATTCCAAATTCTTATCTGTATGTTTAAGAAGTAATTAATCATAAGTTAATCAGTGTTTTATACGATGATTGATATTCCACAAATAAAATAAAAGTAAATTGTTATTCAATATTTTCTAGTATGAATTCCAACATAAGTGAGAAGTAAGTCAATTAGTGAATACTTCATAATTTGTGTCCTCTGGCCTTGAGCATTTCGACCGCAGCGGTTTAACAGTTTTATCTGTTGATTTCTAATTTCTGAAAGTATCAAACCAAAGGCAAAAAACATTTGTTCGATTGAAGCAGATAAATCTATTGCAGTAAAAAGCTAGTTGATCATTAATTCTCTTTTTAGTATGAGCTTTTTCGATAACTGTAACAAAAATACTTTCCACCATTCTAAAGGGCTGATATCAATTATATTAAATTAAATAAATAAATCAATTGCTGATTCAGATTTTGCTCAAATCCTTATATGCAAGCTTCATCAAAGCAGGGGTGCAAAAAATGTTTTTACTCTCAACATTTCCCCCAATCCATGTAAAAATTTCCCCAAACTTTTACGATATGTTATACAGACATTGTACAGGCACAGCAAAGAACAAGCTGAACTTTTACAGCCTAACGGACTTTTGATGAAATTTGTATTTTTCTTTTTCCTCACCGTTTTGACGAAATTCGCATTTTTTTACGCAATCTTTTGAGAGAATTTGAATTTTTTTCGCAATCCTCCAACAAAATTCGAGGTCTTTCACATGAATTTTGTCAAAATGTACATATTTTCCAAGATCTTTCCCCAAAATTTGAGTGTTTTAGGCAATCATTTGACATAGTTTGCATTTTTTCGAGGAAATTCGATATTTTTTATGATCTTTGTCCAAAATTTGCTTTTTTTCGTGATTGTTTCTCAATATTCACGTTTTTCCAAATTTCTTCAATGGAAATCGCTTCTTTTTCGCGATTCTTTGATATAATTCACATTTTTTTAACGATCTTTCAACAAAATTTGTATATTTTACACGATCTTTTGTCAAAAATTACGCATTTTACACGATCTTTCATTTAAAACTTATTTTATATTTTACCCGATCCTTTGAAGAAATCCGCATTTTTTTTGACAATCCTTTAAACAAAATTGCATCTTTTCCATAATCCTTCTCCAAAATCATGTCCTTTGACGGAAATGTCATTTTTTTGCTGGAATCCTTTTTCAGAAATGTCATTTTTGTTGCAATCCTTTGATGGAAATTGCATTTTCCACTATGAACCTTTCACAAAAATTGCATTTTTTTCATGCTTTTTAGACAAAAATTGCAGTTATTTGTCATTTGTTGACAAAAATCGCATTTTTTTCTATGAAACTTCGACAATCTTTTGTTTTTTCTGTGATCCTTAGAAGAACTTTGCTCAATTTGGCGCAGTTCGTACTCCCATTTTTGTAGCATTTCGTCTGGTATTGCTACCTACACTGCCCCCCCCCCCTCATTAAAAATGTCATCAAATTTTGATGCATATTTGTATCGATCTGTATTACCATAGGTAAAGGTTTCCCCCCCCCCCCCAAACTTTCTTAATACATGTGCAAGTATATATTATTATGAGATCAATTTTGTAAAGGTCACCATACGGATCTTCTTAATTGTAGAGGCAATTTTTCTGTCTTGAGTAACTTTGTAATTCATTGTTAAAATCAAAATCAATTGTATATTTTTGTGCAAAATTTCCCTAGATGACCAAAATTTCCCCCGATCCTACGATCCTAGATCGCCGGATCGGACATATTCTGCACCCCTGCATCAAAGTACAGCACATAAAGTCATGCAATTTTATTTTACCTCAACTTGCAAAAGTTTTTCTAAATACTAATAAGTAAATATTCAAATATTTAATATATTTCTGCTTAGATTTCTTTACCGTTGCAAGATTATTTTATAATTTGATAAAAATGAAATGTGAAAGCATTTTTTTTTCTAAACTTTACATTTATTTTACTTTTTTACTAAGCTTAAACTTTATCTTTCTGAAAGTTGTTTGATTATATATGGTATATAAAACTAAATTATATCACATTATTATGTTTGTTTCATCTGAAATTTATTAAAAAATAACTTAAAAGAAAAACTGATTTAAATCAATGATTTTTTTTAAAAAATCAGTTGATTTAAATCGTGATTTAAATCATGATTAAAATCAAGCCGATTTAAATCAATGAACCCTGTTGTCTACCATATTATCCCTCGTGAAAACATATTCCAAAATTTTAGAAACAACTTGTAAGTTTACAAAGATCTGAAAAGAATCACCAACTCCTGGCACTGCTCTCTGGTGCATTTAAAAACTTTCTTTTTAAATCTAAAGCAGTTAGGAATTCTTGCTGAATTGCCAACATCTAATTAGGTTGTATTGCGGATTTATTTAGTCACTTCATGACAAGCAGCCATAAGTTTTCCTTCCAATTCCTTCAAAACTTAACTTTGATTTTTAAATATTTGGTTTAGAATATAAGAAAAAAAATTCATTCATGTTAATTGATAGATGAACATGAAACTTTAAAGTTCTATTAATTAAAAAGTTGTAAGACTTATAAAAAAAAAAAAAAAAAAAAAATTAATGCATAATTTCATCTAGTGTAAAGTTTACCTGTAGAAAGGTCTTCATGAATTCTCAATATCATGTTAAACTGTTTTAAAATTTAGTTTTTAATACCTTTTAAACTATGAAGTATAGGATTATTTCGTCGAATAGTTACGAATCGGCCAAAATCACTATTAAGTGCATTTTTAATTAAAATTAGTAAGGCGATCATAAAGACAAGAATTTTAACCAGAATAACAGAATTCTGGTGAACAGTGAAAAGAATAACACTGGGAGGGGAAAAAAAATGAAACTAGATAAAATTTTACAGAGATAACTCGCATGTGCCGATAAAAACTTAAAAGCCGGTACAGTGTTTATTTTATGAGCTTCTCTTCTAATATAGAAAGTTGAATTTCGATTTCAATAATTTATCGCCATTATTTAATGAAACAAAGCTAGCAAGTAAAAAATAAACTTTATATTTATTTTTTTTCATGAAAATATGTATTAATAGTACATTTATGTAAAAGACATTTCTTTCTCTTTTTTTTATTAAAAAAAAAAAAAAAAAAAAAGGAGAATTTTCAATAACCCAGGGTCAAAACTCGTTCATTATTAAAAATTAATTTAAAAAAACACTATTAGAACTCATCAAATTAAAATACGTTACCTATTAAACAGAAAGTGATTGATAAGAGGATAAACAAACAAAATTATTAAGGTTTCACAAGGCAAATAACTTAAACCATTTAATACTTTTTTTTTTTTTTTTTTTTTTTACGCTTTGCGCAGACGACATTTCTGGCATGGCACTTGTTGATAAGAAACAATTTAATGTTGCCAGAACAAAACATCCAAAATAAAATAAACATTGAAGTGGCGTGGTCAGTAGCACACACCGATGGGTCTTAGTTCGAATCCGACGCCAGAGGGTACACACTAGAGTCTAGAAGTGCTAACATGTAAAAATTGCAAGCGACTAAAATCGCCTGCGTTTTTTCGTTTTCTTAGCATTTCATTGGCTGTTCGAGAAGAGTCTTTCCATCATTTGGATTTCCAAGCATTTGATTGGCTCTTACTTGCTACTCGCTTCGTTCTAGGCGTCAAAGACGCTCCGACAAAAGAGAATCGCGCGCTACCAAGCGAGTCCCCTGGTCCCATAGGATAACATGGAGACGCCTGCAGCCAGAGCTGCTCGAGGGGTCTCTCAATGGAGTGTAATCTCGTACAACCGTTCCTGTAATCAGTGTAATCTTACTGTAATCTTGCCTTAATCTTGCGTAATCATGTCATCCCATGTAATCAGGTATAATCAAAGAAATCCTAATGTAATCCCGTGTAATCACTTGTAATCAGTATAATCTTAGTATAATCATGTATAATCAAGTATAATCTCATAATCTCGAACTGAAAATCTCGAGAAAAATCTAATTTGTCGCCATCTAATTTGTGGGGGGGGGGAGGCGAGAAATCGTGTGATACACCTACATCGTTCTAAAGCCCGGTGACCTCGCCGGTGACTATTCATGTGAATGCACCCCCTCCCCCCGCCGGCAAATCTTTCAAAATTTTGCCTGATGTGAATATTTTTAAATGTTGATGACACCCATCGTGTGCTATATTGTTAGAAAAAATTGGCAATTTATAATTTTTACGCATTCGATGCGCCCTCCATTCCCCCCCAGGGGGGTACTTTTCTAAATTTCGTAAACACCCGTCATGTGACATATCTCTGGAAAGGCCTTAAACTGCTTATTCATATTTTGCACCTCCGGTGTGCCATCCCCCCCTCTCTGTGCCCCCCCAGAGGGCATTTCCTAAATTTGTATATACACCCATCGCGTGGCGTATCGTTTAAAAGAACTGTAACTGCTCATTCCAATTATGCATGTTTGGGGCGCCGCACCCCACTCCCCCCCCCAAAAAAAAGGGGAACTTTTTTAATTTTTGTCCACACCCCTTGTGTTGCACATCTTTAGAAAGGTCTAAAACTGTCAATTTCCTATTATGCATGTGTGGTGTGTCCCCCTCCGCTCTGCCCCCCCAGGGGGCACATTTTTAATTTCTTTACAACACCAGCCGTGTGACAA
Organism: Maratus speculifer; assembly: GCA_964019185.1. Classification (NCBI taxonomy): domain Eukaryota; kingdom Metazoa; phylum Arthropoda; class Arachnida; order Araneae; family Salticidae; genus Maratus; species Maratus speculifer. Next base: position 99,975,753 of record OZ025302.1, read on the forward strand.
ATCAATTGAAAGGTCTGCAACTGCTTATTCATATTATGGATGTCTTGTGTGTCACCCCCCAACTCTGCCCCCAGGGGGGCACATTTTTAATTTCTTTACAACACCAGTCGTGTGACACATCAATTGAGAGGTCTGCAACTGCTTATTCATGTTGTGCATGTCTTGTGTGACAACCCCCACTCTGCCCCCAGGGGGGGCACATTTTTAATTTCTTTACAACACCAGTCGTGTGACACATCATTTAAAAGGTCTGCCGCTGCTTATTCATATTATGGATGTCTTGTGTGTCACCCCCCACTCTGCCCTCCAGGGGGGCACATTTTTAATTTCTCTACAACACCAGCCGTGTGACACATCATTTGAAAGGTCTGCAACTGCTTATTCATATTATGGATGTCTTGTGTGTCACCCCCCAACTCTGTCCCCAGGAGGCACATTTTTAATTTCTTTACAACACCCGTTGTGTGACAATCATTTGAGAGGTCTGCAACTGCTTATTCATATTGTGCATGTCTTGTGTGACATCCCCCACTCTGCCCCCAGGGGGGGGCACATTTTTAATTTCTTTACAACACCATTCGTGTGACACATCATTTAAAAGGTCTGCCACTGCTTATTCATATTATGGATGTCTTGTGTGTCACCCCCCACTCTGCCCTCCAGGGGGGCACATTTTTAATTTCTTTACAACACCAGTCGTGTGACACATCATTTAAAAGGTCTGCCACTGCTTATTCATATTATGGATGTCTTGTGTGTCACCCCCCACTCTGCCCTCCAGGGGGGCACATTTTTAATTTCTCTACAACACCAGCCGTGTGACACATCATTTGAAAGGTCTGCAACTGCTTATTCATATTATGGATGTCTTTTGTGTCACCCCCGCCACTCTTCCCCCCAGGGGGGCACATTTTTAATTTCTTTACAACACCAGTCGTGTGATACATCATTTGAAAGGTCTGCAACTGCTTATTCACATTGAGCATGTCTTGTGTGTCACCCCCAGAGGGGGCACATTTAAGCTATTGCATAGCTTTTGACGCGAACTTTGAGCGCGGCGACCGAATCTAGAAATTCCGTAACGAGAAAAATACCTAACACTTTGGCTAACGTCGTTTTAGTTCAGTAGACTTCTCATTTATTCAAAAAAAATTGTTTTTTATTTAGTCATCACGCTCAAACAGTGTAACTTGAATTAATATCAAAGAAAAAGAAAAAAATTGAATTAATATCAAAGACAAAAAAAATTGCATAAATAAAAAATAAATAAATAATTTTAATTGCATAAGTTGATAAAAAATGCTATGCAATAGCTTTACCGCGGCAGTCCCCGAGTGCCACACGTATTTTTTTAATCAGTATTGATTTCAAACGGTGGCTAAGGGGAGGGGGGGACATCCCCCTGAGGAATAAAATGTCCCCTCCCACGAAAAAAATTGAGATTTTGCATTTCCAGTGAATAAAAACTGCAATTTATTCACCAAAACACTATAGTCCCCCCCCCCCATGTCTCCGAGAAAAGTGTCTGAATTCAACACTGATTTTAACCTTTACAGAGGGGCTGTGACAGCATCTGTCCGGGAATACATGTATTCTCAGGTAGACACTAAGCGAGCCCCTTCGTAAAGGTTTTAATTGTATAATCTAATTTTCCTGTAATGGATTATAGGTCTGTTCTAACTATAATTTATTATTTTCTTCTAATTTTACAAGAAGAAAGTTTTAGATTCGTGAAAATTTTCGAATTCTGGTTTATGACGAATTTACACGTTTTTCGTGACCAAAGTCTGTCAGTGTGTCTATAAATGACACAAATTTTGCGAGCGCTCTGTCTCAATAAGTAATCTCGAAATTTAATAAAAATTTATATTTAGTTAGTCCTTTTTATAAATTAGTGCTGATTTTTTTTTTTTTTTTTCCTTGTAAATCGCTTTACAGGTGACGATACTATGCCCCAATTTTTACAATTTTCGTAAAAGTTCTTTCTCGAGAACTAACGCACAGACTACTATCAAGTTTTAAATTCGATTAGTCCTTAACATGAATTGATACTGTTTACATTTTGGTATAAATAACTCCACAAGCGGCGCTGCTATATCGAATTTTGCGATTTCTGCAACAGCTCTATCCGATGAATTCTCGGGTGGTTTAATTCGCGGATTTCCACCAAACTACAGATTCATTTAATCTTTGCCATAAATTGGTTTTGTTTATGTTTTGGCTCGCATTTTGGTGTCTATTGTCTTACAGGTAGTGCTTCTGTGCTCAATTTTGTAGGATTTACACGATTTTAGCGATAGTCATATCTCGAAATCTAATGCGCGGAATTTCATATCTCAATGTAATTAGAAACATGCTAGCAGACAATGTCATCTAATTAATTATTAACGTTTCTATCGTGTATTTTCTGTCTTCCAAACACATAACGAGTCAGATATGGTAATTCCATTTTTTTTTTCTATCTCATACATTTTAACACTTTAAAATCACTATATCTCTAAATTAAATGATAAACTATGCCGATCTTGGGTATTCTAATAATATGAAATTCCGTATATTAGTTCTTGAGATGTGACTATCGCTAAAATAACGTAAATAATACAAAATGCAACATAGCAGCGTCACTTATTCGGTGAGTAATACGAATCCTAATCTGTAACAACTCATGTCAACATCTAACTGATCTTGAAGTTTGATGAAAATCCGTGTTCTTGAGATACAGCTATAGCGGAAATCGTGAAATATGCCACATAACAGTGTTGCCTGTTGGGCGATTTACACTAAAATGTAAACAATAGCAAGTCATATTAAGTACAAAGTAAATCTGAAGTTTCATGAAAGTCCGTGCATTAATTTTTCAGATACTGTTATTGCAGAAATCACTAAAAATGAAGCATAGAAGTGCCATATGTGGAGCGCTTTATACCAATATGCAGAAAACGCCTATTCAAGTTATGGACTAACTGAATCTGAAGTTTGAAGAAAATCCGTACATTAGTTTTGGAGATTGAACTATTTCAGAAACCGTAAAAAAAATGCAGCATAACAGCACCTTTTGTTCAGCGATTTTTCGCCAAGCTGTAGAAAATATCAATTCATGTCAAGGACTAATTGAATCTGCAGTTTTGCGAAAATCCGTGCTTTAGTCTGGAGATTGAGTTATTGCGGAAATCATGAAAAATGCTGCATAACAGTTCCACCAATTGGGCGATTTACAACAAAAACTAATCAGCACCAATTTAGATTGGCATCAGACATTTACATCGTGTCTTATGTGAGATTAATTGTTTTAGCAGACTCGGACCGCGCCCGTTTTAGGCTTGCATTTTTTTTCCCCTACACAAACGACCCGGGCCAGAACAATACTGACTTGCTCAGACTTGTTTCCTTGATGTATCGGGCAGGAAAATTGTTTTGTAAAAATAGTAATACCGATCACGAAATTTCTGGAAATATATCTTAAGGTGGTTCTCAAATTTCATGTTCAACAATAACGAAACTTTTTGAAATTTTTCTAATTTTTTTTTAACTGTAAAGGTATGACTTTTGAAACAATTTGAAACCAAATAGTGCTTTTTTTGGGGGGGGGGGAGAGGAGGGGGATACGATATATTACAGAGATATATGCGATTCATACGATTGTCGTGTGACAACAGATTTTTCTCCTTTACAATGATATTGCGCCTGTATATTCGATTCAAATCGGCAAATTTCAAAGTATTTTTTAAAAAATCTTTTGCATTTCCCCAAAAATGGAAATGCCATTCGATTACATGGTTTTTAAATAAGAACATCTACCAATTTATTATATGAGTTTCGAAACAAAATTGAATTTACACGAGTTTCAGAAAGTATAGCTCATATGGATTTGAAAACAACCTTAACAAATTGCAGGCAAATATTTTTAAAAATATCTACTTTTCCCTATACAGCTTCAAAAGTTATGATGTTTTTATTTTTTTCTATGCTTCTACTTTACGTTAGTTATTTTAATGAATCTTTATTTTAAATAAGCTAAACTATTCTGTAACCCCCACCCCCCTCTTAAAAAATGTTGAAAGGAAAAAAGAAACCTTTAAAAGAATCTTAATTAAATGTTAAGAAGAATCGGATTTTTTTTTTCTTTTCTTAATAAATTGAATAGGCCTGATTTAATTGATTTTGTCACTGGCCGGACCAAGATAGCTTTGGTTCGGGTGAGCTGGAAATTCCGGCCCGTGCAGACCTTTTACATAGATTACTGTTCTTTGGTTTTAGAATGGGCATAAGAATGGAGAGTCTAGGTAAGTCTTCTCTTTGTTTAAAAAATGAACCAAAAAAAGGTAATTGGACTCCCTTCACCCCTCCTCTAAAAATGTTGATTTTTTTTTTTTTTCTTTAAAGAAAAAGATCATGTGCAGAAACTTGTAATTATGGCATGGTTGTTATCTGATGGGTGCAAGGAGAGCTGTTCTCTGAGTCAGCCCTTTAGATGAATATTTTTTATACTATTTTAGGCGTAAATTAGTATAGGATAAATCAAAATAATCAAAATTAACGTTATCATGTTGACATAAATTTTTTCACTCTCTTTTTTCCTCTTTATACAAAGTAGAAAAAGGAACTTTTAAGGACCCCCCCCCCTCCATCTCAGTTCCGAGACCGCAAGAACGCTCAGTTTAAAAAAAAAATCATCTCAATTCAGGTTTGGATTGGTTTATTTTTGTCGTCCGATTATCTACACTAATGGGATATAGGACCAAGGGGGAGTGCCCTTCGTGGGGGTATTTATAAGGGAACCTAACCCGTATTTACGCAAGGTTCGAATAAAACCACGAAAACTCCGAACGGTTAGGTCGACAGCCGCGATTGGGTTCGAACCCAGCACCTGCCGTCCACCAGTTGAGAAGTCTGAACCTCTCGGCCACTGGTGGGGCCATCTCAATTCAGTGTTTACATTCTAGGATTAACCATGTGTAATAAATTATCAGACTTATCTGAATATGTATATGTGGTTTGTAAAAAGGTTCGCTTTTCCCGATGCATCTTTTCCCGTGCCTTTTTTTCCCGTTTATCTTACACACTATTTTAATGGTTCCTTTCCTTTGTCGTTTGATACAAAAGCGTACAATGGGGAAATTTGGATAAAATTCTATGTCAAAAAATCCAAACATAAAAATGATCAAAAGTAAAATTTATTTAAAAAATATATGCAGCTAAAATAAAAAGAAGAAGAAGAAATATTTAAAACTATTAAAATGCAAGCAAAAGTTTTTAAAAAGAATGCTTCCATAGGTTTAACATTAGCATTTCAGTGCTACAGTCTTCACGTTATCAGTACAGTCTTGTAAATATTAGTGTAGCCACAGAAGTAAGTAAATATTTGCACGATAACTGAAGCCTATTTAAGCTTTTTTTTTCAGAATTCCCACTTGCATTTTAATATTTATTTTATTTATTTTTGTTATTATTATGCAGTTTAAATTTACTGCGGTGATTCAGGTTCTAAACTGCTTTTCAAAAATAAATTTGTTCCAAAAAAAAAAAAAAAAAAAAAAAAAAAACATGGAAAAGCACACGTTGGGCAAAACACACGTGTACCCGGCCTCTTTTTAAAAGAACCCTCTTCCCAAAGCAAACATAACAAAAGAGAGAAAAATCCTAACGCGTGACATTTACTGTTTATAGTAATCGGCTAGAGTTTACATGTAAACAGCAACTAACTGTCAAGTATAACGAATTCAAGTTAAGAAAACAATATTGTAAACTGGTTCACATTAATTTCAGAATTCTTTAATTTCAGCCGGCCTTCTAAAACGATAAATTTCGTATGGTGACACTTATACAAAGAAAGTAATCTTTAGGAATATAAGCTAATCAAGGTTTGTTTAACTTGGAGTGGTATGGGGCAAATTCTACAAAGCAAAAAAGCGATGAATGCAGTAGTAGCGTAGCTATGTTTTTTGGCGCCCGGGGCCAGCAAGAAATTTTGCGCCGCCACCCCTTGCCCCCCCCCCCCCTTAGCAACGCCACTGGAATGCAGAATGCTTTAATTTCTGGCAGAGATTTGTTAAAAAGAAAGAGAAAAAAAGCTTTATAGATAATTGTTTTGTTGTTTCCGGTCTAAAAACTAAATTTAGGGGAAGAAGGGGAAATTTGGCAGGAAGAAAGAAAAACGGGAATTTCATTTTTGTATTACTACTAACAATTTTTAAAAGGAAATACTTAGTGATGAAATGATCGGAATGTTGCATTTCATTCTAAGTTGGCTAAAAAGTGGAAAAATATAAATTTAACATTTTCTAGCTTTTTATGTCTTCTTCTTTTTTAGAAATTTAATGTAGAGTTTTGCGCTATGTCGGGCAAAATTTTTCCCAGGTCGGGCTTTGCCCGACCTGCCCCTCCCCCCCCCCCCCCTTGGCTACGGCCCTGATTCCGTAATCTCGTACAGAGTTTCTCTCATTGAGAGACCCCTCGACGAAAATAAAATTTAAATAAATTCAAATAAGCTTGATTCTTTATCTTAATAATAACATTTCATACTTGAATGCATAATGCACAGCTCAAACATATTTAAATGCAAAATATTTGTTAATGCAAATGTTATTCGTTGCTGTGTCTAAATATGTTCATTTGAGCTTCGCTTTTATTCTAGATATTTGCTAGAATATATGGTATATACAGGCATTTGAAGCTCAAAAAGTACAAATAAAAGAAAGTTTTGGTGTAGTTTTGATATTTGGGGCCTTTATACTTTTTGGGTCGCTGAACACGAATCTGAGTATTTTCCAAAAAAATGTTTTTTCTTTTCTTTTTTTTTTTAAATAACGCCAAAACATTTAATTTTATGTAAAAGTCGGCCGTACATCAATTTAGAGCAGGCATGTCAAACTCGTCTACCAATGCGGGCCAAATTTAGAGAAGTGCACAAAGCCGTGGGCCACATTATCGAAAATAAAGAAGGAGATTAATTTGATAAATATCGCACAAAATGAAAACTGCACTGAAAAAAAAGGGTTCTCAAAACTAAGTAAAAAGTACTCAATTTTATGTGCTCCACATACTCAAAATAGCTCCGATACAAATGTACTCAAAACTGAGAAAAACATGAACTCATTTTTGATTCCATGGTTGTGTTCAAATATAAATCACTATGAACTGCCCCTTAAATTTAAAAATTAAAGTGTAAATATACTGGCGTTTATTTCTTGCTCAAAATGTTTAAGAATAAACGTTTGAGTATTTATTTAAAAAATATATATTAGTAAAAAATCAATTAATTATTTTTACGACAAGAGCATTGTTTCCAAACAGTTTTAAATTATTTTAAAATTCTGTGTCTTAATTTAATATTTACATTAATAAGCATTTTTTATGCCGCCATGAATAAAATAAACCAGTACAGGGTACAAAATTATCGTTTATTTAGATTTGATAACATATGATGTTTCAAAATTGAAAATGCAAGTGTTCATTTTTGATCCAAAGATACTCAATTCGGTATGAATACATAGATTTCCTCATTTTTGAGTACTGTTCATTAAAAGATCGCATTGTTTAAAAAAAAAAAAAAAAAAAAAAAAAAAACAAGCAAACAAAAATACAAAAAAAAAAAACTTAAAACTATTCATTTTAAAAATTAAAAATGCGCACCATATAATTTTTACAATATTTCTTAAGTAAAAAGAAATCTGTAGAAAAAATTTATTACGAGAGTGCACTGTCAAATATAATGAAACATAAGTTAAAATAAAAATACCAACAAGCTTAAACACATATTTAACATTTTAAAATTTAAATTGCAATCAAAATTATACAAAAATGTGTTAGTAATTTTGTAACCCTTATATCTGCATTTTCTTTTATATTGTAATTGCTAATTTTTAAAAAACTAATCATTAGTAGAAAATAATTATTTACAATATAATATTATGAAAAAAAATCATAATTGATTAAAATGTACTACCTATGGGCATTGATCCGGCATAGAAATAACTTCCAGATTCCCCTCATTTATTTTTAATTACATATTGTCAGCGAAAAATAAAACTGCCCACAGAGTAAAATTTCTTACACTTATATTTTGTAGAATTATAAAATTAAAAAACAAAATAAACGCTAGCCTCCGGCTCCAAGGTCATTAAATGAGAAAAAGTGGCTATTAAAAAATATTTGTTGGTGGCTACTGATGGCTTGTCTTCTAATGAAAATTTTCAGTTATAGCAACACATATTGAAGTTATCGATTTCATGCGACTACTGGAATTTCTGGCTATATCATGAATATTTATAAAAATGCCCTGCATATTTTTTAATTTTTTTAACTATTCTGGACACCCTTTATCCTAACTTGAACGATTTCGAGTTGTGTGCAATTGTACTCAATTGTTGTTTTTAAAAAGCAGATCGATTACTTTTAACGTAACAAGGTTTTAGTATAAAATCTATGTATTAGTCCAAATTATTTCTAGATATTTATGGGGTTTTTGAAATATTTGTGAGTAAATTCTTAGCAAATTTCAACGAAATTTCTACATATCAAACAGAATTTTTCAGTCTTTGTTTTAGTAAAAAAATAATTTCAAATTGACTTTTATGAATCAGAGTTATATCTTCATCATCAATAAAGATAAAGATCTCACAGGGATAATTTATAATAATGATACGTTTACTAACCTTTAAGAATGAAATTAATGAAGGAGCTTATGTGCAAAATACTCCCTTTCGACTATGCATGCAGCCAAATAATAAAAACAGATAAACAATTTTTTGTTATTATTATTATTATTATTTGTATTTTAAAAGACGAGAATTTGGTTCACCTTTGCCTTTTAAAGCTATTTATTTCGTTTGATTTTTTAGAAACTTTTAATTAGAAATAAGTGCGGTTTTTTTAATTGTTTTTTGATACATTTGCAATACCTAACAAATGCCTCGCATTACATTGTAATATCGTAATGAATCAAAGAGCGTAGTAAAATAATGTATTTGTTTCAACATAAAGCACTTAATAAACTATTAGAAAAAAAATATATAAAGCTTTTATAAATTTATAAATTTCCAGATTAAGATATGCTCTTCTTAACTTTCTTGTTGATAACTTTTGCATACCCTATCTCCTGGAAACGAAATTTTAAAATGAATTAGATTTGATCATATTCAAGACAGTATGTTTGCAGTTTGCATCTTTTATGCCACAGTGGTTTTGAATCGGTGTTGTTTTCATCTCCTATGCCAAACTGTAAAAAAATTTCATCCAAAATAACAAACATTAATTAAAAATTTTAAACTTTTCTTTATTTAATTGCAGATCATTAAGTTTAATGTATGTCAATATATACCATTAAATGTAATGTAGATTAATATTCTGAAATAATGGTAGATATTTTGAATAAAATTATTCTCCAATCTTGCAACGCTGTAAGATTTGCCATGCAAAGTGTGTTTTCTGCATCAACTAAGAACTAAACCAAACATACGAAAATGCCAAAGGCTTGGCGGGCCACAGAGAAGTTCCTGGCGGGCCAATTGTGGCCCGCGGGCCACGTGTTTGACATGCCTGATTTAGAGGATAAATTTCCTACCTTTTTTCCCCCCTTATCAATGGTTCAGCAACGACAGGGTCGCAAAGATGAGTGTGAAAAGAAACAATTCTGGGAAAACGGAAATTATGACGCTGTACGCACAACTTCTTTCATCTATACCAGCACTGTCCACACTTTTTCTTTCACGTAGCCCTTTGATTTCTGAGTATCCCTATTTCTCAGAAAAATGCCTTCCTCCCCAGCGAAAACATTCTTTTTTTTTAGGCTACAAGTACACACAACTACACTTTGCTGATAGAAGGTGGCGTGTTTTAAGTTTGCAGACGGCATGTTTGGCGTATAAGGACATTTCCAGTTCAACTTTAACCCACCTGTTGGACAGGGATCTTTCGCTTAAATAAGGTTGAGATAGTTATCTCCTGAATCATTGTTATATCCCCGTTTCCTATTGTCAGTAAACCTCAGAAGGGAGGAGAAGAAAGGATTTCCTGGAATTCAGTTGAACTTGGTCAAAAATACACGTGTGCTCAGAGCCACGGGGTTTTGTTCATCTGACGAAATCCTATTCGTAATTCGTATCTGTCCTGTCCTCTTTCTGTCTGAAGACACTGCCGCGCGATAAGGGGGGAGGGGGAAAGAAGGAGGCGGTCGCCCCAGGCGCGGAAATTTAGGGGGCACCAAATTTATAGTTCCAACGTTATTTCTGACCTGTCACAAAAAAAAAAAAGTTAGGGGGGGGGTGCCAAATTTTAAAACGCGCTTATTTGTTTTTATTTCGTCCTATTACATTATATATATATTTACATCTATTTTGGCACGCGGAGTGAAATATATATTTTTTATTTATTAAATACCTATTTATTGAAATTACTAGCCACCTCTGGATACCAGTACCAGTTTGGTCTCGCTTAAATTTATGCCAAGCTTTGCAACATTTTACTTTTTTTTTTTTTTTTTTTTTTTTTTTTGCCAGTTTAAGGGTTTATATATATATTTTTTTTATCACTAACAATCATAATATTTTTGGAATTCAATTTTCTTTCTACTTTAGAAACTATTGCGATTTATTAATGATTTACCATTTTAAATATCGTTTAAACATTTTTTTAGTAAATAACTTCTTTTTATAATTATTTTAAGATCAATTTTTTTTTTTTTTTTTTTTTTTTTTTGTGCTACAATCTATGTAAGAATTTAATAAATATAAATTAACAATTTTAATTTATTAATTAAAGGGTAAATTGTTTTGAAAGAAATATTAAACGAAACCCTCTGTATGATCTGCGATCACATGTACCGACTTGTTTTAAATTAGTAAGATTCTTATCATAACCATTTCATAAATCGATACAAATTACATTTATCATATCGGACATTTTTGTGACTTTATTAACTATTTTTGCGACTTTTTAAAATTGATTTTGTAATTTCCGCTATTATTTTCACGTACATCCAGCAAATCCGCCTTGGGATACGTGTGCCGCAGATTGTGCACCGACGCTTTATACATACAAGTTGTATACAATAAATCCTGTAAGAAGTGAACCTGTCTATAACGGAATCTTGTCTTAAATAAAAAATTTCTACTGTCTTAATGAAATAAATACTATACAATTTTGCAGGCTAAGACAAAAACCTGGCAAAAACAAAAAACTTTCAATCTTTTTAATTTTGCTTTAACAGGTTTGAGTGTACTTCATAAGCTTAGTTAAGCGAAAAGGCCCGATGGCTAATGCTATGGGAGAAATTTCAATATATTTAAATGATTATTTTTGCATTAGATAGCTGAGATCAATCTGTACAAAGACCGTTTTTTAATTTTTCGATTTTGAATACAGATGTTTTTATTGAGGAAATTTTAATTTTCGGAGCCGGTTTCAAAGTGAAAGTAATCTCATGAAAAAAATCTTCAGTCAATATCTAAAAAGCAAAAAAACGGTCTTTGTACAGATTGATCTCAGCTATCCAATGCAAAAATAATCATTTAAAAATACTGAAATTCAAACGAGATATATTTATAAATTTCTTCCATGGGATTAGCACTAGCGAATTGGTTTTTTTCTCGTGACTCAAATAGCCCCTTAACTTCAAACATCATTGGCTGCATTTGTATGCATAATTCCGATTGACATATGTTGTAAACAGTAAACCCTGTGAAAAATTAACCTATCTATAAAGGAATCTTGTCTTTAAATAAGAAATTTCTATTGTCTTAATGAAATAAATACCATACAGTTATGCAAGCTAAGACGAAAATTTGACAAAAACAAAAAAACTTTCAATGTTTTTAATTTAGCTTTGATATGTTTGACTGGACTTAAGTTTAGAAGACCATTTCAATCAAGAGAAAGACCCATTTGCTAATGCTAGTTATATGGATGAAATTTTTAAAGATATCTCGTTTGAATTTCAATATTTTTAAACTATTTCTTTTTCATTGGAAAAGTAAGATCCATCTGTACAAAGACCGTTTCTTACATTTTCAATTTTGTTTTCATATATTTTTAATGAGGACACTTTTATTTTCGGAACAGGTTTCAAAAGTGAAAGCATTCTCATGAAAAATATCTACAGGTAAAATCGAAAAAGTAAATCTTCTTTAATCGTCTTTGTACAGATTGACCTCAGCTATCCAATCAAAATAAATAAATAAATAAATAAATAAAAAGTAAATAAAATAAAATAAGTATTTTTATAAATTGCTTCCATAAGATTAACATTAGCGAATTGATCTTTTCGCATGACAAAAGTATTTAACCCCTTAACTTCGAACTCTATTAGCTGTATTCATTTGTATGCGTGATTCTGATTGATATATGATGTATACAGTGAAAAATTAACCTCTGTGAAAAAATAACCTGTCTATAACGGAATTTTACCTTAAAGGGAAAATTTCTATTGTCTTAATGAATTAAAAACCATAAAATTATGAAAGCTAAGAAGAAAACACGACGAAATCGAGCATTTTTTAATCTTTTTTTTTTTGGGGGGGGGGAGGGGGGAGGCTTTAACATGTTTGACTCTACTTTATAATTTTAGGAGGTTTCTACAGTCAAGCGAAAAGAACCGGTTGTTAATGCAAATGCTATCGAAGAAATTTTTAAAGATATCTCGTTTGAATTTTAATCTTTTTAAATGATTCTTTTTGCAGTGGATAAGTAATATTGATCTGTACAAAGACATTTCAATTTTCATTTTCAATCAATTGTACATTTTCAATTTTGTTTTCAGATATTTTTAATGAGGAGACTTTCATTTTCGGAACCGGTTTCGAAAGTGAAAGCATTTTCATGAAAAAAAAAAAAAAAAAAAAAAAACCTGCAGTCAACATTAAAAAAAGTAAAAAAACGGTCTTCATACAAACTTTATATAGATTGCCCAAATGCAAAAAAAATCGTTTAAAAATACTGAAATTCAAATGAGATATTTTTATAAATTTCTTCCTAAGGATTAGTATTAGCGAACTGGTCTTTTCGCACGACTGAAGTACCCCCTTAACTTCAAACTTCATTGGTTATACTTGTATTCATGATTCAGGTTGATATATGTTGTATACAGATAGCCCTGTGATAAATTTACCTGTCTATAACTGAACCTTACCCTATATTATTTATAATTTTTTTAATGAAATAAATACCACACAGTTATACAAGTTAAGACAAAAATCTGACAAGACAAAAAAAATTCGATATTTTTTATTTTTCTTTGACAGGTTTGACTGTACTTTATAAGCTCGGGGCCGTAACTAAAGGAGCACTATGGGTGGCTCAATCCCGCCAAAAATATTTTGAACCCCTCTCCTGGAAAATATTCCAAGGTCACGGAATGAATTTCTGTTCCGAAAATTCAAATGAAATACTGTTCAAAAATCTAATTTAGTTTTGAGATCTTTTCACAGTTTTGCAAAACAAAATTTACGAACTTTTTGCAATTTTAAAATTGTATCTAAAATAAGTGTTTCAATACTCCCTCATCCTATTTGTACATGTGAAGCTAACATAAATTTTGCACCAGTTATATACTCAAAACTTTCATCATCCTACACTTTTCTTAGCATAAAATGAAGTTATTATAACAGTTTGATACGATACATTGTACATATAATGTGAATAGGCACTCATTTATCTTTCTGCTTCAGAGAGAGAAAAAAAATTATGAGCCCCCCTCCCCCTATTGTTCACTCCTAGCTACGGCCCTGTATATGCTTAGAAGGCTACTTCGTCAAGTGAAAAGATCCTGTTGCTAATACTAATCCTATGGAGGAAATTTTTAAAGATATATCATTTGAATTTAAATGAATATTTTTGTATTGGAGAGATAAGTTTGATCTGTACAAAACCCGTTAATACTTTTTCGATTTTGTTTACAAATATTTTAATGAGGACACTTTCACTTTCGGAACTACTTCCGAAAGTGAAAGCATTCTCATGAAAAATTCTGTAGTCAAAATTAAAAAAGTAAAAAACGGTTTTTGTGCAGATTGACCTCAACTACGCAATAGGAATGAACATGAGATAATTTTATAAATTTTTTCCATAGGATTAGGATTAGCGAATGGGTCTTTTCGGATAACTGAAGTAGCCCTTTAATTTCAAACTTCATTGACTATATTTGTATACATGATTTAGATTAATGTACTTTGTATACCGTAAACCTTGTAAAAAACTAACCTGTCTATTAGCTAATCTATCCTTAAGTGGAAATTTTTATAGTGTTAACGAAATACATAATATAAGGCCCGTAGCTAAGGGGGCGCTATGGGCGGCTCACCCCCCCCCCCGTAAAATATTTTGTGCTCCCCTCTGGAAACGATTCCAAGGTCACTCAATAAATTTCTGTTCTGAAAATTCAAATGAAATTTTGTTCGAAATTTCATTTATTTTTGAGACCCTTTCACAATTTTGCAGAAATACTAAATTGTACCTAAAATAAATGTTTAAACACCCCCTCATCTTATTTGTACACATGAAACCAACATGATGTTTAATTTTGCTCCAAGTTATACACTCAAAATTTTCACCATCTTGTACTTTTCTAAGCATATAATGAAATTATTACTACAGTTCAATAAGAAACATAGTATCTACAGTGTAAATATGCACTAATTTATCTTTCTGCGGCAGAGAGAGAGAAAAAAAAATTATGAGCCCCCCCCCCCTACATTCTCTTGAGGCCCCCCCGCCTCTACTATTCACTTCTAGCTACGGCCCTGCATATACAATTATGCAAGCTAAAACGAAAACTTGGCAAAAATGAAATTTTTATCTATCTTTGCGGTTTCAATTTAACCGACTTGAGTGTATTCGTATGCATGATTGAGTAAACCATTCAAATTCTCCGTTTATGAAGTTTTACACTTGCTAGTTAGAATAAAATCAGTGAAAATTGAATTAATAGAGATCGGGAAAAATTCCATTTTAAACAAGTTTCTGTTTTAATCAGAGCATTCCTATAATTATCCTTTCATCATCAGGATCGGAATCATGAAATATTTCTGTTTAACAAGTTGAGTGTCACGGTGACTGACACTGGACTTTTTCCGTTTAGGCCGCGTCAATCACCGGCTACTGACAATATAAAACATGATATTATATACATTTTTCAATAATTACATAAAACAATATAAATATTTTGGTTTCATATCATATTCTGTAATCATAGACTGTCAGTCACCTGTGGCTGACATGGCACTCGACGTGTTAAATCAGAAATTAATTTTCACAAGCGGACCGCTGTAAAAAACGAATAGTAAAGGACTGGATAAAAACTCCTCTTTATACAAATGTTGATACTATTTTCTTATTTTGGGCAACTCTAAAAAGTTAACATGTAAAAAAAGTTGCTTGGAAGATAGTAAAATCGATTAAAACTCTTGTATGATAACCTTTAGCAATTAAATCACATGTAATCAAGTATAATCAGCTGTAATCTTAGTGTAATCAAGTATAATCAGCTATAATCTTGGTATAATCAGTATAATCAGCTGTAATCTTAGTGTAATCAAGTATAATCACATGTGATTACAGTAATCAGCTGTAATCAGCCGTAATCAAGGTGATTTCGTAATCTCGTACAGAATTGCTCTCATTGAGAGACCCCTCGGAGCTGCTAGAGCGTACCAACTTAATGCTGGAATCTGTCGTAAGCAAAAGGCGGGGTCAAGGCATATGCCATCTAGCGGCAGGGGTGCATAACTAGAGGATGACGTGGGTTTGACGTCATATATGCGCAGATGTTTATTATCTCCATATCTTTTGCGCATATTTTCTGAATTTTCTCTCAGCCATGACAAATTAATAAAGTCTACGAGGTTTATTGCAAAACATTTTTGTTATAGTTTGTTTCGATAAAGTCATGTACATTTAAAAAAATAGTCACAATATTTTAATTTTATTTTGGGAGAAAAAGTACTAATTAGTACTCATAAGTACCATATCATGCTACGAAAAATATTGACTTTTACCCTAAAATTAAAATAATAATGAGACTTTTTTTAAATACACATATTTTTAATTAAAAAGATCTGTGCTTTTTAAAAAAAGTCTCATTGTCATTTTAATTTTAGGGTAAAAGTCAATATTTTTCGTAGCATTATATGGTACTTATGACTACTAAGTTAGTACTTTTTCTCCCAAAATTAAAATGATATTGTGACTATTTTTTTAAATGTACATGACTTTACCGAAACAAACTATAGAGCAAAAGTATTTTGCAATGAACCTCGTAGACTTGATTAATCTGTCATGATTGAGAGAATAGCTTGAAATTTATGAATGAATTTTTAATATGAAATCTCAAAATGGCTTTGTCTGTTAAAAAAAAAAAAAATAATAATAATAATAAAAATAAATAAAAAAAAAGAGTCTAAGCAATGATTTTAGGAAAATTATTGTCTAGAACGTTAAATATTTAAACAAATAAATTAACAATATTTCTTTGTTTAACAAAACAACATTTAATACATACATTTAAAATTAAAGTTATTCCGAATATACGTATAATAAAATAGGTTTTTAAATTAAAAGAATGAAAAGTTTGCAAGTTAAATAATAAAAGTCGATACGACCAAGAAAACATTGGATTTTTATCGTCTGAAATCGGTAAATAAAAAATGCAGCTTGTTGTAAATAAAAGTTGAATATTTTATTTAGTATTAAATTCTATACATTTTTAAATATTGATAAATATTATATTATCATATGAAATACTACGGTGTATATCATTTTGTATAATTTAGCTCATCAAAAAATTACTAAAATGTGACACTATTTCAAAATTCTGCATTTATATAATAAGTACTTACAAAATTTAAGGAGTCATCTTTCATTACATTAAAAGCGTAATTAAAATCGAACATATTTTAATCAGCGATATTTGTATCGCATAGTTAAATGATATTTCATCTTAGTATATTTTATGTTAATATTTAGTCGTACTACACTTATTTATTCTATATTTATTTACAATATTTCAAACCTAAAACTCGAGCTAAAACTTATTCTACGCAAGGCTAACTTATCATAATAACAAGGCTTGTCATTCCCTAAGTTTCCTTTGTCTGCAGTACACGTGATCAAAATTCACGTTGTTAGCGCCCTCTGTCGCTCAAATATATTGTTCAGCAAGGCCACTTTATCATAATAATAGGCCTTACAATCAGAAAAAAGTGTATGGGAGAAAATGTCCAGATAGTTGCGAACTCATAAACCGACTTTACACCGTAAGTATCGCCACCTGGTGCATATTACTAGTAATATTCTAATTGCATAGGAAAAATCAAACTATATTATTCACAATATTATACAAAATATTTTTCAAATTCCACTAAAATATATACGTAAAAAATACACTGAAAATGAAGAATTAAAAGTAAGAATTAATGGTACTTTATTAATGTAGAGTCATGGGCGTTATATGTATATATATATATATATATTTAAAGCTTAGCGTAATTTTCGGCTTCAGAAAGTATGATTTATTGCCAAATGATGTAAACAGTAATGAAAACAAACTTGTAAAATGTTTCGTTTGTCTTTTAAGAATTTATATGAATATTATTATTGTTTTTATGTACAATTTACTTATGTTTTTGCATAAAAATAGAAAATTGGCTTTTTTATATGAAATATATTGTATAACTATTGCAAAACATTTCTTCTCTATGAGAACAGAAAATAGGATTCCAGAAAATATGTTGCCAAATTTCCTTTTCTCGCCAAGACCATTTTCTCTATTTGAGAAAGGTACTTTGAAAAAGTATCGATTTAATATTATATAATGCAGTATTGGCTATTTTTCTGTAATATGTTTCGGTCTCGCATTTAAAGTTATCTGCAAATAAGCATTATTCTAGAACAATGCGATATTAAGTATACGGTTAAAAAATGAAATTAGTTTAGCGCCAATTATACTTGCTTAATGAGCCAATTGGCTGTAAGTTTAATTAAGAAAGAAGCGCCAAATAAAGATTTACACCACAAGCGTAGCACAAAACGAATTTATTTTTGAGGATAAACTTTGAGATGTGTTTAGTTTAAGTGATTTTAAATCTCTTATAACTTTCATTTTTTTAATGTTTATGATTTTTATCCGGTTTATACATATAGCTAACTATACAGGGAGACTAAAAAGAATTAAAATATAAGATCGGGGAATACTTTAAATTTTAGGTATGAGAACATGTTTTTAATCGAAAATATTGAGCGTAGCGTTTATTAGTCAGGTAGAAGAATGTATACGCACAACCAGACCGGGAGGCGGCAGCACAGACAATCATCTCATCGAGTTCACAGATGAAAATATAGGATTAGTTAAATCTCGGTTCCCATATTAAGACGCAATCGGTCTGCCAAATTATATCTCGGTGAAAACACCTAAAACCCTATTTTAGTGGTTAACTCATAAGTTTACCATTGTGCTTTCCTGCACCCAAAAGTATAAAATCATGGAAGTTTGGGAGTAGGAAAAAAATCGTAAACTTATGAGTCATCTGCTAAAATTGGGTTTTTTATTTTCTACACAGATTTTCCTTGGCAGACCGATTGCGTTGTAATATGCTAATCAAAATTTAACTAGTCCTAGATTTTCATCCATGACCTCGATAAGGTGATTGTCTATGCTCCTGCTTCCCGGTCTAAATGAAATTATATACAATTGTTGCTATAGACAGTGATACTTTTAGTACATTTTAATAGATATTATATTTATAGCATAATGAAATTGATATGTATTATTGGGATTCACAATAATACCTTCCCTACAATAAAAGGTTCATGTAATACTCGTATCCTTTTACAGAGCCACATATTATAAGCTTAATTTAAATTTGAGGTTTAAATTAAGCTTAATTTAAAAATCTATATGTCATATACACAACTTCTCAAAAGAATCCCATATAATGAACTTTAATTCTTGAGAATTGCTAAAAGAGTAATAAAAAATAAGTATATACTTATCATTTAATGCGCAAAATTTAATAAAATGGTATTGAATTTTCAAATCTCTATCACTACAAATTTATTAATTCGTATATAAAACCTATTCTTGTATAAAAGTAAAACAAAATACCACAAAGGCATAATGACAGGATAAACTTTATTAAAATTAAGAAAAAACAATATGATTTTACTGTTGTTATAGGTACTGAGACATTTGTGTTCAAAATAAGTACATTTTATGCCAAAAAAAAAAAAAAAAAAAAAAAAAAAACTGCCGAACTTTCGAAAATTGGAAAAATAACAAATCTCATTTGAAAAATACAAGCTTACAGCATATCGAAAAGAAAATGGAAAAGCATATATAGAAAACAAGGCCCGGGTGGAAAACAAATTATAAAATTTATACATTTGTTATTACAACAGAGGGCGCTAACAACGGGAAAAATCACGAGGTTTCTGACCAAGTTTACTAGGGCCACAAAAACTTAGCGATTGCCAAGTCTATTATTATGAAAGTGGCCTTGATGACTAGTAGTACGCACCAGATGGCGCTACATACGAGACAAAATCAGTTAATATGTTGGCAGCTATAGAGACAATTTCAACAATAGATTTTCTCCTGAATGCGAGGCCTGATTATGATAAGGGGGCCTTGATTCTACGAAATATTTTGAAGTAACATTTTATAGAAACAAAAGTTTTGTTGCCATTCACACAAAATAAACTGCCATAATCCTCTACTTAATAATCCTCTAGTTATGCACCCCTGCCGCTAGATGGCATATGCCTTGACCCCGCCTTTAATCTTGCGGACAGCTCTTCCATAGGAGTTGGAACGCTTGAATATATATGCAGTTTTGCCTGCAGCACGATACGTGTAATAGCACTTTAGAACATTCATGGAGCTCACCGGGCCCATGAGGGGTCTATACAACAACAACAACAACATTCATGGATACAGTATACTCTAATGCTTTATTTAAGAAACAGAGGATATACGGAATTTCTTGGAAAAATCCAGAGGGTATACGGAGTATACCTCCGTATACCCTCCACTACACCCCTGCATTCGAGGCAAAAGCCATAGCTTCTATAGGGCTCAAAGCAATGTCAAATCAAATATGGTTCAAATATTGAAAATAATAATAATATTGTTGTTGAATGTAAAATATTCCAGGACCATACTGAAATTAAGCAACACTTCAGTGGATGGAACAGGTTGTCGCAAGATTGCGCAAAAGGTCAAAGACCATGTTCCTCTAAGGCCACAGGAAAAATGCAAATTTCGGCAATGGATCGCAAAATTTGTTAAAGGACAGAAAAACGCGAAATGTCTGGAAAAAAGAACAAACACGTGGGACGAAGACTTACTACAGTCAAGTGAAAAGACCCACGTTCGCCGATGTTAATCATATGGAAGAAATTTATAAAAATATCTAGATTACATTTTTTTTTTTTTTTTTTGAAATTGGCTATTTGAGATCGTTCTGTATAAAAGCCGTTTTTTTTAATCCGTTTTTGTTTTTAGATTTTTTTTATGGGGACACTTTCATTTTCGGAACCGGTATCGAAAGTGAAACTATCCTCATCGTTGCGATCATTGTGGGATTCATCTTGTCGACGTAGGCCAATCATACAGTCAACTGCAAAAAGATTTGAGCGCCGGACCCCTCACAGAAAATTTCAGAATGCACAATGAGAAAATATTACTTATTTAAGAGAAATTTTGCTGCTGTCAATTATCAATGTTTCGTCTTCAAACGCTATGACGTCATACTTTATGAATTTAGTACATTTGCGATAACTGCATTTCAACTTATTTAAGAGAAATTTTGCTGCTGTCATTTATCAATGTTTCGTCTTCAAACGCTATGACGTCATACTTTATGAATTTAGTACATTTGCGATAACTGCATTTCAATTTCATAATGTGCCATTAGGAAATATTACATATTTAACAATTTTTTTTTCAATCTGGCTACAAATACACTTTAACAAATTTGAACCTTTTGCCGCATCGTCACTCCTCTGCTTTTATAGAATAGCTCTCTTTTGACCAATGAAACTGCTCTACGATAGGATGAAGTAATCATTTTCTATAAAAGTGATGGAGTGATGATGTAGTAAAAGAGTCAATTTTTTAACACTGTTTTGTCATCGATGTTTACTTAAACGCTATGACATTATACTTTACGAATTTCATACATTTGTGATGACTGCATTTCAATTTCAGTATTGCGTCATTTTTTCGATAATTTAAACAATTTAATAATTGATTCGTTTATTTGCGTAACTGTTTGTTTCACTGTGTCATTGAGGTACGCGTGGTTGACGGTATATATAGATTCTCAATGAGTTAACGTTTCATTCTTGCTAAATATTAGATGCGATGTTCGATTTATTTTACGAGCGATTAAAATCAACTTGGACAATGCGGTACGTTTTAATTTCAAGATTAAGTTTAAGTTTTTCTTCCCGTTTTGGATTTTTTTTATTTCGTAAAATTTCTTCTTGGCTTCAAGGAACTGTTTTGAAAATTTCTATTATTCTTAGATTAGAGATTTTCGATGTCATACATTTCTCAAAATCTCAGTCAGATATTCACAAAGTTGCAATTGAGACGAGATTTAGAGAAACTATGACATCGAAAATGTTCAATCCACGAATAATAGAAATTTTTATCAATAATATATGAGTTCTTTTTTATTTTTCTTGTTTTACACTGTAAATTCCTTTTATTTTCTTTTATCATTATACATTTTGAATAGTTTCCTATATTTCTTTTTTTTATTTTCTTTTATCATTATACATTTTGAATAGTTTATCAAAATCTGCACCAGCACAATATGATTTATTTTATTTTCTTGTTTTACATTGTAAATTTCTTTTATCATTATACATTTTCCCATATTTCTTTTCATTTTTTTCTGCTTTTATCACACATTTTAAATAGTTTATCAAAATTTGCACCAACATTATTTGAGTTTTTTTATATATTTCTTGTTTTACATTTATTTTTTTTTCAATCGATCCATCTGTGAAAAAATATTTACTGATTTTATGGAAATACGTTTTCAAATACATAGTTTCATTTTTTTCTCAATCCATATTTAAAGATTATTTGCTGAATTTATGGAACGCGTTCAAATATATTTTCTTTCCAGTTTCTTGTGTTTCGGTTTATTTTACTATTACCAGCCAAGTATAAAATTTCTAACATGAAAAAAATATGAGAATAAGCTTTTTGTTCTTGCTTTAAAGTTTGAATTCTTGTCGATTTGTTTAAATGACAATATATTTTCTTCCCAGTTTCTTATGTTTTGGTTTATTATTAATACCCAAGTATATAGGATTCCTAATTTCTGCCGATATTTTTTTTTCAATGCGAGAAGGAAAAAAAAACATGAACCTTGAAATTAAAACGTACCCGAAACATGTTCCAGCCAATTTATTCAATCCTGAATACCCGCCAAATAATATATTTTCTTCCCAGTTCGATTCGATGCTTATCATAATCAACAGACACGGGATTTTCTAATTTCTGTCATGGAATTTATGCGAGTCACATCATGAACTTCTTTTTTTATTTTTTGCCTTTCGGCGGCAATGGAATCTTTGTTCTTTGTTTTTCAACCTACTGATCAACTGATTACCTTGAAACTGTATGATGCGAGCAAGCGAAAAAAGGGAAAGGAACTCTTACTTTGAACTAACCATTCGCTCGTCTCCCCCCCCCCGCCCGAAAGCCGTGAACGCTGTCCATCCTGATGATACGCCCCGCATTCCGTTTCGACTAATCGCAGCCTCTTTTGAGTGCAACAGTTCGGGAGGGGGGAGAGGAGGCGGGCGCGATGCCAAGAGTTTAAAAAGAAGCTTCGCGCCCTTTTTCATTTCTTCACAGAGTTTTGACTTTTTTATCAAGCAAACTCCCCGACACGAATCATGGCCTCTACGCAGTTGCTGGAGTTACCCATCGACATACTCCTGATCCTTTTTCGAACGTTCATCCCTCTAAAGGACAAACTGCGTCTTTTGACGAGCATGCCGGAATTTCATGCCATCTTGACGTACCGGTCGGCTTACCTCTCGTCCCCCGTGCCCTTTTCGACCGCGTACTTGCAACGGCTGAGCCGAATCCGACCCGGCTGGTACTTCGCCACGCGAAACTGGACCCATCGATTCTGTCTTCGCCTCGATCCCGAAACCCTGAATTTCGCAATCTATCACTTTTTCCTCGAAGGATTCGAAGGCCATTACAAACCCGCCGTCCTGCACCAAAGTTTCTTTCGCGCGTCCATCGACCGCGTTTTTCAAAACATCGAAAGTTTCTTGACGCAGTTCCAGTATCTACAGGAGGACGAGAGAGGGGAGACGACGGCATCCAGACCCCCCCTTCCGCGGCAGCAGCAGCAGCAGCAGCCCAAATGGTACATGTATCGACTGGAAGGCTACGGACTCGTACTGATCGACTCGACCGCTTCGCGAAACGGCCACCACAACTTACGGTTCTACGACTGGAGCGAAGTCGAGATCCTGCCCGGTCGCTGGCAACAAATCTACTGTCGATGGCGTTTGGACACCCATTTCAAAATCAAATGGAAACTCAACAAAACCCTCTACGTCAAATGCATGACCCCTTCGCCCTATTACTGTCACTGCGAAACGCGATTTCAGAGACTGTCTCCGATAACTTATCGAGTTTCGCCGAATCTCAGCAGTCTGAACTGGAACGAACAAGAATCCGTGCCTCTAGTGGGAGTGCAAGAATTTCGACTGGAAGAAGACGAAAACCACATGGAATCCAAAATGACTTATCACGTAAATTATAAGTTTTATAACTCGTTAGAAGTCGAAGTCATCGCCAGAAGAAACGAACGATTGAGAAGCTTGTTGGAATAAAAAACTTTTTCATCACCAACCCACCCCACCAAAAAAAAATCTTTCCCATATTGCTGACGGAATATTTTTCCATCAGATTGTTCAAAGGGAAAGGCAAAAAATTGCGCCAAAGGTTTTAAAAAGAAAAATTGGTTTATCCAATTTCTTTTTAAAACCTTTGGCGCAATTTTTTGCGACAAACAGAGTACCAACGTTGGCACAGAAAATAGAATGAAAGAAAAAAAAATCTTTCCCATATATTGCTGATGGAATTTTTTTTTCCATCAGATTGTTCAAAGGGAAAGGCAAAAAATTGCGCCAAAGGTTTTAAAAAGAAATTGGTTTATCCAATTTCTTTTTAAAACCTTTGGCGCAATTTTTTGCGACAAACAGAGTACCAACGTTGGCACAGATAGAATGAAAAACAAAACGATCTTTTTTGCTTCTTTTTCGGGAGTAACGGGCAAACACTTTTAAAATTTTTCAAGCTATGTTTTTGAAACTTGTAAAAAGTTGTTCTATATAATACACATGTATATATATATATATATATATATATATATATATATTCCTAAATCCGCAACTCTCTAAAATTCTCACATATTTTAAGGATGTAAACAATGAAATATTCAGTTCAGATGTAGGTGCAAAATTTGACTTTTTTAGCTTTATATCAATTCCATACATTTTTTTCATTTGTAATTTTTGTTAAGGTTATTGAATTCATGTTTTTTCATGAAAAAAGAATAACTTATTTCTGAAAAAAAAAAAAAAAAAAAAAGATAAAGATATTGCTGATTTTATTGATGATTACAATCTTACCGAATATATTTATGTATTAATCAAGCTTTTTTTAGTTATTAAATCTGAATAAACTTGAAATAACGTTTCATTATTTTATGATCTTGATGTGAATTAGTAATGTACCTTTATGAGGCAAGTTTCATTGAATAATTTAGGAAAAAAAAACACATTTCATCTCTATATAATGAATATTTAATTGTACATTATTGATTATGGCACGAAAATGTTAAAGTGTTTTTTTTTATTCCAATATTGGTGACCTAAAAGTCTTTTTAAAAAAAGGGAAAAAAATGAACCGAGGAAAAAAAAAGTTTTTTTTTTCTCTCGGTTCAAATTCGTAAACCGAGTCGTTTACAACGTTTTCTTTGCTCTCGTTTAAACTGGTGCAACCAGTCTAAAAAGCTGCTTCCCGTCGTCGCGTCTTTCGTCTGTACCAGCAACCAGGGTTCCGTCAATCCCCGATGTCTCGACCACTGTTTTCGAGGAACCACGCGTCCCCAGGTGATAAAGTCTAATAATTTTTTTCCCGATTTCAATTTGATCAATTTTCGTATCAGCGCGTACATTTCCACACCGTCGCCGCTTTCACTGTTTCTTCCTCCGCCACACCGGTAGTTGCAAATTCCTTCGCAACTCAAGGATCTCACTAGCGGACGTCCCAAAAATCTTTCGAGATCGACGCTTCGAAAATATACCGTTCCGTTTCTAGTGACGTGACAGTGTATCGCCGCACCAATTTTTTCATTCACTTCTTTTAACAATCTCACGCGAAAAGACATTCTTCGGCTCGAGAAGAGAGAAAGAGATTCAATAGCTATACTTTCAAACCAAAAAAAATAGACCGGACTACTAAACTTTATGTTTTTCATTTAATCTCTCTCTCTCTCTCTCTCTGAAAGATAAAAACGCAGATTTGGGTCGACAAGACAAAGACAAAGAGTCTGCATACCTTTCAGGGGGTAGGGAAACAACAACTAAAAAAAAACCCCATCGTGTTTCGTGAGAAAGTTGACAAAGGCATGCATGCCCTTGAGGGGAAAAAATATTTTCGAGATGGGAACGAAAAAACAGAATGAAAAGAATAACATCCGTTGACCTTGCATGCCGAAGCAATCGAGCCGCAGCCGGTTAGCCTTGAGAGCCGACTGGACGCGCCCACACGTCCGCCCGCTCGCTCGCTCGAGTGCATCGAATGGATGAGAGGAGGAGGGGGTTAAGAAAACAACACGCGGAATGTCGACTAGAAGAATTAGAAGTTGAAATAAAAAGGGAATCCTTTTTGCGAACAAAGATTAGAGACAGAGAGGGCAAAATGGCAGCGGTCGCGGAAACATCCACGTCTATGTCTTCTTCTTCTTCTTCTTCTACTACTAATACTCTCGCGTCCTCCCCTATCCGACTCATGGATTTACATCCAGATATTTTACTAAATATTTTTCGCAACTACATACCTCTGCACGATAAATTGCACGTGCTTTCTAAAATGGAAGAATTTCGCACTCTGGTCCGGTGTCGCGGGGCCTACCGCATACCGCGCGGAGCACCTTTTTCGAACGCGTATCTGCGATTCCTGAGTCGCATTCGTCCCAGATGGTACGTGGCCCGAGAGGACTGGACGCACTGCTTCCGCTTGCAGATCGACGAAACCACGCTGCACGTTTCTCTCCGTCATTACGTGCTCTTTCCGCCCGAAATTTTGCAAACTTTGCTTTTTCGGCACCACTGGCAGCAGCAGTCCCGCGTCGGCGTGGTGGCCTGTCATCGGGCGACCCTCGCGCAATTGCATTCCAACCTGAGCAATTTTCTGGTGGACTATCACCCGTATCACCTGCTCGCCTACCATCTCCCGGGTCACGGATACGTCCTGGTCGAGCATTCCTCCCCGCGTCGTCCCACCCGTCTCTTTCAGATGCGCTTCTACGACGGCACGACTTGCATGATCGAAGAGGGACAGAAACGCGAAATGAGAGATTTCAGCAGCGGCGACGGCAGCGGCAGCGCGCATTTTTCGGTTCTCTTTTCGAACGACCGGACCATCACGGTGGAATGCCTCCTGCATCGCACGTGTCGCCGTTGCGATCCTCGCGTTCGAGTCCTGTCCCCTTTCGAGTTTCGATTCGAAACGAATTTCAGAACCTCCTCCTCCTCCTCCCTGACTTGGAACCATCCCGAGGGGGTCCCGAGTATTCCCCTGGCCGGTCGACAAGTGTTTCGTTTGCAAAAAGACGGGCGTCACGTGCTTTCCGCGGCCCTGTCGAGTAAAACGTATTGTCCGCTTTCGAAAAAAAAGTGGAAAATTGAAAACAAAGCCGCTTGGGTCGAAGAACAGCAGCAACAGCAGCGGAAAGAAACAGCAGACAAGAGAAAGAGAGAGGCGGGGGTCGAAGATCAGCAGCAGCAGCAACAGGATGACGACGAACCTCTTCGTAAAAAATAAGTAAGTTTATTTATGCCTTCTTTTCCCTCGGGAAAAGGTAAAAAAATAAGCCAAAGGTTAAAAAAAAGAAAGGAGTAAAAAAAAATTGTTTGGATCTTGGTCCAATTTCTTTTTTTTTACTTCTTTTGTTTTTTTAACCTTTGGCTTATTTTTTTACGACGCATTCAGTACCAACATTGGATACGTGTCAAACGATAAAAAAAATTTTTTTGAAGTCATCTTTCCCTCCCCCCCTCCCCCCCATCTAACATCCCGATTAGATTCGCTTGAAGACATCGACACTCGAAAAAAAAAACAAAAATCACAGAGAAACAAAAATTGAAAGGGGAAGAAGAGGATGGTGGTGGTGGAGGAGGAAAGTGAGATAACGAAAAAAACCTTGAACCGTTTCGATGGTCAAGGAACTGCTGCTCGCTCTTTCATTGGTTACGAGTTGGTTTTTCTTTTTTTCTTTCTTTCTGTATCTGTGTGTGTGTAATATTCGGAGGAGGTGGAAAGAGAGAGGAATGGGATGGGAAATGGTTTGACTCTTTTTGTTTTTTTTTCTTTAGACCCTCAACTATTTAACGTTGTCAGTCCCGTGTCGGGTTTTATATTTCGAAAAAGATGGCGACTGTTGCAACTGCTCCTCTCGTCCCTGCGAACGCTGCTGCTCCTGTTGGTGCGGCAGCGGCGGCGGTAACGAAATCCACTCCTGCGACCGTCGTCCGTCTGTTCGACTTGCCCCCCGAAATCCTGTTTTTGATTTTTCGGCGCTACGTTCCGCTGCACGACAAAATCTATCGTCTGCTGAGCATGCCGGAATTTCGACCTTATCTGGAAGACCGCGCGGCCTACCTGTCGCGTCCCGTCCCTTTTTCGAAAGAGTACCTGTACGATCTGTTGCGAAGCATCCGACCCGGACTGTACGCGGCTCGCACCAACTGGTCGCATCGCCTGTGTCTTCGAATCGACCCGCAAAACTTGAACGTGTTCATCCATCACTACTATTTGGAAGGATACAATCCCAACGAGAAATTCGACACTCACTACTATGTCGGGCTCGTGGATCGCATGAAACGACACCTCGATGTTTTTTTCCAAGATTTCATGCACTTGGATCGATCGCTGCTGCTGACTTATCACCTGAAAAATTACGGATACATCGTCGTCGGTCGCTCTCCGCATTTCCCGCGGAACCGCCACGCCTACAGGATGAAATTTTACGACTGGACCGAAGTCGAGATCCGGATCGATTCGAGGCGTCCGGTGACGTCCGGTCGTGTCAGCCATTTCCACGTGACGCTGACCGCGGACCACAGACTCTTGGTCGAATGTTCCTGCGCTTCCCTCTTTCGAGTCTGTCGCTGCACCCGCGTCCTGACGGAACTGTCTCCGATCGAGCTTCGAGTCGCCGAAAATTATCGGTCGCTCGTCTGGGACGTGGCAACAGAAGAAGGACAACAACAACAACAACAACAACAACAACAACAACAAGCCGAAGCCAAAGCCGAAGAAGAAAGACACAAAACCATTGAACAAATCGGTTATCAGCAACTCAATTTGTTAGAAGGAGGATATTTCGTGGAATCCAATCTGTACTATAACTTGGGAATGTACCACCCGTACATTCGGGTGTTGGAAAACGAATTCCAACGCCTTTTTCATTAGCAGCTCAACATCAACAAATAACTTTTAATCAATAATCAAAGACTTTAAAAAAAAAACTTTTTTTTTCCACTTATCAATCTTTAACATGGGATTGAAATAGGGAAAAAGTAAAAAAAATGCGCCAAAGGTAAAAGGAAAAAAAATTTTTTTTTTCCTTTTTACCTTTGGCGCATTTTTTTTACGACAAAAGTGTTACCAACATTGGGCTCGATCATTTTAAAAAAAAAGAGAGATGGAGAAAAAAAACAGTTTTTTTTTCATTCAACAGTCTGTTTCGCTTTTGAAGGCGGCAAAAAAAAGGGATCGAAAGGTTGAAAAAGAAATTCTTTTCAACCTTTCGATCCCTTTTTTTTGCATCACATTGATCACCAACATTGGTTTCAACATAATAAAAATAAAAAAAATAAACATAATTTTTATAGTAGAAAAATGAACTTTATATCGATTTTTTCTAAAAACTTTGATGAAAAGTACATAATTTTTTAAAGAATAATAGACTTAATAAAATAACGCAAAATTTCGATCGGATCACGAGTTTCAAAAATTGGATTAAGTTGAGTCAAAGTCGAACTAGTATACATGGACAGCAGGAGCGACAATAGCGGTAGTAGAGGATAACTTTGTCATCTCCAAGCGGAAAGTGACTTTAAACTCATAAACGACTCCTATTTATACTGTCAAAAAAAAAAAAAAAAAAAAAAAAATTTTTTTTTTTTTTTTTTAAGATAAACAGTGTCAAACATATATATCACTATGATATGTAAAGTAGTTTTCAACAATTTGTTAAAAAAACTACTCGACATGTAATTTTTACATACTCGAAAAAAAAAAAAAAAAAAAAATTTTTTTTTTTTTTTTTTTTTTTTTTAAAGATTTTATAATGTATGACTTAATCGATGACAAATGTCATCTACTGTAGGTGTAATTTCTTGTTGGAATGCATAGCCTACCGTTCCGAATGGGTGCATGACCCTACTGGTGTGGAGAATCCACGATGTAATATTGGTTTCCTCAAAACATCTCAGCAACACATTTAGCGCATCCTGATAAATTACATCAACTTGATCTTCAAATTTTTGCATACAGAGTACTGTAAATTTTCCTGCAACAATGAGACATTCTAAAACGATGCATTGATAGGGCATTGGTAATACTCCGGCCGACGACAATTCGTTGCGAAGTATGTTAAATTCTCCCAGTTCTAATGTAGTTTTAACAATTTCGTTTAATTTTCTTTCTAAGATGGGACAAATATCCGATAATACGTTCACTTCTTCAATACTGACATTGAGTTTGAAGGGATGTTTTTGAAAGAAACGTCCTTGCATTCTTAAAATTGTAGTATACATCATCCATTCAATTTCATTTAATTTTGAAAAATCCACGGGTTTATAGTGGTCCAGATGAGAACCATTGCTCACATTTGCAAGATATATAGATTCTGCAAAAAGATCTGGTAAAATGTAATCCATTCTGACCACCGACCTGTCCAAACAACAAACGTCAGAATGGCAAAAAAAGCAGGGAAAATCGGGTAAACGTGCCATTGTTGCTGGAGTGTGACAAAGTCGAATGAGGCAAGGCTGATGCGCGGACTGATATTTATTTAAAAAAAAAAAAAAAAAAAAAAAATTTCTTTTTTCTTTTTTTTTTTTTTTTTTTTTTTTTTAAACCCTAGTGTCTAGCCTGGGTTCAGTTTAGGTCGCGATGCCCCGGCTCACTTTGGATATTTTTAAAAGGTTTCCCGATTCGGCCGTTCGAAAATGTTTCTCCGGGGATCGCGGTGCGCCTCGGATTTCCGACTCAGTTTAGGAATTTTGAATGGTTTCCCGGTCTCGCCGCCCGATATGGTCTTTCGAACGCGTTTCTCCTCGGGTCGCGACGCCTCGCTTTTCAGACTCAGTTTAGGAAATTTGAAAGGTTTCCGGGTCTCGCCGCCCGATTTAGATATTCCAACGTGTTTCTCCTGCGGTCGCGACGCCTCGCTTTTCAAACTCAGTTTAAGAATTTTGAAAAGTTTCTCGGTCTCTCCGCTCGATTCAGATACTCGAACGCGTTTCTCCTGCGGTCGCGACGCCTCGGCTTTCCGGTTCAGTTTGGGTATTTCGAAAGGTTTCCCGGTCTCGCCGCCCGACATGGTCTTTCGAACGCGTTTCTCCTGCGGTCGCGGCGCCTCGGATATCGTACTCAGTTTAGGAATTTCGAAAGGTTTCCCGGTCTCTCCGCTCGATTCAGATACTCGAACGTGTTTCTCCTGCGGTCGCGACGCCTCGGTTTTCCGGTTCAGTTTGGGAATTTCGAAAGGTTTCCCGGTCTCGCCGCCCGACATGGTCTTTTGAACGCGTTTCTCCTGCGGTCGCGGCGCCTCGGATTTCCGGCTCAGTTTAGGAATTTTGAATGGTTTCTTCGTCTCTCCGCTCGATTCAGATGTTCGAAAATGTTTCTCGTGCGGTCGCGACGCCTCTGATCTCCGACTCAGTTTAGGAATTTTGAATGGTTTCTTCGTCTCTCCGCTCGATTCAGATGTTCGAAAATGTTTCTCGTGCGGTCGCGACGCCTGGGGTTCGCGACTCGGTTCGGGAATTTCGAAAGCTTTCCCGGTCTCGCCGCACGATTCGGTCGTTCGAACGCGATTCTCGGGCGGTCTCGACGCCTCGAGTTCGCGACTCGCTTTGGGAATTTCGAAAGGTTTCTCGGGTTCTCGCTTCTCGGACTCGTGACTACCGCGAATCGATTTTCGTGCTTTCAAACGTTTCTCTGGCGTCCCGAGTGCTCGCTTCCGCGGAGGTTTCTTCTCGGAGTTTACGAGATCTCGCGGCGCCTCGGGCTCTCGCTTCGGGGAGTCGCCGTCTCCCGGAGCGACGGCTGCGGGATCGGCAGCAACAGGATCAGCAGCAACAGGAGGAGCAGCGGGCAGTAAAAAATCCCGGACCGGTTTCGGGGAAACGAAAGGTTCTGGCACGGGCGGCGTGCTCGAACCTAGAGCAGGTTGCTCTCGGAGTCGGGAAAGGAGTCGAAGAGACTCTTGTGCGAGACGTTCCAGATTGCATCCTCGGGAATGAAACAGTCTTCCAAGACTGAAAAGTCAATGTCCGAGGCAGGTAAAGAAAACGGAGAATATTGGAATAACGGGGCCATCTCGACGAGTGGCAATGTCGAATGAGGCTAGTCTGATGCGCGGACTGATATTTATACTTGACTTAAAAAAAAAAAAAAAAAAAAATTTTTTTTTTTTTTTTTTTTTTAATGAAAAATTTAAATCTCCAAAGTTTCAGAAAAAAACATGAAAAATTATTTTTAGAGACATGATGACATTTATATGTTACAGTTCGCAATTTGCGAATTCACAATGTGCGAGTTCTTGAATACGTAATGGGTTTTAAATTTTCACTTTGGGTTCGGTGGGAAGCAAAAACATGAAAAATTATTTTTAGACATGCTGACGTTTACACATTACAATTCGCAATTCGCAAGTTGCGAATTCTTGAATACTTAATGAGTTTCACAAATTGTCAGGGAATTCAATTGTAGTAAGGGAACCTGACCCGTTTTCACGCAAAAAAAGACGTTCGAAGAAAACCGCTGAAAACTCCGAACGGTCAGGCCGACGGTGGCGACTGGGTTCGGACACGGTACCACCTACCGTCCACCAGTTTTTGGAGATCGGAACCTCGCGGCCGCTGATGGGGTCATTTACATATTCGCAATTCGCAATTCGCAAATTACGAATGCTTCGACACTTGATGAGTTTCAAATTCTCACTTCGAGCTCGGTGGGAAGCAAAGAAAATTGTAAATGTATTAGAGGTCATTGACCTTTGACCTTGAACCAAGGTCAAATTATAAATAAACTCTGTGTAAATCGCAATTCGCAAATCACGAATTCTTCGATACTTGATGAGTTTCAAATTGTCACTTCGGGTTCGGTGGGGGGGAAGCAAAGAAAATTGTAAATGTAACAGAGGTCATTGACCTTTGACCTTGAACCAAGGTCAAATTATAAGTTAACTCTTTGAACAAGGAATCGAGCAATTTTATTCGAA
This sequence comes from Maratus speculifer, assembly GCA_964019185.1. Lineage (NCBI taxonomy): Eukaryota > Metazoa > Arthropoda > Arachnida > Araneae > Salticidae > Maratus > Maratus speculifer. The sequence goes on from OZ025302.1 coordinate 100,008,524, forward strand.
TAACATTTGCAACATGTCTGATAAACACGTTTTCGACTCTGTTTTTGTATCAGAAAACGAAATTTCAATGTTTATTTTAAATTATTTTGGGTAAAATACACGAAAAAAGAACTTAATAAAAAAAAGATGTTGAGTGGTTATTATAAAGGCACTAAAAAAAACAAAGATTTAAGTCGTGAGGCGGGAGCGCCAGCGACCGCCTCACGACTTAAATCTTTGTTTTTTTTAGTGCCTTTATAATAACCACTCAACACCCCGCAAAAAAAAAATTAAATCGAAAGCCTGGATCTTTTCGTTTTTCCAAGCTTCTTAAATTTTTCCCTTTTCAGCATTTCGTTTTTCCTTTTCAAAGATTCGTTTTCCCTTTTCAAAGATTCGTTTTCCCTTTTCAGAGATTCGTTTTCCCTTTTCAGAGATTCGTTTTCCCTTTTCAGAGATTCGTTTTCCCTTTTCAGAGATTCGTTTTCCCTTTTCACTTCGACGAGTTCCTTTTTCAGTCTCGCAATTTCTCCTTCGTGCAGCTGATGAATTTTGTCGTTCAGCTGGTGGACTTTATCGTTCAGCTCGCAATTTTTGTCGCTCAACTTTGAACATGTTTCTTTCAACTGGGAATTTTTGACTTTCAGATTTGCACATTTATCGTTCAACTCGTCCGTTTTAACAGAGAGCTCTCCGATCTGCCGCTCCGAATCTGCGTGCTTCTGTTTCATCGAAACGATTTCCTCTTTCGACGCCGCGATTTCCGATTCGAGTTCCCTGTTTCGATCGACGACGGGTTTGAAATCGTTGATCAAGCCCTGGTGGTAGGGGCGAGGGGTCCAGTGGTCTTCTCCCACGACGAAATAGAAGAGATTGCCCGTGTCGGCTTGCTTTTCGAGCCAGGCTTCCCGAGTCAGGTTTTTCACTGAATCCGGATCGCGTTCGAAATAGAGTTTACGTTTGCCCGTGAGGTGTAGAAAAATGTCCGTGGGGCCCTGGCGGCAGGGTAGAAAATCTTTCGCGACCGGAAGGACGGTGTCGAGCGCGATTCCGGGAACGTCTTTGATTTTGAAGCGCCACTTGCGTTCGAAAAAAGTCATGACGGACTTCACCAGTTCCTCTCGATCGAAGCTCCTGAAATTTTGGTCGAGGGGTTGGACGAGACCGCCTTCCCACTGCAGGACGAGCGGCAGCATGTAGTCCCTCGGGAGGCTCTCGAACAGGTAGAAGTGGTTCTGTCTCTCGGGGGATTTTTTGTCTTCGCCCGTGAAATTGCACCGGGATTCGCGCTTGCACAGGTAGCCGAGGGTGTTGGCCAGATGCATGGCGGACGCGAGTCGTTTGTAGTACATGCATCTGAAATTTCTGCGCGGGCGTTGTTCTCGTCCTACCTCGATTTTCGCCCAGACGTTCCGTAAAAAGTGTCCGGGCGGAGACGACACCACGATCATGTGCCTGTGTTGCCTGAATCGCGCTTCGGGTGGCTGGCCTCCGTCGCACCAGCACGAGAACGTGAGGGTGCGCGTCCGCCCTTCGTCCCTGTCCATGGCTTCCAGAAATCCGGGAAACGCGGGAATTCGCACCATGGCGTGAAACCATTCGACGGAGTCTCCCAGTTCCAGGTACTTTCGGACGCAGGAGACGGCCCGGTTCAGAGACTCGTCTTCGAAAGTCAGCGGGTTGGGGTCCAGGGGCATGGGCCAGACGAGATCGCAGGCGCGCGCGGGGGGAAATTCGAAAACGTGACCGAACAGACACCTTTTCTCGGCCATGGGTTTCGTGTCGAAAGCCCTGGGTCTGGGTTTGACTGACGGCGTAAAGTTTTCGGGTGGTTGCGGTTCGGGTTGAACTTTGACGAGTCTCATGAATTTACGAAAACACGGAAGAAGGTGATCGACGTGATTATTCTTTTGTCCGCTTTTCCAATAAACCTCACCCAGACACCAAACGCAACAGAGTCGAGAAATTAACTGGTGGTTTTGAGAACAATGCTTTTCGAATTGTTTGGGTAAAAGAATGGCTTTGCATCGGGGACACGGGAAAGTTTTATGATTTTCAAAGATGCTCCTCGTGTAACTTCTCAAAGATGTATAATCTTTAGCGTTTGGCGGCATGATGCAAAAGGTTTAGCGACAAGAAAATCTGTCAGATAGGAAGTAAAAGAAAAAACTGTGGCCGGTCCAAAAACTTTCTTTTTATATACTTGTCAAAAAAAAAAAAAAAAAAAATTTTTTTTTTTTTTTTTTTTTTTTTTTTTTGACAAGTATATAAAAAGAAAGTTACCAAAGTATATAAAAAGAAAGTCACAGTTTTTTTTTTTTTTTTTTTTTTGACACGTATATAAAAAGAAAGTTTAATGGTGTAAAGGCACGAAAAACAAAGATTTTAGCCGTGAGACGGGAGCATTCATAAATAAATGAAAATTTAAATCCTAGGTCTTTTCGCACTATCGAGTTCCTGCTTCAATTCCTCAATTTTCTTTTTGAGTGTTTCAATTTCCTCTCTCAGCTCTTTATTTCGATCGACTATGGGCTTGAACTCGTTGATCAGGGACTGGAGATACGGACGGGGCGTCCAGTGGTCTTCCCCCACGACGAAATAAAAGAGATTTCCCGCCTGGGCTTGTTTTTCTAGCCAGGCTTCCCGAGTGAGGTCCTTCGAATCTGGGTCGCGTTCGAAAAAGAGTTTGCGACCTTCGGTGAGATGGAGGAAAAAATCCGTCGGACCCGGGCACGGTCGAAATTCTTTCGAGACCGGGAGGACGGTGTTCAGCGTGATTCCGGGAATGTGCTTTATTTTGAAGCGCCATTTGCTTTCGTTGAAATCCAAGTCCGCCTGTACCATTTTGTCCCGTTTCATGTGTTTGAAGATCGAGTCGAGGAGACTCGTGAGACCGCCTTCCCACTGCAGGACGAGCGGCAGCCGGTAGTCTTTCGGGAGGCTTTCGAAACAGTAAAAGTGGTTCTGTTTTTCGGGCGAATTATCTTTGTATTCCGAAGAGAAGTTGCAGCGGGACTCGCGCTTGGACAGGTAGCCGATGGTGTGGACGAGTTGCATGGCCGAGTCGATGGGTTTGCAGTACAGGCACCTGAAGTTTCTGCGGGGCCTTTCTCCCACCTCTATTTTTTCCCAAACATTTCGTAAAAAGTGGCCGGGCGGAGACGACACCACGATCATGTGCCTGTGCTGCCTGAATCGAGCCTCCGAGGGCTCGCCGCCGTCGCACCAGCACGAGAACGTGAGGGTGCGAGTCCGCCCTTCGTCCCCGTCCATCGCTTCGAGAAATCCGGGAAACGCGGGAATCCGGACCATGGCGTGAAACCATTCGACGGAATTTCCCAGTTCCAGGTACTTCCGGACGCAGGAGACGGACCTGTCCAGGGACTCGTCCTCGAAAGTCAGGAGGTTCGGGTCCAGGGGCATGGGCCATACGAGATCGTAAGCGCGCGGTGGCGGGTCGAACGCGCGGTGGTCGAACAGACACTTGGCCTGGGCCATGGGCTTCGCGTCGAAAGGAACGGGCTCCGGTTTCGCCTCGAGAGTGGGACTTTCTGGCGGTGGTGAATCGACGGCTTGCGGCGAAGTGTTCAGCCTTAAAAATTTTCTCCAGCATTGAAGCAAATGATCGACGTGCTCGCGTTTCTGTTTGCTCGACCAAGAGGTTTCCCCGAGACACCAGACGCAACAGAGTCTGGAATTTAAACTGTGCGATGCGGAGCAATGATTTTCGAATTGGATGGATATGATGATATCGTTACACAGAGGACAATGGAAAGAGGTGGGGTTTCGGTTAAGAAAATTCCAATAACGTCTTAAATCCCTGCATCCGTCTTTCGAAGATTTGTTTTGAGAAGGCGGCATGATGCGGTGGGTATGATGAGACAGAAAACAATCCGACGAAAGGATAATTTGGGGAACGACTGAAAGTATTTATAACATTTTAATAATCTCAAAAAAAAAAAAAAAAAAAAAAAAAAATTTTTTTTTTTTTTTTTTTTTTTTAAACATTTGGACAAATGGTTGTTGTTTTCGGTCGTGTAGACCCCTGTCCGTCCGCATTTTTGAAATATTTACATTTTATGCAAAATTCTTTACTTTTAGAAGAATTTTTATTTGAATAGGAAATCAAAATGTTTACAATCATTATAATAAAGAATAAACTAACATATTTAAAAATGGTTAAACGAAAATTATCAGATATTGAAAAAACCGAAGCCAAAGAAAGACGTCGTATGAAAGACCGCCTTAGAAAGCAAAAAACGAGGATTTCAAAAGATTATCGAGCCGCGGAAAATCAATCACGAATTGAAAGACGATCACGAAAAAGGAAACAATCTAATATTGAACCGACTAATTGTAAAAGACCATGCCTTGAGGGTGCCCAATCTTCTAGCCATGGTGTTTTACAATCGGTCGATTCTAACCAGGAAAAATTGGGTTTAAATAGCGATTCTAACAAGCCGAAAAAAGTGTTGCCTACTACTCTTTATTCTCCACCACCTCAAAAGAAAACTAAAAAGCAGCAATCTACCGCTCGGGAAAAACTGGAAAAGAACTTTTTCGATTCAATGTCTGATGGACCCATTCACAGATGCATGTGCTGCGATCGACTCTGGTTTAAAACCTCCATCACCAAAATTTCTCTCTGTAAAATCAAACAGTATATACCAAAGTCTTACAGTTTTTTTTTTTTTTTTTTTTTTTTTTTCAAGAGGTTTAAAGGCTCATAAATAAATGAAAATTTAAATTCAAAGTCTTTTCGCCCTATCGAGTTCCTGCTTCAATTCCTCAATTTCCCTTTTGAGCATTTCAATTTCCTCACTCAGCTCTTTGTTTTGATCGACTATGGGCTTGAATTCGTTGATCAGGGACTGGAGATACGGACGAGGGGTCCAGTGGTCTTCCGCCACTACGTAGTGGAAGAGGTTGCCCGTCTCGGCTTGCTTTTCGAGCCAGGCTTCCCGAGCGAGGTCCTTTAAATCTGGGTTGCGTCTGAAAAAGAGACGGCGACCTTTCGTGAGATGCACGAAAATGTCCGTGGGACCCGGACAGGGTTCAAATTCTTTCGCGACCGGGAGGACCGTGCCGAGCGTGATTCCGGGGATATTTTTTATTCTGAAGCGCCATTTGCTTTCGAAGAAATCCATGTCTGCCTGTACCATTTTGTCTCGCTTCAGGTCTTTGAAGGTCGAGTCGAGGAGACTCGCGAGACCGCCTTCCCACTGCAGGACGAGCGGCAGCCGGTAGTCTTTCGGGAGGCTTTCGAAACAGTAAAAGTGGTTCTCTTTTTCGGGCGAATTGTCTTTGTATTCCGAAGAGAAGTTGCACCGGGATTCGCGTTTGCACAGGTAGCCGATGGTGTGGACGAGCTGCATGGCCGAGTCGATGGGCTTGCAGTACAGACATTTGAAGTTTCTGCGGGGCCGCCGCTCTCCCACCTCGATTTTCGACCACACGTCTCTCAGAAAGTGTCCCGGGGGCGAGGAAACTATGATCATGTGCCTGTGCCGCCCGAGTCGTGCTTCCGAGGGCTCTCCGCCGCCGTCGCACCAGCAGGAGAACGTGAGGGTTCGAGTCCGCCCTTCGTCCCCGTCCACGGCTTCCAGAAACCCCGGGAACGCGGGAATCCGGACCGCGGCGTGAAACCATTCCACGGAATTTCCGAGTTCCACGTACTTTCGGACGCAGGAGACGGCCCTGTCGAGAGACTCGTCCTCGAAGGTCGGGAGGTTCGGGTCGAGGGGCATGGGCCAGACGAGATCGAGGGCTCGCGGGGGCGGGGGGTCGAACGCTCGGTGGTCGAACAGACACTTGGCCTGGGCCATGGGCTTCGAGTCGAAGGGAACGGGCTCCGGTTTGGCCACGAGAGTGTTCAGTTTTAAAAATTTTCTCCAACACTTTATCATGTGATCGCCGTGCTCGCGTTTCCGTTTGCTCGACCATGAGGTTTCCCCGAGGCACCAGACGCAACAGAGTCTGGAATTTAAATTGTGCGATGCGGAGCAATGTTTTTCGAATTGGATGGATATGATGATATCGTTACACAGAGGACACTGGAAGGAGGTGGGGTTTCGGTTAAGAAAATTCCAATAAAGTCTTAAATTCTCACATCCGTCTTTCGAAGATCTGTTTTGACAAGGCGGCATGATGCGGTGGTGGGTACGATGAGACAGAAAATAATCTGACAAAATGACAATTTGGGGGGTACGACTGAAAGTATTTATAACATTTTCACAATCTCAAAAAAAAAAAAAAAAAAAAAAAAAAATTTTTTTTTTTTTTTTTTTTTTTTTTTTTTTACTTAAATATTCATGACATAATATTTTGAGTCTTTACACAGTTAACAACTACTGCATCGCTTAGGAAATACCAACACCAATCAAACAACTGAAGGTCAAAGGTCAATGACCTCTTTAGATTTTTTGTTGACACAAAGAAGTTATGAGTTATTTAGAAACTATTTTATAATGCATTGATTCGTTTCTGAATAACACATTTAGAAAATAATTTATATATGATTTATTAAAAAAAAAAAAAAATTTTTTTTTTTTTTTTTTTTTTTTTTACTTAAATATTCATGACATAATATTTTGAGTCTTTACACAGTTAACAACTACTGCATCGCTTAGGAAATACCAACACCGATCAAACAACTGAAGGTCAAAGGTCAATGACCTCTTTAGATTTTTTGTTGCCACAAAGAAGTTATGAGTTATTTAGAAACTATTATATAATGCATTGATTCGTTTCTGAATAACACATTTAGAAAATATTTTATATTTGATTTATTCAAAAAAAAAAAAAAAAAAATTTTTTTTTTTTTTTTTTGTCAAAATATTTATGACATAATATTTTGAGTCTTTACACAGTTAACAACTACTGCATCGCTTAGGAAATACCAACACCGATCAAACAACTGAAGGTCAAAGGTCAATGACCTCTTTAGATTTTTTGTTGACACAAAGAAGTTATGAGTTATTTAGAAACTATTTTATAATGCATTGATTCGTTTCTGAATAACACATTTAGAAAATATTTTATATTTGATTTATTCAAAAAAAAAAAAAAAAAAAAAAATTTTTTTTTTTTTTTTTTTTTTAAATATAAAACTTAGTTGTTTCAATAATAGACAAATAATTTTGTAAAGTTTTAAAAGTGCTACTGCACGTATTTATTTACAAATAAATCTCACAGTTTAAATATATACAAAAATCAACATTCAATTCTCTGATTTTTTTCCAAAAGTTTGATGGGTAACACGACCCGGTCGGGGTGATCGAGTCCAGATGACCACTGGTCAGCGGCATTGGAAGCACGGACATCAACGGCAGCAGCCGGTCTCGACTCCGAGTGAAATGCGACTCTCTGCAGTATGCGGGCACCCGAGTCGTCGAGGTGACCGCTGGTCTGGCGGCGACTGCCGGGGACAGGGTCATCGACGGCAGCAGCCGCTCTTCGACTCCGCCGCCGTCTCCGAGCGAGAAAGCCGACTCTCTGCGTCCAAAGTCGAGTCGAAGTGACCGCTGGTCAGCGCGGACGTCAGAACGAACGGGACGTTTCGATTCTCCGGTCCATTTCCGAAAGTTGGACGGGCGACGCGACCCGGTTCCGATAGGGTCGAGTCGAAGTGACCGCTGGTCACGTCGAACGCACGGTCACCCAAAGTCCGCCCAAAGCACGGTCATCGTCGTCCTCAGCAGCAGCAGCCGGCGTCGACTCCGAGCGAAGTAGTTTGAATGTCATTTTTCTTGGGTCACAGGAGGTGGGTGCATTATTGGCCACACGGCGCGCAGGTCACTCCAATGGACGGCGGTGGAACACGCGAAACACGTGAGCACGGATTCTGGATTTTTTAAATCTTGTTTTATTTTTCTTACGAGGCAACCGGCATGACATTCGTGACCACAGCCGTGTAAAATTATCTTCGAAAGTTTTCTGGGATCTTTGCATAAGCGACACCAAAGTCGAGACGATGATTCCTCGTCGGCAAAATCGGGCACTGAGGCGCAGGCATTAACGGCGGCGGTCGGTGTTGAATGTTCCATCTCCGAACGATAAGTGACTGCAGATCGCTCGAGCTCCCCCTATTTATACCCCTAAAAAAAAAAAAAAAAAAAAAAAACTTTTTTTGACTAGTTTTGTCGTCAGTTGGATTTCAACTTTCAACGAGGCAAGACGTGCTTTCGATGCTCTCTTCAAATGCGGACAGCGGCATGGAGTAACCGGGGCGCATGGATATAAACAGCCGCAGCAGGTGTTGACTCCACCGTGTCCGAGCGAAAACTGACTGCAGATCGTTCGAGAGCTTATTTAAAAAAAAAAAAAAAAAAAAAAAAAAAAAAAAACTTTTTTTGACTAGTTTTGTCGTCAGTTGGATTTCAACTTTCGACGAGGCAAGACGTGCTTTCGATGCTCTCTTCAAATGCGGACAGCGGCATCGAGTAACCGGGGCGCATGGATATAAACAGCCGCAGCAGGTGTTGACTCCACCGTGTCCGAGCGAAAACTGACTGCAGATCGTTCGAGAGCTTATTAAAAAAAAAAAAAAAAAAAAAAAAAAAAAAAAAAACTTTTTTGACTAGTTTTGTCGTCAGTTGGATTTTAACTTTCGACGAGGCAAGACGTGCTTTCGATGCTCTCTTCAAATGCGGACAGCGGCATCGAGTAACCGGGGCGCATGGATATAAACAGCCGCAGCAGGTCCTGACTCCACCGTGTTCGAGCGAACACTGACTGCTGTGCTTTCGCGGTGCCGGATCGAAGGGAAGGTCGAGATCTCTTCGCCGTGCTGAAACGAAATGTTTCCGTCCGTAAACGCGGACGGCGGAACCTTTTGACCGTTCGAACCCGAAATTTCCAAGGGTTCCCCTCACCCTCCCTCCCCCCCCCCGGGCGACCGAGAGAGGGTCGAAAGTCAGTGGAAACGAACGCTCTACCATAGAGGAACGTCTGTACCGAGTTTGGAGTTTCTACTCGAAATTGTGTTTTTTTTCGACTTTTGGCTAAAAAATGTTTAAGTCCGGGATGATCCTTTATAAAGGGAAAACTTTAATGGCCGTTTCGAGGGGTGTCCGATGGAGTCAGGTGAGAAAGGACCCGAGATTTACACCGGACGCGAGATGTAGATCAAAATAACATTTTTTTTTTTTTTTTTTTTTTTTTTTTCGGAAAGGAGGGTTCTTTAGCGATCTGCAGTCAGTGTTCGCTCGGATACGGTGGTGACAAGACCTACTGCGGCTGCTCCGTTGAATGCTTGTTGTTTACTGGAATGAGTGTTTATGTGTGCTCTACGAAGGACGCTCGCATAGTTATGCTTGACCGAAACTGACCACAAGTAAGTGAGACTTTTTAAATCTCGAGTAAGGTATCCGCGGATTCGTATAGATAAATAAAAAAATGAAAATGTCTTTATAAACATGTTATTTAAAAAAAATATTTTGTTTATTGTTTTATTTCCGGTCCCTGATTTGAAACGTGCTAAACAACAAATATTCGAGTACGCACTCGAAAATCTTTTATTATTTTAGCTACATTGAGTTACAAATTGATAATTTATATTAATTTTATGTTTTTATATTCAGTTTTTCTGAAATCTTATGCATTCTTTTTTCATCGATGACATTTTTTAACGCCTACGTCACGTGATGTATCAATTAAATGGTAAAATTGACTCAAAACAACATCTATATATTTATATTTATATTTATATTTATATTTATATTTCATATATTTATATATATGTGTGTGTATGCATATATTACTGTACTTATATGTATATTAGTTGGAAAAGGCAAAACATAAGCATAACATAGTATCATTAACCGTTAAACCATGTACATTTTGAGAGAGCATCCAAAGCACGTCTTGCCTCGTCGAAAGCTGAAATCCAACTGACGGCAAAACTAGTCAAAATTTTTTTTTTTTTTTTTTTTTTTTTTTTCGGAAAGGAGGGTTCTCCAGCGATCTGGAGTCAGTGTTCGCTCGGATACGGTGGTGACAAGACCTACTGCGGCTGCTCCGTTGAATGCTTGTTGTTTACTGGAATGAGTGTTTATGTGTGCTCTACGAAGGACGCTCGCATAGTTATGCTTGACCGAAACTGACCACAAGTAAGTGAGACTTTTTAAATCTCGAGTAAGGTATCCGCGGATTCGTATAGATAAATAAAAAAATGAAAATGTCTTTATAAACATGTTATTTAAAAAAATATTTTGTTTATTGTTTTATTTCCGGTCCCTGATTTGAAATGTGCTAAACAACAAATATTCGAGTACGCACTCGAAAATCTTTTATTATTTTAGCTACATTGAGTTACAAATTGATAATTTATATTAATTTTATGTTTTTATATTCAGTTTTTCTGAAATCTTATGCATTCTTTTTTCATCGATGACATTTTTTAACGCCTACGTCACGTGATGTATCAATTAAATGGTAAAATTGACTCAAAACAACATCTATATATTTATATTTATATTTCATATATTTATATATATGTGTGTGTATGCATATATTACTGTACTTATATGTATATTAGTTGGAAAAGGCAAAACATAAGCATAACATAGTATCATTAACCGTTAAACCATGTACATTTTGAGAGAGCATCCAAAGCACGTCTTGCCTCGTCGAAAGCTGAAATCCAACTGACGGCAAAACTAGTCAAAAAATTTTTTTTTTTTTTTTTTTTCGGAAAGGAGGGTTCTCCAGCGATCTGGAGACAGTGTTCGCTCGGATACGGTGGTGACAAGACCTACTGCGGCTGCTCCGTTGAATGCTTGTTGTTTACTGGAATGAGTGTTTATGTGTGCTCTACGAAGGACGCTCGCATAGTTATGCCTGTCCGAAACTGACCACAAGTAAGTGAGAGTTATTAACCCTCGAGTAAGGTATCCGCGGATTCGTATAGATAAATAAAAAATTGAAAATGTCTTTATAAGTATATTATTTAAAAAAAAAATTTTTGTTTATTGTTTTATTTCCGGTCCCTGATTTGAAACGTGCTAAACAACAAATATTCGAGTACGCACTCGAAAATCTTTTATTATTTTAGCTACATTGAGTTACAAATTGATAATTTATATTAATTTTAAGTTTTTATATTCAGTTTTTGTAAATCTTATGCGTTTTTTTCATCGATGACATTTTTTAACGCCTACGTCACGTAATGTATCAATTAAATGGTAAAATTGACTCAAAACAACAACTATATATTTATATTTATATTTGTATTTCATATATTTATATGTGTGTGCGTATGCATATATTACTGTACTTATATGTATATTAGTTGGAAAAGGCAAAACATAAGCATAACATAGTATCATTAACCGTTAAACCATGTACATTTTGAGAGAGCATCCAAAGCACGTCTTGCCTCGTCGAAAGCTGAAATCCAACTGACGGCAAAACTAGTCAAAAATTTTTTTTTTTTTTTTTTTTTTTTTTTTTTTTCTTTCGGGAAGGAGGGTTCTCCAGCGATCTGCAGTCAGTGTTCGCTCGGATACGGTGGTGACAAGACCTACTGCGGCTGCTCCGTTGAATGCTTGTTGTTTACTGGAATGAGTGTTTATGTGTGCTCTACGAAGGAAGCTCGCATAATTATGCCTGTCCGAAACTGACCACAAGTAAGTGAGAGTTATTAACCCCCGAGTAAGGTATCCGCGGATTCGTATAGATAAATAAAAAATTGAAAATGTCTTTATAAGTATATTATTTAAAAAAAATATTTTGTTTATTGTTTTATTTCCGGTTCCTGATTTGAAGCGTGCTAAACAACAAATATTCGAGTACGCACTCGAAAATCTTTTTATTATTTTAGCTACATTGAGTTATAAACTGATATTTTTATAAATATTTTATGGTTTTATTCAGTTTTTTGTAAATCTATATATACATATGTGTGTATATCAATTGGAAAAGGTAAACCATAAGCATAACATTATATTATTGAGCGTTAAAGTATGTACACTTGGAGAGAGGCTCGAAAGCACGTCTTGCCTCGTTGAAAGCTGAAATGCAACTGACTGCAATAATAGTCAAAAATTTTTTTTTTTTTTTTTTTTTTTTTTTTTTTTTTTTTTAAATAATAGGCAGCTCTTGAGCGATCTGCAGTCAGTTTTCGCTGGGACGCGGTGGAGTCGAGATCCACTGACGCTGCTGTCCGGATGCCGGTTCCACTTCGAGAGAATTGATACTTTGATGAAAAATAAACATGGTTGTGGACTTTATGTTTTTTTCGCGACGCGAGACTTACGCTGACCAGCGGTCACCTCGACTCGATCCGGGTCGTGTCGCGTGTCGAACTTTCGGAAATGGACCGGGGAATCGAAAGGTCCCGTTCGTTCGGACGTCCGCGCTGACCAGCGGTCACTTCGACTCGATTTCGTGTGCCCGTGCGTTGCAAAAAAGAGAGAGTCGGCGGCCTTTCTCACTCGGAGTCGAGAACCGGCCTCTGCCGTTCCGTGATGTCCGGTCGCCGCTGACCAGCGGTCACCTCGACTCGATCCGGGTCGTGTCGCGTGTCGAACTTTCGGGTCACTTTGCCTTTGGTGTGAGAAGTCTCAAGAGGAGTTTTTTCATTTATATCAATTGGAAAAGTATATTATAAAGCAAACATTAGTATAACATTGTATTATTGAGCATTCAAGCGCGTACATTTGGAGAGAGCATCGAAACCACGTCTTGCCTCGTCTAAAGCTAAAATCCAACTGACGACAAAACTAGTCAAAATTATTTTTTTTTTTTTTTTTTTTTTTTTTTTTTCGGAATGGACGGTTTTCGAGCGATCTGCAATCAGTGTTCGCTGGGATACGGTAGTGAAAAGACCTGCTGCGGCTGTTTGTGTCCATGCCCCCCCCGGTTACACGATGCCGCTGTTCGCATTTGGAGAGAGCATCCAAAGCACGTCTTGCCTCGTCGAAAGCTGAAATCCAACTGACGGCAAAACTAGTCAAATTTTTTTTTTTTTTTTTTTTTTTTTTGAAAGGAGGGTTCTCCAGCGATCTGCAGTCAGTGTTCGCTCGGATACGGTGGAGTCAAGACCTACTGCGGCTGCTCCGTTGAATACTTGTTGTTTACTGGAATGAGTGTTTATGTGTGCTCTACGAAGGACGCTCGCATAATTATACCTGTTCGGAATGGACCTTCGGAATGGATGGTTTTCTAGCGATCTGCAATCAGTGTTCGCTGGGATACGGTAGTGAAAAGACCTGCTGCGGCTGTTTGTGTCCATGCCCCCCGGTTACACGATGCCGCTGTTCGCATTTGGAGAGAGCATCCAAAGCACGTCTTGCCTCGTCGAAAGCTGAAATCCAACTGACGGCAAAACTAGTCAAATTTTTTTTTTTTTTTTTTTTTTTAATAAGCTCTCGAACGATCTGCAGTCAGTTTTCGCTCGGACACGGTGGAGTCAACACCTGCTGCTGCTGCTGCTGCTTGATATCTTGACTTTGGAAATATTTCGCACGTGCTATAAATTGACTCCGGACTTTGTGTGAAATCTTTTTAGAACATCTTTTTAACTTTTAAATTATTTCCGACTTGTGTAAAAAAACTCGCATCTGAGTACCAAACTCTTTCCGAAGATAACCAAATTATGGACTAAAACGAGACTCTGATGAAAATCGATATGCTTGTGGACTTTGTGTTTTTTTCGTAACACGAGACTTTGAAAATATTTCGTGTTCAAACTCGACCGCATAGACAGGAGAACACATCGATAAGAGAGAGACTTGTCTGAGAACACACCTTAAATACTACAAAAAAAAAAAAAAAAATTTTTTTTTTTTTTTTAAGGAAATGATATTGTCTCGCCAGATCAGTTGGCATCATGCAGCGCTGCCGGGCGGCTGCTCTTCCGTTTCTCTCGCTTGAAGCCGAACTTTCAAATAATTCCCGACTTTGAAAAGTTTTGCCGAACTTTGAAATAATTCCGGACTTTATTAAATTTTGCCAATCTTTGAAATAATTCCCGAACTTTGAAATATCGACTTTGAAACTTTTTCAGAAATCGAGACTTTAATGAAAATCGACATGCTTTTGGACTTTGTATTTTTTTCACGAGACTTTGATAATATTTCGTGTTCATACTCGACTATGTTAAAAACTTTGAAAAAATTCCTCATTTTTACTTTTCTGAGTACTTAACTGAGCACGTAACAATGCATTACAGGTAAGGACAAAATCGCGAGACAACCGCAGAGACAGAAGGGCACGTCGATAAGAGGAAGGCTTGTTTGAAAAGGCACCTTAAGTGCGAAAAAAAAAAAATTTTTTTTTTTTTTTTTTTAGCCTGGATTGGGTATAAAAGGGAGTGACATTGGCTCGCCAGATCAGTCGGCATCTGACAGCGCTGCAAGCCGGCTGCTCTTCCGTTTCTCTCGCTTCGCTCTCGAACTTCAGAGGTGTTGGAACGACTCCTCTCGCCGCGGACTTGTAAAATTTTTTGGACACTGGAAACCTAACGGTGCTAACGAAGGTGTCTCGCGGAACTTGTGTTTTTTTCCGATACTCGCTCGAATCAGAGGTGTTGGAACGACGCCTCTCGCCGCGGACTTGTAAAATTTTTTGGACACTGGAAACCTAACGGTGCTAACGAAGGTGTCTCGCGGAACTTGTAATCTTTTTCCGAATCTCCCGCTCTCGATCATCAGAGGTGTTGGAACGACGCCTCTCGCCGCGGACTTGTAAAATTTTTTGGACACTGGAAACCTAACGGTGCTAACGAAGGTGTCTCGCGGAACTTGTGTTTTTTTCCGATACTCGCTCGAATCAGAGGTGTTGGAACGACGCCTCTCGTCGCGGACTTGTAATATTTTTTGGACATTGAACGTTGCTGGAGTTGGGGGGTCGCTGAACTTGTAATTTTTATTTCTACGCTTTCGCATCAGAGGTGTTGGAACGACGCCTCTCGTCTCGGACTTTTATTATTTTTGGACATTGAACGGTACTTACGAAGGGAATCGCGGAACTTGTATTTTTTTTACGCTTTCGCATCAGAGGTGTTGGAACGACGCCTCTCGTCGCGGACTTGTAAAATTTTTGGAAACCTAACCGTTTTAACGATGGTGTGTCGCGGGACTTGTAATTTTTATTGAAATATGCCTGTTTTTTTTTACAATTTACTATTATGTTGTTTCGGTAAAATCATTTTCCTTTCAGACGGAAATTTTTAAAAAAAAAAATGTAGTTTTCGCGTAATTAGCTTTCCAAATACTCTCCGCTTCAAAGTCTCTTCGCTCCATTCCGGATCGTGGAAAAGGTAAGTGTTTTTTTCATAAAATGTATCTTTCATTTTTCCAATTTCTTTTTTTTAACTCAACTTTTTTTTTTAAAAAAAACTCAAATGTATTCGTTACATTTTTTGTTAAACACATGCATGCACGCACTCAAAATCCATTTCCATCTTTTCGTAACCAGGCGCGAGAAGAAAAAGTCCGCTAGGGTCCTGGTACTAGCGGTGAAAAAACATCGAGAATTTTTTTTTTGGTTAGAGCGCGGGTTTTCTTCGGCTATCGTACATTTCATTAAAAAGAAATGGTTCCTAAAATTGCTGAGCAACCCGGTCTGTGAAGCCTCGTGGGAGGGGGAGACGGGTCGGCAATCCATCTTTTTTTCGAAACCAGGCGCGAGAAGATAAAAGTCCGCTAGGGTCCTGGTACTAGCGGTGAAAAAACATCGAGAATTTTTTTTTGGTTAGAGCGCGGGTTTTCTTCGGCTATCGTACATTTCATTAAAAAGAAATGGTTCCTAAAATTGCTGAGCAACCCGGTCTGTGAAGCCTCGTGGGAGGGGGAGACGGGTCGGCAATCCATCTTTTTTCGAAACCAGGGGCGAGAAGATAAAAGTCCGCTAGGGTCCTGGTACTAGCGGTGAAAACATCGAGAATATTTTTTTTTTGGTTAGAGCGCGGTTTTTTTTTCTTCGGCCGTCGCACATTTCATTAAAAAGAAATGGTTCCTAAAATTGCTGAGCAACCCGGTCTGTGAAGCCTCGTGAGAGGGGGAGACGGGTCGGCAATTTCTTATATATTTAGTGCTTTTTTAACGTTGCTCATTTTTGTATTCCACAGTACATCCCTACTTTGAGTTGAAAATAAAAAATCCACCGAAAAAAAATGTAACGAATAAATTTGAGTTTTGAGGAAAAAAAATGACTTGAACGAGAAGAAATTGGAACACAAAAGGTACATTTTTTTTTTTAAAAAAGTCTGCTCTCGTAATTGAGAAAAATAAGAGAGGGAAGGGTAAGAAGAAAGGGGGCAATTCGGATCCGAGCCATTCTTTGTGTCGTCCCACAGTGCGCGGTCCGAGATGACATAGAGTGGTAAAGATCGTAGGCTGAGATGACGAGGGCTGCCCCCTTTTTTCCTTTTTTTTAACAGGATGCTTTTCGCATCAAAATTCTCTTTTTTTCGGCATTTTTTATTTCGCGTGGAGGGGGGAGGAGGGAAGGAAAGGAATGAATTATTGCAAGTAGGTACTTTGGGGTTTTTTTTCTCAACCTCCATTTTTCTCCACTTCCGTGGTCATTTTGGGGGAGGCAGTAACTGGTCCATGAGGGAACGTTTCCGAATAATCTGGTTCCATTTTAGGTCGTTCTTGTCTCTCACGCGGATCCTGAGAGTAGCTTTACGTGTGGTTACCTTGCGGGCCCGGCCCGGAACCCTGGGGCGGGAATTTGTCGCGTCACGGGGCGCGGCCGATTTCCGCAGCAGATGCGGTGGCATGACTTTGTACTCACCGTAGATTCGGTTCCATGGATGGTCTGAGCCTCTCACAGATCGGTGGAAAATATGCCGTGTGGTCTTGCCGGGAGACAAGAGTCGACTTTCCTTTGAATTGAAAAAAAAATATCTATCAAAGGATGTCGATGGCCTGATTTGAAGAACCTTAGTGACTTCATCGCTTCCGAAGCATACGAAAGTCCTAGTACGATTTAGTTACTGGACAGCTTCTGTGAGGTATGGATGGAGTTGCTGCAGACATGGTAAAGCCTGCTTCAGGTGGGTGTAAATATCCATTGTGGATGGCCCATGCTGTAGAGTCGAGGTGGACGGTTCGGAGACGTACGGGTTTCTCGATGACGGATCGGCCTGTCTTTTTCAATCAGATAATGGAGGAATGAAAGTGGAGAGGAAAGAAAACCCCGAAAAAAAAAACAAAAAATTACTGAGTAGGGAGCGCGTGTGGGACGAGTCGAGGGGTCGCGCGCAGCAGGTGCCTCTCAAGGGAGGTTCGTAAGTCGTTTTGGCGACCTTTCGACATCGGACTGTGACGAGGGAAACGAAAGAGTTTTTTTATATCTACGCGCGCGCGCGCTTCTCTCTCGTCTGTCTATAACAGAGAGAGAGACAGAAAAAATAGGGGTAAAAAAAAAATCATCGTGATCTGGATATTTCATCCGGACTTACACGATTCATTTTTTAACGAGAGCAAACTTTCTGGTCCAATAAAGTATATTTCATAAAAAAAATATTGTGTCTTGTCTGATATTTTTGTGTCTTGTGTCATTTCTTTTTCTTATTCCCAAATATAGGGCGCACAGAAAAAAAAAGAGTATTTTGGAAAGCCGTAGGTTATGAACATTGTACATTCAATTAAAAACGACTTTTGTTTTTCAGCTACTGTAACATCGACAACAAACCCCAACCCATAAAAAAAAGAGTCGACTCTTCCCCCCTTCAAAACAGGTAGACGGCACCCTCCGTCAACCTGTTTTGAAGAAAGATTCGAAGGGTTTTTTTTTCAACCTTCGAACTAAATGCGAGTTTGTTTATCATTGATCCTTTTTTCGGTAAAAAAAATGACCCCTTGCCACGGAGAGGGGAAGGGGTCTTTTTTTGCCAAAAATATATTTTACATAAAACAAAAGAATTGTGGAGTTGCGATAGATTACAATATCGCAGCGGGTGGTAAATGGTGGGACTAAAAAAAAATAATAATAATTTTGTTTCGGTAAAAAAGACCCTTTCATTTAAACGAATTGGCATTTTTGGCATAAAACATCTTTTTCAAAAAAAAAAAAGAATTGTGGCGTTGCGATACGTTTGAATATCGCAGCGGGTGGTTATGGTGGGACACAATTCTAAAAAAAAAATTTTTTTTTCCTTTTCCATTTTTCGACCAAAACCAACATCTTCCAAACAAATGTTGGAAAAATGACTTGAACGAGAAGAAATTGGAACGCAAAGGTAATTTTTTTTTTAAAAAAAGTCTGCTCTTGTAATTGAGAAAATAAAAAACTTATCCGCGTGGAGGGGGGCGCGTAATGGAGAAAGGGGGCAATTCGGATCCGAGCCATTCTTTGTCGTCCCACAGCGCGCGGTTTCTATTCCGAGATGACGTAGAATGGTAAAGATCGCAGGCTGAGATGACGAGGGCTGCCCCCTTTTATCCACTTTTTTTTTCCAGGATGCTTTTCGCATCAAAATTCTCTTTTTTTCCGCCATTTTTTATTTCGCGTGTGTGTGAGGGGGGGAGGGAAAGAGTTGTAAGGAATGTATTATTGCAAGTAGGCATTTTGGGGGTTTTTTTCCCTCATTCTCCATTTTTTCTCCACCTCCGTTTTTTTTGAGAAGGGCAGAAAGTTTCCAGATGAAGTGGTTTCCGAATCCTGGTTTTTCGGTCAGGTCTTCTCGTCTCGTCGCAACGATCCTGAGAGTAGCTTTACGTGTGGTAGCCTTGCGGCGGCCCGGCCCGGAACCCTGGTGTGGGAATTTTGTCGCGTCACGGGGGCGCGGTGGATCCCTGCAGCAGATGCGATGGGCTGACTTGGATCCGCATCGTAGACTCGGTTCCATGGAAGGCCTGAGCCTCTCACAGATCGGTGGAAAATATGCCGTGTGGTCTTGTGGTGAGACGAGAGGCCACATTCCTTTGAATAATTATAAAAAAAAATAAATCTATCAAGCGACAAAGGAAGTCGGATGCCTGATTGAAAAACTAACAACTCCATTGACTCCGAAGCGAAACGAAAGTCCTTGGGCTTAGTAGTGGAGACGAAACGTCCAGGTGCACTGCTTCGTGAGTAAATGCTCGAGTTGACGCTAGAAACGGTAAAGCCTGACAGTCGGGCCTAAATCCATGTTACCCTAAGTTGTTTGACAGAATTGGGTGCCCCGTTTCTTTAGCAGAGTCACGTTGGACGGAGTCGGAAGCCGTTGGGACGGTGTCACTAACTGGACCGAGTCTGATTTCGGTCGGCAAGAGTCTGACTTTAATGACGGAATGCGGACTGCCTGGATCAAAAAGATAATGGAGGAATGAAGGTGGAGACGAAAGAAAACCCCGAAAAAAAACAACAAAAAATTACTGAGCAGGGAGCGCGTGTGGGACGAGTCGAGGGGTCGCGCGCAGCAGGTGCCTCTCAAGGGAGGTTCGTAAGTCGTTTTGGCGACCTTTCGACATCGGACTGTGACGAGGGAAACGAAAGAGTTTTTTTATATCTACGCGCGCGCGCGCGCTTCTCTCTCGTCTGTCTATAACAGAGAGAGAGAGACAGAAAAAATAGGGGTAAAAAAAAATCATCGTGATCTGGATATTTCATCCGGACTCACACGATTCATTTTTTAACGAGAGCAAACTTTTATTTTTTTATTTTTTTTTTCTGGTCCAATAAAGTATATTTCAAAAAAAAAAATATTGTGTCTTGTCTTATATTTTGTGTCTTGTGTCATTTCTTTTTCTTATTCCCAAATATAGGGCGCACAGAAAAAAAAGAGTCGACTCTTCCACACACCCATTTTTTCCTTCCCCCCCCTCAAAACAGGTAGACGACACCCTCCGTCAACCTGTTTTGAAGAAAGGTTCGAAGGTTTTTTTCCGTGGTTTTTTTTCACCTTCGAACTAAATGCGAGTTTGTTTTTGTTTATCATTGATCCTTTTTTCGGCAAAAAAAAGACCCCCTTGCCACGGAGAGGGGGGCATTTTTGGCACAAAAATATATTTTACATAAAAAAAAAGAATTGTGGAGTTGCGATAGATTACAATATCGCAGCGGGTGGTAAATGGTGGGACACAATTCTAAAAAAAAAATAATAATTTTGTTTCGGTAAAAAGACCCTTTCATCAAAACGAAGGAGCATTTTTGGCACAAAAAAAAAAAAAAAAAAAAAAAAAAAAAAAAAAAGAATTGTGGCGTTGCGATACGTTTGAATATCGCAGCGGGTGGTTATGGTGGGACACAATTCTAAAAAAAAATTTTTTTTTTTCTTCCCTTTTTCCGACCGAAACCAACTCTTAGCACTCTACCAAAAATGTAACGCATATATTTGAGTTTTAAGAAAAAAAAAGAAGTGTTAAAAAATGACTTGAACGAAAAGAAATTGGAACACAAAGATACACTTTTTTAAAAATCTGCTAATATATATATATATATATATATATCAATCCGGTTTAATCAGTTTTTATTTCTGATAAAGAAATCCAAATCCTTGAAAAAAAAAAAAAAAAAAAAAAAAAATTTTTTTTTTTTTTTTTTTTTCAATATATAAGTTATTTTAACTTATTCTTGACTCTTGAATGACTGCATTATGATAAGACTGATTGTAAGAAGATTCGTAAATCATTATATTTTTTTGGTTTCAAAAGCATTATGTTGTCTAGTCGCTGGGTGTTTTTTTCAAACTCAGATTCTAAAGGGCCCGTTTTTTACCCAGAGAAACATGTGTATTTGATATATTCATTTGAGTATTCTAAAGATGGATCTCATACTATCCGTGGACTTGTAATTTTTAAAGAAATGTGTGACATATACGACTGTCAAGCGTGGTATCGATATGCAGTTTTTGATAAACATTATGATACAAGCAAATCGTTTTTAGACAAGTTCAAAGAGAATCGTTATTATGTGGAGTATGGATCCATACAGGCCTATTAAATCTAATTTACATAATATAACTCAAATTCCTGAATACTAAATAGGTTCCAAATTCTTATTTCAAAAAAAAAAAAAAAAAAAAAAAAAAATTTTTTTTTTTTTTTTTTTATGTCTGTGTGAAACAAAACCACCACCCACGTCCTTTTGGATTGGAAACGAGCGAGAGGCGGAGTCCCACTCTCTTATAAAACGTCCTTCTCTCTCCCAACCGGATTCAGTCTCACCATGATGATCCAGCTGCAATTCACCGCTCGACCCGCTTTATGGGGCTTCGTCGGGAGAAAAGGCATGCTCTTTTGGCTCGACACCTCCGTCGCCGAGTTTTTAAGAAGGCCCGAAGGCGTGGAGGGCCAAGCCCCGGTCCAGGAGGTGGCGGACGACGAGGCCCTGGAACAGTACCCGTTGAGCTGGCTGCGGCGTAGAGTCGTGTCGCATTATCACCTGATCTGCCTGCTCTCCGATCTTCCTTCCAAAAAACTCCTCGAGACGGTCGCGTCGGAATTTCGAGTCGCTGTTTCGCAAGAAAAAGGGGTGTATAAGCTCCGGCAGTCGACCTCAGCGGATGCGATTCCCTTTCGGACGTTCATCGACGACCTCGTCCGCCGTAGACCGACCGCGCCGGCCTACTCGCCGGCCTCGCCCGCCCGTTGCCCCGCGAGCCCAGTCCACTCTGCCACGAGCCCCCGCTACACGCCGGCCTCGCCTGTCTACTCTCCCTGCAGTCCATGTATAAAGAAGAGTTTCTTGAGGGATTTTGGTAGTTGCATATGTTTGTTAGAAGGTTTAGAAGAGGTATGATCACGTATATTAGTAGCTGTTATTCCGTTGGAATACTTAGAAGAGGCATGATCAGTATAGAATCAGTCCAGGTTCGGATGCTCGAAAAAACCCCACGATGATTGCAAAGTTACACTTTATTTTAACATCTATTACGAAGGGGGGCGCACTTACAACTCTCGGAGAAAATCTCCGAACGAAGAATAGCAGGTTAACAAGACGAGCGCAGAGAGTCAAGTGCCCTCGTACATAGCAACAAACTGCCACTTTTGGCATGATAGAAAATCGCCAACATACACAAGTTCGCCCATGCACAATGGATAGTATACGCCAAATACAGTTAAAATGCAGCCGGCAAGATAAGAATTCAATTTAGTTTCCCAGCTGGGATGGGACAGGAAAGGTTGCCAAACGATAAAATGTTACACGTGTTATTATGTCTAATAAAGAGGCACACCAAAGGGATATCAGATTTTACTGCGCAGATGTTAAATTCTTTTTAGGGTTTTGTCGAGAAAGGAAAAGAAGCGTAAGCATAAATTTTAACTGCGAAACAGAGATGATGTCCATATAAGGTAATGCAGAATTGCCTCGATCGGAAATAGCAGACATCTGGAAATAGCTTTAAACGGTTGATTAATATGTGAGTGTATTTCTCACAGACAAAGTTAAGCAGCTGCCGATTTTTCGGTTAGAGAATTAATAAGCAAAGAAAATGGAAAAGGAATGAAGGACAACTTAAAACTAATTTTGAATTGAACAGAGACGGGGGGTGTAAAGGAATAATTTAAGAAAATAACCAATATATAACGAAATAATCGTTATATATATCACCCGGTGCACCACAAAAAAAACTTTTGCTGTCCAATGTGCATAGGCTAGCATAAAATATTATAACATAAAAACATACATAAATGCAAAAGTTTTTTTTTTTTTTTTATATGTATATGTAGAAATTTCAACGTCATGATGATGGAGACTTTTGTATTCAAAAACAGTCAGCAGTTCTAAAGTCTCTATATTTTTTTTACTATTTCTGTATATGGATCCAAGCTAGTACTGTATTTTTATATGTATACGTTGAGTCGACTCAGACAGTACAAAAATCTTACTGCAGCTTTGATTGTTATCATGACATAAATAAAATTTTGAAACATATACACAAAACATGAAACTAATACTAAATGAATATAAAATGGCAATACACAAAAATAACATAATAGTACTATATTTTTCAAAAAAATTAAAAAAGAGTAATATGATGTATATTAAAAAATAAAAATGTTTTTGTAAAAATTGTTTCATGCCGAAGCATAGGATGACAAAAAAAGAGGTGCTCCAAGCACGCCCATAAAAATATGCGTCACCCTGAATCTTGTGTACAACACAAGTATTATGGCATCGGCTTAGGGCCTAGCCTTAGATGAGGAGGGAATTGTGATGCTCCCCCGAAGACACTAGCGGTCTTCTGAAGGAGCCCACGTCGAATTACATGAAAAAAACTTGAATTGTTGTGAATTGGAATCACAATTCAAAAATTTGAATCGAAACTCCAATTCCAAAATTTTGTCTCTCAACACAATGAAGCTTGAACCCTTAGGGCATTAATTTTGAACGGGAACAAGACTTCAAAGGGAAGAATTCAAAAAGAAAAAAAACAAAAAAAATGTATATCATATAATAACTAATATGGGCAGACAATCCTAGAGTGAAGAGAGACGAAAAATATGTCACAATCGAGTGGGGTGATGAACAAGTCATATATAAAAACTGTGTTTTATTTAACTACATGAATCATTTGTTTACTTTTCTAGACTACAGTACCTGTTTATCTAACTATAATATGTTTGACTTATAGTACAGGAATTGTTAAGTGGGAGGTTAGCTAGTGGAAAAAATACTGAATTAATGAATATTGTCAAAGAAATTTTAAGTGTACTGCAAAAAGAAACAAAATAAAAGTAAATAAAATTTTAGTGAGTATGAAGACATATCTAAGTGTTAAAGGATAACAATGATACCTAATATTGTTTCTAAGAGATCTTCAGAGCAACAGTGATGGACCAGCCATGATATTGTTAAAGATCAGTCAAAAACAACATACACACAACCATGAGCTCTTTGGTTGGATATGTGGTATCATAAACATGACATAAAAAATAATAAATAGTGTTTTTTACATTAGCTTCTGTTTCTTAGATTGTATGTGTGAGGTTGATAAAACGTATTAAAGTTAGTGTTGTTTATATGACTTGATGCATCAAATAAATGTCCATAACGAGGAGGTGCTAATAAAAGTCTATCAATATGTACCCGAAATGCTGTGTTATCAGGAGTATACAACCTTTTAATTGAGAATGACACAGGGGAATGTTTACAAGTGACAATATATGGACCAGTATACTTTGTTTTAAACTTGTCATTTGATTTTAGATATACAATGTCTTTTAAGAAAATGGATCTTAATTTAGCTTTCTGACCGTAATATTTATATCTTTTATCTTGAGCAGATTTAATGTTGTTATAGGCTTTGTGATATATCTTACTCAAATCATCAAGTAATTTGTGGACTTCAATATGTTTATCAAGAAAGGGTTGGTTGCACGACTGATCAAAAGTGTCAAAAATTAGAGAAAGTTCACGTCCAAAATGAAGAAAATTAGGAGAATATAATGTAGTTGCATGTTTCGAACCATTATAAAGTGATTTGTGTATAAATACTGCATTTTCGAATGAATGACCTTCTTGTAAAAGAATATTAACTGAATATTTGATTGACTTATTGATTCGTTCTGCAATCGCATTTGATTGTGGTCTCGAGGCCGAACTGTGTAATACCTTAATGCCCATTGTATCATTAAAAATGTTATATACCTGAGACGTGTACTGGGGTCCTAAGTCTGATAAGACAACCGAAGGTCTCCCAAAGGTGGTTATGTAAGAGAATAAGCATTTAACAACCTTACTCGCAGATATGTCATTAAGTGGAAAGAGTTCAATATGTCTCGAAAAATGATCAGTGATAGTTAAAACATATTTTCCATTAGCAAACGGTCCAAGGAGATCTGTACTAATAGTGTGACCAGGGTACCTGGGAGTGTATGTAGGCTGCAAAGGTGCGGGTGGAGTTTGGTGATGTTTAGTTTGAAGACATTTGATACAGGATGCGACAAAGTTTAAAGTGTCTACATACATACCCTTCCAAAAATATCTACCTGACAAGAATTCATAAGTTTTATTAAAGCCAAAATGAGATAAATGTGAAATTGTTAAGACTTTGCTTTTAAGTGAATTTGGAACAATAATGTGATACGAAAAAGTGTTATTAAAAATATTTTCCTTCTTTAACATTAACACTTTCGAATCAGGATGAATGAAGTAGTTAGGAAATTTTTGAGAAGATCCTTTCTTTAAGATTTCTTTATAAACAACAGACAAAGTAGGGTCATTTTGTTGTTCAGTAGCAAATGTTTCATTCGAAATTTCTAATAAAGGGTCAGGATTTGTTTGTGTACCAGAAATAAGGCAGTTAACATGCATATTAGAATCACTCGAGCTGGAGTGTGGAGTATCACATTCTACAATAGGTAAGGGTTGAGTGTCATGAATAAGTTCAGGGTTTGTAGCTAAAGTCTGTTGATTATTTTCAAAGTTACAGCGAGATAAATAGTCAGCGAGTACATTCTTTTTACCTGGAATATGTTGAAATTTGTATGTGTATTCTGAGAGATCCATGAGCCAGCGAGAGATAATATCAGCCGGATTTCTAGTTTTGTTGTACTTTTCTAATGGTTTACTATCTGAAAGGATTACAAATTCTCTGTTGTATAAATAATATTTGAAAGCAGTAACTGATTTATGAATCGCCATGAGTTCTAATTTAAGTGCAGGATATTTTTTTTCTGATGCTTTTAAAGATTTTGAAAAGTATGCAACAGGTAATAGTTGTTTATCATGTTCTTGTAGTAAGACACCAGAAATAGCAATATTTGACGCATCAGTATTTAAATAGAACTTTTTGTTCCAGTCAGGTAATCTAACCATGGGTGGATTAAAGAATATCTTCTGTATGGTGTCCATAATTTTTTGATGTTTGCTTGTCCACTTAAATTTGGCTTTTGGAGTAGTTAAGTTTATGAGAGGTTGTACAAGTTCAGAAAAGGATGGAACAAGAGATTTGTAAAATGTAATGACGCCTATGAGTGCTTTTAATTGACGTTTTGTTGTAGGTGTTGGAAAAGATGTTATTTTTACAATGTTCGACTGAACAGGAGAAATAGTTTGATTTTCTATGTGAAATCCAAGATAATCTAAACTGGTTTTGTGAAAAGTGCATTTGTTAGGGGACAGCGTTAAATTATATTTTACTAGTATTGCAAGAATTTTATCCAACTTCTCACACATTTCTTGATATGAATTGGCACCAACAATAAGATCATCTTGGTAGGTATAGACACCTTCTAACTGTAATTCATCAAGTAAGGAGTCCATTAAAGCTTGGAAAATTGAGGCGCTAGATTTTAAGCCGAATACTAATCTCTTATACCGAAAAGAACCGAACATTGTAGTGAATGTGAGCTGATTTTGAAATTTTGCAGGCAAATCAATCTGATGATATGCCTGATGAAAGTCAAGAGAAGAAAAAAAACGATATTGTGAAAGATTTGAAATAATAGTTTGAATTTTTGGAAGTGGATAGGACGAACCTTGAATTATAGTATTAACCATTCTGAGATCTAATGCGAGTCTATATTTCTGTATACCTGTACCGTCTGGTTTCTTTTTAACAAGAAGCATGGGGCAGGCCCATTCGGAACAATGACGTTCAATGATATTGGCATCAAGTAACTGTTTGATTTGATTTAAAACATCCTTTTGCACAGCTTGGGGAAGAGGGAAAGGGAGAGTCTTTATGGGGTAATCATTAATGAATTTCAAATCAGGTACAATTTTATCAGTATGACCAAGTGTGTCTAATGATTTGGAAAAGGCAGGATAATAACTAAGTAGCAATTTAGTTAGGTTCTTTGCTTCGTCAGATTTTAAGTGAGAAAGTTTAAAATCATTAGCCGATAACTCCTGCTTTCTTTTTTGTAAGATTTCATTAGACGCCTGAATAAAATTTACAAAGTGCTGTTCTGAGTTATTTTGCTTGTCAGACATTTCAGAAGTATAGTCGCGAATTTCCTCAATCTCAGATAATTGACCTATTTTTGTGTGTTTAGGGAGATGAATGGTCTTTTCAGAAGTGTTTTTAAGTGTTATTGAGAAGAACTGATGTATTTGTGAAGTTTTTTTTCTTTTATTGGATAATTTGTTCATTTGAATAATGGCATCATTTCCTGTTAATTCTTTTGTTTGTGCCAAATATTCAAAAAGATAATTTCTGTCATTGTTGATGTTATTGAAGGTGTAAACAGAGCACCATATTTGTTGTTGATGTTCTACTATAATTTTTCGAGTTAAGAACACCGCTTGATTCAATACAACATCACTCAAAGAATTGCATGATTTTGATTGTTTCTCTCCAGAAGATTCTTTACTGGTTTTTAAAGGAACAGAGAAATTATTGTTGACGTGGAGACACTTGTTAAAAGTATCGATGACAACATTGTATCTAGTTATGAAATCGAAACCTAAAATGCCTTCAAAACTGGAAGAGTCAGGTATGTCAACAACATAAAAGTGATGTGAAAACGCTTTCTGTTTTAGCTTAATGGATGTTCTGATGCAGGCGGAAAATGAGACATCAGAATTGACAGTTTTAATATTGACGTCAGTGGACAGTCTTTTATATTTTAAGACAGGTTTAAGTTGATTAAATAATTTTTGTGAAAGTAAAGATATACTACTACCAGAATCAGCCAATAAAGTAATATCATGGTTTGCTATAGTGGCTTTAACAAGAGGGAGGGATGGTGACATAGTGTTTACACTACAAATTATCTGAACATTATCACTTTCTGTTTGTGTACTGATGTTATTTGCTATCTTAATAGAGTTAAAAGTTTGGGAAGCTACTGAATTAACTAGTCTCGAACTTGAAATTTTAGGTAATACAGGGTCAAAAACAAAAGTTGCTGATGTAGAAGTATTAGACTGAGACACAACACCATCAGCATAAAAATTGTATCTCTGATTCAGTTTTCCTGGAATTGTGGAGTGGAATTCGTGTAATTATTTTTTCTTTGAGTGTTTGCTCTTTTCCATTTAAAACAAGAGAGAGCATCATGATTGTTTCGTCCACATAACTGACAAACAACTGGTTTTTTTGTGAAAACTTGTGTGGGGAATAACGCCTAGTGTAGTTTCGATTTTTGTAATTTTTTTTGAAGCGTGAAACACCTGCGGAATGTTTTGGTCTAGTCTGGAAATTTTTTTGCTCAGTTTCGGTTTTAGTATCATGAGGGACAAAAGATAATGCATTTATTTTCTCAGAGATTTCTTTCAGTTGCGATTCGATGAGATTTTCTGGTCTGTGTACCGAGGGTAAGGAATGTAAGATTTTTTCATTCCTTAAAATTTCATGAAGAGTTTGCGCTCTTTCAACTGCTGTTTTATAATCATTAATGCCTTCTTCCTGTAATTTTATTCTAATATTTGAAGGAAGGGCTTCTAGAAATTTCATAAGTTTAATAGTGTTGCGTGCACTTTCGTCGTTGATATCTGCATAAACAGTCGCCGCAAGAACATTTAGTCTATGAGCTAAGTTTTTTATCGTCTCAGACGGCATAAGTGCTAAACTGGACAGCTCAACAGAGGCAACACATTTACTAGGGGGGGCGAAAAATGACGCAAATTCCTTTTCCAGCAAATCGAGGTCTGTTATCTTTTGCAGGTCGGGATTTTGGGCTAGAAATTTTTGTGCAGGCCCAACTAACTTTCCCTTTAAGATTGCAATTGTTGTTTGTGGGTTGTATTTATTAATTTCTGCACAGACGCGAATTTGATCAAAGAAAAATTTAAGTAAATCTGGATCTCCATCAAATTGAATGATATTTATCGGAATTTGTTTTGCCGCCATGATCAGTTTTTTTTTTGTTTGTTTACGCTCACAAGTTTTAGAGAAATTGTTACACAGACCTGACTTATACTCTAAAGCACATTGAAAACAAGTAAATTTCCTAGCTAGTAAAAATACCTAAACTAGCAAAATAAATAGATTTTAAAATATACCTCACTTTAAAGATATCTTATTTGAACCTTTTATGACAGTAACGCAAGGAAGCACATACAAAATTAACACATTTAGAAAATAAATTAAATAAAATGGCAAAATAATTACACTTTGAAACATATATCTATATATTCCTTCACTTTAACAAAGTACTTACTTTAGATAATGAAGTAAAGAAAACTCTATAGAAAACCGCAAAAACTGTTAGCAAGCAAGAAAAAAAGAAAAAAAAAATCCTTTAACTTCTTTACTCAAGGAAAAAAAATTCCTTTTTTTGTAACTTAAAACCTTCTGATTTATTTATATGTTTTGGATGAAAAAGAATGTTCTTATTTTAACCTTGTAATTAAAGTTCAAAACTGGTTAAACACATTTAAGCATATTAGAGAATCTAAATACAAATTAAAAAAAACAAAAAAAAGGGGTGGGACGTAAAATATGAAACAATAGCACATAAATGCAAATAACTGATAAAAACTGCATAAAATGTCATAAAAATAATAACTAGAAATGACAACAGTTACCGTGCTTTCGCAATTTAAAAAAATCTTTGCAAAAACACAATAACAGGATTATAATAGTTATGTTGAAAAAAATATGATTTAAAAACACCAAACTGCAATATTGATTATGATGAACTGACTGTGGAAGCAGAACATAAAGTAAAGAAAATACTTGGGGTAACTTACAGATTTAGTTTTAAAGAAATAATTAAATGATTACTAATTTAATAAGACAAAACTTAGGGAACTGGGGCACGCTCTGCTCCCACATTCAAAATGTAGACTTTTTTGAGGTTGGATTTTCATTGTGCACTTTTTTTCTTTTTTTTTTTTTTTATCTTTTTTTTTACTGACGAATAGCAGATAACTTATCAAAGGTAGTGACACATCATTTTTTTTTATTCTTAGTTGGAATTCTGTTATTTAGTTACTAATTTTTGTGCACTGTTAACTGATTCATACGATGAATTCTTTCTGATGGATTTTCACCGAATTGAAGACTTATTTTGTATGTGCAAAATTTTTTTTTTTTTTTTTTACTTTCGTTGCAGACACCCGCGAATGAATCACTATTTTTTTTTGCACGATGAATCACTTTGCTATGCATAACAACACAATGAACTTTCTGTAGATTACGTTCACTGACGACACAAAACCAACACTGGTATATAAGCACAAGTTGAGCACACCGTAACAGAAGCACAAAATGCTAGGCGAAATCGATGATCACACACAAATCACACACAAACGAGTGGAAAAAAGAAGGGTGGGCGCCCCAGCGCTCAGGTGATACTTGGCCGCATATTTCTTTTGAAGATGGAATTTCACGGGGAAACGCTCCGAAGCACTTGAGCTGCAGAGGACAGGGGAGGAAAAGGGGGCGTCCAGGAAAGGAACTTCAGGACGGGAACACCACTTGTCGACGCCGAGCGCAGATGAAGTCGGGGAAATCAATTCCACATCTGTTGACTTTTAGCAGGCAAGACTACTAGCAGTTGGATTTTTTTTTTTACCGGGGATGCAGAGAAGAAAGAAGAACCAAAATCATCACATCCGCCGTAAAGTCGCAGTTGATTGTGCCCCCCTCCATATTTTTTTTTTTTTTTTTTATGTGGGGAAAAACGAAAGAGTCAAACGGTACCAGTTATTTATATAAAGAAGAGTTTCTTGAGGGATTTTGGTAGTTGCATATGTTTGTTAGAAGGTTTAGAAGAGGTATGATCACGTATATTAGTAGCTGTTATTCCGTTGGAATACTTAGAAGAGGCATGATCAGTATAGAATCAGTCCAGGTTCGGATGCTCGAAAAAAACCCCACGATGATTGCAAAGTTACACTTTATTTTAACATCTATTACGAAGGGGGGCGCACTTACAACTCTCGGAGAAAATCTCCGAACGAAGAATAGCAGGTTAACAAGACGAGCGCAGAGAGTCAAGTGCCCTCGTACATAGCAACAAACTGCCACTTTTGGCATGATAGAAAATCGCCAACATACACAAGTTCGCCCATGCACAATGGATAGTATACGCCAAATACAGTTAAAATGCAGCCGGCAAGATAAGAATTCAATTTAGTTTCCCAGCTGGGATGGGACAGGAAAGGTTGCCAAACGATAAAATGTTACACGTGTTATTATGTCTAATAAAGAGGCACACCAAAGGGATATCAGATTTTACTGCGCAGATGTTAAATTCTTTTTAGGGTTTTGTCGAGAAAGGAAAAGAAGCGTAAGCATAAATTTTAACTGCGAAACAGAGATGATGTCCATATAAGGTAATGCAGAATTGCCTCGATCGGAAATAGCAGACATCTGGAAATAGCTTTAAACGGTTGATTAATATGTGAGTGTATTTCTCACAGACAAAGTTAAGCAGCTGCCGATTTTTCGGTTAGAGAATTAATAAGCAAAGAAAATGGAAAAGGAATGAAGGACAACTTAAAACTAATTTTGAATTGAACAGAGACGGGGGGTGTAAAGGAATAATTTAAGAAAATAACCAATATATAACGAAATAATCGTTATACCATGCTACACGCCGGCCTCGCCTGTCTACTCTCCCTGCAGTCCCTGCTACACGCCGGCCTCGCCTGTCTACTCTCCCTGCAGTCCCTGCTACACGCCGGCCTCGCCTGTCTACTCTCCCTGCAGTCCCTGCTACACGCCGGCGTCGCCCCGCTACACGCCGGCCTCGCCTGTCTACTCTCCCTGCAGTCCCTGCTACACGCCGGCGTCGCCTTCCTACACGCCCCAGCCAAAGAGTCGAGGATCTTCCCCCTCCGTCGTCACTTGCAGCTCCAGCGATTCCAGCGACTCGGAGGACACTGCACCGAGCTTCCCTCAGGATTCCAGTATTACCATTATCCTGGACAAAATACCAGCGACGAAAGTCATTATCAAGTCGAAAGGACTGATACAAACCATTTACGCGTAACCTGGTCCATGTCTGTATGAAAAAAGATTCCTCGATAAAGGTTGTTCTGTTGTAAAAGGTGTGTTTCTTTCCCAGCAGAAAAAGGGGGTTGAAGGAAGTTGCCACAGCAACTTCCTTCAACCCCCTTTTTCTGCGAAAAAGGCTTTGCCAATCTTGGACATTTTGAAACGGATCCGGTCAAGAGAAACGATCCAATGTTAAAAAATATTAAGATTCATTGAAAGCGATGTGTTTTTTTTTTAGAATCAGGTTTCTCTCACACAAAACAAAATCAATCACACAAAAGGTACCCAAGACATACGGTTTAAAAAGACTGTTATTTTCTTTTAAAAGTTTCTGTAAATCTTTATCCTCACCCAAAATTTATAGTGTTTTACAAAAAAAACAAATCTATGGCTTAGTTCATGGGTTGTCGTCACAAAAAGGGATGGAGTCAAAAAAGTGAATCAAAAGATACTATTTAAAATTCCATGAGGGCATGACTCAAAATAAACAGATAGCGTGCAAAAAAAAAAAAAAAAAAAAAAAAAAACTAGATAATCTTTTGAAGATCTCGCTTTCTGCATTGAGAGACGTTTTTGCATACGACGTCTTTGTTTGGCTTCGGCTTTTTCAATATCTGATAATTTTCGTTTGACCATTTTTAAATATATTAGTTTCTTCTTTATTACAATGATTGTAAGCATTTTGATTTTCTATTCAAATAAAAATTCTTCTAAAAGTAAAGAATTTCGCATAAAATGGTAAGATTTTAAAAGTGTCCACGTCACGGGGGTCTGCACGACCGAAAAAAACAACCATTTGTCCAAATGGTTAAAAAAAAAAAAAAAAAAAAAAAAAATTTCCGACATTATAAAATATGTAATCACGCTATATTATATTATTTAAAAAAAAAAAAAAAAAAAAAATTTTTTTTTTTTTTAATATAATATAGCTATATTATATAGATAATATTATATAGATTATATAGATAATTTTTTTTTTTATATATATAAATATATATCGACATTATAAAATATGTAATCACGCTATATTATAATATTATCTATATAATATAGCTATATTATATTAAAAAAAAAAAAAAAAAAAAAAAAACATGTTCTGACGTAATAGACTCATTCGCTATAGCTAAATCCAAGTCTTTTTGACAGTATCGTTTGTAATACATTATTAAACTTGGTCTTTGCAAAACTTTTATTTATAATAATATGAAAAAAAAAAAAAAAAAAAATTTTTTTTTTTTTTATGTATATCTGATTTTAAAATTTTAATCCGCAGTCACTTTTCGTTCTGAGATGGCGGAGACAACACTGGCTGCTGTCGATGAGCGTGCCCCAGTGCCCGATGCCGCTGGCCAGTATTTGTCTCGAAGATTATGCTGCGTGTACTGCAGAAAGCGGAGAGGAGGGTCCGGAATTATACTGAGACGCTGCGGCCACGAATTCCATGCGGGATGCATCATATACAAAATTAAAGAAGATTTGAAAACACCCGAGCCTACGCTGACGTGCTACGCCTGCTCCACTCCCCTCCATTGGCGCGAGTTGCGCGCTATATGTACGATACTATACCATCCGCACAGCTACGCGAGACCGAGAATGAGAAAAACTGATTTGATTTTAGAAAAAACTTTGACTAAGATCATTAGAAAACTGAAAAGAAACGATGAATCATAAAAAATTAGAGACTGATGTGATACAAACAAAAAAGTTTGTAATATTTACTTTGAAAATTTTTTAGAACATTGTTTCTTTGAACTTTGAAATTATTTCCGTCTTGTTTTTTTTTTTAAAAAAAACTCGCATCAGAATACCAAACTTTTTTTTTTTTTTTTTTTTTTTTTTTTTTTTTTTTTTTTTTTTACAATATATATAGCGTCTCCTCTCGTAATCGCATTTCACACTTCTTTGGACAGTTGTGTGTTTTTTTTAATAAATAACGTTTCTTTTCACAATAACATCTCACACCTCTTACGGCTGTACTGTGTGGCGGGTCATCCCAGAATTTTGTAACGTATATTTCCTGATCATGGATATTCCGACTCCTAAAGGGACAGTGACGTTTGATATACATAAATTTGGTCAACAAGACTGGGAGAACAATGGCTATAAGAAATGTATTTGTTTAATAGAAAGTCGTCAAAAGGATGAGAAACGTATATTAAAAACATTCAAAATTAGTCAATATTCATATTTCGAAGAACCCTTTTCTTCATTAACAGAACAGCTGAGATCTATTGGTTATACTGTTGAACATCCTTTGAAGCATTATCGAACGCCCTTTGATGACGCCTTTATATATAATTTTAAGACAGAGGATTTTTATGTACAGATTAAAGTATATTATGGGCCAGGGTTCTTTTTGCCTTAAGCCAAGCTATAAGAGGTCACACAAAAAAAAAAAAAAAAAAAAAAAAAAAAAAAAAAAAAAAAAAAACATTTGCAGTCAGTTTTTCGCTCGGCCATATGAAGTTATACCGCATAAAGTTTAAGCCTTATAAAGTTAACAGTTTGCATAATCGTCTCACACCTTTACAAAACATGACTAGTGTAGAAGTCTCCGATAGTGACAATTTGCAAAATTCTTTTAACCCTTTCTTGGGTAAAACATCAACCAATTACATATTACGTGGTCCACGGAAACAGAGATTGAATAATGTGCTACGCTGTTTTGAGTCTAATGCAATGACGATGGCCTATATTATAAACGAGTTATTTCAAAGACCTGCTGTTGAATGGCATATTTATGATGCCATACCCACGATCCCAATAGATTACTCGCAACTTGCTCAAAACGATAAGTGTGTCTTGTGCAAAATCAAGTTTCGTCCTTTGGAGGCGGTTAAACTGTTACCCTGTCTTCATTGTTACCACGATGCGTGCCTAGCGAATTGGTGTAAAGAAAACGACGATTGTCCGTATCGGGAAAACGAAGACGACGACGACGAAAGGAGCCATTGTAAACAAAAGGTTCACTTTCCCAAGGATCCAGAGTTTCTATGGCGTAACGAAATGATTCTTCAATTAATGGACGTTTTATTTCAAAAACATGAATTTTTTAGAGAGTTTATATTGAATCGTATCAATGAAAGTGTTT
The DNA here is from genome assembly GCA_964019185.1 of Maratus speculifer. Classification (NCBI taxonomy): domain Eukaryota; kingdom Metazoa; phylum Arthropoda; class Arachnida; order Araneae; family Salticidae; genus Maratus; species Maratus speculifer. The sequence continues at coordinate 100,043,371 of OZ025302.1, forward strand.
CGACGAGTGTGGATAAAAACCTGGATGAATGTGCCATTTGTTTTGAACAGTTTCAAAAGGAGCCCAAACAACTTCCTTGCACTCACAAGTTTCATGAACTTTGTATCCAAACATGGTTCGAGAGAAAAAACACGTGCCCTTTGTGCAGATTTAAAATGGAAAAATTGTTATAAAAATGTAAATTTTATCACGCAGTCAATGTTTTGCTTAAAGAAATTGTGTCCTTATAGCGATGTAAATAAATATGTATTTATAATTGTAAATAAATAAAACTTTTATGTTTTTAAAATATTTCGTGTGACTTTTTTTCCCAAAGAGGAGTGTTCACGAAAGTTGTTTTGTCAACTACCTCGATATACAAATCTTCAGGTCAATGACCTGAAGATTTGTAATTTTACAAGCGCCAGAAAAATAAATTTTTTTCTTCTCAAAAAAAAAAAAAAAAAAAAATTTTTTTTTTTTTTTCGCGCTAGTTTACTGGCTCTCAGAAATTTTTTTAGTGTAATTGTTAAAAAAAAAAAAAAAAAAAATTTTTTTTTTTTTTTTTTTTGACATAAATATTAGCCTGCGCATCAGACGTGTCTCATTCGACGCCTCCTCTTGTCACTCGTCGACATGGCCACGTTTCTTCAAGATTCCTTTCCTGATTCCGAGAACAATCTGACCTCGGTGAAAAATTTCACTCTCGAAAAACTTTCGAACGCGTCCTCGCCGGAGCTAGAAACTTCCGTTTCTCTTAAACTAGACCGGGATCTTTTACAACCCGATGCTGCTGCTGTTGCTGCTCCTCCTGCTGCTGCTGGTGGTGATGATGATGATGATGATGATGACGACGACCACGATGACGATCGAGGAGACGACTCCCCGAAACGTGAACCCGAGGCGTCCCGAGATCTCGCAGACCCTGCGACGCCGCCCGTCGCGTCCCTCGGCGGCCGAGAGGATCCGCAGCGGAAGCGGGCACTCGAGACGCCGAACGAGCGTTCGAAAACTTCTAAACCGAAACGAGAGTCTGAGAAACGTTTTGAAGCCCGAAAGTCGAGCCGCGAGTCTCGGGTGCTGCAAAAGTCAAAAAAACATTTAAAAAAAACTAAAGTCGAGCGGCGACAGTCTCGGGTGCAAAAGTCAAAGAAAAAGTTGAAAAAAAATAAAGGCGAGCATCGAGAGTCGAAGAAGAAAAAGTTAAAAAGATTTCGGCGACGGCGGCGCCCGGAGAAGTACCAATGGAGAATTGCCGTCTCCGACGAGCCCGGCGTCAACTACTCCGAAATCTGTCGCATTTACGATTTCGATCGGATCCGGTTTATCAAGGATCGCGTTCCGCGAACGTCGTGTTCGTATTACACGGACGGATCCAAGCGGCAAGAGCACGCCGGGTGCGCCTTCACCGCCGTGTCCGACGACCGACGGACCGTCGTCGCGGAAAAACAAATCCGCATTTCCGACGGTCTGTGCATAGTCACGGCCGAACTCCAGGCGATCAAGGAGGCCGTGACGGACGCGCGCGAGAGGGGCGTCCGCGAACTGGACGTCTATACGGATTCCAGAGCGGCGATCGGATTCGTCGAGAGATCCTGTCTTCGACGACATCGAGTGGCCGATCAGATCAGAGATTTCGTCGCGAAAAATAAAATTAAAGTCTTTATGCACTGGATCAAATCTCACGCCGGTCACGTCCACGGCGATCGGGCAGACGCGTTGGCGATAGCCGCCGCGACCAGGGACGAGGTGGACGTGACTGTGGAACCCTTTCCGTATCGAACAGAAACGCGTCGTCGTCGCGACCCGATATGGGTTCGACGCAAAAAGGCGAAAAAAGAACAAAACACGAAGAAAAGAAAGAAGAGCGAAAAAACACGCCGCCGCCACGACCGAGGATCGGTCGTGGACGCAAAGAGGCGAAAAAAAGAACAAAAAACAAAAGACAAAAAAAAAAAAAATAAGAGCGAAAAAACACGCCGTCCCGACCGAGGATCGGGTAGAACAATGTAACTTAGTAACAATGTAAATAAGTATATATTTATAGTTGTAAATAAATATAACTTTTATGTTTGAAAATGTTTCGTGTAATTTTTTTTTGTACACTATAAAGTTTTGATTATTTTTTTTTGCATGCACTTTGCAAATTTTTCTGGCGTCTGTAAAATTAAAAATCTATATAGGTCATTGATCTTTGACCTTTGACCTTCATTTTTTATTTGGGAGCTACTTGAAAAAAATTTTCTGAGAGCTGGTTGAAACAAATTTAAAACGATTACGATTGTATAACGAATATTATATATATATATATATATATATATATAAAAAATTACTGACTACTTCTCCTTTAAGGTAATTACCCTTAAGGTAATCCCTTGATGTTAATCTTCCTCTTTTTTACCTCTTTATTCTGACATGTTAATTAAAGTAAATTTTGACTCATAAATCTTTTTTATCTTCAGTAAAAAATCTAAAACCCTAAGAAGATGAAATTATTTTTTTCATGCACTTTGCAATTTTTCTGACGTCTGTAAAATTAAAAATCTATATAGGTCAATGACCTTTGACCTTTGACCTTCATTTTTTAACAACAATTATGATTGTATAACGAATATTAATATATATATATATATATATATATATATATTATAATGATTTTAAACATTTTGATTTTCCTATTCAATAATAAATTCTTCTAAAAGTAAAGAATTTCGCATAAAATAGCAAAATTTCAAAAGTGCGGACGCACGGGGGTCTTCACGACCAAAAAAAAAAAAAAAAAAAAAAAAAAAAAAAAAAAAAAAATTTTTTTTTTTTTTTTTTGTACTATAATGTAACACAAATTCCTGAATATTATAAAAGTTTCAAATTGTTATTTCATTAAAAAAAAAAAAAAAAAAAAAAAAAAAATTTTTTTTTTTTTTTTTTTTTTTTTTAAAATATAAATGGGATTTCTTGATAAATCTAAAAATGACTTTTCGCCGGGAGATTCGCAGAGTCAAGATCTACTAACGTGTCGGTTCCACTTTCAGAAAATCGAGTGGCTAATCCCTCTTTTTTTATTTCGAGTCAATCTCTCGTTGCCACCATGTCGTTCGTGGTCGTCTACAATATTCCCGGAAAGTCTTCGATCCCTCATCATTATCTTACCGGGATTGTCGGTTCAGATTGTTTCGTCTATTGGCTGTGTAAGGACGTCGCCGCCGTTTTGGGGTACAGCAGATCCTACGCGAGAAGACTGAGCGATAAGAAAGTACGCGATGTTACGGGGCCTTTGGATAACGTAGGTCCCGATTTCTTACGGAAACGGATAATTTCTCATTTCGATTTGAGTTTTTTGCTCAAAAAAGCTAGAAGGAGTACGGTGCGAGACTTTGAACGGAAAATAAACAGCCCAGGTACCCGAGTGGCAGTGAATCCCGGAGGAGACGTTACAAATTTAAAAGATCCTACTTATGTAGTGATAACCGAGACGAAAGAAAACCACCGCTCATTTTTCCTCTGGTTAGAGACGTTTAAAGTGACGGTGTTTGAAAATCTATACAGCATGCCAGTTTTAGACGATTCATTCGTATCGTCGTTCATAGAGTACGCCGAACCACCTGAAACGATCCCCGAGAATTTTCCGCCGGCGATTTTTTATAAATGTAACGGACGCACAATCAAATATTTACCCGAACCGTAATTTTTTTTTTCTCTCGATATCCTCTACTAATGACAGTTTTGAAGAGTCCAGCGCTGACTTAATTAATTGTGAGATATTTTTTTTTTATAAGCTTGGAAAGAAAAAAAATAAAACACACGAAAAACTTTTAAAATATTAAATAATATATTTATTTATATATCTATAAATGTTACATTCAAGTGTACATTGTTGCGAGGACACAATTGCTTTAGATTACAAAAAAAAGTTGTGAGGTTACATTTGCGAGTTTTTTTTTCGCCTCGTCACAAGTTTTTTTTTGATGGTAGATTGCCCCCCCCCCGCGTCGTCTGGAATCACCTCTTTGTCTCGACAGTTTGTCCAGAATAATTATAATAACGATATTTTTGAGAATTATAATTATTGTAACGATAATTTCGGGGATTGTAACGTCTCCATCTGCGAGTTGTTTCGCCTCGTCCGTGTCCGAGTCTCCGATGGTAGCCCCGCCATCTGGAATCGGGGTCTCTCGGTCTTCTCTGCCCGTTCCGGACGAACGCCGCCTCGTCGGAGATTTCTTCGGGAGGTGGCGAAAGGGAACCGTACGCGTCGACGAATTCTTTCCGCTCTTCCTCGCTCACGTCGACCACGAGCAGGTCTCGGGACGAGGATTCCTCGCTGGGAGTGTCGGGTTCGGATCGATCCTCGTCGACCGTAGCGGCAGAGGCGGCGTCGGACTCGAATTCGGGATCTTTCGGAGACGTAGAAAGTCGTCGTCTGCATAAAACTTTGTCCCGAAAATCGCATAAGATTGCCGGCCATACGAAAGGTTTCAGTAGACGCTGATGGGTCCATTTTTGGTAACACGGTCTTTCGAAAAGCGAAAAATCCATCTCGGTCGAGTGCCGCGGAAAAATGGAAAGATTTGAACTGACTCCTACTTGTAATCACCTAAAAAAAAAAAAAAAAAAAAAAAAAAATTTTTTTTTTTTTTTTTTTTATTTTTATTTATTTATTTTTTTTTTTCAACGAGGCGAGACGTGCTTTGGATGCTCTCTCCAAATGTACGTGTTTTAATGGTTTATAATACTAAGTTATGCTTATGTTTTACTTTTTCTAATTGATGTACGTATATGCACACGCACACACATATAAATATATGAAATACAAATATAAATATATAGTCAATTTTACCATTTAATTGATACATTACGTGACGTAGGCGTTGAAAAATGTCATCGATGAAACATAATCCATAACAATAAAAGATGCACGATGTGTATCTTTTATTATTATGGATTATTGTAAAAAAAAATTTTTTTTTTTTTTTTTTTTTTTTTTTTGAAAACTCTTACTGGTTAAAATATTATTTAAGAGTTTACCTGCCGCCTCCAAGTGAAATTCTTTTTTATCTTTTAGAGCTTGCCACCGAGAAAAACTTGGAACTTTTTTATCATGCGTCTTTCGGAAGTTTGTCTCGTGATTGATTTTGATGGATTCTGCATCGACAAAAAATTTTACTGCAGAGAGATGGGATATGCCTCCTTAACAGACGGACGCAGCGGATCGTACAAATTCAAATTGAATCATCTGGTAAATCGAGTGACCCCTCAAGAGTGGAAGACTATAAATTATTGTACAAATAACGTGCACGGCATGTCTTTTCAATCCTTGCCTAACGAGACAGATATTTTTGACATCAAATTTTTTAATTCAATTCTAAAAGTGGAATACGAAAATCACAAAACAGAACAAAAATATATTGTGGCGTTCAAAGGAGGGCATATTGAAAAAGATGTGTTGATAAAATTGGGCATTCCGTACGTCGACTTAGAAGATTTCGAATGTCCAAAATTTGACGAAATTTCCCATCCAATAAAATATATTGTGGTAAATGGTTGCGGAATCCATCAAAAACTGCAAGATAATAAAAAGATGGCCCACTGCTCAAGAACTGAATGCGTCGTTTTTGCCGACTGGGTGAGAGAACGGCTTTAATCCCTTGGGTACGAGCGACACGCATACGTGCCACAAAATGGTTTAAGAATCCCTGATGATATACTCTCAAAAAAAAAAAAAAAAAAAATTTTTTTTTTTTTTTGAACTGTATATATAGAAGCTCTTGATCAACTCAGTCACTTTTCTCTTGGAGATTGACATCTGCATCGCATCTTCCTTTGCCTATGAGATTTTTATGGAGATTTCAACTTTTAACACGATAGAAATTCCTCAAAATGCTTTACCTGATCTTAAATGTAGGTTGTGTAAAAAATCTATAAAGCTTACTTATTTGTTTATGATGAAATGTGGGCATTTTTATCATCATACTTGTGTTTATAAAATTGGACGTGCAACGAGATGCAAGACGTGTAGGGACATTTCACATATGGACGAAATGAGACTTGCAGAAACCGAGCACTGGATCGAAAACAGAATTCGAGAAGACCAAATGTAAAAAAAAATATATATGTATACAAAAAGTTTAACTGTCAAAGCATAATAACCATGTCGTATAATTTTCAAATTGCGTGTCGTTCTCCAAGCTTTACTCCAACGCGTGTTGCTGTTCCTCATACAACGAATTACGGGAAAAGACTAGTGGAAGTATGCGAGAAAGCTTTTCCTATGGATATGATATGTAATATCTGTAGCACCATCATACATCCAACGGAGATGTTTTTATTTGCATGTGGACATTATTATCATGGATACTGCGCAAAGATGATTGTAAAACACACCATTCAGCACATTGAATGTAAAAGATGCACCAAAAATTGCAGCAATGAAGACTTTACAAGACTGCAAAGTTTACCAACAAAAAAACCAGAAGGTCACGATATATATTTTGTAGTTGTAAATAATGCACCCATAGCTCCAAACACCCATGACACATGAAAAAAAAAAAAAAAAAAAAAATTTTTTTTTTTTTTTTCTCACGGGTTATGATTGTATAACTAGGAGCCATCGATCAGCAATCTCCCATTCCCTCTTCGCCATGGAAGAAGCGTCCAATGCTCCCGTTGCTCCTGCTCCCGCTGCTGCTGCTGCTCTTGAGACGCCAGCTCGAAAAAAAATACGCCTTGCCGTCTGCGAACCCATTCTTCGCCTGGCCGAAAGACTTGCGGCCGAGAAGAGACTTCGCCGCGACCACCTGCCGCCGCCGCCGCCGCCGCCGACTACGACTACGACACCTCCTCCTCCTCCTCCTCCCGGAACGACCCGCGTGGAACGCCCGAAATCTACCTATCGACACGACAAGGTAACCGCCGTGATGGCCGTTCGCGACAACGCTTTCGCCTTAGACAACGGAGTCCACTGCGTCTTCGTTCGAGAAGCTTCGACGTCCGCCTTCCTGGCCAGAGAGTTGGACGAAATGCGAGTGGGAACGCTGCACTGTTTCGACAAATACACCTACGGCGCCGTCCAGAAGAGCCTGGCGAAATTTCCGTCGCCTCGCCTCCGCGTGTATCGGCTGAAACCCTTTCCCGTGAAACCCTGCTTGTACTGCAAAAGAAGATCGTGTCCCCTGTGGAGAGCGAACGCGGGAATTTCGCGTCTGCACGGCATCCCTTTCGATCCGATGGAGCACGGGTCCGCGACGACGACGGGACTCGAAGGGGAGGAGGAAGAGGAGGAGGAGAAGAAAAAGAAGAAGAAGACGCGCGTTTACCGACACAAAAAGATTGCGGCAGTTCTAGCCATAGGAGGTAACGGATTCACTCTCACCAACGGCGTCACGAGCACTTCTTTCGAAAAATCTTTCAACAACTCGATTCTTTTCCGGGAAATTTCGGAAATGAATGTCAGAGTTCTCAACTGCATGGACGAACAGAGTTTTAAAATAAGCTGCGACCTTCGAAAATCGTACGCCAGAGAGTTGAAGAAACTCCAAGTCGTCTTGTTGGACGCCGTCGAAGTGAAAGACTGCCAGTCGTGCAAATCGAAAAACTGCCACAAATGGAAGGCTTCGGTGGGCATCGCCTCTAGGTACAAGTTGAGGCATGATCCCATCAAACATTGAATTTCGAATCCTTGTTTACAAAGTGACCGTTGCAAAAAAAAAATTAAATATTCTATCAAACATTAAATTTCGAATTCTTATTTTACAAAGTGACCGTTGAAAAAGAAAATGTATAGTAAAAAAAAAAAAAAAAAAAAAAAAAAAAAAAAAAAATTTTTTTTTTTTTTTTTTTTTTTAATATAAAAGGGAGTGACATTGTTTCACCAGATCAGTCGGTGTGCAGTAGCACTTTAAAACGAGGATGGCGACGGCACTTCCACAGTTATTAGACTTGCCCGTGGACATTTTGTTCCTGATTTTGAGAGACTACGTTCCACTCAAAGATAAATTGCACACGCTTTATAAAATGCCTGAATTTCGATCGTTTCTAGAACATCGTGCATCTTATCTGAGTTCTCCTGGTCCATTTTCGATGGACTATATTGAACTTTTGCGCTTATACAGACCCGGCTATTATGTTCATCGGATTGTTTTGGGTTGGTGGACCTATCTGCGATTCGATGACGCCACGTTACAATTCACAGAGTATCGCTTTGACCTCAACCACTGTTTCTTCCGACCCAACAGCCGTGTTGAGTTTTCTCGTCAATCCATTTCGACCATGAAAAAAGAAAGAGATTTTTTGCTTCGTTTCCAATCTTTCGAAGAGAAAGAGTCAAAATATTTGCTCTATTATCTGGAAGTGTATGGATACATTACGGTTCTCTATACACCTCCTTTGTGTAAAATAGCCTTTCACGTTTGTCCTTTGAACGGGTATCGCGAAATTTCGATCGACAAACCCATCCGTGTGAAACATTTTTTTGTAGACCGCTTTTGGGAAGTGACGTTGACTCGAGAGAAAAAAATAACCATTAAATGTGTGGACCATGTCGAGTGCCGTTGCAAAAAATTATTTTATGAACTGGACCCTATAACCTTTGAATTTTCAAAAGATTTCACGTATCTGACGACGGATAGAGGGGGGATAATTACTGTGCAAACATGTTCCAATTACAGACTGGCGGACGAAAACCACGTTGAAGGATTTACTGTATACCACAATTATGAAGAAAAGAAAGGAAGATTAATCGTAGAAGAAGACAAACACGACCCACAGTTGAAAAAACTTCTAATGGATAAAGACACAATCTGTAAGTTTGAAAACTTTATGTAAATATTTTGAGTCTTGACACAGTTAACAGTTACTAGGGATACCGACAAAAAAAAAAAAAAAAAAAAAAAAAAAAAAAAAAAAAAAAGTTTTGGATAGTATATATATTGAACGCGAGGCTCCGAGCGTCAGCATTTCAAACCTTTCTGGAAGCCCAGCTCGATGGAATCGTGTATATTTTGTGCTCAAAGTGTCAAGCGACGATCGAGATTGAAAAATTGTAGGCATAAAGCGCACGGAAAATGTTTGAAAAAATATTTGGAAACTAATGATGACATGCGGTGTCCTAAATATGGCGAAAATTTGAAATCGGCTGATTTGTGGTACGTTCTGTAACATTACGAAACAAGTTTCACCCCTGAACGTTATCGTGAATTACATAGACGCATGCGAGTCATGTCCTTCAGAGATGCAAGCGAGTTGAGCGGCGCCGAATTATCAAATTGATCAAAGGGGGAAAAAAAAAAGATGACGACATCGACCAAAGTAACCACCACCCCACTCGTTCTTTTGCTTTAGTCGAGAGGCGGGGTGAAACAACAAGACTCCGACCGTTTCAATTTGCATCTAAAAAAACTCGTTCTTTCATTCGTGGCTAAACTTCCAAGGACAGTACGTGACTGGCATCTTTTTTTTTTGAAGCTGGGAACTCTGAACCGAGTCGTATATAAACGATCGAAAAAATTCTTTTCATTCTCATTGCTGTTGCTACCGTCGCTACTACTACTCCTCCTACTCCTCCCGAGAGAGACAGAGAACATGGCATTCTTTAGAATCCAAATCAAACTCAATGAAAGGACCGAAACCGTCATGGGCGTGTTGGGAGACCACGACGGACAAGTATATTATTCCGTGGACGACGTGGCCCGGTTCGTTCCCGCGTCCATGCGGCGCACCACTTGGCTGCCGAGTCAACGTCTGGAAGAAATTGTGATCGATCCACCGTTTCCCAAAACCATGATGATGATGGGACATCGAGACGTCCTGGATGCGCTCCGGTTTCTCCCGTGGTCGCATTCCAAGCGGTTCGTGCGAACGCTCGAATACGGCTGGGTGACAGACCTGCCGTACGATTACAACTTGAAACTTTTCATCATCAAGCAATGCGAAACGGGAGATGGGATACAATATCATCAGTGGATTGAGGATTTTAAAAAAAACTATGGACCTGTGCTGCTGCGACAAAACTGACAAAACATCCCAATCTTTCTCAAACCGAAAAAATCGGTGTTGAAAGAGTAAAAAAAATGGGGGGTCGAAGAAAAAGTCTGGAATCCAGACTTTTTCTTCGACCCCCCATTTTTTTTACGACAGACGACATACCAATATTGGTTAAATGTTATGTTAAAAAATTGTTTTTGTAAACTGTTTAGAAACAAAAAAAAAAAAAAAAAAGTTGAATTACAAATCTCATGTTTTTATTTCACACACGCATACACAAACTTACACTGTGTACAAGTGGTTAAAAAAAATGAATTATATTTTTTTTTTACATCGAAATTTTTTTAACATAGAAAAAATCATCTTTTATTTTTGCAATGTTTTATTAAAAGAGTCCGCAAGTACTTTGACGGAGATGAACTATTAAAAAAAAAAAAAAAAAAAAATGATTGAGCGATAAGTAAAAAAAATTGTATATACGCATGCTAATGTTTTTTTTTACAAATAATAAAGTATGACATCGCCTCCCAATATTGGAAACCAATAAGTTGCAAAAAAATGGGCCAAAGATTTGGGGGATTTTTTTTTTCACCCCCAAAATCTTTGGCCCATTTTTTTGCAACTTTTTTTTTTCATAATTATGTAAAAAAAAAGTTAGTTCTCATCATCGATTGTTCTGTTTTCCGCCTCTTCTTGAGCGCATTTTTCTTTAAAGTTTTGTATCCAAGTGTCGAACGGTATACCTTCTTTCTCGTCAAAAGTTTGTTGGAGCACAGGAGGACTGTTCCCGTCGTTCTGGATTTCTTTCACGTACCCGAATCTCAGGGCATAATACACCGATCCTTCTCGCTCCGATTTCAACGAATCGAGCAGGGCCGAATGTTCGATCACCCAAGTGTCCGATCTCAATTTGCACGCGTTCGTGACGTCTTTCATCTGGCAGGTGGCCATCGAGACTCGCCATCCGTAACTCTGTCCTGTGGCCAGGGCAATATCCGAAGTGCAAAAGTACACTTTGCCGTCGTTTCCGACTACTCCTAAAATGTCGAAAAAGTACCAACGTTTCGAAATATGGAGTCGAAACAACATGTTGACTACCAAACGAAAAAAAAAAGAACAGAACCGTGAAGTATAAAGTATTACTCTTACGAATGAGTGTGCGTGCGCGGAGAGAGAGAGGGAAGCTCCACCTCCTGTTTTTTTTTCTTGTCGCACCACGTGGGGAAGGAAAAAAAGGGGGGGGGAGATTAACTTTTGTATCTCTATTTTTTTTAAAGTCTCGAAAACCAATATTGGTAAGCAAATTGATACAAAAAAAATGGGCTGAAAGGGAAAAATATCCCTTTCAGCCCATTTTTTTTGTACTTCAACACTGAATATTCAGCATAAGAAGTTTTTTTTTTTTTTTTTTTTTCAGTCCTTGGGTAAAAATTCTTGAGCAGAGCTTCCGTGCAGTACAATCAATTTTTTAGGTGGAAAACCGGAAAGCCAAATCATGACGCCTTCTTCCGAAGTGTTGTCGTTTACGAGACGAAATCTTTTTTTCGGAGGCAATGCATTTAAAGGTTCGGGACGTTTGGTTGGTGGTGGTGGTGGTGGTGATGGTGGTGCAGCAGCAGCAGCATCATCGTCGTCCTCCTCTTCCTCCCCTTCTGTGAAATTGTAAGGCGGATCGGCCGGAGTGTAGGGTTCGAAAGCCGAATTTGCACTGACTTTCAAATGAACGCAAGTCGACAAGTTGGAAAACTGACTGCCGCCGCCGCCGCCGCGAGGATCGGGTACCGGACTGGGCGGTGGTGGGTACGGAGGAGACGTGGGTGTATATTCGCTCGATCGGCTCTCTGTAGCGAAAGTATCCATGGAAACGGGTTCGATAACCACAGCGGCAGATTTAGCGTGTGCAATCACCGAATCTGGATTCGCAGCAGTAACGGGATTGGGACTCGCAACGGGAGAAATCCTTATAGGGGGCGATACGTGGTAGGTAGGGGTTTCTTTCGAATAACCGGGTTCCTCCTCGTCTTTGTCGTCTTCCTCATTGAGATGTCGAGCGACTTCGGCAGCGGCTTCTTCGGAGGCGGCACCTTCTTCCTCGGCATTCAGAGCCCTTCTGTAGGCGTCGATCCATTGGTAAAATTCGACTGCATCCCAATCGCTTCGAGAGCAGTGTTGGGCGATTGGAAACTGAAAAGTTTTTTTCACCCGAACGTAAAACTCTTTGCCGCTCAGTTTTTTGAAGGCGACTTGCGCTCGTTTCGATTTGCAACGTTCGAACACGTAGAGCGCGTGGTTGTGGGTGAAGAGCTGCAATTTCAAAAGAGATTTTTCCAAACCCCGAGTCCAGTACTCGCTGGTGACGTCTTTCACTTTGGTGGTCGAATGATTGCGAGCAAAGTGATAGGGAGATCGATAATTCAAGTATCTGGCCACAGAAACGGCTCCCCAGTACAAGTTTCCCTTATTGCCGATCACGCCCCACAATTTACCACTCGTTTTGTCGAAACTCACTTGAAACAGCATCTTTTATTGGAAAGGAGGGCTCTCGATTAGTTCGCACGCGAATGAAGAAAAAACCCCGACGAGCGAGTTGTTTTATAGTCTATGATTTCTCTCTCTCGGTAAACGAGGGGTGGTGGTGGATACACACGCACGCGGGTGAGTAGAGAAAAAAAATAATGAGAGAATCAAAGTCGAAAAACAGCGCGCACATGTTACTAAAGAAAAGAAAAATTCCGCATCAGTGGCGATTGGAGAAGTAGGAGGGGGGGGGAAGAAGAAGAAAACCCGTTTGCTAGGCAAAGAGGAAGAGGTGTGATTCTCGCTCGCATACTCAAAAGATGAATAAATTATTCACATCATCTCTAAAGAAAGTAAAAAAAGGGGAGGGGGGAAGAACAAAATGAAAGAACTATTATGTATTTTTTTTTCAATGTTAGGTATCAATCGATTACTATTTTTTTTTAAAGTCGCGATTCCAACATGAGCCTGATTGCAATTTTTTTTTTGTAAATAAAAAAAAACAATAGGTTAAAAGTAAAAAAACAAAGAATTGCACTTATGTATAGAGTTTTGAATCATATAGATCTTTTTATTTTACACTTATTTTTTTTTATGGAAAAAAAGTTTCCAACGTTGGTCACGAGTTGTTTGCAAAAAAATGGGCTAAAATAGCCGTGCTTTTTTTTTTGTTTGTTATGCAAGCACGACTCTTTTAGCCCACTCTTTTGCCTCTTCAAACAGAGTTATTTTTAATTATTAGGAGAAAAAAAAGATGCCAACGTTGGTCATGAGTTGTTTGCAAAAAAATGGGCTAAAAGAGTCGTGCTTTGTTGTTTACACGCACGACTCTTTTAGCCCATTTTTTTACCTCCTCAGGAGAAGTTTTTTTTTTTTTTTTTTTTTTTTTTTTTTCAGTTTATATATGTACTTTTATGAATCGGGGTATTATTTCATTACTTTCAAGACAGTAAAATTTTTTGGTGATACCTTTCCACGTTAGCAATAATATTGTGGGATATCCTTCTGTATTATATCTCAATATTTTAGCATAATCCATGGGAGCAGTCTTTGCGACCGGAGTCGTCGACATGACACTGTTTTGCGGCTGCGGCTGTTGTTGCTGCTGCTGCGATTGTGGCTCTGGTTGTTGTTGTTGTTGTTGTTGTTGTTGTCGTTGTTGCGGTTCGACTACTGCTACTTGTAACGACTGAGGTTGTTGCTGCTGCAAGAGGATTTCTTCTTCCGTCGTGCGATCGACGTGCGTCTTGTACAACTTGTCGACCGCTTTTTTTTTGAAAAAAGTAAACCACACGAAAAACAGGTCGAGCGTCAACATGTCTGTGATGGTCATTTCGTTCACGATCATCAGTTGGGTGAGATTCTGGAAATCCGCGGGATCGTGCTCGGCCAGCACTCGGACGTACGTTTCCGGCGAATCCAGTTTTCGAGCAAATTCCTGGACCGCTTCGACGGGACTCGCCAGCAAGAGTTTGGTCGCGGATTCGTGACTCGTGACGTGTTTTCTCGACGCGTTTTGTGACAGGAAAGATGGCAACAACGCGTCCTTCAGAGTCGCGGCCACGTGTCTTACGCGCACGCTGCTGCTGTAGTCGCGATGAAAAATTCCCAGGATGCGGTTGAGGTCGGACGTAAACCAGTAGAGGGACTCGTCGAATCCCACGAACCCGGTCAAGACGTAATGTTGGTAAGGATTCGGTTTGTACTGGATGCAGAAAGCCATGATGGTTGTCGTCGTTGTGTGCGCGCGTTTGGCGAGAGAGAGCGAGAGAGAGAGAGTAAAACACGCGCCCAGGTTACTTGTCCACATATACGAAACGAGTTTATATTTTTGTGTTTGTGTGTGCGAAGAGGCGGGACTATGATGAGCGAGCGCAGCGAACCGGAGGACGACGGGAGAGGGAGGGAGTAAACAAAAAAAAGAGCGAATGCGAGAAGAAACCACTTTGAGAAGAAGAAGGGGGGTAAAAAAAGTTAAGGGTGGGAAATATCCGTAAGTGTGTGTCTCTGCCACCGCGCCGCCGCATCCTCCCCTCAACGAGTAACGAAAAAAAAATAATAATAACAGGATGGATGGATGGATGGATGGTGGTGATGATGGAAAAAGAGATGCGCGATAACTGGTCTTTTTTTTTTTCTTTATTGGGAGAAATGATGGCTCAGTGTATAGGTTGAGAAAATGATTTTTTTTTTTTTTTTTTTTTTTTTTCAGAAAAAAAAACCCGATATTGTTTCGAATATTTCTGTTCAGGAAGAGTTAAAAAAAAGAAAATGGGTCGAAGGAAAATTTCCTTCGACCCATATTTTTTTTCTGTTTGAGATGTTACCAACGTTGGAGGAGGAGGGGGGGGGGGAGGGGAGAGAGAATATACCAAAATATTACTTTAACAATTTATTCTCTATAACTTTGAATATATATTTTTTTTCGCAAAACGTGAAAATGTAAAATTCTGAGGTGGGTCCGGCGCTCAACTTATTTTGCTGTCGACTGTATCATAGGCCGTCGAACGCAGACCAGACAAACCACTTCTGATGTGAACATTAGGAGTTGTAAAGAACGAACAGGTGTTTCTCGCTTTAGTTATGACGTATACATGCTGCCACAGGGTTCTTTATTGAATGATACAGGAAAAATGCAAATTTATTTCAAACAGAAAAAAAGCACTATTTTTCATTTCCTTTTGCACTATTTCGAGATGAGGGGGCTGTAATTTCATCAACCCTCTACCCATCTTTGAGTATGCTGTGATGTCAATGTGGACTAATATAGGGTTAAAGAGAATGGCTATTTCGGTGTATGCAGTGCCTGATTTATGGCAGGGCAATCGGGGCACAGGCCCAGGTCACGTGATTTTCAGGTGCCCCCAAACGCTGCCGAAGATTTTTCAATTCTTTTCAAACAATATCAAAATTTCATTTGCATATTGTGTTAGTTAAATGTATAGCGCAACTTTGTAAAAATCTTAAAAGCATAGATTGAAAAATCTGAAGGTGATCGTCGATAGAATAATCTCAAAATCCGTTGTTTCCAAAATGCTGCAAAAAAATGAGGAGCTGTATCCATTTATCCATTGATTAGTGTCAATATAGAATACACAATATGGTACGTACTACTATATTTGGATACAGCCCCTCATTTTTTTTGCTTCATTTTGGGAACAACGGATATTGAGCTTATTTTATCGACGGACAGTTTCAGAATTTCCAAGCTGTGTTTTTGATATTTTCACAAAAGTTGCTCTATACATTTAGCTAACACAATATGCAAATGAAATTTTGATAACGTTCATACATGCGCATTAAAAAATTATTTAACCCTTTCAGGGGCAAGGTATTTCTGCTCCGAAAATGTTCAAATAATTGATTCACACCACAATTTAAGAACAGATTTATGTGAAAATAATCAAGAGCTGTTTTTTTCGAATATTATAAAATCAAAATTGTACTAAAATTATACTGGTGCCAGTTCGAAATTGGAACAGTAATATTAAGTGTTTGCAGACTGCAAACACCGCCCCTGAAAGGGTTAATAAACATACTCATATTTCATACAATTTCTATTATTTTTAATTCTGATTACAGGGTATTGTGAACAATGTCGTTTGTCATATTTTCTGTAAAGAACATTTTTTAATAGTAAGAACTCTGCAAATTATAAGCAAAAAAAACTTGGCAAAATTTGGGACTTTTCTTTATAAAAACCTTAATTTCTTTACGATTATACATGTTATCCACATAAAAATGAACACAGTTTATTAAAATAAACTACTTAATCATAATCCACAGTTTGAACGCTTTAGCTACATTAGTTTTGACAGGGTTATCCAAAAGATATTCGTTTTTTTCCAATTTGTTGAGGGTCCCCTATGGAGTTTCGGGGGAAAATCTTCACGGAAATGTATGACCTGTACTATTACGTTTACACACTTAAGAGTTTCAGGATAATTCCTCGTGTATTTTTCTAGATATTTAAGAAAATGTGTAAAATCAGAAGTGGTCGGTCACTTTTTGCCGTATAGTATATATCATTTTCTTTTGAATTTCTTTTGAACCCTTTATGCATTCTTTATCCTCAAAGAATTAAAACTTTAGTATTTTTAAACAATATGATGAAATAGTATTTTACTGTAGAATATAAAGTAATAATAATAATTGTTTGAATTTATTCATTGTTGAAATCTCAGCAATGTTTGGTATGGACAACAACAAGCAACTATTCAACAATGGTTTCTGATCGATTAAAACTTTTACTAATCAAATATTCATAGAAGCCTCCTTTCTTTCATATCATAATAATTTAACATCTACAAATATAAATACTAAACAAAAATAATGTATTGCATCATTTTCCTCCTAATTTACGCAATCTTAAGAAACACTAGTTGCCTACATTTTCTGCTGTATATGATTATTTGGAGTAAGTTATTTTCTAGATTTATCGCCTATTTTAATATTTTTGTCTCATACTATTTATGCTTTATATAGGGATATATAACGGATGCAGTTTTATTTGATTCGAAGTTGGAAATGGGTGTTTGACCGTTACTTTATCAAAGTCGAAAGCAGGGATGGTGTAACAAGTAGTGCAGGGATGGTTAAACGAAAAAGACAGGCTACCGCGGTACATCCATAGCATCTTTTTTTTACAGACCGCTGGAATGGTGTAGTGCTCCATTCGTGCATCCACATTGGTGTATTCGAGCATCACGTGACTCAAGTGGTCTGTAAAAAAATGTACGGGGAATACACCGCGGTAGCCTGTCTTTCTCGTTAACCTCGGCCATAGCTAGAAATTAATAAAAGGGGGCTCATACTTTTTCTCTCTCTCTCTCACTGCGAAGCAGAAAGCTAAATTAGTGCATATTCACAATGTGGTTATTATATTTGTCATTAATCTGTTGTAAAAATTTCATTTTATCTTTATGCTAAGAAAAGAATATGGCGATGAAAAATTCGAGTGTATACCTTAGCGACGGGAGCCTTTTACGAAATTTTTAATGTTTTTTCACCAGTTTTTGAAAACAGAAATTTGCGCTTTATTAAATCAAAAAAAAAAAAAAAAAAAAAAAAATGCTCCGATTAAATAAGGCAAATTTTACAATAGAATTTTACTTGGTGGGGATAAACAAGGATTTTTAAGCCTTTTTGCGGCACGTATACGTATCGTTCGTGACCAAGGGGTTAAACATCATGTTAGCTTCATATGTGCAAATAGGATGTGCAAGTGTTGAAACACTTATTTTAGTTACAATTTTGTATTTTTGCAAAACTGCGAAAGGTCCTCAAAACGAAATTAGATTTCTTAACACGATTTCATTTGGATTTTCGAAACATAAATTCATTTAATGACCTTGGAATCTTTTCCATTGGAAGCTCGAAATGTTTTGAGGGGCTGAGCCGCCCATAGCAACCCCTTAACTACGGCCCTGTCAGAAACTGTAGATCGCGACCCCAAGTGGGGTCGCAAAAAATGTTTTGTGGGGGTCACCAAACGACAACAAAATTTACTGGACAATAGAAATTATATGCCTTTATTTAAAAACTATCAGGTACCATTAAAAATAATATCAAGAAATAGGGAAATGAAAAAAATATTACTAATTTGAAAATTAGCAATCGAGGAAATATGAAATTGCTTAAGAGGCGTAAAACCAACAAAGCGAAAAAATGTGCAAGCCTGGAATCGAATCAGGGTCTATTGTGTGCTGCTGTTGTAGCTTTGTTAACAACAGCGCACAATAGTCCATTAGACTCTAATAAGGCTAATAAGACAAAGGCTCAAGTAAAGTAATTTTCTTTCGGCGAACCTCGAGATTAGGTCTTGGGTCCCGACGCTCAATGTGAATGTCCGGATTCCTTGAGGCCCTTAGGGGAGAATTCGAGGGACGCTGCTCCTTCTAGTTCTTAAAGATTATTACCCTAACAATCGGACTTCAATCATTTCGGTTGCAGGGAGAGTGCGCGAGGATTGCGGTGCTCTTCCTTATCCGCAATGTATGTTTCCGAAGCAGTTTTTCTGGGCAACCAGGTGCCGGCCGGTCAGTATTATCGCCAGTATCACACTGTCATCGTGTACGATCAACGGGCAGCGTCTACTAACAGAAAAAAGACTAAAGTTTTCTACATGTACATGGGCGCTGGCACAAATGGATCGTGACTCACAATGGTTGCTGACCGTCATGTGGACAGATAAAGCACACTTTTCGCTGCATGGTGACGTCAATACGCAAAACAGTCGTATCTGGGCGACGTCAAACCCTCCTGAGTATTAGACCAAGCCACTGCATTCTCCTCATATGACTATTTGTTGTGGTTTCAGCGCGTCTTTCATTCTGGGTCCTTTCTTTTTTAAAGAGCCTTGTTCTGAATCCGGCTGGAAAACCTGTCCACTCACTGCAGAATACTATCTTACACTTTTACGAGCCCATTTGTGCCGGTATTGCAGTTTCCTGTAGGCCATTTTCACTAAAGACCGAAAGATAAATCGAGGTTGTAAGTTTGAGTGACCCCCACGATCTGCGGACTTGACCTCAGCATATATTTGGTTATGGGGATACTTGAAATATCGTGTATATCGGGGCTCCCCAGCTACTTTAGCGGAAGTGAAAGATGCCATTCGACTGATCATCGATGCCGACATGCTACACTCAGCTATAACAGGCATATTGACGCACCTCACTTGCCTAATAAATAATAGTGGTGGTGGTCATGTTGAGCATTTTTACTACTTTAAAATAAACGCACAGTCTCAAGTTATTGTGATTTATTTCATTGTCTATTTGTGTTTGCTGGATTTGCATAAAACGTCGTAATATGGCTAGTGAGCACTCTATATCGGTTATTTTTGGAATCATTTTTTATCGTGCAAGGGAAAAAAAAATCCAAAATCCATTTGATCATACTCGTGCAAACCGAAAAATTTTCCTAGCATTACTTTTATTATGGATTTTTAAAATTTACACGAATTTATGATGCACCCTGTATATACTAAGTTGCTCTCTACACAAAACTGAAAAAAAAAAAAACACTTTCTTCTTCACGAATATTATACATACAGCGTGATTCAAAATATATAGTGATTACAAATGCCTATAATTCATCTATTCAGTAAACATTTATCAATAAAATTTACACTGAATGTAGAAAAGAGCATAAAATTTCATCAGTTGGGCGCAAGCGCAATGAATCGGCTACTCGCGCATGCATACTTTCAGACTACTCAACGATCAGAAATCCGGTTCCTACTCCGTGTCCGGTTCATTGCGGCCGTATAATACGTGGAAATGGCGGATTTTGTACAGAAGGCAATCTGTGAATTAGAATTTCACAATTGTCGTTCTGTCATCATAGTGCTGAGAAGATTTCATCAGCAGTCAAGTCAGGGCCGTAACCAGCGAATCATGATAGGGGGGGCTCCGAAATTTTTTTTTGCGGGGCTGACATCTTTTAGCAATTTATACAGTACGTAAACAAATTTAATACAGTAAAATCTATGATAAAATGCACCTGTCTATAAATGAACCCGACTAAAGCGTAACCTCTCTATGACGAAAACCTTCTTAAATGGGAAATACTTCGTGATCATCGAAAAATGAATATATATAAAACAATTAGGGGCTGTGTACTCATGAACCCTTTTATGTCCCAATCCGGAATACATGAAAATTTCATCTTCTAAAGCATTTTTTGTGAACTTTTGAATCTACATTAGAAAATTCACACTAGAAATCGACACCGGCCGAAATTTCCAGGCTCAAGCCCGTCCGAACCAGAGAAAAAATTTCGGGCCAGCTTGTAGAGAAGATTTAGTGACTCGACCGACCTGATATAATAGCTAAAAATAAAAAGAATATTGCCCAGTTAAACTGATGGCATTGAGCTCACAGGCTCCGCATTCTAATTGTACATTAGAGCCTTATATTTTCAAGGGTTAATTCCGTTGGAAAAAAAACTAAGAAGGGGAAACAGCTGTCCCCTTTCCTCTTTTTTATACTTAATCATTAAACCTCCTAAACTATCAAAGACATTCTTTATCATATAAAAAATCTATATCCAAAATTCAGAGCAAATCAGATAATTCTTAATAAAAACCCATTTAGCATTTATATAATTTAAGAGGAGTTATCCCCTCTTTTATACTTAACCATTAAACTTCCAAAACTATTCAGAGATTTGAACAAAATCTGACAATTCTGCTTGAAAAACCCATTTATATAAATTAAGGGGAGGGGGCATTAGAACCCCCGTCCCCCCTGTTTATACTTATTCAATGAACACCTAATAACAGTCACGGAATCGCCTCATCAGAATGATCCTATATCTAAATTTTGAACGAAAACTTAATTCTGCATGAAAAACCCATTTATATCAATTAAGGGGAGGGGCATGAGACCCCCGGTCCCCCTCTTATACATATCGGATGAACTCCAAAAACTAATCAGGGAAGCGCCTTGTCAAGATATACCTAAAAGCAAAATTTCAAGTGTATTGGATATTTTTATCATGAGTTATCGCGTTACGCACGAACATACGAGCGTACATATAGAACGGGCGGGCACATAAGCTCTCAGGCTATGATAGCCTGTGAGCTAACAAAGCTCGAGCTCAACCTGGCACGAAAAAAAGGTTAAAAGTTCGACCCGAACCCGGCCCAGCCCGAGTGAATTTCTACCGAACACTGATCTTTATATTTACGGAAGACTTCAGACCAAAAATATTTATCTTTGTCCTTTTTTTTTTTCCATGTTTATAATCTCCATTTATGCAGAAGTGTCGTAGCCTGTGATATTTATGCTTTTAATGAACCTTTGTTTGTTGTATGTATATGTTTCAGTTATCATTAGTATTATTAATCGTAATTCATGTAATAAAAACGTAAAACCTAAAATATAGTATATGGTAAAAGTAAAATCTTGTAAGAAGGAATCGCATTAGAAAGAAAAAATACATTCCCTTGTACAGGTGTAAATGTTTAATATTTATTTTTTCTCGCGTTATTAATGTATTCATTTTGCATGGATGAACAGTTTAAAAGAAGATTTTTTTTTTCTTTTTCGTGTGTTTAACTCTATTTTAATAAGCCTAGTAATCCACGATTCTTTAAAAAGAATAAATTCTAATGTTTAATTGTAAAATAATCAAAGTTTAAAAGTATATGTCTATTTTGCAAAAATTTTTGGACCAAGCCAAATTTTACCGGTTTATGACAGACTTGGCCACGTCGAGAAAAGAATTTTCATACGGGATGATTCAACAGTAACCAATTATTTCGGTCCTTGAAGACTAGGAAGAATGAAATCAGTCTCGGCTTCCTACAGAAAAAATAAGTTAGGCCCGGCACGACCCGATACTCCAGGAAAAGAATTAAGGTCCGAGCCCGGCCCGAAAAGATTAGTGACTAGATCCGACCCGACCCTGTCCGAGTCTTCAGAAGTAAGGCTCGAGCCCGGCCCGAAAGCCGTTAATGGAAATCGGTTCGTGCAGATCTCTAATTCACACAATTATTTAAGAGGCTACTTCAGTCAAGCGAAAAAATTCGTTCGCTAATACTAATCCTATGGAAGAGATTTTAAAAAGTATCTCATTTAAATTTACACATTTTTAAATGATTACTTTTTTTCATTGAATAGGTCAGATCGATCCATACAAAGGTCGTTTCATAATTTTTAAATTTCGTTTACAGGTATCTTTTATGAGGAGACTTATTTTCGGAATCGGTTTGGAAAACTAAAGCATCGTCATAAAAAAAAAAAAGAAAAAAAAGAAAAAAAAATAAAAAAATTAAATCTGTAAAGATTTTTTTGTTAATTTAGATAAGAGGTTGGAATTTTTTTTAGTTGTTCTCCATGGAGTAATGAATATTTTTTCTATGGATTTAACATTCAAGTTTAGGGTTGTTTAGAGAAAAAAAATTCATATTAAATGTAAAATCCCATACATCTAAAAATTTATACACAGTTTTGTGTATAGTATATTCCAATGAATAAGGAAGGAAAAAAAATCAAAGACAATATGTTCATATTTATAAATGTAGTAGGGATTTTTAAAAAATTATTTTTTAAATTTAATTTTAATAAAATAGGTTGTTTTAGAAAGAATAATAATAATAATAATAATTTTATTTACTTTTTATTATTAAGTATTGTGTCACCAGATGTATTACAATACTATTCAAAATTAAAGATATGTTTTCAAAGGTACTGTGCCCCCTTAACCGTATACGTTTTACATGTTTTACCTGAAGTTGGTCCAAACTCATTTCAGAGAAGAAAAAAAAAAAAAAAAAAAAAAAAAAAAAAAACACACACACACACACACACAAGGACATGAACTTCCATTTTCGAAACAAGTGAACAGTTTTTATTAAATGACGGCAACTATTTATTGTTATGCATTTCCCCTGTTTCTAAGGGTCTTAAAAAATGTTCTTCTTTCACTCAATATCATGATGAATTTTCATGATGCATTCAAGAATTTTCTTCGCATTTACTTAAAAACATCAGCTTCTCACCTAAGGGTGTTCTTAAATCAAAAAGGGCAAGTTTGTGACATATTCTTTAATTTATTTTTGTTCGGAAATGCATGAAAATGGCAGGTGTTATTATTCAGAAACTGCCTAATTGCACTCAATTTTCTGTTTTTTTAAAAAACACAGTAGATTTTTCATAACAAGCCTTCAAAGTTGACACTTTTGAACACATTTCCCGACGAAAGCAGAAAAACCGGTCGAAAAGAAGGGGAAAAACGGGTGATCGCGTAATCGAAATAGCTTAGAGCTGGATAGGTAATTTAATTATTATAAAATGGAAAAATAAGTTCGATTTGAAATCGCTTCCATATCCAGGCATTCCATTTTTATATATTTCTGTTAAAAAATGAATTTGTAAATGTGTCAAAACGTTCTGCGCTTGTTGAGAGGAGCAGTTATCATAAGTTATAATCATTAGCTACTCTATGACTAACATTTCATCGTTAAATTCCCGAAGAAATCAGCCTGCAGCGTCAAATTTGTCGTTATTTTTTTATCAGTTTATTTATTTATTATTATTATTATTATTGTATTCTTTTATAGAAAAACATTAAAAGCTGCTCGATTCTGTATTGTATTGTCTGAATAATTGCAAAAGTCTTAAAAAAAAAAAAAAACAGAAAGTAGTTTGTTTAAATTGGTAAACAGACTTATAAAACACAAAACTCAGTTGCGCAGTTTAATTCTTTGAGTCTGAATAATCCATATCTGTAAATTCTATGCCTTTATTAATAAAAATTATTTCGCAAATGTGTCAGAAAGTAGCGGATTTAAGCTTGAAAATAAATTTAAATGCAACATATAACAAATAATTGAAGATATTTTAATGTAAGATATTAAGATATTTTATCTTAAAATAGTCTTAATCATGCTTTTTGGCTTAATGTTTTTTATTATTATATGACAAATTGAAAAAAAAAATGGTTTGCAAATTTATGAAACACACACAAAAAAAGATATATATATATTTTTTTCGTTTTTCTTATATACCCTCGCCTACACCCCCAGCATGAAACAATTACGAGTATTCAAGAAATTATTTTTCTTATTTCATTTGTATATAAATTTACATATTTTTCTCTTTTTAATTTCCTTCGATAATCTGTTTTGTAATTGATATTTCATCATCAACTAAATCTACTGCCAAATATATATTGCCAACATAGGCGTAACTAGAGAATTTTTCTAGGGGGGGGCACGGCCCCAGCTATTTGATAATTTTTAAACAATAATTGTAAAAACTATTATTGTTTGGAAAACAACAATAGTGTGACAATGTTGTTTTATAGTAAATTGTTTGATAATTTCCAAACAATAATAGTATTAGTAACTAGTCGGATGTGGTAATTTCAAAACTTTCTTTTTCTGATTTATTTTAAGATTCACTTTTGCTCTCAAATGCATTAAACTGGGAAATTCTCTTATTTAGAAACTATATTAGATCCCATGACTGCGATTTTTTGATAAATGCAGAAAATATTACAAAAACTGCAGTCAAAGTCCGTCTTTTGAACCGAATTTTCCAAAGCGGGAGATCTGGGAACGAAAAAAGGGGCAAGCTGAGAAAATAATTGTCGATAAATCAAATTCTAATGAATTCAGAGAAAAATAAAGTCATACGGCATCTTATAACATATCATAAAAAATTATCTCAGCAAGTTTCATGTTTTTACTTTTAAAAATGAATCTGAAAATGTATAGGAAAATTTTGAGCTGCTGAGAGAAAAAAAACATTTTTTCGAATTAAATGCGTCAATGCCTTAATGCGTCAAAATTTGCTATCTCAGTGCCAAAATTAAATGACAATTTATGATCATTGTGACGATTTTAAAGACATGAACTTCCTTCCATTAGTTCTTAAAATAAGACTATTGCGGAAATGTAAAAAAATGCAACATAAAAGCGCCCCCTGTTGGGCGATTTATACCAAAACATAATCAGCAATAATATTTATCAACCTATACCTGAATCTGAAATTTGGCGAAGTTCGTTGATTAGTTCTTTAAATAGAGCTATTACTGGAATTGAGAAAAATTCAGCAATGGAGCGCCACTTATTGAGAGATTGACAACAAAACTAGTTCATTTCACGGATTTACTGAATCTAAAGTAAAGATCTAAGTAAAATCTAAAGTAAGGTCTAAAGTAAAATCTAAAGTAAGATTTACTGAATCTAAAGTTTGATGAAAATTTCTGCACCTGAGAACCTGAGATAGAGCTATTGTGCAAATCGTGAAAAATGCAACATAGCAGTGCCACCTGTTGAGCAATTTACACCAAAGTGCAAACAACATCGATTCATGTTGAGAACTAACTGAATCTGAAGTTTAAAGGAAATCCGTGTATTAGTTATGGATATATAGCTGTTGCGAAAATCGTAAAAAATGCACCATAGCAGCGCACCTGTCGAGCGATTTGCACCAAAAACTAATCAGTATCAATCTTATCAAGAACTACCTTATTATAATTTTTAATTAAATTCCGTGCGATAGTTCTTGAGATAGAGCTATTGCAAAAATCGTGAAAAATTTAGCATACCAGCGCTTTCTGTTGAGCGATTTACACAGAAACCAATACAATATCAGTTCATGTTAAGTACTGACTGAATCTGAAGTTTGGTTGATATTCGTGCCTTAGTTCTTCAGATATAGCTGTTGCGTTAATCGTAAAAAAAGCAGCGTAGAAGCGCCATCTGTTGAGTGATTTGCAAAAAATACTAATCAGTATGAATTTGTATTAGGGACTACCTGAATATAAATTTTTATTACATTCCGTGCATTAGTTCTTGAGATAGAGCTTCCACAAAATTTATGTCACATATAGACAGAGTCAGATTCACATATACACAAACAGACATTTTGTAAAAACTTGTTCTTACTAAAAACTAGGAATCTCTGATCCCTAAAACGGGTAAATCCGTCAAAAACCGGAATTCGAAAATTTTCACGAATCCAATATTTTCTTCCGTAAAGATATAAAAAAGTAAAAATAGTTTTGTTAGAACTGATAATACTCAAAGGAAAGCTCACTTGTTAATACATTCCTGAAAACGTATAATCTATCAAAGAAACTAATTGGATGAAACTTTCTTCTGTCTTTAGTGGCTATCAGATTCAAAAAATTTACGAGCAACAAACTTTTCAACCGATTTTGACTCCAACTTTTTCCCGTTCAAAGAGAGAAAAAGGTTATAATTATTTGCACAAAGTTGGAGGAATAGCAAGAAAACCAATGCTACTAGTACCAGCCGTTAATATTTATCGCCTATTCCTATCAATCGCTTATCTCTGATCCGTTGAAATGCTCGATGTACAATGAAAAGTCTCGGCTAGCAGAGATTTTTTTTGGAACTGCAGAAAAAAGTTGGGGGACATTGCTGTTTGCTATCACACTGGGTGTTGTGCGGATATTTCGCGAAAAGTTGGAGGAAATGAAGTGTTGGCTCAAAAATCTTTCGAAATGTTGGTGAATCTAATAGTGGCTTTATTCATCAAGTTTTCGATTCAAAACAGTGGCTGGGGGAGATAAAGTTGTTTATAAACAACACAGTCGCCATTTTTTTAAAGAAATATATAAATTAGTTAATGAGTTATAAGCAATTTTGATCGCATGACAACCATTTTTCCTCCTTTTTGTCGCTACCATGTCGCAAATTCGTTTTAAATCATCCACTGTGAGATTCGTCTCCTGAAAGATCTTATCAAAGAATGAAGAACATTTCTCACTTACATAGCTTTTTAATCCTGAATCTAGGAAAAAAAGTTAGAGGAAAAAATGACATAAATTAAAAAAGCGAAAAAAAAAGTGACACAGGAAAAATGTTACCCAAAACAGGGACAAGGAAAAAAAAGTTACCGGAAAAAAAAAAATTGACAAGGAATTGATTTTGGGGATTTATTGGTTAAGTATGAAAGGGGGGTGGGGGGAGGCTCTTAATTTAGGTAAATGGGTTTTTCATGCTAAATTAACTGTTTTGGTTCAATTTTCGGATATACGTTCATACTGAAAAGACGCTTGTTTGATTAGTTTCGGGAATGGACGATTAACCCTCCCCCCTCCGTTCTAAATAAGATGAATGAGTTTTTAAGCAGAACTATTCAACGTGCGTCAAACTTTGGATATAGGTTCTTTCTGACAAGGCTTATGTATAGTATTGTGGTGTCGTGTCCTCAGTTTCTCTTTATTCAGTTGGTTTATTTGTTAAGTTCATCAATAATACCTTTTTAGTTCAAGTTCTTTATTAGAACTATAGATCAATTAATAAAAAAATAAATAAAACGATATTACAACTACATAGGAGCCACCTCCAATATTACATTTCGCTTAGCACATCCAAGCCACCTTACATCTATGTACTCTCTAGTAAATTAACAGCACATGTCTCTCTTCCAACTACTTCCTTCCCTCTCTACGCTCAACAATCCCACCCCTCAGCTCATTGCCACTAGACCAGTGAAATCTTTTCTAGTTCCTTGAGGTCAATTGCAGCTATTCTTCTCAATTTTAGAATGAAGACACTTTCACCCTTTTCACAATGGGATTTCGCTATCTTCTGACCAGATTAAAGTTGTCAGTACGTCGTCGCAGTATATAATGTCCGAAGAATTTTGGGAATTTAAGGGTGTTTTCCGATTTATTTTTGAATTCACTTTTGCTCTCAAACACATGAAACTCGCAGATTTTCTTATTTAGAAAGTGCACAAGATGCCGTGAAGGTCAATTCTTTGATAAGTGCACAAAAAATTGCAAAAAAAGCAATCAAAAAAGGCAATTTGAACCGATTTTTCCTAAGTGGGAGATAAGGGAACGAATAAAAGGGTCTTCCTGAGAAGTTAATTGCTTATAAATCAAATTCTAATGAATTGTGCGTAAAAAGACATCACACGGCACCTTATACGTCCTTTCAAAAATCCCCTCAGCAAGTTTCATGCTTCTACTTTAAAAAATGTGTCTGAAATTGTATCGGAGAATTTCGAGCTGCTGAAGGTGGAAAAGCGTTTTTTCGAATACACCCTTAATGGTAAAGTATAAAAGAGGAACGAGGATAACCTCTCTTAAATTAAATGAATGGCTTTTTACGCAGAATTATTCAATTTGCTTAAAAATTTGAATGTAGGTTCATTATGATAAGGGGTATCCCTGAATAGTTATGGGGTTCTTTTGCTAATTAAAAAGTGGAAGGACGGGCGATTATTCCCCCCTTAAATTTGATAAATTGTTTTTATGCACAATTATCCGATGTATTTCAAATTTTAGATATAGGTTCTTTCTAATTAAGTAAAATCCCTGAATAGTTTTAAGGGTTTGTTTACATATCCTCAATAGCTGTTTGCATTTAAAACTATAGTTTATGTTTCTGCATAGCATTTTTCAGTATTCTATAAATATCCTAACAGAGAAAAAAATACCGTGTTTTTATTAAAATCATTTTTTTTTTAAATTCAAATTTGTTTTTTAATTTTTTAAGCTTTCATACACTGGAGATATATCAAGAACTACAGGTTTCTAAACAATTAACTTTCTAATTACTAACATAAGCTATTAATAAAAAACTATTATTATTATTATTACTACTACAAATTAATGAGTTCACTAGTTCATTCGTTCGTGACACATAACATAGTTTATACATTAAAATTTTCTAAAATATATTTTTTTAAATGTTTTATATTATACTTTGTGATGTGTAATATGGGACATTTAGTAGTAAAAATCCAGTTTTAAATGATAAATATTCGGCGTAAATTAAAATGACAATTACAACAAATGATTTAGCATATTACTTTTTCGCAAGTAAAAATAAATAAATAAATAAATAAACCAGTTTTAAATGCAAAATGAATTGTAATAATTATAAGGAAAAAGGTAAAATGTGCTATGTTTTCTGGCGTAATTATTTTCAATCATTAAATGAAAAAATAAAGAAAATTTCTTTTTATTTGTTATTTGCGTTCGATTGCATTCAACTCGCTTTTTAATTTACTTGGGAATTTTTGCGGCAAACCTTTACCGAAAAATCACCTGATCGTCAAATTTCCTATGAGACTAGCCGCCCGCGATATGCACCGAACATCCGAAATTTGAAGCAAATCTGATAACTCTGCGTAAAAAGCCATTTTTATTTTAATTTAAGGGGGATTATCCTCTGTTTCTCCCTCTATACTTAGCTATTAAATCCTTGAAACTATTCATAGATTCACCTTATCAGAAAGAATCTATATTTAAAATTTGAAATACAGTCGACTCTCGTTAATTCGAACTCGTCGGGACCACAAGAAATGTTCGAATTATCCGAAATTCAAATTATGAAAAGTATGGAATTAAAACATGTTTAATATGGTACTATTACAAAGGAATTAATGGTATAATATTTTTTTAGGTTTCTTTCGGTTATTAGCATTAGAATATGACTTAATATGAAATTAAAACATATAAATACATAAATTAATTAAAGAATTAGAAACAAGCCCAATGAAAGAAAAATTTGAAGCGTCACCGATGGACAGATGGGCACTTCGAAAGTGGATATCAAATGCATGGGATTATATGTATATTCGTTCGGAATAGTTTTCACAAAAATGAAAGAAAGAAAGTTATTCAAATAATCTGAAATCCATGAGAAAGAAAGGAGGAATCTAAAATCGGTATTCTCGTTAGTTCGAATTAAACGATGTCAAGAGAAAATGAGTTCGAATTAATGAAAAAGTTTAACGTTATTCTGCCATTGAAAATTTCGGGACTTCATGTTTAGTTCGAATTAAGCGAAGATTCGAATTATCCGATTTCGAATTAACGAGAGTCGACTGTACATCGGATAATTGTGAATAAAAACCGACTTATCGAATTTGAGGGGGAAATAATTGCTTGCCCCCTCCTCATTTTAATAAGCATAAGAACCCCCATAACTAATCAGAAATACGTCTTATCATAACAAACCTATGCCTAAAATTCGAGATAAATCTGATAATTCTGCGTAAAAAGGCATTTATTTAACTAAAAGGGATTACTCCCCGTTCCTCCCTCTTTATACTTAGTCATTAAACCCTTAAAACTATTCAGGGATTTACCTTATCAGAAAGAACCTATATTTAAAATTTGAAATACATCGAATAGTTCTGGATAAAAACCGATTTATCTAATTTGAGAAAGGGGTAATTACCCGTCCCCCCTTTATAATAAGGAAAAGAACACCATAACTAATCAGAGATACGTCATATCATTATGAACCTATGTCCAGAATTCCAAGCAAATCGGATAATTCTGCGTAAAAAACTATCAATTTAATTTAAAAGAGGCTTCCCCCGTCTCCTTTTTTCTTAACAATTAAACTCCCAAAACTCTTCAGGCATTATAGCATACTGTGTATAATCCTTATCAGAAAGAACCTATATAAAAAAAAAAAAAGAAAGAAAAGACACATTGTATAATTCTGCTTAAAAATCCGTTTATCTAATTCAGGTAGGATGGGGTGGGGGGTGGTAATCATATGTTCAAAAATTGAACCAAAGCGGTTAATTCAGCATGAAAAACACATTTACCTAAATTAAGAGCCTCTCCCCCATCCCCTCTATATACTTAACTAATGAATCCCCAAAATCAATTCCTTGTCACTTTTTTTTCCGGTAATTTTTTTTCCGAGTCCCTTTTTTCCGCTTTTGTAGTTTATGTTACTTTTTTCCGGTCACTTTTTTTCCGTTTACCCACTTGCCTATTTCGTGCGTTTTCTAAAAAAGAATTAATAAAACAAGTTGGAAATTGCACATGAAGCCTAGCAAATGAGGTGCGTTCGTACGATAACGAAGTTTTAAAAATATTCAGATCTTGCTGTTATAGTAGACAGTACTTCGAATATAGTATAGTAGTCAATTTTTTTTTTTTTTTTTTTTTTTTTTGTGTGTGTGTGTGTGTGTGTGTGTGCTTTTGTAAATATACATGGACATACAACTTTTATTACACCTCAGCAACGTACACCATATTCATAAAAGTGAAATAGATGAATATAATTAAAACACGCCCCAAACAATAAATCCTCGTATATCATTATGTAGGAGAATATTTTTGAGTGGCCGTGTAAATTAATAATATACATTTTTTGTAGCATAGATTGTAAAGACAGATAGACTGACAGACTGAACGACGAATATAAGTACTAGTTTTTTATATAATTACGGACGCACTTAAAATTATTCAGATCTTAATGTAATAGTATACAGTATTTCGGAAACAGTATATTAGCCAAAATCATTTGTCTGGCCCTGTAAATTTCTTTTATACAGAAAATAACTTGTAACAGTCTTCAGTAACATATATCAATCTCATAAAATTTTAAATAGTTTATTACAATTAAAATGCTCACCAAACAATGTTCT
Source organism: Maratus speculifer (assembly GCA_964019185.1). NCBI lineage: Eukaryota > Metazoa > Arthropoda > Arachnida > Araneae > Salticidae > Maratus > Maratus speculifer. Next base: position 100,074,741 of record OZ025302.1, read on the forward strand.
CCCTATACCATTATGTAATGGAATACTTTTATCTGGCCTTGTAAATCAATATCAAATGTTCTTTGCACCACAGATTATGCAAAATACATATTATAATATCTACTCATTATATGCATATCAATTTTATTGTGTTCGAATGAGAGTAACATCATTAAAATGCATTCCAAACTTTTTCCCATTGACCGTAATATAACAGAATACTTTTGATTGTACCTGTAATTAATCTATCCATCCGATTTTCATAAAATTTGAAATGACTTGACAAAATTATGTAACAATTATGTATTTTAAATTTCAAACGATTAAAATGCTTGAAACTTCTTTCCCCAGTGACAGTGACCGTAATATAACGGAATACTTTTGATTGTCCCTGTAATTGATCTATGCATCGGATTTTAATAATTATGCATTTTAAACTTCAAACGATTCGGTTGGGTAGTTTTTGCATTGTTATATGCGGACGGATGGACAGACGGACAAACAGACTGAACGACAACTATAGGTGCTACATATTTACATAATTACGAACGCATCTAAAAATTGTTTGAAAATAGCCCCTTTGGATTTGAGAACAAACTCAATAAAAGGATAATATACGAAAACTGTAATGTTTAAGTAAATATCTTTCGAGAAACTTAAATATAAATGAATTATATACTTTTCAAACATACCTGGATTTAATGAATGCTTGAAGGAATTCGAAGATTTAAAAAAATGATCTCATATACCATCTTTTTTCATAATTTTCTTCTCTGAAGAGGATTTAATATTAGTCATAGCGAAACGCACAATAAAAGGGAAAAAAAAACACCTTAGCACTACAGCAACTAACAACAGAAGCATGTGTTTTTGAGTTTTTCCTGGAATTTGAGAGTTCAGCCCCGTTTCCAAAAAAAGAGCAAGAAACAGATGCAACTAATTAAGACCCCCCAATGTTGCAGTATTGAAAAACCGGAGACAGTGACAGGAAATGACCATTTCTTTTAGCCTTCGGCTGATTTCCAATCGTACAAATGAATGCAGTCCTCTTTCAAAAGGAGTGACCGGTTTTGTTAAAAGCTGATACTGTTACCATGTGCTGTTGGGGATGATCGATAAGTAAGAAATAATTGTAAAAAAGCGAGAAAAGAGAATAAGTCTGAAAAATATAGACTTAAGACAAATGCAAAAAATAGACAGTTTAGCGTCCCACTCTGAGACATGTATAATCTTTCGAAAAAATAAAATTTTTGCGTTCTAAGATTACCACAAGAGTTTAAAATTCTAGGGGGGGCCGTGGGTTGTCTGGGCCGCCCCCCCCCCCGCTAGTTACGCCTATGATTGCCAATAAATAAATCATTAAAATTTAGAAACACGTGTTTTTAGTTAACTACGTTTAGTTAAGACGTTTCCCCCATTTCTTCACTAATTGCCGACCATCTTGACCAAAATGCCTGTTTCCATACCGACGAAACACGTGGTAGCTAGTTAGCGCATCTGGATTTAATTTTTGAGGAGAAAGAAATGTTCCGATCTAGAACGCGTTTCCAGTTTCGCAAATTTCTTTGCAGCAAACTAGATTATAGCCTATAGCGTAAAATAACTGATCTAATAGGGTTCTGAAAGTAATATTTGGCATATTTCATTGCATTCAAAGCAGTTATAAATTTAAAAGTGAAGTTCAGTTTCTTTCTCCCTTTCTTTTTTTTTCCTTGAGGAAAGTTAAAATATATATTTTGTAAAAAAATAAATAAATAAATTAATAAAAAATAAAAAATATTGAAAGCATTAGAGGGGGCTCTGGAGGAAGCTAGGGGGGGCTCAGCCCCCTTCGCCTCCATCTGGTTACGGGCCTGAGTCAAGTGCTTCTAAATGCTAACATCATACGCAGTTGGTATAGAATGTTTGAGCAAAATGGATGTTTGTACAAAGCAAAAAAAAAAAAAAAAAAAAAAAACGGACCGGGAATACAAAAGGAAGTTACATAGGACATTTATAAAGTAAGGTGTCCTGGGGTAATAACGCCACGTTAAGGTTCTACCAATTTTCACGGCTTATTTTTAGATTGTATTTTTCAAACAAATATAGGGTTGGATACAGCAACTCTATGTCTATCTATAGCAAAAAAATAATTTAACAGATATGCATTCATAAAATATAATGGCATGATTTGTTGAACAATGCTATTTGGCGTTATTACCCACTTATGCGGGTAATAACGCCATGCAAACATATCTATAAAATAAGATGGAATAATCCCATGTAGATTGCCCATTTCTAAAAATACAAACTCGACAGCCCTAGAAATTGACAAATTGTTGCTAAAAAAATTTCTAAGCGATAGAAAGTGTTTAATTTTTTGTGAAAGTGCAAGAAAAAGAAGGGGGAGGCAAAAGAATATCAGAATCTGAGCTTCTTTTTGCCTATAAAAGACCGCTTAAATAAAATTATTAGAAACATTGCACGGTTTTAACTGTGTTTATCTAAATCAGTATTTATGTTCACATATATGCATTCTATGCGATAGAAAATATTCAATTTTTTGTGAAAGTGAAAGGAAAAAGAGATTGGGAGAGCATCTACAGTATATACTACCCTGAGCTTCTGTTTACTTAAAAAGTCCCTCTTAACATAATTATAAAAAACATTGCACGGTTTTAATCTTATTCGTAATCATAATGTAATATTTTTATCATGTGAAATTTTATAATAACTAGAGTTATGTGTAATAAATATTTTTGTCAACACTGTTATAGGAGTTTTTTAAATACTTTTTAACCCATAAACCCCACACTAATGTGGTTTAGCTCAAACTTAAAATGTCGGCGTTATATAATCATTCTTAATAAATTTGTATTTTTAATTAAGTAAATAAGATTTCCCTATTATCAGTGTCCCTGTGAGACGCCTTATTGAATTTTACACATGATTCATGTGGTTATATTTCGTTATCTCTATATTAGCAACAAAATTAACCTTTAACTGCTGTTAGCGCTCTCACTAAACGCTGATTTTTTTTTTTTTTTTTTTTTTTTTTTTTTTTTTGCCAAATTTCAGATTTTAATTTATAGTTTCCAATTTAACTATAGGTACAACTGAAATTCTCTTCCGTTTGAAGTCCTCGTACTATTGTTACAAATATTTAAATACATTAAACTTAATCCTGTAGAAAAAGTTTAGTGCATAAATAATACTCCATGAGTTTTAATCATTGATCGCCCTTTAACCTTTAACTAATGTTACCGGTCTCACAGACCATTTCTTTTTGCAATTTTTATAGTTTAACTTGTAATTTTCAGTTTAACTTACAAACACTATCGAAATTTTGTTTCATTTGAAACTTTAGTACTAAATCCAGATACTTTTAAATAGATGCATATTAATTACAATCGTCTTGTACAAAATGTTTAGTACAAAATACCATCCTATGAGTTAATCATGCCTTTTATTCATCTTTTGATTTTAGGTCTCACGGACTCCTTCAGATTAGCTACATTACAATTTATATCACATCAGTTAAAGGTTAAATTTTGAAAATTTTGAAAAAGAGAACGTTGAGAAAGCGGACATCATTTTGATATCGTTTTATTTATAAGAGTTTAAAATAGTTTTTACATTAGTATAAAAAAAAAAAGATCAATTTTGGATATCGGATTCCTTCTTCCCTTCAATCTAACCATTTTAACAATGACAATAATGCTGTCTCATACGTAAAGTAAAAAATAAACCCCTTTTGGGTGTAGTTTGTAGGTGCCATTTTCGGAATTATTTCATAATTATGCGTAATATTAGCACTTGGCGTTATTACCCCTCCTGGCGTTATTACACCAGAACACCTTATTTCAACAAAATTTTGAATTTCCTTTTACTTTCTGCATAGTTCTTATCGAAAATTTCTTCTCGATTAAATAGTTATAGCGGTTTGTAATCGCTACATTCATTTGTAATCATCCTGTATTATTTTCTTCAAATTTGTGATCAGAGTGTGATCGTTATAATTTTATAGATAAAATAAAAGATGTATTTTTGACGACCTGGCATGTTGTTTCTCGATCTATCTAAACGCCATCTGTAACCCACAATTTGGGAAAAGCTAATGCTCATATTTACCATCTACCTCGGTCGAAAGCTCAAATGAAATTCACGATAACATTTGATTGGACATTAACAAGGAGGCGTCTGTGATGTCATATTGCTTTCGATTATTATTATTATTAGCTTCCTTTTTTTTAAAATTAAATTCTCAAGTTTAAAATTTAAATTATCTTTTGCAATTTCAAATCAATTAAACATCATTTTTACTTTCTATAAAGAATATATTTATCTCTTTCCTTTAAATTGCGGTTATGTAGATTTTTATGCTTAACCGAGGCCGTTAATAAAATAAATCAAAAACAAATCTTTTCTCATCCTAAAATCATTTTCTGAGCCTGCATACTTTCGTTTGTTCAAAGAGTACATCGTAAGATATTTTAATAAAATAAGCTTTTTAAGAAAAAAATATCAACCGACTTCAAAAAAGCGCTAAAAAGAATTAAATAATTCTTTAAAATTCTCTAATGACAAAACGTTATCCAATATGCACACATCGGATATCAGGTACCGGCATAAAAAACGGTTAAATTTAATATGTATAATTTAATATCCACCAAACATAGATTTTAGAGATAATATTATTTTACAAGAGATGAATTGACATATTTATGATTTAATTTATGAATATATACATATAAAAAGTAATGAATTACTTTTTTAAGTTGGTGCCAAACAATCACAATCGGTAATGATTATCCCCATTTTAATTATGGTACTAGGCATAATTTAGCTACAATTCTTAATATACATCAAATAGTTTGGCACCAACTTCAAAAAGTAATTCATTACTTTTTATATGTATATATTCATAAAATAAATCATAAATATGTCAATTCATCTCTTGTAAAATAATATTATCTCTAAAATCTATGTTTGGTGGATATTAAATTATACATATTAAATTTAACCGTTTTTTATACCGGTACCTGATATCCGATGTGTGCATATTGGATAACGTTTTGTCATTAGAGAATTTTAAAGAATTATTTAATTCTTTTTAGCGCTTTTTTGAAGTCGGTTGATATTTTTTTCTTAAAAAGCTTATTTTATTTCCTACTTTTTAGTTATGCATACCGTAATACATAATTATGTGTACTGGCACACGATAGCTCTTTGCAATGCATTACTAATGTACGCACTTTGATAAGTTCTAATGTATTCAGTTTACTTGTCACTGTTTGATTGTCAACTTTTCTGAAACCACTTACAATATCGGTTAGTATCGTTGTGAATCTTAAGAATTTCTTTGTATGGTAATTTTTTCAGACGAGATCTTCCACTTCGAAAAGCTACCGCATTTATGAAATCTTAGCCTGCATCGAATCCTACGGTCATCGAAAGTGGGTATCAAAAGGTGACAATGCATCAAGTAAAGTTCCTCACACATAAGAGCGCGACATAGTGCTTCCATATATGAGCACGCAGCAAAATGACTTCATATATTAATGTATAGTAAAATGCTTTTCTAGTGTAGTCAGTCAAAAGTACTCCCCCTTCACTCAGAAAAAAAAAGAAAGATTTTAGCAAAAATCGCACTATGCTTCAATCGATAAACAGCAACAATCCTATACAGGCAGTAATGGCATCGGAAATGAGCAGTGTCGATTCGACGAGGAATCTGAAACTCATAACCAATACCTGGCTGCCTCTATAAGAGAGTGACAGCATTTGATTCCCAAATATTTCTTTTACAGACGCTTTTGTCCCAACTACACTGTTAAAAATTTGAAACTTTTGCTGTACACTGTTAAAAATCTGCTGCATTTTTTTGCTATGCACTCCAGCGTTTCTATAGAAAACGGCAACTTGACTGTATTAAGGAGCATTCTCATAGGTCGCAGTAGAGACATTATATACAAGCGGCGGAGTGCGTTGCAACAAAATGCAGCAGATTTTTAAAAGTGTATTATCACTTCACCGCTTATATAGAAAACGATTAGTTAAATGCATTATGAAGAATTCTCATTGATAAAAATAAAGATATTCCATAAAAGCGATGGAGTGACGATGCAGCAAAAGTTGCAAATTTTTAACAGTGCATTGCATTGCCAGGCATTTTTTATTATGGAATTTGATGATGATTTCCTGGAAGAATTCGATTGTACTCGTATGAGAAATTAACAAGATTGACGAAAATTGCCCGCTCTACAAGATGCTTGGTGACTCGTTTTTGTCCAGAATCGTTTCAACCAATTATATACTGTGCTACATGTGTCGTCATATTCATATCCAGGAATCCTACACTGTAAAAAATTTGACACTTTTGCTATATCATCACGCTATTGCTTTTATAGAAAACGATTACTTCACCCAATTACGAAGCATTCTCATGGGTCAAAAGAGAGATATTCTACAAAAGCAGGGGAGTGACGATGCAGCAAAAGGGTCACACTTTTTACAGTGACACTGTAATCGGAAATGAGCGGTGGCATATTCGAGCAAGGCTACACTAGATACCGGGCTTGTTCATTCCTTCCATGACGTCACAAAAGGTGGCTGAATGACGTCCAGCGATTGGTACAAAACGATGGGTGTGTCACTTTGAGTCCTGTTTTTACCAATCACAGTTAGCGGTCAGCCACCTTTTGTGACGTCGTGATAAGGAATGAGCAAGCCCGGTATCTAGTGTAGCTCCGATTCGAGGAGGAAACTGAAACTCATTACCTATACCTGGCTGCCTCTATAAGAGAGTGACAGCATTTTATTCCCAAATATTTCTTTTACACACGCTTTTGTCCCCATTACACTACAAAAACTGAGCCTTTTGCTGCATCATCAGTCCACCGCTTTTATAGAAAACGATTACTTTACTGTGTTATGGAGCATTCTTACTGGTCATAAAAGACATATTCTACAAAAGCTGTGGTGTGACGCTGCAGCAAATGGGTAAATTCAGGGCTACACTAGATACCGGGCTTGCTTATTCCTTATCACGACGTCACAAAAGGTGGCTGGCCGCTATCTGCGATTGGACGAACAGGGCTCAAAGTGACGCACCCATCGTTTTGTACCAATTGCTGGATGTCATTCAGCCACCTTTTGTGATGTCATGAAAGGAATGATCAAGCCCGGTATCTAGTGTTGCCTTGGTAAATTTTTAACAATGTATCACGGAGCATTCTCATGGGTGAAAGGAGAGATATTCTATAAAAGCGAGGGAGTGACGATACAACAAAAGGATCAAAATTTTTACATTGTACACTGTAAAAAATTTGGCCCTTTTGCTGCATCGTCAATCCACCGCTTTTATAGAAAACGATTACTTCAGCCTATCGTGGAGAATTCTCATGGGTCAAGAGAGAGATATTCTATAAAAACGGGGGAGTGATTATGCAGCAAAAGGGTCAATTTTTTTACAGTGTACACTGTTAATAAATGTGAACCTTGTTCAGTTAGGATTTCACACTTTGAAAAGATCGTGTGACTATGTAAGTGTAATTTAAAAACATGAAAAATGAACGTTTCTAATTGGCCGATTGCTTCGAAAAGATATTGAATTTTAATGTTTTAATTTTTTAAAAAGTTCTAATCAACAGATTTTTATGAAATTTGAATGGGACCACATGGGCCCCACACGCTTTCAAACAAAAAAAGAATTATCAAAATCGGTTCATATTTACGAAAGTTATGCGTGAACAACAAATACATACAGGTCGAAATCATAACCTCCTCCTTGAAGTCGGTTAAAAACTACATGCCCTTTTGCAGTTACTCAGTCATTTAATTTCTTTTCAAATTAACAGACATTACAACTCCTTTTTCGGCTTAAAATCTAACTCTCTGTTTATATTAAAGCGGAGTCTGACATCTGTGTTATGCATATAGAAATATTTTTCCCAGCAATCAGTACTGGCATGCATATTTGTACGCTGATAGATTAATCGCCAAATTAACGGTCCGGTTGGCATGTTTTTAATTTAAACTTTCTTTATGAACTATACGTATAGGGTTATTATGATATAAGGGTAACCACATTTTAGCTCGACGCATTTTGGCTACATTATTTGATGTCAGGATTCTTTCTATCTCTGACCGTCTTGCTGTAAGGATGTAGAACTCCTGCTTTGTCTGTTTACCGGGGGTCACCCCATAAGAGTGTAATACTCTTTTAATTTTCATCAATAAATGCCACATACATAGTCAGATCTTGGTCTTGAGTCTCTCCTACTTGAGTTATTGCTGTTTACTGTGTTTACTACGCTCTTATATGGGCGATTCTACGATAAGAGGTTTCAAAAACAAGAAAATACGACCAAGGAGAAAAGTTGGAGTTTTTTCATGAAACTTCATATTATGATTTTTGTCCCGTTTATATATCTTTTCATGTAAGGGCAAGTCACTTTATACGTATTTTATTACTTTTTCGAAAACCAGGGTAAATACATTGGGCAGGGGAGAGACATCAGACCCAGGGTAGATACTTATTTTACCAGGGGAGAGAGTTTGACACAATAATATACTTAATAAAATCAATGAAATGTATAAAATCAACTTTTATTAAAAACTATTCTTAACATATAATCAGACTATCATATTAATCAGTAATGAGACGATCATATTACAGCCTTTTTTTTTAACAAGAGCATTTCACTTGCAAAAATACACATATGTAAATTATCTTGTCATTGTACCTTCAACAAATAATAAAATAACCTTTTATTAATGCATATTAAGTAGACTAGCTCTTCTTAAGTGTCAATCACACTTGGATAGTCAGGATAATTTTCATATTGCCTGTACCTATGCGCTTCGGTCATATTTTGTATGCAGTTCAATAAATGAACATGCGTTAATAATTAGAAAATGAAATGTAACAAATAATTAAAGGCACTCTCTTGCCTTACATAAACAAAAAATTACATTAAAATTAAAAATTAAAGGCAGTCTTTTGCCTGCATGAACAAAAATTAAATTAAAAATTAAAGGCAATATCTTGCCTACATGAACAAAAATTTAAATTAAATTAAAAATGAAAGGCATTTTCTTACCTACATGAACAAAAATTTAAATTAAAACGCTTAAGCTTTCTCAAATACATTCACGGACTTCTTAAAGGAGTAAAACATCCTCTGCTTTTTCAAAATAATATTTGGCATAGGGAGTGTTTGGACAACCTGATCTTCTGAAATGAATGATATATCTTGTTCAGCAACTTTAAATAATTTTCCGGTTTCGTCCCCTACTTTACAAAAAACTACCTGTATCTCGCCATCCTCTTCCAAACCCGTACACATAGCCACGTAACAATACTCTGTTATTTTTTATGATAGTTTTACAAGAATAAATTTGCCGTTCTTGAATGTTTTTTTTCGATGTCGACGGTTGTTCTTCATCCTCTGTCTGGTGTTTGCCATGTTTTGGTATATTAATTTGTTTGTTATCAGATGAATTCTCGTTATCGGACTCTGAATCCGGTCCGTAAACATCCTCGACCCGAAGACGGGATTTTTTATTAGACGAGTATGCCATGACACCGATTTGGAAATGATCACAATTTATACTTTCATTGCAAAAGCAGCTTAAACTCTTCATTTTCATTTGTTTTTTATCTTCAGTGTTCATGACACCTTATGGACACGCAAAGTACCAGGAAAAGTCTTTATGTATTCTTTAGCACTAGTATAAGCAAAGCTTCTTTTTCTAGGATATTTTTGTTGTCAATAACTAAAACATTGATGCTGGGACAGTTTTTCTGAATAGCATCTGACAAATCGCTCAGAGATGCCATATCCTTGCCACTAGCCACCAATCGGTCAGCTGTTCTCTTGCAAACAGCACCGACACCATCAGGAGCCCCCTTACCGTGTCCTGCCTCATGGTAATTCCAAGTAAAGTGTTTAAGGTTTGGGTAGAATTCTATTAAATGATTAACAAGAAAGTAAAACATGTATTTGTTGCGATATTGTGTTACGGGTCTATCGCTCCAAAAATGCAGAATGTCTACTTCGGGTGGTAAGCGGTTTAAAATTGGCTGTAAGTGTGCCCATATAGCTGGAGGCGAATGTGACAAATTTTCTGACAACGAACAATAGCATGTAGTCTTTACTTCGCCAGATGCTTCTTCTTTCGTGTAAGTTACAACTGTGTGCAGACTTATCTGTTGACGCGAACCTCCAAAATGAAATGCCTGAATCTCTTCTGCGTATTTAGTTAAGTAATTTTCACTGAAATCCATATGAATAACAGCTTCATTTTCTGTTAAATTTGTCTTCTTAATTTTAAAAGCAGAATGCTGGTGGACTATGTTCAGTTCATGGTGAAGAAAATTTTCCAAATTACAATCTAATTGCTTAATCAAATCACGAGGATAAATTTGAATCGATTTTTTCAAATATTTAGTCACTTTTCTTGCCTTAAACGTTTTTGGATTAGTTATGTTGGTAGAGACGGATTCCCTCTTTCTGTAGAAAATTTGAATACTATTATCGAATTCCTTGTATCCGAGTCCTTTATTTTTACAAGTTGCGCATTCTCGGGAAAGGCACTGCTCGTTATATCTATTGCAACAAATTATATGAAGCAAATCTTGGTGCTTTGATATAGATATAATTTTGGCTTGGAATAGAGCTGTAAGAATCAGATCCTTTATTATTCATTACAACATAACTTGCTTTGGCTTTCCTTTTATTTTCTGTTTCATATTTTTTTCTTTCTGTAGTATACCATATTTTTGCACTAGTTTCCCGCTTATCACTCTTTTGAAAATTCTTTTTTCTTTTTCGTTTGGGAGAGCAGAATAATTTTCTTTTAATTGTTGAGTGAATACTTCTGCAAAAACTAGAGTTGCAAAAAGTCGGTTTATTACCGGGTTTATTTCCAATAGACCAGGTTTATTTCCAAAAAACCGAATTATTCCAAAAAATCCCGGGTTTTTTCCAGGTTTATTCCTAAAAACCCGGTTTATTCCCGGGTTTAAACCGGGTTTTTTCTAACCTTTGCAACGCTAGCAAAAACCAAATTTTTCTTCATTGTCTCACTGGCACTTGGAGAATTCATCATTTGTTCTACTTTTCTATTAGGTGTATTTCTATTAGGAATTTTATCTCCCCTGGTCAGTGAGTCTCTCCCCTGGCAGTTATCTTGACAGGGGAAATACGGCAGGGGAGAGACGTTTTCATGACAAATTCAATTGTTTTAACTGACTGAATTATTTTTTGGGTTAATTGTATATTTCACTTTAATTATTACTGTATTGTTTAATTAGGGCAGTAAGTACAAATAAATTAAATAAGTATTATAAGTTTTATGACTTACCAGGGGAGATACACGATCACCTTACGAAACCACTATACTGCACAGTCGCGTGGGAACAACTAAAAAACAACGGCACTTAAACGGTTGCGCGTTTAGTAATGCTAACTTCACGGCTATAGGTGTCCTTAAACGTTACTTCCAATACAGCCGTCCTTGAATTTATGTTTGTATTAGCGGAACGAAATTTGGCAGGGTAGATACAGAAAAAAAGCGGGACAAAAGTTAATTTTAAAAATTATTTGAAATAAACAAAATTATTTCATTTTTTATTTAATAATACTTAAGTATAATTATTTAAATTCCGATTAAACATACTTTAGTTAAACATCTGATGCAAAAAATATATGTATTGTTTGAAAGTTAAATTTAAACCGGCAAGGGGACATGCCAGGGTAGAGACTTTTTTAGACTTTGTAAGAATTTTCAGAAAAATGTGTTTTAATTAGGCATTCAATTGTGATGTTATTTAATAAAGTACATTAAGATGATGTGATTCATTGCAAAAAATTGCAAAATATAGAATAAAAAATCTGTTTTAAACGGATTGCCGCACAAGTTACCTCTTATCGTAGAATCACCCATATACATTTCAGTTTTATAAGAGATTCATTCAGCTCAGTTTTATAAAAGATTTTTTTTTCTGAAACATCCATAAAAATGCAGTTTGCATTTAATTAGATTTCCTTAAATATCATCAATCTATACTCGAGTATTGGAAGCAGCAAAATGGTATTGGTATCATAATATCTAAAAGGCTTTATTTGACTCGAAGAATTTAAGAAAGACAAACAAAATGATTAAAAAGAAAAATAAAGTATCGCCAAAATCCAATAATAGTAATAAAAAAAAATCCTGATACAACTATTGAATATAAGTAACGTTTCGCATAGACCAGTGAAAATGTTAAAATACATTGTGGATGTTATCAACATGTAAAATATTGCGATATTTTCATTCTTTAATGCTCATAATATTGCATTTTTATATAATTTAATAGATTTCTAGTGAATTTTGTGTGAAATATTATTTTGCATATTTTATTTTACTTTATTTTATACATTTTCAGTATAGTAATTTAGCTTTACTTACTAAGTGGGTTTTGTAATTGTGGATAGTGATGAAGTACATGAGATTATAATCCACAATAGTTGAAGGTGGATTGTATAATTTATTTTTTTATAGTAGATTTTGCAAACATGTGTTTGATTATTTTAAGGAAATATAGAAGATAAGTTGTTTGATGTTACCATTATGAATTACAAAGTGATTAAAAAAAAGGAAGAAAGAAAATCTACTTCAGGTAGTGTTGATAAATATTAAGTACATTGTTTTTTTAATTTTTTATTAATGTTAAGATTGCTACTACACTAGGAATAGTAATTACTTACTTATGTTATTAGTCATGATAAAAAAAAAAGGTACTTTATTTTTGATACTAAAATAATTTTACAAAGATATTTTTCCTTTTTTTTTTTTTTTTTTTTTTTTTTTTTTTTTTTTTTTGTTAAAAAAAAAAAAAAAGAGAGAGAGAAAATCAATTTTACACATGTTTATAGTTTAACTTTAGATTATCCACTGAGGTCATTTCTCTAGGTAAGTCGACAGTGTTGGTGAATTATTTTAATTTTTTGACACATTTTATGAATAAAATTTTCTTTTCTGGATGAAAATTAATAGATTTTTAATATCATTTTCAATATCATAAAAAAAGTCTCTACTTTTAACCAGTTAGTTGTGTACAGCGATGCCTACTTAATTTTACACACATATTTACATTTGAGAATTATTTTTTGTAAGTTTCATCAATTTTACACGTGTGTTGCTGTACCCTCCTAACTTTTGGCATTTATATTGATGTTTACACATTATGCATTTCCCCCCTCTGCAATCTTTAATATTCACTGTACAGTCTAAGCTTATAAGATAATAGTACATACTTTACTCTAGTACTAAAAATAAGTGTTTTGAAACTTTGTTATATTTTTTTCCTTCTTTATCTCACTTACAATATTATTTTGCCAAAGAAATAATTTTATTTTAGGGTACACATACTTTGTCATAAACCGCTTAGGTTGACTCATGGTATAGCATCTATACTTATGTACAGGTTGTGGCCTGGCAATTCCGTATATTGTAGGTGAAATTTCTTTTCTCAGTTTTTATCATCTTTTACTTTAGTTTCATGATACTGTTCAAATTAATTCACATTTTTGTTTTTTTTTAAACCAGACATTTTAATGATGTTCTGACATAGAAACTTCATCTTATTTACAGTGGATAATTTATTGTTAAAATTAGATAATGGTAACAAGTTATTAAACACATTTTTATTAACAATTAACAATTTACTTTTGTCTTTTTGTTTCATATTGTTTTTCTTATACTGCACATGCAAGACTTGTGAAAATTCTTAAACTTAAGTTTTATTTTATCATGTTTTAGAGAAGGTGCAGATTTCTTAAAGTTAATTATATTTTTGTCATTTGTTGAAGGTACTACATTACAACTTATCTTTTTAATTAATACTACAAGTATGCCTGAAAGTGAAAATGTCCATGTACATATTTTTTTAAAATATAGTCCATGTATAGTTATGTACATTTTTTTAAATATTTACACAGTGTGCGCTAGAGAGCATCTATCTAATACTTTGCTCAGTGTAGACATAAAGAAGTTATTTTTTATTTACTTTTCTTTTGCATTTTCCACATTATCAATCGTACTATAAATATCAATAATTTGTTGATTGTAATTAGTTTTCGGCTAGATATAAATGCACATTTAACACTAGAGGTTTTGATATTTTTTCAGCATACAGGACAATTTTTGGGAGAAAAATAATTACAGGAATACTTTAGGGGATTTTTAAACGTATTTTCAGTGCTATATCAGTTAATGAGGTTTACACATTTCATCGCTCATCTCATTTTATTCTTTCACTACAACACAGAAACATTTTCTATCATTCAAGCAATTAACCATGCATGTGTCATTATTATTACAGGTACAACTATTTTGAAACGTCAGGTTCACTATTTTACATTTAAAAAAATTAATTTTCAAAAAATATTATAATGCAGTATCTAACATTTCAGAATGTTATGAACCCTTTCATTTGGTTATTTCGTGGCCGGAAATAATTTTTTTGAAAGTGTTTATCTTTTGCACTTGGTTGTTACCGTATAGCGCTGGTCGCCAATGCTTGCCAAGTTAAAATGATATTGGTTTATTTCATTCTTTTCAATATTTTTTTTAATTAATAAATGACACACTCTAATTTTTTTTCTATCATTAATCTAGATCAGAGTTTATCATCGTTATCATTTCAATTTCAGAAGTTATTATTTTGGTAATGTAGGTTTAATGCTCTTACTCAGAAGTAAAATGCACAATAATCTTCGTGATTTGTCACACTATTTTACCATATCCTATAACCATTTTGGTAACATGCAACCGTGCCTTTTCATTTTACACACATTAACATTTAATGTATCCACTCATGGTTATTTTTTTACACGCGCACTGTTGCATATTTATGTAGGAAATATAACTTTCTGAATCTTCTCCTTCTTTTGGAATCACACTTGTTATTTAAAAAAAAAACACACATATATAGATAGCACTTTTTAAACTGTTCGTAAGGTTACAAAATTTTATTAGGTTACGATGCCAGTTTCTGTAATTTCTGAAGACATTATTTGCGAATTTTGCATATCATACACTACACACATTATATACAATTTCAATTAATGTTATTATGGAGTGTTACAAGTCAAGACTATTTAAACTATGATTCAGTTTTTTTATAACATGCAATGTGTGCTTTTGAAATTATACACATTTTATTTTAGGTGACAAACATTTTTACACTTCGCAATTAACATTTTCATAAGTTATTTCCTGGTAAAGTAGTTTAACAGTTCTTATTTTTAAAGAGAATATTAAAAAAAATCACTTAGATTTTATACTGCTTTACCATAGCCTATAGCCATATTGGCAGTATGTGACGGTTTCCTCTTTTTCATGTAATTTTTTTTAAGTCCGCCGTTACAGATTATATAGGAGATATAACTTTATCACATACATTTTTTTTCATTTTAGGACATATTAAAATTTTACACATTTTTACATTCTTTTCACGTTTGCCATAGTGTTTGTGAACTCTTATTTGGTGTAGACCAATTCAGTTAATTTCTGTCGAAATTATAAATGAGTTACTTTATCAAACACTATACACATTTTTGGTCAATGTTACATACATTATAATTCATTCAAAGTGTTAATCCAAATGCGAATCATTTTCCAATTAATGTTCGAATCAATGTTTTCAATCAAAGGGCTAATCAATCTTTTATTCAATGTGCGAATCAATGTTACAAATCAATATGTCAATCAATGTACCATTTCTGGTAAGTAAATCAAGTTTTTCATTCAGGGGTATTAACACGTTTTTTTTTTTCATTCCTTTTCATCACACATACTGTTTCACATGAACATTTAACGCTTACATTAACACTATTCAGTAATCGCATATCCCTTGTAAGTACTAGTTAACTAGTTATGTTTTCATGACATTAGTTATTAACATCGTAAATGATGAAAAATTGTACTTACTTACATATTGCATCGCAATAGTATGCGTATTGTGTAATGGTTGATTAATGTTTTTATTTTTTTTTACAACATGAAACATTATAATAACTTTCATTTTAATCTCTTTTTACATTTACTTGTTTTTGTAATACAGTGAGTGACACATATACACAATTCTTTTCTTTACATTTAGTCCGGGTGCTACGCATCAGAAAACTGCAAATCGTGATAAGAATACACCGCTTGGTGAGTATGTACTTTATGATAATACAATGCATATTAGAGGGGGAGGCATCTCGCAAAGTCGTCGGAATTCAAGATGGCGGCTGTTATTCAAAATGGCGTCATTTTATGAATATGCTTAATATAAATGTGCATTTCATGTCGATTTCGATGTTTTTAAAGTCAAGTTTTCGTTTTTAACACTATTCAACGTTATTTAAAAGAGTGTATAAATCGGTTTATCTGTCTGTTTGTCTGTCTGTCCGCCTATCCTTCCATGCTCTAGCTCGTTTAAATGTACTCAGATTGCCATGTATATTTTATATGTTTTATGAAGTTTTTAATAACATGTTCGGAGTAAAAAATAAAGTGTATAGCTTTTATAGTCCATTTACAGGGCACTCAAAGTATTTACGAATTGTCTGACCCTGCTCTTTTTTGCTTAAATTTACTCAGATATCCGTTATTTTATGTATGTGTTATCTCTATGTGTAAAGACGTCTATGTTTAAAGACGTGGTATATGTGGGGAATCATGTTTTAACGCCAAAAGGGCGATGAATCCTGATCTTAGTTACGCGTGGCAACCCCTCCCCTGGGCTCAAGATATATTTTGTTTGTTTATGTTTTCAGAGAGAGAGAGAAGAATTAATACGCGATGGTGTTATGATAGTCTTGATAGAAGAACAATTCTAAAATATATCGAATTTCATGTAAATAATTGTAACATACCGGGTGTTCCAAAAATAACCGGTAGATTTTAAAATTCAATAACATGAAAACGGTGACAGCTATTAAAAAAATTTTTGCAGGAGGGTTATGTATAATGCCACAAGTTTTATCTCCGTGATTTTTGATTTTAGTTCGGAAACCAAACAATAGATGGCGCTGACGGCGATTGGCGCTCAGTCGAAGCCGAAACTGAGCTCACTCAGCATTGATACAAAGGAAGGAGATTAATGATATGGAGTGCGTCTCATTCGATTTAATTTCAATGGAATGCATTTTTGCCATGGATGAAACAGATTCTTCGATAGTGGAATGCAGCATTCAGAAATGGGTACAAATTTCGCAAACAGTATTTGAGTTTGCAGGATATTTTACATTTATAAAGTTTTATTTGCCCGGATAAAATTACTTTCTTATGGCATGATTTAAAGAATATTTTATGCATCGTATTTTAAAACTACACTGTTAAAAATTTGAAACGTTTGCTGCATCATCACACCTCCGCTTTTATAGAAAAAGATTACTTCACTGTATTATGAAGCATCCTCATTGGTCAAAATTGAGATATTCTATAATAGCAATGCAGTGACGATGCAGCAAATGTTTCAAATTTTAACAATGTTGGTGAAGATATTTTGCTACAATCTTGCTCTTACACCATAAAAAATTGACCTATTTGCTGCAGCGTCACTCCACCACCTTTATAGAAAACGGTTACAATATTGTGTTATGGAGCATTATCATTGGTCATAAAAGACATATTCTATAAAAGCTGTGGAGTGACATTGCAGACATGTAGCAAATGGGTCAAAGTTTTTGCAGTGTTTCTACACTGGTCAAAATCTGCTGCACTCCACCGCTTGTATATAATATCTCTATTCCAACCAATGAGAAAGCTCCATTTCACGGCCAAGTAACCGTTTGTTTTCTATACAAGCAGGGGAGTACGTTGCAACAAAATGCGACAGATTTTTAACAGTGTATGGGGAAGAATTTTTGTAATAACTCTATCGCATTTTGACATTTTTTAATAATGTTTTTTTGCATTGCATAGCTGAGGTCCCTCTCAAGATCTCTCCTTTATTATATTTTTTGATTATTTTATTTTGATTATTTGATTTTTTTTTTATTATTTTGGCAATTTTCAACAACAGATGACGCTGCAGGTGTGATGAAAGCTATTGAAGAAAACTCAGTCTCTGAGTTCGCTATTCTGTAAGTTGTCTTTCTGCTGTAAGCGTATGCTGTTCACAGACTGCAAGTTTGCAGGTAAAAATGGTTTATTCTTTAGAACAGAGGATTTTTTTGGTGTTGGAATTCCACCGCCTAGAACACAGTGTTGCTGCAACAAGACGAAGTTTTCAACGGAAGTTTAATGTAACCAAAGGACCGAAAAGCGATACAATAAAGAATTTGTTTGAAAAATTTCAACGGACTGGAGACGTGAAGGATGAACGTGCTGGAAATGTAGGGCGACCGCGTACGACAACAACAGAGAGTAATGCTCAGCTTGTGCAGAAGGTGATCGAACAGCGGCCCCAGGTTTCCATTCGCCGTGTTGCAGCTGCGGTCCAAATAAAGCCAACGTCCACGTACCGTCTCATGCGCCAGAGTTTACACCTCTATCCATACAAAATTCAAACTCGGAAACCCCTCAGCGCTTCTTCCATTGATGCACGAGTAACATTTGCTAATGATATGGTGCAAAGGATTGATGTCGGCGATATCCAAGTGGACAGCATTTGGTTTAGTGACGAAGCTTATTTTTACCTGGACGGCTTCGTAAATAAACAGAACTGGCGCATATGGGGAACTGAAAACCCCCATGTTGCAGTCCCATCATCCCTACATCCTCCAAATGTGTTGGTTTGGGCCGCCATTTCTTCCAAGGGGCTTATTGGTCCATTTTTCAGATCCGAAACGATTACTGCACCACGCTATCTGGACATTCTTCGAGAATTTGTTGCGGTACAAAATGCCTTAGCCGACACTGCGAAGACCTCGTGGTTTATGCAAGATGGTGCCCGGCCACATCGCACAGCCGAGGTCTTTGATTTCCTGAATGAACATTTCGATGATCGTGTGATTGCTTTGGGCTATGCCACACATACAGGGAGCGGCGTGGATTGGCCTCCCTTATCGCCAGACATGAACCCCTGTGACTACTATCTGTGGGGACACGTGAAAGACCAGGTGTACCGCCACAATCCAGGAACAGTCGAAGAACTGAAGCAGTACATCTCTTCTGTATGTGAAGCCATCCCCCCTGAAACGTTTATAAACGTTACTGGTAATTTCGTTCAGAGACTACGCCATATTATTGCTGCGCATGGTGGATATGTGGAAAATATCGTTCTTTAGATTTTCCAGACTGCAGCGCCATCTGATGTTGAAAATTGTAAGTAATTTCGTAAGTTTGTCTAAAAATTTACTATTGTCCCAAGCACATTACAACAAATGGTGTATTATTGATTTTTCAAATATACCGTCATTTTTGAAACAGCCGGAATAAAGTTACTTTTACTTCCAAAACCGATTTTTAATTGAAATTAACTTTATAAAAAAATATCTGCAACTAAAATCGAAAATGTAATCAAGCAGTGATTTTGAGAGGGACCTTATCTATGCAGTGCAAAAAAAAAGAAAAATTTAAATGTAAAAATGCGAAGAGTTATTACAAAAATGCCTCTCCAAAAGAATACTATAAAAAAATTGACCCATTTGATGCAGCGTCACTCCACAGCTTTTATAGAATATGTATTTTATGACCAATGATAATGCTCCATAACGCAATAAAGTAACCGTTTTCTATAAAAGCGGCGGAGTGAATAACGCTGCAGCAAATGGGTCAATTTTTTTTTTACAGTGAATAGCTTTAGCTCGCGACTTTCTTCGCGGGCAGGGACACAGGGTTTACAGAATGGCAAATTCACAGATTGCGTTTTCTATTATAGCTTTCAAATTGCCTGCAGTGCCATCTGTTGATGAAAATTTTAACTGATTTCGAAAGTTGTATACCTGAAAATTTACTATTGTCCCAATCATATTGCAATAAACGGTATATTTCTAATGTTGCCCATTTAAATTTTATTGATTTTTCAAATATACCGGTCATTTTTGTGACACTCTGCATCTTCACCAACACTGTTAAAATTTGAAACTTTTGCTGCCTCGTCACTCGATTGTTATTATAGAATATCTCTGTTTTGACCGATGAGAATGCTCCATAATACAGTGAAGTAATCATTTTCTATAAAAGCGGAGGTGTGATGATGCAGCAAAGGTTTAAAATTTTTAACAGTGTAGTTTTAAATTACGATGCATAAAATATTCTTTAAATCATGCCATAAGTAAGTAATTTTATCCGGACAAATAAAACCTCATAAATGTAAAATCTCCTGCAAACTCAAATACTGTTTGCGAAATTTATACCCATTTCTGAACGCTGCATTCCACTATTGAAGAATCTGTTACATCCATGGCAAAAATGCATTCCATTGAAATCAAATCGAATGAGACGCACTCCATATCCTTAATCTCCTTCCTTTGTATCAATGCTGAGTGAGCTCAGTTTCGGCTTCGACTGAGCGCCAATCGCCGTCAGCGCCATCTATTGTTTGATTTCCGAACTAAAATCAAAAATCACGCAGAAAAAATTTGTGACATCATACATAACCCTCCTGCAAAAAATTTTTTAATATCTGTCACCGTTTTCAAGTTATTGAATTTTAAAATCCACCGGTTATTTTTGGAACACCCGGTATGTGTAAATAAGAAGATGTACAGTATTTGTATAATGTGTAAATAAGATGTATAACATTTTCTTCCAATTAAAAAGAAGTAACAAGATGCCCGTTTTGAAGTTATTGAATATGAATCGCCTAAATTAATTTTGTGTTCGAAATCCACTGAACCATCCGACGCGACAATGGTGCAACGTTCGCCGGGAAATAATAGAATGAGAATATGATTAGGACGATTGCATATATTAAACGGGTAAGTTTTTTATTGTTATTTCTTTGATTTTATGATTTGGAAGAAACAGTACTATACAAAATGAGTACCGGTGAAAATTTGAAAATAAATATTACTAAACGCGGATCAATTAGATCCACAATAACTAAATTAATTAAAAAAATTGATAATGAAATTTTGAAAGAAAGTGATTTGAAACCGGAAATTGTGGAGGATTGTTTAGCAACATTGCTGGAACATAAGATTTTTCTAGAAAACCTAGACGATTTAATACAATCTGAAATTGAAACTTCTAATTTAGAAACCGAAATTGAAGCTTGTTTAGAATATAAAGAGTCTATTATTACATGTAAATCGAGAGCAAATAGATTTTTGCATAATTTAAGAAAACTTCTGATATTACAAATGAACCAAAAGTAATTACGCCCCCCCCCCATATCAGATACTCAGTTAAAGTGTAACGCTAAATTGCCGCGAATTTCTTTAAACAAATTCAACGGCGACATTTGCGAATTCCAAGAATTTTGGCCGCAGTTTAAAGTCGCTGTTCACGAAAATGAAGCCCTTCAAGAGATAGAAAAATTTACTTATTTGAAATCTTTGATTTCGGGATCAGCAGCTGCTGCTATTAACGGGCTCCCATTAACTGGTGAAAATTACGCAACGGCAATAAATATATTAAAGGATCGTTTTGGAAAAAGAGAAGTTTTAATATCTGCGCACACAAATAAATTATTAAATTTAGAAGCAGTGCGAAGATCAAATGATTTATACTCATTGAGAAAATTGTATGATGAAATAGCGATACAAATAAGAAGTTTAGAATCATTGGATGTGAAATCAGACCAATATGGTTGTTTATTGTTACCTATTATTTATAAATGTATACCTAATGACCTTTTATTGCAATTTCATAGAGAACAACACTGCGAGAAAAAAGATGTTTGCGTAAATGATTTATTATTGTTCCTTAAGCGCGAAATCGAAGCGCGGGAAAAGGTTGTTAATGTTACATCTGTCAGTTTTGAGATTAAATCTCATGAAAATAAATTTAAACAAAATCTTCTAAACATTTTCTTCAAGGAAAAAATAAAAATCCTTCAGCATTTACATTAAATACAATTACAGAAAATCTTTGCCCTTTTTGTTCTCAGAAACATGAAGCAAATTTGTGTAACTTAAATTTTGAAGAAAGAAAACAATCTTTATCGAAACAAGCGAAATGCTTTCGATGCTACAAACGATTTCATAAGAGTAAATTTTGTAAAAATTCTAATATTCGTTGCACTCTTTATAATTCAAAGGCTCATCAAAATTCTCTTTGTAATAAAAAAGTAAAAGAAAGATCATCAAAGGAAAATAAAATTGAACTTGTTTCAACTGAAGGGGATGAAATAGGGGGAAAGCAAAATACGCAGTATGAAAAAATAACTGTTTCTTCACTTTGTTGTAAGCCAGATGAATATGTTTATTTTCAAACTTTAAAGGGAACAATGATTGGGAAAGATAAAAATATTAATGTTCGTATCTTGCTAGACAGTGCGTCGCAGCGTACGTTTGTCGGAAAGAATTTGTCAAGGCATTTAAATTTAGAGGTGACAGGACAGGAATCATTAAAAATCCATACATTTGCTGGTACGAAACCTATTGTTAATAATCATAACAGAGTTAAGATTTTCTTAAAGGATAAATTTTCTGACAATGTAATTTCTCTAGAAGCATTAGAAACAGAGAAAATTTGTTCAGATATAATACGCGCACCAAGTTCAGAGTTAAATGAAAAAATAAAAGAAATGGGTATACACTTGTCAGATGTTTCAAATGAATTAAATGATGGGGAGAATAAAATAGATTTGCTGATTGGTAGTGACTACTATTGGTCAGTTATGACAGGTAAATATAAACGTATTTCACCAACTCTTGTTTTGAATGAAACTAAATTAGGTTGGACACTTCATGGGAAGTTCTCAGATGAAGTTAATGAAAATAATTTAGTTGGTGCAATGTATATATCTATTTGGGATAATAATGAAGATGATAAAATGTCAATTCAACTTGAAAAATTTTGGACTATAGAAGGGTTAGGGATTCAGGAAGATAATACAAATAAAGATTTGTATGATAATCAAATATTAGAACAATTTGAAAATTCTATTCAGTTTAAGAACAATAGGTATGAAGTTAAATTACCTATGAAATATGACAATGTTGATCTTCCGAATAATTATGATGTTGCCAAAAAGAGATTTAATAGTCTAATTAAACGATTTGTAAGTAATCCTGCATTATTTAAGGAATATAAAGAAATTATTGATGAATATAAGGCTTTAGGAATAGTAGAAATTGTTGAACCGCAAGAAATAAACTCACCGAATGGTAATTTGACCTATTATTTACCCCACCACCCTGTAATTCGAAGGGACAAACAAACAACCAAATTACGCATTGTTTTTGATGCCTCATCTCATGCTCCTTCTGAACCTTCTCTAAATGATGTACTCTTCCCAGGTCCCAATTTGAACTCAGATTTATTTGATTTAATTTTGCAATTTCGAAGCAATAAAATTGCCGTAGTGGCAGACATTGAAAAGGCTTTCTTACAGATAAGTCTTGCTGAAAGTGTTAGAGATATGACGCGTTTCCTGTGGATCGAAGAACTCCCTCAAGATAAAAATTCCCCAATTAATTTTATAATTATGAAAATGTGCCCTGTATTATTTGGCGTCACCTCGAGTCCATTTCTGTTAGGAGCTGTAATTAAACATCATTTGAAGAGGTATGCAACTTTATATCCGGAAACTTGCTCTAAAATTGACTCTTCCATGTACGTGGACGATTTATTGTTAGGAGCACATACGGTTAATGAAGCTTTAAAAATTTCAAAGGAATCTTTAGCTATTTTTCAACAAGCAAATATGTTTTTACGAAAATGGCAAAGTAATTCTACCATTTTAAAGGAAAATTTAAAATCTTTAGATATGAATGTTTGCGCTGATACATCAACTGACACAACCCCATTTAAAATTTTAGGGTTAATATGGGACACTGAAGAAGATATTTTTAGATTAGATAATCAAAGTCTGCTAGAATTTGTCCATTGTCAAAATAAGACCAAAAGAACTATAATTCGAGCAGCTGGAAGAATTTTTGACCCTGTTGGGTTTTTATCACCATTTACGATTTTAATTAAAATGATTTTTCAATCATTATGGGAACATGGTATCGATTGGGATCAGAATTTGCCAGAACATTTAGAGAAAAAATGGGATAACTGGTGTGCACAGATTCCATACCTTAGTAAAATAAAAATTGCAAGATATTATTTTCAGGAAATAGACAGTTATGACAACGTAGAAATTCACTGTTTTAGTGATGCAAGTATTAAGGCCTATGGAAGTGTTATATATCTGAGATATAACAACAATAATAGTATAAAGACAAGTTTTGTTACGTCAAAAAGCAGACTAGCTCCCATAAAGAAGTTAACCTTGCCCCGCCTCGAATTGATGGGTGCTCTGATTGGAGCTAGACTTGGAAAGCGGGTAATGTCTGTTCTGAAGATAAATGAAGACAAAGTACACTATTGGAGCGATTCAAATATCGTGCTTCACTGGATCAAGAGTTCATCTAGTACTTGGAAGCCATTCGTAAGCAACAGAACATCAGAAATACAAAGTTTAACAGATCCGAAGAACTGGCGACATTGTCCCGGTAGCTCAAATCCTGCTGATCGACTCACAAGAGGACTATCCCTTCTCGACCTCGAAAAAGATGACCTGTGGTGGTCAGGGCCTCCATGGTTAGTTGAAGATTCAAAATTATGGCCCAAAGAAGACAGAGAAATAGATGAAGATATGAAACAACTAGAAGCTAAAAGAAATGTGATTTTCCAAAATGTTTGTTCATTAGAACATCAGAAGCCACTTATAGAAATTGAGCGTTTCAGTTCCTTCTTGAAGGCAGTTAGAACATTGGCAAGAGTTAGAAGATTTATTTTCAATTTAAGAAATTCAATCAAACGTAAAGATACATTATCTGCTGAAGAATTGAAAGAAGCCGAAGAATTATTAATCAAAGAAGTACAAATGAAGAATTATAAGGAAGAAATTGAGTCATTAGAAAAAGGAAATTCTGTTAAGAAAACATCACGAATTTATTCCCTGTGTCCATATTTGGATAAAAACAAAATTTTACGAATAAAAACCAGACTTAATGAAGGCTCCTTTGATTCGAATGAGACCAACCCAATCATATTGCCGAAGAATGAAAAATTAACAGAATTGCTAATAATGCAAGAACACAGAAATTTGCTGCATAGTGGAGTTTCTTTAACGCTTGCACAAATCCGGAAGAAATTTTGGATTCCACAAGGAAGACAATCTATCAGAAAGAATCTAAGAAAATGTCTAATTTGTAGAAGATACAATGCAAGGGCAGCTGACCAGCTAACTGGGCAACTTCCGAAAGAAAGGATCTCACAATCCCCTGCGTTTACCGTTATAGGATTGGATTTTGCCGGCCCAATAATCATTAAAACAGATAGTAAAGAGACGTCAAAATCCTACATTGTACTGTTCACCTGCGCCGCAACAAGAGCAATACATTTGGAAGCAGTCAGGGATATGACTACAAGGTCCTTTATGTTGAGTTTTCGTAGATTTATTTCAAGACGCGGAAACTGTAAAATAATTTTTTCTGATAATGCATTAAGTTTTAAAGCTGCCGACAAAGAACTACAACAATTTGAAAAAATCATTAAAGATCAAGAACTTCAGGATTTTATATCAAACAAAGGCATTATATGGAAATTTATCATCGAGCGTGCCCCATGGTGGGGAGGATTTTACGAACGACTCGTAAAAAGTGTAAAAGAACCCCTAAGAAAAATTTTGGGAAGAGCTCTCATCACATTTGAAGAATTGGCTACAATTTTGACAGAAATAGAAGCCGTAATAAACATGAGACCTCTTACGTATACAACAAGTGATTTCGGCGAGCCAGAGCCACTTACACCGGCTCACTTTCTTCAACTCGGAAGAGAAAATATTAGTTTTCCACTACATTTTGCCGAATTAGAGAATAAAATCTCTACCCGAGAGACATTATTAAGGAGAAAAAGATACCAAACTACCTTGTTGAAACAACTGTGGACTAAATGGAAGGAACAATACTTGCTGAACTTAAGATCGATCCATCAATTTAAAACTCCTGAGAGACACAAAAATCTAAAGATTGGAGATGTTGTCTTAGTGGACGGTAATGCTAAATCTAAACTGTTGTGGGACTTAGGCGTAGTTAAGGAAGTTATTCTTGGCAGAGACCAGCTTATTCGAGCTTGCATGGTAAAGACTGCTCATAGACTGCTAAGAAAACCAGTTCAACTTTTGTATCCTTTAGAATTAGATTGTTGAATGTTAATTGATTTCAGTATTTGAAATTTAAATTAATTACTTTTTTTCTACTATTGTTTGAATATATAAATGTGATTTATTTCTTATTATAAATTCATAGTTGAAATATCTTTTTTATGTGTGTATTTTGCAATTGTTAATTTATCCATTTAGAAAAAAGGTTTCATTTGTATAATTATGCTTTATTTCAAATTGAAAGGATTATTAAGATGTTAATAATAGTACTTAATTTGTTTATATTATGTATGTATATTTAGTTTATTTTATTCAGGTAAATATCTGGCCAGATACGTTCATGTAGCTACATATTATTGAAGTGTCATTTTTATTTATATTATTCACAATATTATTTTATTGTTTAATGCTTTATATGTCAGCATCTGAAGATTGAATTTTTTTTTCTGTTTTTTTATTTGAGTTATGATTTAAATTAATGTTTATTGTAAGAATTTAGTTTTATTGATTTATCATTATGTACTCTCATGAGTCCAGGTGGGGAGTGTGTGGGGAATCATGTTTTAACGCCAAAAGGGCGATGAATCCTGATCTTAGTTACGCGTGGCAACCCCTCCCCTGGGCTCAAGATATATTTTGTTTGTTTATGTTTTCAGAGAGAGAGAGAAGAATTAATACACGATGGTGTTATGATAGTCTTGATAGAAGAACAATTCTAAAATATATCGAATTTCATGTAAATAATTGTAACATATGTGTAAATAAGAAGATGTACAGTATTTGTATAATGTGTAAATAAGATGTATAACATTTTCTTCCAATTAAAAAGAAGTAACAAGATGCCCGTTTTGAAGTTATTGAATATGAATCGCCTAAATTAATTTTGTGTTCTAAAGCCACTGAACCAGCCGACGCGACAGTATATTTCAAAATGTTCTACATCGAAAATGAAGTGTCTAGCATTTATAGTTCGTTTGCAGGCACACTCAAAATAATCCCCTTACATTATGATCCATTTGTAAAACTCCTTTTTAGTGTGTTTTAATGATGTTAAATTATTTGAAACATATTGAAATTAACATACATCAGTGAAGTGTAGTACAAGATACTTACTGTACAATATGGTGAGCGTAGAATTTATAGTTCCTTTACAAG
The DNA here is from genome assembly GCA_964019185.1 of Maratus speculifer. Classification (NCBI taxonomy): domain Eukaryota; kingdom Metazoa; phylum Arthropoda; class Arachnida; order Araneae; family Salticidae; genus Maratus; species Maratus speculifer. The sequence continues at coordinate 100,102,108 of OZ025302.1, forward strand.
CTCTATTAAAGAATACGTTTACAATTCTGTCTATAAACACAATGTTGTCTATGTGTTTTAAATTTATAGTATGGTTTTTGAAACTTTACAAGGTAGCATCGAATTGCAAAATGCCATATGATTATTTTCTTTGGTTGGAATGCTGCTTATAAAATGTGATGCTTTAATATAATGATGGGCCATTTCTTACGAACATTTTTAAGCCTCAACAGACTTTAAAGACATTTAATGATTACTACATTAAAACGTTTTATCCTTACTTACGTAAAGACATTGAGAGTTTTAAATGTTAAATAATAGATTTGATTCTGGATAGATATATTATACTAAGCTTTAAAATAGAAACTAGACAGAAGAGGGGTTCAAAGAGCGAGATGACAAGTACAACCACATGTTAGATTACCTAAAAATTGGCACGATTTCTTAAGAAATTCAAATAACAAAGAAGAGCTTTTTAATCTCCTTGGAACACTAGCACCATACAAAAACACACAAGTTATAACCACTCCAGGAGAAGAAATTAAAGGCAGTCTTACTGCCGTAAGTTCCTTAATTGCAACGACTTGCCCTGGTCACGAAGAAGCAATATTGAAGAATAATACTGCATCTCAAAGACATGGTTGAAAAAGGACTGAAAAATAATATTGTACGCTCTGTAGACACTGGTGTATTAGTTTTGGTGATTTTATATTTTTTTTATCCTTTCAAACAGAAAGGATCTGTTCGGATTGCATTTGGAACAGGGAAGAAATACAGATTTATTCCTGTTCATACCATAGCTGCAGAGATTGGAAGAGTAAAGGCAACGACTTTACTAAGATTTAATGCTTTCACAGGATGCGACAGTAATATGGGTTTCACAGGAAAAACTAAAAAGTCAAATTGGAAAACATGGATTCCATTCAAAGAAGATACTGCTACCTTTTCATACCTATCAAAACCACAAACTTCTATTCTTGAAAGTATTTTAAATATTTTAGAAAAGTTCGTAGTATTGTTGTGCTGTTCAACAAGCAACACCATGAGTGATAATAATGCAAGACAAGAATTGTTTCTGACAATTTTCCACCAACCAAGGGTGCACTTCAAAAATGTATTTTATGCAGAGCTTTCCAAGCTGAAGACATTTGGGGGAAAGTAGATCATCGGGATATACATGCCATTTCTCCAAACAAATGGGAATGGTGCTCGGACAATTTATCATAGAAAAATAGATGGTCGGAGTTGCCAGTGATTTTAGACTCTTGTGAAGATTTAATAAAGTGTATGTGTAAAATCTGTAAAGCTAAATGCGGCTGTAGAAAGGTTGGTCTTTCTTGCATTATTGTGCAATTGCAAACACGAATGTGAGAAATATGATGACACCGAGTGACGTTTCTATATTCTTCAGCTTTATATGTAACATTCATTTTTTAATATACAGTATAAGTAACCTATTAATAAAAGAGTATTTTTATTATATAATCATTCTTTTAAATTTTCTTCTGTAAATGGCAAAAATACTTTAATAAATATCCTATATTCATTTCAGGTATATCTCTACTATTAGAAAGATTATTTTTGAGTTATAAAATGTGGAAATTATTATAATAAATAGCCTTGTAAGATGCAGAGGAATAAAACTGCAAAATATTTTAAATAATAATCGCCATTTTGAATTCCTATAACTTTATACAATACCTCTCTTTCTTACATGCATTTTATTAATATAAGATAGATACTGACTATTCGGGATATCCTTATTACAAAGGTTTTATCCCACCTAGCACTTTTACTAATAACACTTGAATTATATGGTGATCGTTATAAGATTTATATGCAAATTACAAACGCATATTTTCTTGTTTTGGTTTGTCACAGCAAATAAGCGATAAATACTATGTACACCTTATTATATAATAATTAATTGATAGCTCATTGTAGTATTAACATTGATGTGTATAAATTTTAATGTGTTTTAAAGAGTATAACATCATTAAGAAACATTGCAAACGATTTGGCCACATACACAACATTGTAATGTAATTTTTTTAGCGCCCTGTAAATGAATTATAAAGCTATACACTTTACTTTTTACTCCGAACATGCTATTATAAACTTCATAAACTATATAAAATATCCATGGCAATCTGAGAGCATTTAAGCGAGCTAGAGCATGGAAGGACAGGCGGACAGACACATAAACAGACAGATAAACCGAATTCATACTCTGTTTTAAATAATGTTGAATAGTGTTAAAAACAAAAACTTGACTTTAAAAACATCAAAATCGATATGAAATGCACATTTATATTAAGCATATTCAGAAAATGACGCCATTTTGAATAACAGCAGCCATCTTGAATTCCGACGACTTTACGGGATGCCTCCCCCTCTAATATGCATTGTATTATCATAAAGTACATACACACCAAGCGGTATATTCTTATCACAATTTGCAGTTTTCACCTTATTTTTGTCGCGTAGCACTCGGACTAATTACCTTTTATTTACATTTGAAATATATATTTATGCATTACTGAAAACTTATAATGATCTTTAGGATTTCAGTTTAGCAATGGTGATGCATATTGCTGTCCTAAACATATGAATACAGCATCTGATATTTCAATTTGTAAATTGTTTTGTATTCCTTTATTCATACACATTTATAATCGGCATGACACATATACATCAAAATTATGTCAATGGTTTCTTCTAAAATCTTCGCTTTTTGAAGAAAAATATTTCATTACAATAAAATATCACTTTAAATATTCTAAATTAAATTTTATTTCATGATGTCAGTTACCTTATAAGGAAGTCATCAGCTCAACCTATTTGTATTCTTGTATGCCTATTTAACTCTTGCACTTAATTTTCAGGTAATTCTTAACGTACATTCAATTTAACATAACTTTTTTTAGACATTGTGTAGTTTTATAAACATTAATTCACACTTTATTTCTAATCTTCTGGTTTTGAGAGTATTTTATAAAAAAAAGTGAAATGTGAGTGCAACCTTGTTGGTATTTATACCAGCCGTATCTTCAGTAGAAGCCCAGTTAATGGTTGCATTTTAGCTGAACATATTTACTCTCTATTTCACCTCTTTTTACAAACACATTCTCTACACATTCAAGAGAAATTTTATCTTTATCAATACTTGTGCATTTCATCAGAACAAATGCTTTAGATTTTCACATTTTCAGTTTTCATTTACATGCTACAGATTGTGACCACCTTTTTAAATTTTTCTGACTCAAAAAAAAGTGAAACTCTGTCATGATTGAGTAAATTTAATCTAGTTACTTGTAATTGTTTTTGATCGTTGATGTCTCTAGCCACAGTAGATATTTTATGTGTCATTTATATTTTATTATAACTATGCCTTATATATGTATGCTTATTGAATTTTAAAATTTTTATAACATACAGTTTTTTGTGTTGATATTGTTGATATTTACATTGCAACATAATGTTTTGGTTGGGACATATTCAACATGTCATGGACACCAAAAAAGCTTGAGGACTTGAAATCAAGCAATATGAAAGATCTGGAAGTATAATATTTTAAAGTCACCGGTGCACAATAAAAAAAAAAATCCAGATTATGATCTCTAGTTCAATAAAGAGATCTTATTTTATATGTTAATCAACAAATATATCAAAATGGTATACCTTACTTATATATTTTATTTGAGAAATTAAATCTCAATATTTTATTAATCAATGCATATGCTTAAAAATATTTTTATGAGCTCATTTATCCATATGATATACATTTTGTTGCAACTTTATTTTCTATTATGTATGTGCTATTGTACTGTTATTCTATGTGTGTCTATTCACTAAGTGTATCGAGCTAAATTCATGTGGGGTTATAATAGTTTTTTTCCGGGAAAGGGGGAGAGATATATGATGTCGAAAGCAATATGACATCACATATTATTATTATTAGCTTCCTTTTTTTTTAAATTAAATTCTCAAGTTTAAAATTTAAATTATCTTTTGCAATTTCAAATCAATTAAACATCATTTTTACTTTCTATAAAGAATATATTTATCTCTTTCCTTTAAATTGCGGTTATGTAGATTTTTATGCTTAACCGAGGCCGTTAATAAAATAAATCAAAAACAAATCTTTTCTCATCCTAAAATCATTTTCTGAGCCTGCATACTTTCGTTTGTTCAAAGAGTACATCGTAAGATATTTTAAAAACCATATGCCCTTTTGCAGTTACTCAGTCATTTAATTTCTTTTCAAATTAACAGACATTACAACTCCTTTTTCGGCTTAAAATCTAACTCTCTGTTTATATTAAAGCGGAGTCTGACATCTGTGTTATGCATATAGAAATATTTTTCCCAGCAATCAGTATTGGCATGCATATTTGTACGCTGATAGATTAATCGCCAAATTAACGGTCCGGTTGGCATGTTTTTAATTTAAACTTTCTTTATGAACTATACGTATAGGGTTATTATGATATAAGGGTAACCACATTTTAGCTCGACGCATTTTGGCTACATTATTTGATGTCAGGATTCTTTCTATCTCTGACCGTCTTGCTGTAAGGATGTAGAACTCCTGCTTTGTCTGTTCACCGGGGGTCACCCCATAAGAGTGTAATACTCTTTTAATTTTCATCAATAAATGCCACATACATAGTCAGATCTTGGTCTTGAGTCTCTCCTACTTGAGTTATTGCTGTTTTACGCAAAGTACTTTTAGTCACGGCTGTTTGTTTAGACGTCTCAAGCAGTTAACTTCCAATCTTTAAAATATGAACGAAAATATTCGTCATAGCGTCCAATCAGGATTAAAGGGGAATACCGTTACAGCATTCAAAAGAAGTTTTCTGTATAACTCGGGGTAGAAGTAGTTGATGAATACGAGCGTACCCATCAAATATCAGACTGTAAAAAAATATATATAAATTTACGGTACTTTACCGTGAATTATCCAGTAAATTTACGAAACATGTCACTTTTTTCACATAAACGGTCAACTTCCGTAATTTTTTGTGTTTTACGGACGAAAACCGTTAATGTACTGGCAAAGTCATGTTGATAGAGGAATAAAGTCCGTTTTTTTACGAACATTGTCTGGAATCTCTGCTGCAGTAAATCTCTGCTGCAGCTTTTTTACAGTGCACATGGAATCTGAAATCTATGAAAATAATACTTTTTAAATAATATTTTGCAGTGGAATGGAGCAATTTCTGACAATTCGTAACATTTGTTCACTGTAAAAGTTTATTATTTAAATCCATCAAAATGACTAATAAAATTTTATTTACAGACGAGGTGACATCAGATTCAGGTTATAGTCCTTGGAGCGATTGGCAGTGCACCGTGACATGTGGGGGAGGTTATGGAAGAAAAACAAGAAAATGTATCAATCCTGGTCCAAACAGATGTCAAGGTAAGTCAATATATCTCTTTGCATGAGCATTTTAAATCAATTTCTATCATAAGGCTTTGTTTAGTCAAGGAAACGTCCAAAGAGGAGGTCACAAAAGTACCCCCCACCCCTTTCTATACAATGAAAATTTCTATATTTTTTATTTGCAAATACATATTAATCATGTTAACCATTTTTTTTTCCGGCATAACATTGGAGTTTTTTATTATCCTATAAATGTAATTTGTTGAGAAATGTTCCCATCTCGAATTATAACTAATTAGATGAATGAATTCCTTTATGATTACCTAGCGTGACTGTTGAATGTCAAAACAAATTTTTTTTATTCCAATTTTGTCAGCTTATTTTGAAATTTATGTCTATATATCTATATATATAAAATAAAAAATGTCTGTCTGCCTGCCAGCCTGACCGCGGATAACGTCGAAATTATAACACCCAGTTCTGTGAAATTTTTGTCATGCGTGGATGCTAACACCGGAAAGTGCTCTTCGCAGCCGGATTTTTAAATTTCAATTTAGATTTAAAAAACAATAAAACTTACTGGGTAAGAGGATATTTGCATCTTTCCACCAATCCACGGCAACGAAGCACCCAGGTTAGATGCTATTTGCACCAAACCACCAATCCGCAGCAACGAAGCAGCCAGCCAGTGAGAGCAGACGGTAAATATAGGATTTAATTACTGCATTTCACGACTGAGTGCTAAGCAACAAAATGCACACGGATTTGTTATTTTTTCCTGTTTTGATGATTTTATTTTTCCTGATTGATTTACAATCGATCTTCAAAATCCATCCATGGCAATATACAAAAAAGTAGTAAATAGGTAATTATTTTATGTTTTCTTGGGGTTTGTTCAGATGTGCAATGCACGTTGCGCGCGTGCTCAGAAAGTTTTGCATGGAGAAGATCTCATTGAAGAAAGGAATTTTAAAATAATTCAATTATTGTATTATTTTTGTGGTTCAAAACAACTAAACTCAATGACTATATTTTTTATCTTTCCAAAACATGGTTTTCGTAACATAAATACATACTCAGATCAAATTTAAATTATTCTAAAATTTAAATTATTCTCCAGATAAAATTTTACATTTTTTCTCTGTTTTAATATGAATGGAGATTTTAAATATTCGCAATTTGTTTGAAAACATCTATGGTACCGGGCAACGCCGGGTGGATCAGCTTGTATCTATATACATAGGGGAAAACTATTTGAATTCTCGATGTTTGATAAAATGAACGTATAGCTTTCATAGCTTTTTCAAATACTTTTGCAGATTCAAATGAGTGTGGTTAGTAAATGCAGCCAGAAATAATTAACTTTGCATTTAATAAATGACAAGAGCCTTAAATTACCAAAATTTTTCACGGAGAGTTGTGACTTTCTTCAAAAGGGAAAGCTAAATCCACCTTTGAGTCTGCACGGAGGTTCTCAAACTTTCATGACCATAAAACATAGAATCTTTATCAGTTAGGTAATTTGTCTCGGAATTCTATTTTGCTTCAATCAAAATCAATTTTAATAGCCCAATAATTTACTTTACAATTATAATTTATTCAAAGAAATCACAATAATTTGATATAGCTGAATTTTGTATTGCGTACACTTGCTGGATACTTTTCTAATTAACTACTTAACTGATTTACCCGTACGAAGTACGGCCAAGAAGAGTTTGCTTAATCCATCACTTTAAATCTTTTTGACGCCACTAAATTTTTTAAAAATAATTTCACACTATTTAAAAACAGAAATGTTTAGAATAAACATTACGAATATTTTAGCTTAAAAAAATAATTTCAATTTATTTGGACGTAAAAAAAGAATCACGTAATTAAAATTGTGACAAAATTATTGCAATTTTCCCATCGTCTTTGTTACATCAGCTGCAGGTATATAGGTGAAAAAAACAGTAGGAGTGAAGAACATTTTAGCATTGCTTTCTCTCAATAAACAGTAATTTTGGAGTGCATTTACCCGCAGGAGCGTGGATGTTGCCACTCGTGAGTAAAGTCCATACGTAGCTAAAACATCTTTATCTTCTCTAGAAACCCACTGATACCAACTCTGAAAACACTATAATTGGACATTTATACGTAGTACGATTAAAAAATTCGGTGACTGCAACCATTCTTGACATAGAAAGCAAGCGCCTAAAACAAAACCACATGAAATGTATTTTCCCAATCATCCCCTACTTGATCATGTTTGTTTAGTCCATGTCATGTGACCGAACCACACGCGCAGCTGTTATCTTCCGAAGTTAGTTATATTTGCTCGGTGACGTAAGAAAGATGGCTTTTCTTGAAGAGCTTGCAACATTAAATTCTGTCAACGATTAGGTAATACACGAATAGAGACTTTAAAATGCTAAGAAATGTGAACGATGAATCTCCTACGATGAATCTCCCACGGGAAGACCGGAGACACAAGATTTATGAATGACATCGATGTTTTAAACAAATCTGAGAATCTATCGAAGACGATAAACGCGTTGGGCAATCTTCGCTGAGGCCATACACCGGTACTTTCTGCTTGAGAATGCACCAGCACATCAATACCAACTGGTAAAACAACTCCTCTTCAAAACTCGCACTAATGTGCTTCCACATCCTCCCTATCAACTAGACATAGCTCCGAGTGACTTTTACCTGTTTCCATCAATATAGGGACGCCGTTTTTGGTCATCAGTTGCGGTGAAAACAACATCGCAGGCGGCCTGATGGGAGGTTACGAAAGATGGCTTCCAGTGATGCTTCCAGAAGTTATACGAACGGTGGCAGAAATGTATCGTCGTCCAAGGTGACTACTTTGAAAGAGGGTATGCTTCGGTGCCGTGAACTATTCAGGGAAATGTTTTTTACAACTTTCCCCCGAACTTTTGAATCATACTACGTAGACCATTTTTACTGTATATTAAATGTCTGTGATAAAGCATGCGATGATATCTTACCGATAGAAAATATTTTTTAATAGGTTTTGTTAATGATTATCACTAATATATCCATTTCTCAATATTTACAGGTCGTAGATATCATTACGGGAGATGCAACGAACAGCCTTGTCCAGTTGTTCCTAAGCCTTTAAGTAACAAAGGATGGACACCGTGGATGCCATGGGAATGTCCAGTATCTTGTGGAGGTGGAATTGGAACGAGGTCCAGAATATGTGAGGATCCAGATATCTGCGAAGGACCCGAAGAAGAAAAGGGAACGTGCGCCGACCAGCCGTGTCCCGTAGACAGTGATGCAGTGGATGAAGAATTGCAAAGACAGATAGAACAACAGTTAAAGACATCAAGGCATAATTTTGTGGTGAGTGGGAAATTACAAAATACAGTCAAACTTCCATTTAACGAAGCGTCATCGTTACACTTAAACACTTCGTTTTGAAGAAAATTCGTTAAAAAGAAATCAACTCAAATTCATGAAATTTATACAATAAAATACGCATGCATAAAAGGAAAAGAGCGCAAAAATGGAAATATTAGCAAAATGTACTTTAATTCGGGCAGTATTTTTTTAATGCAACTTAGATATATGAGAAAAATTTAATTAAAATAATGTTTTAAAAAAGCACATAATAAAGAGAGGTAAACAAAAACTGAAGAGTAGCACACTTTTTCTCTTTTTTTTTTTTCCTCAGTATTCCAAATCCTTAATTTTAAAGTTAAGGATTTGGAATACTGAATTTAAAAGTCTGTATTATTTTGTACAGGTCTTTTATAAAAAATACGCTGTTCATAAAAAAATTTCGCACTATTGTAGACATTCGAACAATTCATCTTAAATTTTCGTGAAACTGGAATCTCCTTATTGTATCGAAAGTTTTTAACATTTCCTTTTTTGTATCGAAATTATAGAATAAATAATTTCATCTTTATACAATCAGCTGAAATAAATTCAAATATCAATCATAGCACCAACCTCTCTGTTTGAATGTCGTACACATACGAAAACGGAATAAGCTTCGTTATATAGAATATACTTTTCGTAACATGGAGATTAATTTGTGTAATAATGATTTTCAAAGTCAAAGTTCAGCAGAAAATTTCGTTAAGTAGAAAACTCAGTAAAATGAGGTCTTTGTTAAAGGGAAATTCCAATGTATCAGATTTTTTTTATTACTATATGGAAAAAGCATGTTTACAAACAAACAAAATCTACCTTATTATGGCGACGTAAACTGTTGTATCACAGACCTGTTAATGATAGACAAATCGCATCACAAACCTGTTAATCGTATAAGGAAAGGGCATGTTTACAAACAAACACTTCTGTCAACCAATCTCCCGCTACATTTTTTGTCATAGCGATCATTTTAGGAATCATCTTGACGACGTAGCCCAATCATATCATACTTACTTATGCAATGGCAAACTTAGACCAATCAAATTCCCGGAGTTAATCCGTACAGTGTCAGTCGTTAAAGAACGGACTTGTTTTTCTCCCTTATCCACAGTAATTTGTCCACAGTGACGTCAGCTGCCCTTTCCTTATACCAACCAGATCGACTGATCGCCTGTATACAATAGGATTCATAAAGACGTACAAATAAGTACAGATATCCCACGGTAATTTTATCTCACAGTGACGTCAGATTCACTTTCCTTAACCCCTTCGCGACGAGAGCCTTTTACGAAATTTTTAATGTTTTGTCACTGGTTTTGATAAACAGAGATTTGAGCTTTATTAAATCGAGAAAATGCTCCGATTAAATGAGGCAAATTTTAAAGTAAAATTTTACTGGTGGGGATAAACTAGGATTTTTAAGCCTTTTTCTGGCACGTATACGTGTCGCTGGTCCACCATTATTATACCATCTTATGGTGGCTGCTACTCAGCGCCAAAATTTGGTTCAAATTAGAGCAAAATTTTTAACAGTGTACAGTGCCCAAACATGTTTACTTGACACTGGGCTTGAGATACAGCATATGTGTCGGTGGTCAGACTAACGAAAAATTCTCAGTGCTTTGTTCCCAAGAAAACTTGTTACTCACTTTGTCGATACTGAAGGGATGAAAAGTTAAATGAACCTTGCCCACCCGGGACTCGAACTCGCGACCTGTAGCGCGGCAGGTGACATGCTGACCACTACGCTACTGGGCTTATAGAAATAAAATATATACAACACAATATATAAATACTTTTATAAATACATCCAAAGTTATTCAGACAATACCATTAAATAAACCAATGAAACCAGTATTTTTATAATCATATTATTAAAAACAGTTGAAGTTTGAAGAGAAATAGAAGGCAGATTACCAAATTACTAAGAAATATATGGATAAATGGACATTATATAACCAGAGTAATTCATATATTACCATACAATAAACCAATGAAACCAGTAATTTTACAATCATCTTATTGAAAACAGTTGAAGTTTGAAGTGAAATAGAAGGCAGATTACCAAAATAGTAAATGGATAAAAAGACAGTGGAAGGCTTTTCTATTAAACTACACTGTTAAAAATCTGCTGCATTTTGCTGCAACGCACTCCCCTGCTTGTATAGAAAACGGTTACTTGGCCGTGAAATGGAGCTTTCTCATTGGTTGGAATAGAGATATTATATGCAAGTGGTGGAGTGCGTTGCAGCAAAATGCAGCAGATTTTTAACAGTGTACTTCTTCAGGGGTGTATACACTGATAAAAATATGCTGCATTTTGCTGCAACGCACTCCCCTGCTTGTATAGAAAACGGTTACTTGGCCGTGAAATGGAGCTTTCTCATTGGTTGGAATAGAGGCATTATATACAAGCGGTGGAGTGCGTTGCAGCAAAATGCAGCATATTTTTATCAGTGTAGTTTAACAAAAAAGCAAAACATCCAACCAGTTTCTGTTATGAGTCGTACTGAAAGCTAAGAATTCGACTCACTAATACAATAGAGTAAATTCCAAATGACATCATCAAGTCAGTTTATAGGACCGGGAGAATACAGACTTTGTGCTGTTGCAAGCTGATTGCAACTTTCCAATCGAAGGAAAATTCGAACCATAAGCTTCCTAAGCTGTAGGTCTGTTGGAGTGTTTTCCTACTGCCGGCCGAAACCCATATGTTAGTCCATAAGTTGGTAGGCAGCTTTAAACTTTTTAATTATACAATGTTTATAATAATTTACGCTTAAGTCAGTTAGACTGAGAGACGGCTGCACAGACCATCACCTCATAGGATCGACGGCTGAAATTCCAGGACTAGACCGAACTCGTTTTGCAAATTAAAATGCAACTGGTCTGCTAAGACATACCTTGATGGGAACAAATTACAGACCCGAATTAAATGGTTCATCGATAGGCTTATCGTTATGTTGTCCTGCATCCAAAGTTATGAAAACATGGAGGACTGGGAGCAGAAATACACAATGATAAACCTACCAGTCAAGGACTGAAATCTGGTTTGGAAGTGTTTACACACCAAAATATGGCTTGACAGACCAGTTCTATTTTAATATGCGAATGGCGTTTTTACTAATCTTGCAATTTCAGCCATTAATTCGATGATGGTCTATGCGCTGCCGCCTTCCGGTCTAACTTTCATATCTTTAAAAAATCCTCTAAGATTATCATTAGTAGCTGCCTGATTCAAAACATGACAGTTTATTATACAGTAGACTGTCTCAAATCTGCACATTTCTGATCATCGCTTTGTTTACACTTTGAAATAGTTTGGATGTAATGGTGAAATCAAAATTATAATGAATGTTTACAATATAGTAAAATATTAAAATAATTTAGTAAAGTAATGAATAAGAATAATAAAATTAAGGTTATTTTTAAAATTATTAAATTGTTAAAAGTAGAGGCCTACGTGGCCTCCGTACGAATTTGGTTTTGATAAATTACGGCATTATATTCACATTTTTGCCAGAAAAACAGTTGGCGTATTTTCAAAGGTAGCGTTTTCCGGCAACCCTAGCCAAATGTCATAGACCCAAAATAAGACAAGCGAAACATTCATAGCGCCATATTTGGTGACCTTATTCACTTTTACCGTGAAATAAACAAGTAAAAATCCAATAATAAAAAGATCAAAGTACAAAAATATACATATAATATGATTTTAACAGAGAATTTTTATTGGTTCTCTAACTTTTATGTATACGGTATAAAATGTCTCAAGTCTCCATGCTCGGTGCGAGCAGTACCAAAACAGGTTCCCTTATAAGAAATACGGATAATTGTTTCGAAAAATAACTTTTTTTTTCGAAAAAATCTCATTGGTTTAGATATTCTGTACATGAGTACAGGATTTTCACTAATATAATTAATCAGTCCGGAATCGCCATACTTCTGTGTTTTTTAACGAGATAGTGTAGACCGGAAAGCGTCGACACAAACAATCACCTCATTGAATTCCAAAATTAAATGAAACTCGATTCATATATTAAAACGCAATCAGTCTGCCAAGTCATATCTTGGTAGAAAACACCTGAAAATCCGATTTCAGCGGTTGACTCATAAATTTACCATTGTGTTTTCCTGCACCCATTGGGTACAAATGGTATCAAATTTGAACAACGGATAATCAAAAAAAAAAAAAAAAAATACGCTTGATATTTACAAAAAAAAAAAAAAAAAAAAAAAAAAAAAAAAAAAAATGTTGGTGTATAAATGTGCTTAAGAGTATCAAAATGTCCACTAGCGGCGAAATTTCGTGTTTTTAATTTTTTAAATCTTTTAGTAAATATAAAGTGCATTATTTGAATTATCCATAGTTCAAATTTTATACCATTTGGACCAAAAGAACGCATTCTATAGAACTCTGAAATGTGAAACTTACTTTTTTCAATCAATTCTTTCAGCTAATTTTAGCGATTTTTTGGATGAAATTTACATTTTTCTGCAATCTTTTGACAGAATTAGTGTTTTTTTCTGAGATTCTTTCATAAAATTTACGTTTTTCTCGGGATCTTTTGACGAAAAACGCGTTCTTTTTGCGATCTTTGAACGAAAAACGCCTTTATTCCGCGATCTTCGGACGAAAAACGCGTTTTTTCAACGATTTTTGGAGGAAAAACGTGTTTTTTCCGCGATCTTTGGATTAAAAACACGTTTTTTACGCGATCTTAGGACAAAAAATGCGTTTTTTACGCGATCTTAGGACGAAAAACGCGTTTTTTTGCGATCTTAGGACGAAACATCCTTTTTTTCGCGCTCTTTGGACGAAAAATGCGTTCTTTTTTGCGATCTTCGGACGAAAAATGCGTTTATTTCCGCGATGTTTGGACGAAAAACATGTTGTTCTCCCGATCTTTGACCGAAAAACGCATTTTTCTCTCGATCTTATGACAAAAATCGCCTTTTTCTCGCAGTCTTTCAACGAAAGTCCTGTTTTTCTCGTGATCTTTTGACGAAAATCGCGATTTTCTTGCGATCGTTCGACAAAAATCGTGTTTTTTTCACGATGCTTTGATGAAAATAGTATTTTTTTTTTTCACAATCTTTTGATGAAAATAGTATTTTTAGCGATTTTTTGACACAAGTAGCATTTGTTTTCGAGACTTTTTTGACGAAAATTGCACTTTTTTCACGCGATCTTTTGACGAAATTCGCGTTTTTCCGCGATCCTTTGCCGGTAAAAAAATCGAAAAAGCGGAAAACCGCGGATCCGCGGAAGAATCTCATGCCTGATGATGGGTCCAGGAATATTAATGTTTAATCCATGTCGTACGTAATATGAGGCGCTCAGAAGTCAATCTGATTAACTCCGTCCAATAAAAATACACATTTTAAACAGTTAAAGTTGTATAACTATAAACTACTGGTTTTTTAATCATTGGTCTAGGAATATTAATGATTAATGCACAGCGTACGTAATATATGACTCGTTATGATCATCCTAAAAATGATGTTTATTATTAATTTAAATATAGAATATCTATAAGTCTTTAAAATTTGAGTCTGAAAATATCATTTTCCAAATAGTCATTGTAATTTGTTAAATTACAATTTCGTTATTATTATTATTATTATTATTATTATTATTATTATTATTATTATTATTTTCAAAAATGTCAAGTGCATCACTTGAATTATCTATAGTTCAAATTTGATCTCACTTTGACCAATAGAACGACCAATAGAATGACCAATAGAAACATTCTAGAACCCTCTAAAGTGAGCAACTTATTTGTTGATCAACCTTTAAAAAAAAATTGCGTTCACCCGCAGTTTTGTTTTTCTTTTCTTTTTATCTTTACATTAACAACAGTGGCGTAGCAAGAAGGGGGCGGTCAACCCAGGGTGTCACCCTCTAAGGGGTGACATCCAATCTTTATTTGTAAATAAAAAATATAATCTTATTTTGGAAAAAAAATTCTGAAAAAAAAATGAAAATTTTGGAGCACGACGCAATAGAGTAATTTTTCTTTTGTTTGAGAATGTGTGAAATGTTATACAAAATGGTGCATCTAAATAAGGCATGCAGCAGGGAACAAAAACCTGCTTATCCAACGAGTGGATAGCAAAAGCAAATTTTAAAAGAAAGAATTTTCTTCTACATGTAGACACCACATTGACTTATGCGAACTATGTGTTGAGTGATGAGTCAGTCCAGCGGTTTTTTTATGCAGGAGGACAAAAGGTAAATAAGGAATGCTATGATAACGTAGAATTGTGATTGAAAAAATATGACGGATGGGAAGGGAAGGAAGGATGCATTTTCATCCGTCCCGGGTGTCACCCATTCTAGCTACGCCACTGATTAAAAAAACAAATATTTCTGGGAATGGCGTTCCCACGAGTTCCCATCCAATTACAGTATTGCTTCCCGATCAAGTAACTTAAATAAATATGAAAATGAAATTGTTTTTTGTCTAATTGTCACATTCATTATATTTCAGGTACAGAAAGGTGAACGGTTTCTAATCCCGTGTAAAGATCGGTTGGCAGTCCTCCTGAATCGTGAACATCCAAATGCTAAAGTGAGTTGGGTGCACAATGGACAGATGGTAAAAGCCGATAATCAGAGAATAAGACTGGAAAACGGAGGGGACCTGAATGTCAAAGCAGCTTCTATAGATAATGGCCTTTGGTGGTGCTCTGTTGCCCTTACTTCTAAGGTAATTAGAACGCATAAACTATCTTATTTTAATTTAAGTAAACTCCTATTTATTCGATATCCACGGGGCAATGACGTATCCAGACTTATCATTTTGGAGGGGAATGAGATACAGTAAAAATTCTGAGAGGAAATTGCAAAAACCTTAAGATTTTCGCTTTAAACAGGTTTTAATCATAGCAGTTAACGCATGCATTATACAAATGAACCTGCTAAGATGGAATTACATGGGAAAAGATTTTTGTTTTAAGCAGGCTTTCGTTACTAACGTTACTACCACTAGTGATAAAACCTTTCTGAAGATATCCGTGTCCGAGGCCTGAGATGAAAACCATTTATTGATGAAGTTTTAATTTCGTCGTCGAATATTAGACAGAAACAAATTATATATCTTTTGTATTATTTTAAGTGAAAGTGGGTTAATCCTCAGTTCCTTTTTTACATACACTGGGGGTGTTCAGCTTTTACGCGCGCTCAGGAGCCACGGACATGGAGTCAAGGCCCAATTATGACTAATTGGGGCCCTGGGCAAAGATAAATTAGGGGGGCCCCTTCCGAATCAATGCAACGTAATTCAAATAGAACTGATGGCCCTCACTTCTAGGGTAATTAGAACACATAAAATATCTTATTTTAATTTAAGTAAAATCCACTGAGCTCGACAGTAATACGGAGAGCTAACTCCCTATTTTGATACACTGAATACAGCGGTCCGCTCAATGAATACGATGCCAAAGATTTTCCGACGAAAATCTTTGGCAAAACATGGATTTCCTCCCATATAGAATAGTATGGGATAGATATTTTCAAATTGAATTTTCTTTTAAAATTAAGACGGAATTGCTACAATTTTTACTGATATACATTCTTTTATTAAAAATCTATTGATTTTACTTAAATTCGTCGCAAAATTTTAATTTGATATTTGTTAAAAAGGAAACTTTAGTTAAACTCAGCAAAAAATAAAGAGTCATTTGTTAAATATTGCTCATAAAAATATTAAAAAGGTACAGAAATAAAAAAAATAATAATAAAAAGTTGAATGTAGATTCTGCCATTGCAGAATTTAGTTTCGCCTCCGATTAGGGGAAAAAAATCGATAGAGGTTTTTTAGAAGAGCGACCCCGTTTAGATTGCAATGAACTAACTTCATTTTTCTTGTGTTTATCAATATAATAGCAAACAGAACGACGTGAAATACCCAATTGAATAGCAATTTCTCTGTGAGACATTGTAATTGCGGAATAATAAAGAAATACAATTTGACATGCTATTTCTTCATTGACTAGATTCATCAAAAACGGATTTTTTCTTTAGTTTAAACGCTTTTTTATAGACTCTGAGTAAAAGGAAATGCAATTTAACAATAAAATGAATGGAATCCCGTCGAATTCGACGAATGAAATGTTTAAAAGACCCGATCGATTTGGTTTGAAAAAAGCAAAAGTAATTACATTATTGAATCAATATATAATAAATATATTTACAAAGTAAATGTCAAGTTTGCCAGTTACAATTTTGCATGCAAATATTCGCACATCTTCAGTTAAAATTGTAATCTGAGTGCCGGCGAAATCCAGAAATTTTATTTTATATGCACTCACAGAAAAATAGATTTATTTAAAAAAAAAAAAAAAAAAAAAAACTAATTTCATTTTTACTGTGACATTATTTTCACTAACTGAAATCATCTGAAAGTAAAATCTCAATCTCTGTGTCCATAATGAAAAGAAATATTGAAATGTAACATCGGGTACTACCGGGTTGTCCCGTCGACCAAAAAATTATCGCCAAAGTATAAGATTAAATGCCAATAATGGATGATCGTGAATGTCACATTCAATGACATTAAATACGATTCATGTGTTTAAAATGTCATTAAGTGATTTTTATTTCGACTTTTTATTAATATTTTTATTAATATTCTACTAATTATTTGTTTTTTCGTTATTTAAAATAAAAATTATGTCAATATGTATAATTTGACTATTAGTTTGGCGATTTGTATAATTTGGCCAAATTGGTCGACGGGATAACAGAGTAGTACCTAATATCATTATGAGTAAAAATGTGATGTTTTAAATAGTGACGTCATTTTCAATTCAAATGTTTTTTAAAAGTTACTGTTATTAGTAATATGAAAAAGGCATCCGTAATAATATTGTAATTACCATTTATCTGGTTGCTGAATGAAATTATTTTCCTCATTTGAAATTCCTTTTATTTTGATTTAGACATTAATTTTTATCATAAATTATTTTCTGTTATTTTATTTACATTATTAATACTATTTCTCAGTAAATATATATTTTTTTACCTCAATTAGTGCATAATTATACGCAAACATTTTGGAAAATAAATTTTTATTATCGAGATAAAAGCTAAACTGTGTTGCCACCATTTCGAAGAAATGTCATGAAAAAGCTTTTAAAATTAAAAATAAAATATAAAAATGGAAATAAATTAAAAAATAACTAAATTGGGCACAACTACAAATAAATAGCTTTCATTAAAAAAAAAATAATTATCAAAATAAGTTCAGTAGAAAATTCAGGGCTGATGACACGACATTTTTAGCTTGTCTGAAAGAAATAGCATCGGAGGCTAAAAAGTTTGCGAAAAAGTTCGAAAAAATTCTTGTAATATTAAGAATAAAGGAGGACTCATCAGTGGCGTAGCTACACTTTTTGGCGCCCGGGGCCGGAAGAAGTTTTGCGCCCCCCCCCCCAAAAAAAAAATAACTGCCCAGTTAAAAAAAATAATAATAATCAAATTTTCTTCAAAGCGAAAAATAAGTATTTTTGGCTTGTACTGAGAGGACACTTGTACGCTTTTCCTTGTTTTTTAACACTAGAACGCCCGGAAATTTTTTTTCAAATTTGATAATTTTATTTCTCACCAGAATTCTTATTCAAAACTATATGTTATTGATTTATTTAATGTAAATTGGTGTCGATTAAATTTAAATTACTTCAAGAAAAAATTTTCTGGTTTGAATTGAAATTTAATTACATGGTTGGAGTCAAATCGACTGCTTCTGGGCGTTCTTGTGTTAAAGGTTCAGCTTATTTTACTCAAACACACAAAACTAAAATGCGTGGAAACCGCTAATTAGAAAATTTCTAGTTTTCATCAATACTGAATTTGTATGGAAATTTCAAAAATTTAGAGAAACGTTCACGGATATGACTGTTGTTTTGAACATATCGAAGTGCATATCGAACGTAGGAACATTAAAAATAAATTCTCAAAAAACACCTTTACTAAAATTCCTAAAATCCGTCCGATTATAGAAAAAAAAATCTTGTTTCAAAACGGCAGCCAATTTCAAATTTCAAATTACTATACCATTTTTTTTTCGATAAAGGGGAAACAAAAACCTGTTCTTGAATTCTATATATTTTTTGTACATTTCTAATTACTGGGTTGAAAATTTTAAAAGGTTGCCAGTTTGAAACAGGATGGTGGGTCAAGATGTCCATTGAATTTGGTCGAGATCTTAATAAAACCTTTACACATGCTCATTCTCAATCACATTCAAATCAGTTTATAAATACGAGCGCAGTCACATGACATTGATCAGGTAGTTTTAGAGAGATATACATACTATATAGAAAGAGATCATAAGGAAAAGAATTAAAATCCTTTTAAAATCGAATTAAAATCCTATAATTATTTTTCCTTACTTTAAAATTTGGTTCACAGTTTGTTTCCCAACACGACATTTATTACATATTAAGCGGGAAGATCACATTGACGATTTAAAAAAATGGTTTTTTATAAATTTTAGAATGAATACCTCCAACAGTTACAAATCCATTGCAAAAAGAATTTTTACAAAATTACCAATTAGAACAGAAGTTATGGCTAAAAGTATGTATGCATAACACTATCTTCTGTAAAGTTATAAGCCAACTTTGAAGCCGTTTTTCTAAAAAGAGATTTTTTGGTATTGATGCATTTTCATTTAAAAACTAATTATCATAGAACCCGGGAATTATGTTTATTCTTAGTTTACATGTATTAATTTACGCTGAACCTCAATTTAGTATTTTTTCACAAAAAAATGTTGGTTGAAAAACATTATACATTTTTTGGTGAAATTTAGAGAATATGATTAGGAACACCAATAATTATGCTAAGGAATTTTAATATACTTCTAAATTCCGCTTCGCTGTGAATAAAGTATTATAAGTAACAAAATATGAAACACTAAACATATACTTGCAGTAAAATTTGTAGAAAAAAAATCGTGCGCAAAAAATGCGTATTTTAATATTTATATTTTTCAAAAGCTACTTTTGTCGTTATTATTTAATTAATTAATATTACTAAATATATGTTTATTTGATATTTTATCAAATCTTCAGAATGTGTGAAGGTAAAGAACAAAAATTGTTGCATTTTATTCATTGGTTAAGAAACTACAGAGTTTTTCGTGCTACTTTAAATACGTCATTTTCTGGCTGGTCATCGTGATTTGTCTCTTTAATGCACACAAAAATAACGCCTGCATCCATCTTTTAAAAGTGTATACAAATATTATGCAGGCATGCATTCAAAAAATATACACTGAATCCAAATGGAGTGAAAAATTTTCCCCACAGCCAGGAATCGAACCTCGATCCACAGCGTACTAGATTGTTGGTCTAAATACTTAGAACCAGAGTAGTAGTGGTTAGAACAAGTGCTCCCAGTACGCTGTGGACCCAGGTTTGATTCCTGGCTCAAGCTAATTTTTCACTCTATTTGGATTTAGTGTAATTATTGCATACATGTCGGCATAATATTTCTACATACCTTAAACATTTATTATGGTCACCATTAAATTCAGAGAGTAAATTATGATAGAAAATGCTAACATTTGGAGAATTCTCATTAGTTAGTGATTAAAACCTTGCACACCACATGATCCCGAGAATTTTTCGGATCTTGGCCACATGGCCAAACCTAATTAACCAATCCAACTAAATGTTTCCTCCAAATTGATATTTTCAGCCTCTGCTGGAATATAGATCCAACATATTAACAAGAAAACGCATGAAAAATTTTAGATTTTGCCCATTTGAGATGTCTGCGCAATCTAAAACTATATAGGTACCGAAATTGATGTAAATGAGTTGTGAAACATCTAATCTAATTCGCGGACGTGATTGTAAGATGCAGCGACGAAAAAAATAAGTTCAGCTTCTCAAGAGGTTATCGAGAATTCATTTCTCCCATTATTCTCCCAGTTATTCCTTTCATAAATAGATATGGTTTTGGAACCTAAAATCAGTGTGAAAACCAATGTATATGTGTGTTTGTGTGACAGAAAAAATAGAAACATCTAATGCATGTGAAAGTCTGAAAATTTGTATGAAAACAGTTCAAGCAAGTTCTGCTCAGAGTTTTATATATATATATATATATATATATATATATATATATATATATGTACATAATTAGTCGCGGATATTAATTAAAAACTCATCAAAAACGCATTTTTCACAAAATCGCAAAATTGCCCACACATCTGAACCTAATTCCACAGCTAAAATAAAAGAAATTAAAGATTTTCACTAATCAGCAAAAATTAAGAAAACTAATTAAGATATCGATTTGAAATTTTCAGCATAAATGCAGAAAAATATTTTAGACATGTGTAAAAAAATCTTGAAATTGGTCGGTAATTTTTCATAATATTCTTAAAAAACCGACAGCTACAGTACAAAAGCTCGAAAAGAGCTGATTCATTAAAAAATGAACTAAAAAGACATATTTTTAAAGCCGATTCCGCCATTTATTTTCCGAAAATCGATGTGTCAGAGATTATATATGACATGTTGACAATCGACTGAATTATTAAACTTTGCCAAATGTTAAAAACATAATTTAATCTTTGCCGATTTTATCAAAGATTATAAGTGTTCTGTGGCAAGAATTTTGTGATATGAATTAAGAGTTCGTCTACATGGTTTTCTTCTGATTATATACATTTAAAAGTATGTCTTCCAAAATATAGATTTTTTAACACAATTATCAGACATTAACGGTGCATTTTTTTTTCGGAATCTATGGGCCAGATTTCGACGCAATTGACTCATTCAATTCAGCTTACTCGTTGAAGTTGTTAGTTCCAGCTTTCAATGCAGGTGACGCATTCTTACCTCGGGTTCTATGCATTTAATTTCAACTGAGTTCTGTTCGTTCCACTTGGTTTTGAATTGTCTTACATTTTTAATTTTTTAGCACCAGGGAGCATTTTTATCTGTGTTTTCATGGAGCTGATTTCTGCAGAATTTTTTCTTTTAATTCATCTTACGATTCTCTTTTGTGCAGATGCCTGCTATAAAGGATATAGGCAGCAGTACTTTTGAGACGGACAAATTTGAATGGAGTTTTTTAGTAATTAGAACTCACGGTCTATGCTACCATAGACAATGTTAAGAGAGCCCTTCCAAAGGCTCATTTTGAGTGATTCATACACACACATATATAGCTATATATATATATATTATGAATAGAGGTTTTAAACTTTCGCGGTATGTTTGGGAAAATCGAAAAATGAGAACTAGTATATAAATGAAAAATGTTCTTTTGAAACCATAAACGTCATTCCAAGTCGCAAACGGGCCTTTTTATTTATAAAATTGAGGCTAGACAGTTATAAATCTCCATCAGCGATTAACAATTATGAATCTCTCCATTCCCTCCACCTTCACCGAATTTCTTCAAAACATTCACCAACACGCCAAAAAAAAAAAAAAAAAAAAAAAAAAAAAGTCATCAGTTCTTATTTACTATGAAAATTTGTGAAATAATTCCGGTTTAAAACTTCTCTCAATCATGCACCCTCTATTTCATCTTTTTGTACCTTAGTACAGGTAAATAATTATTTTCAGGGCCGTAACTACCGCCAGGGCACTGCCCCGGGGCCCCCAAGCCTAAGGGGCCCCAAACTGATAATTAAAAAAACTATTGATTTTAGTTACTAGTCAAACTTCCTATAAAATACTCAGCACCTAGCTAAAAGTTAGCAATTTAAAAAAAATCAAAGTGCTAGAGTAAATGTTTTTACTCCATACACTTCGCATACAAAAGCAGCTCTAGAGCAGGCAGCAGGATGTCGAGTCGAATGTGTGATGTCGCACCCGCATGTTTGCCGATCCCACCGAAGCTAGTATAAGGAAGAAAATATGGGCTTCTTATCGGTTGAATAATATAAAAAGCATCTAAAAAGCTCTAGAAAATCTTTATTCTTATCTATTATCTTATATATATACTAATAAAATAACAAATCGCTCTGTCTGTCTCTCTCGCTCTGTGTCTGTGTGTGTGCGATGGCTAGCAAAATCTACCGCACGTAGAAGTCTGAAATTTTAGGTGAAGATAGTACAAGACAGGTCCTGTTGCTTAGATTTCTAATATTTTAAGAGCCGGGGCCCCTGGACCCGTTACAATTTTTATTCATCAAATTGTTAAAAATTCGACCCCTTTTTATCTAATCTTCTTCGTTTTAAGGGATCTTACTCCATTTAGCTATTCTCGCTTTTTTACTTTTCAAATATGACCTTGGACCCTTGGGGCCCGTTTCAAGGCCCCTTGAAGTTTTTTTTTATAATAAATTATTTATAAATTGTTAAAATAAAATCAATTTAATTCGATCTTTATTTTTGAGATATCTGTTACATTTAGATATTTTCAAGTTTTTACATTCCATATAAGACACTGGGGCCCCCTAGGTAATCATAGGTCCCGGCTCAGGGCCTCTAGATTTTTTTGTACGCCAAACATTTTTCATTCCCTAAATTTCTTACCTTCTCATTGGATAATTTTAAAGTTGAATTTTGAACTCTTCTTTCAGAATCAACACCCTGATATTTTTATTCAGTTCCTGGGGCCCCTTTTTAAACATTTTCCCAATCAATTGGTGTACTATTTTAAAAATATTATTCATACGAATAATGCATACTCTATGGTTAATTTTGAATAATTAAAGGTCTAAAGCGCTATGTACTAAGTCATTTTAACATATTTTCATGTTAGGGCTCTGGTTTTAATTGTCAGTTAGCCTCTACGGGACCCCCTATCATAGCTACCTTAAAAATAGTCTGATTCACTAGCTTTTTTTTTAACATCTTTTTGGGTCCTCGAGCTACTACATGAACGACAAAAAAATTTCTTATTTTTTAGTCACCACTAATTTTGAATATTAATCGCTTTCTTGGGGGCCCTTAGTGCAGTTTCTTTAAAAAAGATTCAAATTGTTTTCAATTTTATTTCACATAGTTTTAGTATCCTCCCATTATTTTAATAACTACAAAAATATTTGTATACCCAACTACAAGCAAAATAAATTCCTGGTCCCTTGAGGCCCGGTACAAGCACACTTGAAGTTTCGGTAATAAAAAAATTTAATAAATTGCTTCCTTTTAATTCGATTTTCATTTTTAGGTTTTTTTTTATATATTTAGATATTTTAAAATTTTTACATTCCATGTAAGACACTATGCCCCCTCTGGAATCATAGGGCCCGACACAGGGCCCCTGAACATTTTGTGAGACAAACATATTTCACTTCCTATATTTCTCATATTCTCAGTGCAAAATTTTAAAGTTGCCTAAGACTCTTCTTCCAGGAAAAATACTCTGATATTTTTATTCGGGCCCTAGGGCCCTTTTTTAAACATTTATCCAATCAATTGGTGCTTTTTTTAAAAATATTATTCTAACGAATAGTTCATACTCTATGCTTAATTTTGACTTATTAAAGATCTAAAGCGCTATGTACTAAAACAATTTAACATGTTTTCATGTTAGGGCCCTGGTTTTAACTGTGAGTGTGCCCCTACGAAGCCCCCTAACATAACTCCCTTAAAAATGGTCTAATTCACTAGCTTTTTTTCCCCTAACAACGCTTTAGGTCCTCTTTCTATTACATGAACGACAAAAAAATTTCTCAGACTTCAGCTAATATTCATTTTGATTATCATTCATTTTCTTGGGACTCTTGGTGCAGCTTCTTTAAAAATGAGCCAAATTGAATTCAATTATATTTAAAATAATTTTAGCGTCTTTCCATCATTTTAATAACTACAAAAAATATTTTTATGACCAACTACATGCGAAATAAATTCCTGGTCTCTTGGGACCCGGAACAGGGCCCCTTGAAGTTTTTGTTATAATAAATTGTTAATAAAGTGCTTTCTTTTAATCCGATCTTCATTTTTAGAAGTATTTATTCATTTAGATATTTTAATGACTTGACATTCCACATAATACTGTGGCCCCCTAAGTATAAATCATAGGGCCCAATCGAGGGCCCCTGAACATTTTGGGAGACAAACATAGTTCATTCCCAAATTTTCTCACTTTCTCAGTGCAAAAATTTTAAATTTGATTCTTGGACTCATTTTTAAAGACCAACTTTTACATATTTTTGTCCGCGCCTAGGGCCTTAAAAGAAAAAAAAAAAAACATTTACCGAATCAGTTTGTGCATTTCTTTAAAATATTATTCAAACGAATGGTTCATACCCTATGATTAATTTTTACTAATTGTAGATCGAAAGCACTAAATACTAAGACATTTTAACATGCTTTCCTGTTAGGGCCTTTTTTTTTAATTGTCAGTTGGACATTATTTGGGCCCTTATTATAAATCCCTTAAAAATGTTCTAATTCACTCGCTTTTTTTAACAACTTCTTAAGTCTATCAGCTACTACAATAAAAAAAAATTACAGAGTCTAGGTCACCAACAATTTTGAATATTAATCACGTTCTTGGGGCCGTTGGTGCAATTTCTTTAAAAGTGATCCGAATTGCTTGCAAATTTCTTTAGCTTAGTTTTAGCGTCCTCCCATTACTTTAATAACTAAAAAAATACTTTATATCCAACTAGATGTGAAATAAGTTTCTGGACACTTGGGTCCCAGTATAGGGTTCCTTGAAGTTTTTGTACCATAAATTGTCATTAAACTGCCCGTTCTTAATCCAATCTTCATTTTTGGAACTATTTTTTCACTTAGTTATTCTTACGCTCTTAAATTCCATGTAAGAGTCTGGGACTCCCTATGGTCCCGTAGGGCCCAGCTCAGGCCCATGAAATTTTTGTTCGCCATGTATATTTCACCCATTCCTTTTCCCATTTTCTCAGTGCATAATTTTAAAGTTGAGTTTTGGCCTCTTCTTCCAGGCCCAACACTATGATATTTTTATTGGGGTCCTAGACCCTTTTTTAAAGCATTTATTCAATGTTTTATTTTATTTTTTAAAATATTATTCTTAGGAATAATTCATAGCCTATGATTAATTTTGACCAAATGATTAATTGTAGCCTATGATTAATTGTAGATATAAAGTGTTAAGTGTTTGTTTAAGGATATCATAACGGGCCCCGGGCAACATCTTTCAGGTCAGCTAGTAAATAAATAAAATCGAAAAAAATATCAAAATCAATCTTTCAAAAGATTTTTAAATAGAAACGTGCGATTAAGTTACATGAACTCAAAAATGAACCTAAACAAACAGCTCTTTAATGTATTTAACCAATCAGAAGTCCGTATTTTCTCCCCTATGCTAGTTTCAGTGGAATTGGCAAAAATTGCTTCGCCGCCAGGAGCCTGCCGAGTAGAGTTGCCGAATTCTATAAAAGGGTTATATATTACAGCTTTATTATAGGTTTATTTTTGGTTTTTTTTAACCATTTTTGGGCTTATCATACTGTGTACGTTTAAAAAGCCGCGTGCGAAAAAAAATGCGCCCGGGGCAAAGTTTCGATTTGTGCTCCCCCCCCTGGGGGCCCCCGAGGGTTTTGCCCCTGGGCCCCCAAGTTTATAGTTACGGCCCTGATTATTTTATGTACCACGTGTGATCCCTAGAAACATTAACAGAAGCTTTATTCTTTCTTAAGGATTTAGATATGACAAAATATCTTACTAAAGAAAATATTCACATCCACAAAATAAATAAATATATATATTTTTTTTAATTGTGAAAATATGTGCAATAAGGTCGCTTTAAACCTACTCTCAATTTGATGTCCCCCTATTTAATCTTTATTGCGCCTCATTTCAATTTCAGGTACATAATTATCTTCGTAACTAACTGTGTTGAGCCACCCCTTAATACATTTACAGAAGCTTTTTCTTTCTTAAGTATTTGATGAAACAAAATATCTGACTAAGGAAAATATTCACACACAGGCACACACACATACAAATCGAAATTCTTATTTATTGTCAAAATATGTGAAATAATTTAAACTTCTCAATTTGGCACCCCTATTTAATCTTTTTGCGTCTCAGTTCAGGTACATAATTATCCTTGTAGCCATGTGTGTTGAGCCATCTCTAGAAAAATTTACAGAAGTTTTTTCTTTTTTCATATTTGGATGGAGCAAAATACCTTACTAAAAAAAAATTCGTACACGCCAAAAAAAAAAAAAATAAGATTTTTTATTTATTGTTAAAATATGTGAAAAAAATCGGTTTAAATCTTTCTGAATTTGGCGCCCTTTTGCCTCGGCGCCCGGGGCGGCTGCCCCCCTTGCCCCCCCCCCCCTAGCTACGCCACTGGGACTCATTACTTGTGCGCTTTGAAAAGTGTAATGCGGTCCCAGCAGAAAGTGGATCGGTGAGTAGGCTCTCCGTATTATAAATGGAACTCACAAGGAAGGTCTCCATACGGGCATACTCAGAAAAATCTGAAAAAAATACAGAATGTTCTTCTCATATACTTATATATGTTTATAAAAAAATTTCGGCGGAACCTCCTTATAACGTCCGTAAAAAAATAATAAAAATTTCGTTTATTTGGCGATTTATCTCCGGCTGGCGAAAAAACGTAATTTTGAAAAATACGCTTTTACGCTTCGAATTCTTTTTAAAGAAAAAAATTTCTATGTTAAATTTATTTAAATAAGTTTAGTTTAAGTAATTTTAGTTTTGCATTTTTACTTTACTTTAAGTGTAATTTTGTCATATACCTTTATATGTACTTATAACAAAATGAAATTAATATATTTTATCATTTAAAACACAATTTAAATTTATTAAAATTGTTCCAAATTGAAAAATACACTGTTAAAAATCTGCTGCATTTTGTTGCATCGCACTCCCTTGCTTGTATAGCAAACGGTTACTTGGCCGTGAAATGGAGCTTTCTCATTGATTGGAATAGAGATATTATATACAATCGGTGGAGTGCGTTGCAACAAAATGCATCAGATTTTTAACAGTGTATGACATGGTCAATTCACCGTGCTATGGAGCATTCTCATTGGTCAGAAGAGAGATATTCTATAAAAGTAGTGGAGTGACGTTGCAGTAAATGCTGCAGATTTTTAACAGTGAAGTCAATTAAAATCAATTTTCAGATTCGTTAAAATCGTCTGCTTTTGGCGAGGAAATGCACTGCTCGCCAAATCCCGCGTCGCTTTCAGCTTTTCATGCCAATTATTCCAAACTATTTTATTTTTTTACATATCTAATAATGTAATTCCGCCGCTAATTTTCACTGATCCTTTATTACCTACATGAGTAGCTTAATTCGTATTTTTTTCAAAAAATTCTGAGTATGCCCCCAATGGAGACCTTCCTTGTCAGTGGTAAACTCCTATTTATTCGATATCCACGGGGCAGTGGCGTATCCAGACTTATCATTTCGAAGGGGATGAGATATAGTAAAAATTTCTGAGAGGAAATTGCAAAAAACCTTAAAATTTTCGCTTTAAATTGGTTTTAATCATAGCAAAGTCAAGCATACATTAAACAAATGAGCCTGCTAAGGTGGAATTGCGTGGCAATAGATTTTCGTTTTCAGCAGGCTTTCGTCTTAACTAGTATAATTTTTACGGCGTGTAAAGAGAGCGTATACCGGAAATTTGGCTGAAATTGTTATTTTGTGGTACTTGCGAAAAAACGCTTTTTTAATGAAAACCTGCCTAAAACGGATTTTTTTCTAGTTCCTTTTAAATTCAATCTCAGAAGATTTCATTAAACTTTGACAAACTTTCGTAATTTAATTTTGTTTTCTAGAAATTTCGAAGGGGGTTGTAGTTTCATCAGCCCACCCCCTGAATACGCCACTGCCACGGGGGCAGAGACATGCTGGAAAATCGAAATCATCGGATAACCGGGAGGATCAGAAGCCTTTCCTAACTGTAACAAGACGAAAATTACACCTCGAGCGTTGTAAATGAGGTACTTTCTTACTATAACGAAGTTTTAAAAATATTCACATCTTGCTGTAATACTATGCAGTACTTCGGATACAGTATAGTGGTCGAAATCTTTTGTGTGTTCTTGTAAATCCTATCTATTTTCTATTATACAGGGAGTAACTTATAATAAACCTCAGCAACGTACACCAATTTCATAAAATGTGAAATAGTTTATTATTATTAAAACGCGCCCTAAATAGTGATTCCCCCTATTACATTATGTTAATGGAATACATTTGTGTGGCCCTGTAAATTAATAATAAATATTCTTTGCACCGCTGATTGACAGAATGTATTTTTTAATATATACTTCATAGATGCATATCAATTCTATTATGTTCGAAACAGTGTAACATCATTAAAATGCACTTGAACCTTTTTTTTTCACATTGTCCATCATGTAATGAAATACTTTTGATTGTCGCTGTAATGAAACTATGCATCCGATTTTCATAAAATTTAAAATAACTTGACAAAATTATGCAACAATTATGTATTTTAAATTTCAAACGATTCTGTTGGATAGTATTTACTCTGTTATATGCGGACAAACGGACGGACTGAACGACTACTATAGGTGTTACGCATTTATAATACAATAACGAACGCACCTAAAAACGATCAAACTATACTATATTTGCTAAAAAAGTGCTTAAAATTTATTTACTATTCCATTACAAATTAATTGATCTTTAAAAACTTAAAGCCACTGATATTAAAAACATATGTAAAGAAGGATGTTACATTAACCCTGAGATCTTTCCATAAAGAAACTGATCATTTTCAAGGACTAGAATGTTACTTTCCTAGCTACTATTTATGTACCAGTTTTGGAAAAAAGGGCCAGTCAATTATTTGTTTTGGGGTGAATATGAAATTGGTACGTCCTGATTCTGAAACGTTTAATATTTACAAAATATTTACATAATACGTCACAAAACATGAACCACAGCCTTATAGATTTCAGAAAAGTCATGCTTCGAACCGATCTTTTTTTTTATAAAGAATAAATCAAAACCTTTATCACCACTATTTTCTTTTAATTTTTATTTTTGATTTACCTTGCAAATGTACTAGGAACCCACTTTGTAATGAGTTTCTTATTACAATTCTTGCTGCAATCTGCCGTAAAAATGCTTTTATAAAATTAGTGTTGCTAAAAAAGCGGTCATTCGAGACACAGTTTTCTGGAAATCTATAACGAGGTGGCGCATGTTTTGTAATGTAACGACATTAGGACTGAAGCCAAAGAGAAAGAGAGCGGCAAACTTAACAAAATCTTCTCTAAAATAATAGTTGTGCCAGGGCATAAAATAACATAGAAAGTAGGCGACACTAGTGTCGCCCAGTACCAAGATATTGTCGCCCAGTGACAAGGGATTGTACCGGCAATTTTTTAATATAAAACATAGAAATAAAATAAGCCGATTCTGTTACTCAGAAATGATAAGAATAGTAATATTCATCACAACAGTAAAATAAAATACAAAAGCACGGTTATAAAATGCTGATTGCTTTATGCTTTGCTATCCCAAGTGGATGGTTTTATTGAGCATTATGGAGTTTATAATAAGTTTGTTGCAGCAAAATTTGTTTGCAGAAAAACAAGAATTGAAATCGAATTTTCTAGGAGAATTTAAATTAAGTAAGTGAAGAACAGAAGGCCTCGTGGATTTTTACATGATTGTATTTGATCAAAGTACATGATTGTACTTTGTTCTTGCGAATGACGCAAAAAATAAGTTGGCAGACCTGCTGTTGAGAGAACTGCAAACAGAGGCATGAACAGCGGTTTCTAGATTCGTATGAAACAATATATGAAAAGAGATTTGTTTTTGGTGCCGTGTCTTAGCTATGTATCATTAGGAATTATCAGTTATCAAAGTTCAGCATTGGAAATTCGATAGCTATACCTTATTGAATTTCTGCTCCACGTTTTGAAGAACTTGCAAAAATAGAAGGAACAGAAAACTACAGAATCTTCCGTCTCCATGCATTTTTTTAAGTTCATGGAATACTTAAAAATCTTATGACACAAACATTCTTTCACGTAAAGCATTATGAATCATCAACCTGACTTATTAAAACTGAACAAGCATCTCAACATGTGTTCCTTCCATAATGATGGAAGATAAGGAACAAAAATTTCTGATTTGCCTAATGATTGGATCTTATTAAGCACTTTGAAAAACTTTAAAAAGACAATCAGCGATCTTTTATTGTACTGCCTGATAAAGAATTCATATAGAATTGTTAAAGAAACATTTTTATGAATGCTTTGATTGCTATCAAAGATGGATACCATCGCGGTGGATACAAAGAAAAGATGGTGAAAATAAATGCAGCATTCTCGGATATAGGCCATTCCAATAGGTGGCAACGGTCACGCGATTTTCATGTTTTTGCAATAACTCACTAGTTTATATCAAGAGATGCTTGTCTGCAGAAAAAAAAACTAATGAGCATCTCCAACAGGTTAGATGTTCTCTTAAATGTAAGAAAACAGAGGTTGTTAGTGCAGCCCGTTTTGATGTTTAGAACTTTTTTGGTAAAGAATAAACCATCGAATTTACTGATGATGTAATGGCTTTGTATGCAGCTGAAAAACTGCATCCTTCTCATCGACAGCAAGACTGTATTATGACATAAAACGTCTCAACATCACGGAATTTTTAACAAAATATGTGCAGTCATACATTTATTTGACAACTCAAAGAAAGAAAGAGTTGCAAACAGACTCACAACAAATTACCAAGAGAAACCTTAAAATCAAGGATGTCCATTGCTCATAATAGAGCAGGAACAATTTTTTTATGATCCAAGCCCTGTTGTTGCATGATTCCAAGAGAGAAAAAAAAAAGAAGATGAAAGTCTCCAGACAACAAAACCTATGATAATATTGAATTTGTTAAAAATATTTAGCTAAGACAGTAACTTGTTAAAAAAAGAAAAAAAAACCTTATCGATTGCAATTATTATTGTAGAATTTTCGAAGCATTACACAATTTATCGTTTTAGAAACATAAAAATTTAATAAAATTAAAAATTTTTAGACGTAAAAAAGAAAATTGTTTTCCTTGCCTGCATAATTCCATTATTTGTATAAGATAGCCTTTTGTCTAAAAATTTTGATTCGTTGTAATTATTGTTGTGTCATTTTGTATTTATTTTATAGAGAACGTTTGATTTTTTAAAAAGCTAGGGAGCTAAGAACTACGCTCTTGAATTCCCATCAAACCTCTAAAAATAAGTTAGTTTAATCGGCTGTAAAAAAAAAAAAAAAAAAAAAAAAAAAAAAAAAAAAGAAGGTTAAGTTATAACTAAGAAAACAAAACAGTGGCAATCGCCCTATAAACGGGTATTCAAAATTCGGAGAAGGTGTAAGGCCGAATGAGCTGCTGTTAATAGCTGTTTTCATGTTTCATTAAATAAAATTATTCAAAAATTTCAGAATCAGCTAATATAAAGTGAACTTAGTCAACGGGGTCTTAGCTTCTTGGTATTTTTTAACAATGCTATAAAATAACGGCTTTAAATAAGTGATTCTTAAATGTAACGTTTTAAATCTGATGTAATTTTCACCAAACATTTTTTTCTTTTTTAATATTTGCATGAAAAAATTAAAACCATTAAGGAAAAAATATTATTATTTGCACTGTCTTTTTTTTCTTTCTTTTTTTCTTTTTTTTTTTATCTTTTGTATCTTTTGAAGCATATCAATGAATTTAATATTGTACAATTTTCTATCGCTTTTAAAATGCAAATGTAAATATAGTTTTTAAGCTATAATTTGCAATATTTTCTTGCTTTTAATACGTAATATTCATTTACTTTTAATTTGAAAGATTTTTCAATTTAGAATAATCATGATCAATAATTTTTTAATTTGGAAGAACTTTTTTATTCATTGCATTGTTTTAATAGTTGGCAACATTTTAAAACTCTTTTTTAAAATATGCGAAAAATATCTCTCAAAATGCTGAAAATCTGAATTTAAAATTGAAATAAATCCTCATAAAATGAGTCAAATTAAAAAAAATAAATGCAGTCTAGGCATTGGGAACTTTTAATATAGAAAATGATCTAAAAATGATTAATTTCATATCTATAGTTTTTGCTCCAATAAAACTTTTTTAATGGAACGATTTTGATCAACTTTAACATTAAATATTTCTAAAAATAATTATTCGATTTTCAAACTGTCTACGCCAGCGTATTTATCAAACATTTCTCTATATTACCACCAAATTTCATATTTTTGTATGTTACAGCTCTTTTAATATTAATGAAGAAAGACCTCCTGTCACAAAAAATTCATTGTCAGCTGTGGTGACTGCGTTAGTTACTTTTTATTTTATTTTATTATTATTATTTTTTTTAGAATAGAGAGATTAAGTGCAAAATCTGTTTTCTGCTTTAGTTCTACTCTTTGCAAAGTGCAGTAAACTGCAAAAGTCAAAAATTTTTAACCACTATAGCATCATTGATTTGGTACTTTGGAAACGTTAAAAACGTTAAGTGTTTTTTCCATGGTTTTGAAACAATTATCAGATTTCATTCAAATTTTAGATGTAGGATCATTTTGATGAGGTGCCTTCAAGATTAGTTTTGGTGTTCATTGGTTAAGTATAAAAGTTGAGAAATAGGGGGAACCCCCCCCCCCTCAATTTAGACAAAAGTGCTTTTAACGGAAATTTTACCGATTTGCTTCAAATTTTGGATCTATGTTCATTCTGATAAGGAACTTCCCTGATTTGTTTTGGAAATTTATTGGATGAGCATAAAGAGGGTCGGGAGACTACCGCTTTTAATTTAGGTAAGTGGTTTTTTATGCAGAATTAACCGATTTGCTTCATTTTTGTATACAGGTTCATCGTGATAAGACTCTTCCCTGATTAATTATGGGGTTCTTTTATTAAGTATAAAGGGAGGTACGGGCGATAACCCTTTTCCTTTAAATTAGATTAATGAGTTTTTATAGAGAATTATCCGAGTTGCTTTAAATTTTGGATGTAGATTCTTTCTGATAAGGCGAATCTCTGAATAGTTTCTTAGAATTAATGGTTAAGTAAAAGGAGAGAACGGGGAATAACTCTTCTTAAATTATATAAATGAGTTTTTACGCAGAATTATCAGACTTTCTTTGAATTTTCGACATAGGTATATTATGTGATAAGGCGTATCCCTGATTAGTTTTGGAGGGGTTCAATGATTAAGTATAAAAGCAGAAATGGAGGGGGACTATTTTCCCTTTTAATTTGTTTTTTGAGGGTCATTATTTCTTGAAAATTGAAGGCTGCAATATACATTTAGTGTGCATATCCTATGAGCTAAATGTCATGAGTTTAAATGGGCAATATTCTTTTTATTTGAATATTACCAACATATTAATTGCGAGGTTTAGCTATTTAAGTGATTCAGTGAAATATTTGCAGTTTATTAACCCGCAACATATGTACAATAGACATAACTAATAAAATACAGAAGTTTGTCGACCATCCAATATTCCTTTAATTTAGTTTTCTGTTACCATAGGAGAAGAGGGAATTTATCAACATTTGCTTTAGACAAAAGACCAAACCTATTGTCGCCCAGTGAAAATTTCTTAAAATATGCTCTGAGTTGTGCACAAAAAAGCCGAAGATCTGGCAACTCTGAAAACGCAAAATGCACTTCTATATGAAGTCACTACCTCTAGTGCCATAGCCTTTCTGAATATAGTTTTGCCCGAGACCTGAGGCATTTTTAATTGAAATGTATTTATTGATGAAGTTTTAATTTCGTTATCATATATTAGGCGCAAACAAATGCTAATATTTTTAATGTTATTTTAAGCAAAAATAGATTAATCTTTAGTTTTTTTTTAGTTTCTAAGGTAACCTGTATTTGAAATAAATATAGGCCGTATCCAGACAGATTTAGCGCTGTTAGCGAAACGAGATTAACCAACAGGAAATTCGCTTACTTAAAACAGCAAAAAGTTTACAGAAATGCAGGTTTTTTTATCCGCGAATCTCATTTCGTTAAAAGCACAAAACCTATCTGGATCCCAGCCATAGATCTTTAAAAACATGGATGTTGATATTTGATTTATTTACTTCTAGGCATCTGCGACTATATCTTTTGCTGCTGTCGGTGTCCAGAATGACGAGCCTGACATTGTAGTAGAACAAGGTGAACCGTTTGAAATGAAATGTTTGGCAAAATCTCTCGGCCGCTTAGTCAGTTCACGGATGGATCAGACATGGATTCACAATTCCACCACTTTCAGGCAATTAAAAGACGTGAAGCCAGAAAACACAGAGACACTTAAGATTTCATCCAGCAAATTTCCAGACAGTGGGATATGGAACTGTAGATATTCCGAAAGTTCAGGCAACCGAGAATGGGTGACCAACGTCGTTAGAATTCTTGTCGTTCCACCGAGAACGTTATTGCAGAAGCTCTTGCCAGTTGTAATAACTATCGCAGCTTGCTTGATAGTAATAGTTGTTGTTAGCAAGCTTTATTGGAAGCGTTTAAAGAAAAAAAAGCTGGATTTTGAAGACGAAGATGAAGATAAATACAATAAAGGAAATGAATATAAAGATAATAACGAAAATGAATATAAATATAGTATAGTAAATCCGTATAAATACAGTGAAGAAAATGAATATAACTATGCTGAAGAATCTGGTATTGATGAAGACGAACTGACGCCGCTGTTTGCTGAAAATCTCAGGGGATTCAATAATAGATAATGTAGCAAAAAAAGAAAAAAAAATAGTGTTTTGAAACAATAAAATATCGATTTAATAGATTTTTGTCTGTAAACTGTTTTCTAAATAACATTAAAGGTTTTATAATAGCATTAACTTCAAGGTCGATAAATTGGTACCAAGGTTACTGAAGCTACGAGATTCTCATTTAAATTGATCATTTGACAGTGGCATATGCCATGTACCCAGGATCCGCGATCAAGAAAGCGTAATAAGCATTGCTGTACTGTAAACTATAAAAAAGTCGAAAATTGCATGTCAAGCGTTGCAAATGAGGTGCGTTCTTAATATAACGAAGTTTAACAAATATTTAGAATTTAGTTACCTAAGTTCTATGCACTACTTCGGATATAATATAGTAGCCGAAATCTTTTGTGTGTTCCTGTAAATACTGTCTGTTTTCTATTATACAGAATAACTTGTAGTAAGATTCAGGATAAGGTGCTCAAAATCCTTCATTATTCTCACCAATAATATTTTATTCCAAATTTTGCATTATTTAATTCGAGCATTTTCGCAATTCAATTTTAAAAAAATCTCTACTTTAAAAGATCGGTGATAAAAGATTAAAAATTCTGTAATAGACGCTCGCCCCAAAGAGGTTAATAACAATGCATCCTATTTTCATAAAATTTGAAATGACTCGACAAAATTATGGAAAAATTATATACAAATTTAAAACGATTCGGTTGAAACGTGAAGTAAATATGTACAGATACCTAATATTATTAATGTACGTATTTATATGTCTAATCTTTAAAAAGACAGAATGTTTAATAAAAGTACTTATACCGTATTTTAGTTAAAAGCCGAGGAGATTCAACCAAATTGACGTTGTTTGTATGTAAACTAGTCGTTAAGAGCCACTGTAATACTTAACCATCATGGATATGCATACTATAGTATACATGGAAATAAAACATTTGTAAGCTATTTATAAAATGCATTGCAATTCCAAAACAAAATTTAAACGTATATTTAGATATTTTTAATATTCATACTACTGCTCTATTAATCAATGGCTGATGAACTAATTTCAACAAATTATATAGAACGATAAAAATAATCAAGTACAAGTAGTACCGAATTGCGTAAAATAAACATCCTTCTAACTCCAAAAATAATAATTATATCAACTAACAGTTTACTGCGTCTGATTAAGCGTCTCATTTCCAAATAAAATATATATCTGAATTGAAACTTGAAGGAAATACAGAGTCATGAAAAATTGAAGAATGTGAAAAACAGGATTACAAATATCTCGACTACTAATAATCCGATCGACTTCATTCTTTATGCAAAATTTTTGTTTTTTTATTGTATTTTACGTCCATTCCTTAAAATAAACAAATTACGAAAATTTTTATGTACCTTTCACCAGAAAGAATTTTTCGAGAATCCGAAAAAAATAGTTCCGGATAATCGAGGTTACTGATATTAAATAGGCTTCGTCCCATTCTTACATGCTAAGTACATACAAAATTTCAAGTCTCTATCTCAATTTGTTCGGGAGATACAGCACACAAACAGACAGACAGACGGACGGACATTTTTTTTTTCTAAAAAATTTTTTTTTTTTTTTTTGAATTGCCAATATGTAAAACGTGTAAATCCGTCAAAATTTTTTTTCGATTTTCAAAACGATTTCAAAATTTACCCTATACTACGTATGATGGGTAAGTAAAAAGGAAAACTAAATTTTCGGCAGCCTATTACAGAGACAGAAGTATGCCAGATCTACAAAGAAAACACAATCAAAGAATCGCGAAAAAGGCGAAAATTTCATCAAAGTATCGCGATAAAAAATGCAAATGTCATGAAAAAATCGCAATTAAAAAAAAAAAAAAAAAAAATTAAGTCAAAAGATCGCGGAAACAGGCGTATTCCATAAAAAAATCGCGAAAAGAAAACATGAATTTCGTCCAAAAAACATTAATTTTGTTTAAAAAAAAAAAAAAAAAAAAAAAAAAAAAGAGAATTCTTTTAAAAAATTGCGAAAAAAACCCCCGCCCAATTCATCAAAAGATCAGGAAAGAAATGTGCATCTCGAAAAAGAATTGCGTAAAAAACACTAATTTCGTCAAGATATCGCGGAAAAAAATGTGATTTACATTAAAAAAAATCAGAAAAAAAACGCAATTTTTTTCAAATATCGAGATAAAAAACCACAAATTTCATCAAACATCACGAAAAACTCCGCAAATATCGTGAAAAACCCCAATTTTTGTCAAATACCGCAAAAGAACTCCGCAAATATCTCAAAATAAAACGCAAATTTTGTGAAAAGATCCTAGTGAAATCCCATGTAAGCCCCCTCTGATTGTTTTTCGATTTTTCGTCACGTTTGGGAGGGGGGGGGGGGAGAGCGGATTGACGGCATTGTTTAATATTCAGTAATTTTTAGGTGCGTTTGCAATTATGAAAATACGTAGCACCTATAGTTGTCGTTCAGTCCGTCCGCGCGCATATAACAATGCAAAATCTACCCAACCGAATCGTTTGAAATTTTAAATATATAATTATTATACAATTTTGTCGAGCCATTTCAATTTTTTTGAAAAGCGGATGCATAGTTCACTTACAAGGACAATCAAAAGTTACATTACGGCCAATGGAGGGAAAAAAAAAGTTTCAAATGCATTTTAATGGTGTAAAACTCTTTCGAACATGATAAAATTGATATCTATCTATAAAATACGCACTATATCATACATTCTGTGAAATCTGTAATGTAAGGAGCATTTGTTATTGATTTACAGGGCCAAACAAAAGTAGTCCATAACATAATCATATAGAAAGAACATCGTTTGGTGCGCTTTTTAATTGTATTAAATACTTAACATTTTTTTAAATTGATATACGTTGCTGAGAAATACTACAAGTTATTTCCTGTACAATAGAAAGCAGATAGAATTTACAGGGACACACAAAAGATTCTGGCTACTACACTGTATCCGAAATACTGTATAATTTTACATAAAGATCTGAATATTTTTAGGTGCCTCCGTAATTAATATAAAAACACCTATAGTCGTCGTTCTGTCTGTACCTCCGTCAGTCTGCCCGCATATAACAGAATAAAAACAAAACATGCAAATCGTTTGAGATTTAAAATATACAGTTGTTGCATAATTTTGTCGGGTCATTTTAAATATATTGAAAATCGGATGTATCGCTTAGTTACAGGGACAATCAAAAGTATTCCATTAAATTACATTCATTAGGAAAAATAGTTTCAAGTACATTTTAATAATGTTACACTCTTACGAATATAATAAAATTGACACGCATCTGTGAAATTTATACTAAAATATACATTTTGTATAATCTATGATGCAAAGAATATTTATTATTAATTTACAGGACCACAGAATGTATATCCACTACATAAATAATGGTATTCGGGGAAACATTCTTTGGGGCATGTTTTAATTACATTAAACTATTTCACATTTTATGAAATTGATAAACGTTGCTGAGGTTTAATACAAGTTACTTCCTGTATTTTTACAGGGACACAAAAAAGATTTCGACCACTATACCGTATCCAAAGTACTGTATACTATGACAGCAAGATCTGAATATTTTTAAAACTTCATTATAGTTCGAATGCACCCCATTTGCTACGCTTTACGTGCAAATTCCAACTTGTTATATTAGTTTTTTAACCTTTCTCTTTGAAGAGATACACTATCCTATAAAAAAATTTATTGTGGGTATACTGCCAAATGTGACAATGAGTAAAATAATGGGCTTTAATTCTTTTAAAAGTTTGTTAGTTGAGAAAAAAAAAAAGCCAAAATTAATATACATAGTTAATCATAACATTTTCACATAAATAAAGACAACAAGTTCTTTTACATCAAGATTTAACAATATAAATCTTCAGAATATAAGTTTC
Organism: Maratus speculifer; assembly: GCA_964019185.1. Taxonomy (NCBI): domain Eukaryota; kingdom Metazoa; phylum Arthropoda; class Arachnida; order Araneae; family Salticidae; genus Maratus; species Maratus speculifer. The sequence continues at coordinate 100,141,447 of OZ025302.1, forward strand.
TAATTAAATTAAACAACTAAATTACAACAAATTTGACTAGTTGGATTAATTAAAAAAAAAAAAATCCTTAAAAACTTTTTTTGTTTGTTTAAACTTGTTTCTGTTGTTGTTGTTTGTTTAAATCAGATTTTTTGTTTTGTTTTTTTCTTAAATATCATTTTTTATTACATATTCTCCCATCCGTGTATGTTGATAAAAATAAATATTGTTTGATATTATACAGGGTGAGTCATAAATATCGAAACAATAGGCTATCTCCTTAAATATTGCCCCTAAACCCATACTTCCAATTGCGAAAATTCATAAAAAAGGTGAAATTTCTAAGTTGCAACTCCATGGGGGGGGGGGGGGGGTCTATTTGTAAAAATACAAAAATTAAATTTCTATACGGCCCCCGTAGGGCAAATTTCCCAATTAGGAAAAAATTCCTTATCCATTCCTAAATTGAACAAAAGAAATTTTATCTAAATATTTAAAAATCTGATAGAGATATTAAAATCCGAAATTCTTCAAAATTCGTGACTTATACCACTTTACCATGCCTATAAACGAAGAGTTTTTGGCTCATTTTCAAAGCAAGTGAGGGATCGTTCATAAATTGCCTATTATTAAATGTCGATTTAAGACAGAGCCTCTCATTTGGACATAACAAAGCAGCATATTGAATTTAATCTAAACTTGTTTTCAAAATATGTTGGTAGTCTGCACTGGAGGTCTGCATGAAATATCCAGGTCCGGTGCCAAACCGACTAATAGGGGAAAAAGTTCGGCCCGGAATGAAAAAAATGTTAAAATCATAACCTGGACCGGTCTGGAAAAAAGTTTAAATCATAGTTCAGCCGCAAATTTCTACATAGTTTTTTACTTTAGTATGGAAAAAAATTGTTTTGTATGGAGGAGTTCTGACCAAAAATTCATTTTATAGCTTTTCGTTTTTTATATTTATACTTTTTATTATTAAAGAAGCGCTAAAGGCTGTAATATATTTATTTTATCAATGAATCTCTATTTATATGTAAATGTTTCACTTATATTTTAATACCGTTAATCCATATCCCATGTGTTGGAGACTGAAAAATGTTATACAGTAAAACCTTTTAAGACAGAATTACATATAAAAGAAAAAATACGTTATAAACAGATACCCTCCATAGTAGGTGTAATTGGAGTTTATTTTTTTTCTCAGGTACTAGAAGACAGCCCGTCAAAATGACGTGTTTGCATTTTTAAAAGGATGATAAAAAATTACAACTGTGGTCAATCAGCCACTTTAGGCTTAAACAATTTTTAAAAATACAGCGATTAAACATGGAGAAAAAAATCTATTTAAAAAAAAAGAAAATTTTAACAGAAATTTGCATTTAAAACTATAACAAAACTGTCTGGTGGATGATGGGGTTTGAAATGAACAAATCGTAAATACATAAATTTTAAAAGAATAAAGTAGGGCAAAAAAATCAATTATAAAAAATTATATTCTGAAACTGCAGCCAAAAAATATCGAGAAATAGTGAGAGAAAGTAATAAAAATATCTAAAATGTATAAAAAAAATTTCCTATTGTGGCCCATTTTTTAGCTAATACTTAAAAGAAAACACTCTATAAGATCGAAGGCAAATGTCAACAATAAAGAGTAAGCAATGAACGTGTTCAGGAGATACACGCGCTTCGCGCGCAAGCTCAGGAGTTTTTACCGAGTACTATTCCGCTGTAAGGTTTACTCCACGTACCTGACTCCTGAGCGTGCGCGCTCAGCGCGCATAGATCCGGAACGCGCCCGATCATTCCTGAGTGGTGATGTTACAAAGGAGTCATTCTAAAGATTCAATCACGGAATTTGTCATTCTTGAATGGCAACAGTATTGATTTGCTTACATTGTTTGTTTGGTTTGCTTTTTCCGTAATTGCTGGTTGTTTTATTTAGAACTTAAACATTATAATTAAAAAGTTTTTGTAGGTTTTAAAGAAAGTGAGTAATGAATAAATCTTTCACATGTATATTTTCATAAGTTGAACAATTAGAATATTTGTGAACAGCTCGGAATAGTTTAGCCTAACGTGGACGCAGTTGCAATAAGTTTCTTTTTCTCGTGGATGGGTTGGGTTGTCCCCGGAATCGTCGTACACGGAGGGGTTTTATATATATAATTATTATATTTATTTTGCAAGGATCAACATATTTTCCGTCATAGGCAGATTTTTTTTCACTGGTTTTATTGTATTTAATTTTTTAGCCTTTGAATAAACTATTCTTAATTTTTTTTTTTTTTTTTTTTTTTTTTTTTTTGTAAAATAAAGATTTTAAAATCTTGTTTTTCGTAAAAATTTCGATTGAGCCGAGTTTTATTTATTTTATGCACGCATTAAATCAGTCAGAGACAGTGATTTTAATACGGGATTTGTCGAGACCGAGATTGAAAATTTCATCCAGTATACACCTAGAAAGAAGGAAGCAGTCTTCTCCTTTATGAAAAGTACGTTAGGCCCGGCTTGGCGAGTCTTCAGAAAAAAGTAACGTCTCTGTCCTGGCCCGCCCTGGGCCCAGAATACAAATTTTTTAAAATCCTCTCCAGGACGATAAAAAGCCTGAAGTTGTCAGAGCTAAATTAAAAAAAAAAAAAAAAAAAAAAAAAAAAAAAGACAATCTGCATCTTAGTAAAAGCATTCTTTTAAATAACTGGCGGACATTTAATCAGTACACTTCGTTTCTCTGCATAATGAATCCCCCCCCCCCATTTCTTGTCTTTAAATTATTAAATGTTAAGAATTTTTAAAGAAAAAAAGAACTTGAAACATGTCATTTTTGATTTTATTACATTAGTTTTGTTTCGGCAAATTTGAAAAAAATATTCACTTTTTAAAATATGATTTTTTTAAAAGTTATTTTTTCAATTAATATTTTTAATAGTTTTAAAATTAATATTAAAAAACAAAAACCCTGGAACAAAACTAAAATCAGATTTTCATCTTTAATTGAATGGAAAGAAATTGAAATCCGATAAATAATGTTACGATTTATAATGATCCCATTTAAACCAGTACTAACCACATGAAACTTTTATAAATTGTATGAGAAATTTTAGGATGTGATTTTCTTAGCAAATTATAATGCTAACCATCGCGAAAAAAGGAAAAAAAATTAAAATTCTATCTCAAAAAATAGATTTTATGCGCGTTTCCTTAAACTATTAAAGTAACATTGTTTTTTGAATTGTGCACATTTCAATTTGCGTCTAATCCCTTAAAACCTGATGATTTTTTTTTAACGGCTATAACTTTGCGAGTTTTGAAGATATGAAGATGCAACTTTTTGTGTCTTATTCAGGACTGAATAAGGAAAGTTTTCCTAATTAGAATTTTCATGCTATGGGGGCCATGTAAAAATTTAATTTTCGCATTTTTTCAACTAGACCCCCCCATGGAGCTGAAATTTATCTTATCAAATATTTCACCTTTTTTATGAATTTTTGCAAGTGGAAGTATGGGTCTATGGACAATATTTAAGGAGATAGCCTATTGTTTCGATATTTATGACTCACCCAGTATAATAACTTCATTTCAAAATATTCAAATTAAATAATAACAATCAGTTATGCAGATAACTGAAATCATTTGCAATTCAAATATTTTTAGTAAGAGTTCTGTATTATATTCAAAGAATAATAAACTGCATCTATACAGTAAATCTTAAACATCTTGAAAATATTATCAAGCATTGTTTGATTAATAAATAATAAAAGATTAAAGATTTGTTTAAAAAATTTTAGTGTGTTAATTAAAGAGTTTTTAGTGTGCAATACAAATAAAAGTAATTTATTAAATCAACTTTTAAATATGTAATATGAGGTGGTTACTATGCAACATGATGTCAGAAGTAATATATACATATATATATGTGGGCTGTTTAATAGCTTCTGCTTATCAACCAGGAGAAGACCCTTTAATTGCCTTCTAAGAGGACTTAAAGGAATCGACTGGGAGCAGAGACTTGATGTCCAATCTGCACCTTCCATCGGTACAGCCTGTTAGTACTCTTGTCTAGTGCAAGGGGAACGAACGCGGATGGGCTCTTTTCCAACCCGCTTGGACAGCGTGGAGGGATTTGCCCAGAACCCCCCTTATTTTACCATGAACTCACAAAACAAATCATGACCCTCAGTTCCCGGTAGTCTGCATGTTCCTGGTTATGGCAGCGATCAGATAGACATGAAGATAGAGGGTTCTAAGAATCACCGGGCTCGGCTTGGCTGCCATAAATTGATGACCTTGGCTATGTATAATGGACGATCCCTATCTTCTAAAAACCGTTTACAGAAACTTGAAGAAGAGTTAGATAAGATCAAATGGGACATTTTAGGATTATGCGAAGTAAGAAGAAAAGGAGAAGAAAAGACTGATCTTGCCAGCAGACATGTTTTATACTACAGAGGCACAGAAGATGAAAGAACAAGTGGTGTACGATTTTTGATTCATAAAAGGTTAAGAATCACATTGTAGAATATGATAGTGCGTCAGATAGAGTTGCAAGATTAGTAATACAAGTGTCCAAAAGATACAAGCTGCAAATTACACAAGTTTATGCACCAACAATAAGTTATTCTGATGAAGAAATTGAAGATTTCTATGAAGAAGTAGCTTCAATGCATCAAAAGGGAAATTGCTTTATCAAATTAATAATGGGAGACTGGAATGCTAGAATTGGAGAGAAAAAGAAAGGTGAATTATCTGTAGGTAATCATGGATATGGTATACGAGATGAAAGAGATTGATTGTGCAAATGGAACATTGTGCAAATGGAAAAGAGAACAGATTGATTGAGTTTGCAGAATGTGAACAGATGTATATCATGAATTCATTTTTCAAGGAAAAGCCACAAAGAAAATGGACATGGCGTTGTGCAAATGGCTCAACAAGTGAAATCGACTACATCTTGACCAACAAAAAGTATCTTATTCAAGACTGCAACGTTCTCAATAACTTCAATACAGGAAGCGATCAGAGATTGGTTAGATGCAAACTGCTGTTAAATACTAAAGTGGAAAGAATGAAGCTTTTGCTACACTCAAAGAAATCAATCGATATTATAAATCTCCAGAAACATAAAGAAGAATTTCATTTGGAACTTCAAAACCGTTTCCAAATACTTCAATCAACTTTAGAAGAAGAGCAAGATGTTACAACAGTGAACAAGAAGCTAACCAATATTCTACAAGAAATTGCAAAGAAGATAGCCGGTGATGTACAAATAAAACAAACAAAATAACAGAAGAAACAAGAAGATTGATGAAAAAACGCAGAGAATTTAAAATGAAGAAAAATGATCCTATATCAAGAGTTGAATATGCTGTATTATGTAAAACAGTAAGAAAATGCATTACAGAAGATATCAGAAAATTTGACTGTGATCATGTTAAAAAAGTTCTGGAAGATAACAAAAGTTTAAAATCAGCTAAGCGCAAGTTATGTGTTGGAAGAAAAGGTATTTTTGCACGACAGAGAGCAGATGGAACAATCACCAAAATCAGCAATGAAATAGTACACATTGTTGAAAAATTCTACAATGATCTGTATAAATGTGAAGATCAGAGGGAAATCAACGTACACAATCAACGAGAAATCTTAACAGAAACTGAAGAGATAATCCCAGTGATGACAGATGAAGTTTTACAAGCTATTAGATTTATGAAAAAAGGTAAATGCCCTGGAGAAGATGGAATTACAATTGACCTTATCAAAAAGCAGGAGAAGAATTTGCAAAAAGGCTATCCTTACTACTTTCCAAATGTCTTAAAAAGTCAGATGTACCAGAAGATTGGAATAATGCTGTGATGGTGCTACTTTACAAGAAAGGAGAGAAGGAAAACATTAAAAATTACCGTCCAACCAGTTTACTGTCAGTGGTTTATAAAATTTTCACCAAAGTTTTAACGTCAAGACTTGAATCAGCTCTGGACTCAGCTCAACCTAGAGAACAAGCAGGATTCCGAAGTAAATTCAGCACAATGGATCATATCCAAACAGTAAGGGAACTCTTGGATAATAGTATCATGAATGAAATAAATAGAAGAATAAGAAATGGGTGGAGTGCTTTTGGGAAGAACAATATTATTCTGAAGAGTAATATATCTTTGTTTAAAAAGAAAAGTGTTTAATCAATGTATTTTATACCTGCATTAACTTACAGAGCAGAAACATGGACACTAAAAAAACAGATGATACAAAGACTACAAACAACACAGAGAAGGAGAGAAATATGAAAAGATGTATGCTAGGCATAACTAGAAGAGACAGAAAAAGGATAACCTGGATAAAAAATCAGACAAAAGTTTTTGACATCCTTGAAAGAATCAAACAGCTAAAATGGAAATGGGCTGGGCATATTGCAAGAAGGCAAGACAATAAATAGATGGAGCACAAATATACTACAGTGGTATCCCAGATATGTAAAATGACCAAGTAAGATGGAGTGACAAAATTAGAAAAGTGGCTGGTGTAAATTGGATGACGAAATCACAGGCCTAGGACCGCTGAGTCACTCTTAAAAAAGAGAGAAAAGAGACTAAATCGCAAGAAAAAGAGACTAAAAGAGACCAAAATTTAAAAAAAGAGACTAAAAGGAGACCAAATAAAAAACATTTTTTTCTCTTCACTTAAATGTTTTTGGTATACAGACAAGCACTATAAGATTTAACACAATATGCGGAATACATTTTCAAGCATTTCAGTCGGTTTTGAAATAATTGCAAATATTGTTGATTGGTTGCAGAAAAATATCTCAAATCTCAACATTTCATCATGAAAGAAAATCAGAAATTCACCAAATGACCACGGGGACAAAATCATGAAATTCCAGGAAATATAGTGAAATTCATCAAATTGTCTCAAAAAACAAATCATAAAATTTGTCGCATGATCTCGGGAAAAAAATTCTTGAAATTAGTCAAATGTTCTTAGGATAAAAAAAAAAATCACGAAAATTATCAGATGGCCTTGAAAAAAAATCACAATATTAGTCAAATGGATCTTGTGTTAAACATCGTAAAATTCATCAAATGGGTCTCGAAGAGAGGGATGAATCACAAAATTCATTAAATGATTGCAAAATTCCAAGTGTGATCATACAAATAACTGCTAATTTTGTCGAAGGTCACGGAAATAAATATTGAAATTTATCAACTAGTCGCCAGAAAAATAACGAATTTTGTAGAATAAAGCCATAAAAAAATCAAGGATGCCTGTCAATGGGTCTATGTCATTTAGCCAGGGGCGTCGCCATGGGGGGGTATGGGGGGGGAGCCTCCCCCCCCAATATATGTGAAGTTGGGAAATTTGAGCTTAGAGTTGGGAAAATTTAGATTTTTGAAAGACTTTCTTTTTTTTTAATAATTACAAGAAATATATGAACTTTTTATTCTTTCGGTGACAATGGTTTAGCAAACAAGTTAAATTATCAAAAGAAATCAACCAGACTCAATTTGTCATTGTATTTCTCTGTTCTATGAAAACATCATACACTTATTAGACCTAAATGTCTCTGCTCCTGTGTATCAATATCTGACTCTAAACAGCTTTCTCCACTCCTTTGTTTCCTCCAAAACTTTCATTTCTGAAAAATTTCAAATTATAGTCCGTGACTTTTATGTTACTTTCGTATGAAAATCCATAATGGCTCATATACTAGAAGTCTGTCCGGGCCTGGGCTTGGTCCAAGGTACTGGCATGGCCCGTGGACCGAGCAGGCAAACTTTCAAACAGAGTGCTTCCACCATTCTGATATAAAAATTTAAAAGAAGCTCATAAAATTTGAATTATTTTCAATAAATATGAGTTTCACAAGAATGCGTATAAATGTGCTGCATGAGCCGATTTTATTTTAACAACACTATTGCAAAAATATATTTTGTCCAAAATGTAGAGAACGTCATCGGATAGTTAATCATGTTTGAGCCTGAGCTTAGCTTTTTTTGCAGACTCGGGCAGGAGCACCGTCAGTTTATTACCCCTCCCCCTTTTTAATCCTCAAACCAGAAAAATTATCAAATCATAGATGCAAAAAAAAGTAAAAATGTCGAATATGAAGTCGCAAAGGACTGATGAAAACTTTCACTTTAGACAGATTTTTATCTTTGGCGGGAAATTTTCAAGCAATTTTTACGTCAGGAGTATGAAAGGAGGACACTGTGCAACATCAAACACCCTACAGTTGGCGGGGGGATTCCCCTCACATCGCCAGGTCCCCCAAAATGGCTTTCCAGATTGTTTATTACCTTGTTCATAGTCATATAATAACAAACATCTTCATTAATCTCTCACATTTTCTTCCGGAAGTTTTTTTTTTTTTTTTTTTGTAATAGAGGCTGCGATCAAAAATGTCTGTTTTCTTGTGGGGAGGGGATGTCTCCCCTGTCCTTCCCAAATGGCTCTCCTGGACTCGGGTTAGGCCGAGGTAAGGATTATTTTTTTCTGCATAGTTGAGTCGGGACGGAACTGGACTTGGTTGCTCTTGGCATGTGTCGGGCGGACAGTTTTGCTTTGCAAAATAAGTAATAATGATAACGAACTTTTGGTAAGGGGAATCATCGGAAATGTATCTTGAGGTGGTTCTCAAATTCCCTGTTGAATAACACAAAACTTTCTGAAACATTTTCTGACTCATTTTTAAAAGAAAATGCATAACATTGACAGGCCTGAAGTGATTGGATTGAAACGATTTCGAATTGAATAGCGTTTTCCATTTTTCGATAAATAAATTACTTATCCAATTACAGGCGATTATTGTTACACAACGACAGTTTTCTCTTCTTTACTTGCTATGACGTTTTGAAAATCGAATCAAAAACTAATATTTGACAGCCTTTTCTGAAATATATGTTGCTTTCATTCCAAGAAAAAAGAAAGCGCCATTCGATAACATTTTTTCTAAATAAGAACATCTGCCAATTTTATGCGTTTCCGAACAAAAGTGAATTGAGAAATGCGCAAGAAAACAATTATTTTAGATTCTTTTTATCAGCATTCTTTAGAAGAATCTTAATTGTACGTTAAGAAAAATCCGAATTTTTTGTAGCTATCAAATTGGCCCGCGGATCGGGCCTGGTTTAATTGTTTTTTACGCAAGCTGTTCCTGTTTTCAAAGATTTTTGTTCAGGCCGGCCCCTGAACTGTGAAAATATAGATCCGGCTCGAGCCAAAGTTTTAATTTTCAAATCGGGCCGTGCTGGGCCAAAATAGCTTATATGTAGTCGGGACCGTGCTCTGATCTGGAAATTCCAGCCGGAAAAGACATGTATAGCAAAGACAGTAAACAAAAAAGGGAATTTTTAAACAAACTAATGATGGTTGACGAAAGAAAAGAAATCGCAATAGATCTTTAAAAATAAAATTAATAATTCCAATTATAACATATTCTACTGTCAAAATGAAAATAAAACAAGAAAATATTCACATCTTTTCATATTTAACCCGTCGTCGTCGCGTCGCCGGAGAATTTATACAACGGCTTTAGTCGTCGAGTCAATCTAAGCTTAAAAATCTGTAAATTTTATTTCAAAATAGCAATCTATTCTAATATTGTAAAACAAAAATGCAATTTGTATTTCCGTTTTATGCTAATCTCAAATAGTATTAAAAGAACTTGGAATAAGTAACTTTGAAAAAAAAAAAAAATATTAAAAATATTTATTCAGGCGCCAAAAGAAAAAAAAAAAAAAGAAAAGCTGGAGTCCTAATTTCTATAATAGTAGCTACACCTGCTATATTACGTAACTGGGCAACAATATCCAATGAGTTTTCGCCAGAAAAAATACTGGTAACCCTTTGTCGTCAAGAAAAAATAATCATAAAAGCAAATGTGATTTCAAAAAATTATTGATTCTGATAAATGTGTTCCTTTTTACTTTGTTTGTGTGCGGATAAAAAAACTGCTATATTTTTATCGGTTTATAAAATATGAAACCAAAGCGATATAAAGTTCAATGTTGTAATTGTAAAGCAGTATTTAATAATGACTATAAATCTCAGCATGAAAAAAACAATCATAATGGGAATAGAGTTTCTGTGCAGGAAATTGGAGCCCCTAAAAATCCATTCGATGCTTCAGTACGTAAAAGGAAAAAAGTGGACGATGTGAAATCGGAACAAATATATAAATATGATAGCAGTCCGTCAAATGAAGAAATAATCAGCATAAGTTGCAATACTGATGTGTTGAACTTAAATAAAAAGTCTGAAGAAATAAAAGATTTTTCTTTTCCTATAAACAACACCGAGAGCGAAGATCAACTTCTTCAACAGTGTAATTTGGATTTTTCAAAAGAAAGTGAATTTCTACATGAGGCTACGAATTCCAAAACTCAAAACCAATCTGAAATGGATAATGAATTTCAAAACGAGACTGCAAGCTTCACAAATGAAAACCAAACTAAAGAAGAAAATGAAAATAAGTCGGACTGGGTGTCTTTTATGGGAAAATTTTCTTTTATTCTCGAAAAATTAACTGAGAGCAAAACTATTTTTTCTCAATATAATGAATCTGACATAGTTAACGAGAAATTGGCAATAACTGAGATTGTTAACTTTATCTCTTCAATTAAAGAAACCTGTGATATAGTTCTTGAAGAGGGGTGCAGAGTATTGAATAAACTGAATAATGAGTTAGAATTTTCAATTGAAGACAGTGGAAGTGCCTCTGAAATAGTAAATCATGATCCTGGTCTACGTCCAGATACTTTAAATGAAAATCAGAAAAATTATTTAATTCAGTTAGGTCCACATCAACCTAAATTAGCATGTTTTCCTTCTGATGGAAAAAACCGGTTTAATCCCCACTGGTATACAGAATTTGAATATTTAGAGTACAGTACAGCAAAGCATGCTGCTTTTTGCTTTGTATGTTGTCTTTTTCCTGTTGGTATAGGTCGTGAAAAAAGAGAAGATGCTTGGACTTCAACCGGAGTAAAAGTATGGGGTAAAATGAAAAGTTGCGGAAAAGATAAATTAGGGAAGCTCCAACAACATTTCTCATCTCAAGCTCATAAGTCTGCTCTATATGATTTTTGTAATTTTCTTGTAAAGAAAAAACATATTGATGTCTTAATTGACAAATCAAAAAGGCAAGTTTTAATTCAGGAAGAAAAAGTTCGAATGCACAACAGAGAAGTTATCAAAATTTTAATGGATACTTGTAAAACATTCGGAAAGCAAGGATTAGCATTTCGAGAGTCAAACACCGATGATATTAATAAAGGAAATTTTTGCGAAGTGATACAGCTTATCTCAAGGCACAATACTACAATGAAATGTTGGTTTGAAGATAAAAAATTGAGACCATATCATGTTACATATATGAGTCCAGAATCTCAAAATGAAATGATAAATTTAATAGCATCTGAAATTCGTCAGGTAATCACTTCTGAAATAAAAAATAGTTTATGTTTTGCAGTTTTGGCCGACACAACTCCAGATCTGTCACACAAAGATATAATGTCTATTGTTATCCGAAGTGTAAGTAATGAAGGTGAAATTAGGGAAAGATTGGTCAAAACAATTGAATGTAGTGACAAAACTGGAAAGGGAATGGCAGATTTAATTTTACAGTGCTTAAATGAAATAGAAATTGATTATTCGAAGCTTGCATTCCAGTCTTATGATTTTGCTCAAAATATGTCCGGGAGGTTCAATGGTGTACAAAAACATATATCTGAGATTGTCGGTCACAGTGTTCCTTACATACCTTGTCAAGATCACCGCACTAATACTGCTCTAGAACATGCTTGCAACGTTAGCATATTAATTCAAGATTTGTTTAACATCCTTGAAGAGCTCTATGTCTTTTTCACATCAAGTACAAAAAGATTTAAGCATTATCAGTCAAGTGTAGAGAACATTGATAAAGTAATTCAACTTAAAAATCTATCAAAAACCAGATGGACCGCAAGAGCTGAATCGGTCAAAGCCTTAACTCAATCGTTTGAAATGGTAATAGAACTATTAGAAAATATTTTCAATGAAAAGACTTTTGATTCCTCTACTAGAACAAAAGCATTTGGAATTTATAAAAAAATGAAAACTTTTGATTTTATTGCATCATTTTTTTTCATGGAAAACATCTTAAGCAAAATAAAAATTTTAACTGAAATTCTGGAGACACCTGATTTTAACGTCATTGACTGCATTGCGATAATAAAAAGTACTGTCCAAAGCTTACAAGCAATTAGTGATGATTCCACTGGAATGAATAATCTTATAAAAAGTTCAATTGTATTCGCTGAAAAAATGGGGATAGATGTTGAATCAGACTTCCGAAAACACCATAGAAAAAGGGTTCCACCTAAAAAAATTGATGAAAACAATAGAACAGCAATGGACATAGATTTAAATACTTTTTACAGGAAAGAATTCAAAGAAGTTTTGGACACATTAATAATGGGTTTCAATGACAATGTTTTATATATCAAAGATACTATTGAACCGATACATTCGATTTTTAAGCTACCATTCACCAAAGCAAATTTGAGCATAAGTAATCTAGAAAAAGTTATTAACATGTTTCCTCCTGGATCTGATAAACCTGACATACACGACTTGCAGAGTCAAATGGAAATACTTTTTGACTTGTGTTCAAACAATAATGTTGACTCTCTTAACGGACTTTTCGTTCATGCCAAAAAATTCAAAAATTATTTAGGTCAAGCCTTCAAACTGTGCATTTTAACATTCACAGCAGCTTATGGTGTTGCGTCAAATGAAAGGACATTTAGTCAGCTAAAAATTATAAAAAATGAATTACGAACTACCATGAGCGATGACAGACTGGATAGCTTAATGCTTTTGAAATGTGAAAATAAAATAGCGGACTTACTTAAACTGGACGATGTGATCATTAGGTGGGCTTCTTTGAAGAACAGAAGGATCAGTGTTAAATGAAAAAAATTACAATGTAAGTGTTCATTAGCAATCGTTACAATTTTTCTTTATGTAACATTTTTTGTTTCATATTTCATATATTTATATAATTTTTTTTGAATGTATGCAATGTCTCTAACTTTGAATCTTACATTTATTGCATTATTTGAAATTGTTTCTTTAACCTTTGTGGTAAAAGTATAATCTTTATCTCTTTTTCTTCTGATCTTTATTTTCATGCTGAAAAAATAGCAATAAATCTAGTTTTTTTTTTTTTTTTTTTTTTTTTTGGAAAAGAAATTATTTTTAATGCATAAGTATTGTTATCATTATAAGCACATTGCATTGTATAATTTTAATTGGAAATTAGAACAATATTTTTCAAGTTGGGAAATTTTTAAATTCTCCCCCCCCAAAAAATATCTGTAGCTACGCCTCTGCATTTAGCCGACAACCAAATCACCGACAAGACAATTAGCATACAGAAAATAGACGACAGGACGTTTAGCCGACAAGTACATTTAGCAGACACGTACATTTAGTCGACAGGACATTTGGCCGAAACGTACATTTAGCCGACAGGACATTTGGCCGAAACGTACATTTAGCCGACAGGACATTTGACCGAACGTACAATTAGTCGACATGGACACTTAGCCGACAGGTCAATTAGCCGACAAGACGATTAGCGGACAGGTCAATTAGCCGACAAGACGATTAGCCGACAGGACATTTAACCGACAGGTCCATTAGCCGACAGGACATTTAGCCGACAAGACGATTAGCCGAGAGGTCATTTAACCGACAAGACGATTAGCCGACAGAACATTTAACCGACAGGTCAATTAGCAGACAAGATGATTAGCCGACAGGACATTTAGCTGAGAAGACGATTAGCCGACAGGACATTTAGCCGACAAGACGATTAGACGATTTGTATTTCCAAAATTTTATATATACTCAATAAGTAAAAATAGGACGAAGCCTATTTAATATCAGTAACCTCGGTTATCCGGAACTATTTTTTTCGGACTCTCGAAAAAAAAAATTGACGGATTTACACGTTTCAGATACTGGAGATTCTGAAAAACATATTTCCTTCTATAGTAAAAACTTTTTAAATTTTTATCCACAGCACTCGTGTTGCATATCTTTAGAAAGGTCTGAAACTGCCTTTTCCTATTATGGATGTCTTGTGTCCCCCCTCCGCTCTGCCCCCAGGGGGGCACATTTTAAATTTCTTTACAACACCGATCGTGTGACACATCATTTGAAAGGTCTGCAACTGCTTATTCATATTATGGATGTATTGTGTGTCACCCCCTACTCTGCCCCCCTAGGGGGGGAACATTTTAATTTCTTTACAACACCAGTCGTGTTACACATCATTTGAAAGGTCTGCAACTGCTTATTCATATTATGGATGTCTTGTGTGCCACCCCCTCCGCTCTGCCCCCCAGGGGGGCACATTTTTAATTTCTTTACAACACCAGTCGTGTGACACATCATTTGAAATGTCTGCAACTGCTTATTCATATTATGGATGTCTTGCGTGTCACCCCCTCTGCTCTCCCCCCAGGGGGTGCACATTTTTAATTTCTTAACAACACCAATCGTGTGATATATCATTTGAAAGGTCTATAACTGCTTATTCATATTATGGATGTCTTGTGTGTCACCTCCTCCGCTCTGCCCCCTAGGGGGGCACATTTTTAATTTCTTTACAACACCAGTCGCGTGACACATCATTTGAAACGTTTGCAACTGCTTATTCATATTATGGATGTCTTGTGTGTCACACCCTACTCTGCCCTCCCAGGGGGGGCACATTTTTAATTTCTTTACAACACCAGTCGTGTGACACATCATTTGAAATGTCTGCAACTGCTTATTCATATTATGGATGTCTTGTGTGTCACCCCCTCCGCTCTCCCCCCAGGGGGGCACATTTTTAATTTCTTTAAAACACCAGTCGTGTGATACATCGTTTGAAAGGTCTGCAACTGCTTATTCATATTATGGATATCTTGTGTGTCACCCCCTACTCTGCCCCTCTAGGGGGGGCACATTTTTAATTTCTTTACAACACCAGTCGTGTGACACATCATTTGAAAGGTCTGCAACTGCTTATTCATATTATGGATATCTTGTGTGTCACCCCCTACTCTGCCCCTCTAGGGGGGGCACATTTTTAATTTCTTTACAACACCAGTCGTGTGACACATCATTTGAAAGGTCTGCAACTGCTTATTCATACCATGGAGTATTGGCGAGCGCAGCAAACGGAGGTAGCCTACAACTTGGAATCGCGAAGCGATTACGCGGGGGGTTGGCGAGCGTAGCGAGCAGTGGGCGGATTCCTCTTAGTTTAGTAAAATAAATTGTCGTCCGCCTGTCTGTCTGTAAACGCTCAATCTCACGAACAAATGGAGTTAGAGACTTAAAATTTTGTATGTAGTTAGTAGGTAAGAATAGGACGAAGCCTATTTAATATCAGTAACCTCGATTATCCGGAACTATTTTTTTCGGACTCTCGAAAATTTTTTTTGACGGATTTACTTGTTTCAAATACTGGAGATTCCGAAAAACATATTTTTAGAAAAAAAATTTGCCGTCCGTCTGTCTGTCTGTAAACGCTTTATCTCACGAACAAATGGAGATAGAGACTTAAAATTTTTTATGTGTTTAGTAAGTAAGAATAGGACGAAGCCTATTTAATATCAGTAACCTCGATTATCCGGAACTATTTTTTTCGGACTCTCGAAAAATTTTTTTGACGGATTTACTTGTTTCAAATACCGGAGATTCCGAAAAACATATTTTTAGGGAAAAAAAAATTGCCGTCCGTCTGTCTGTCTGTAAACGCTCTATCTCACGAACAAATGGAGATAGAGGCTTAAAATTTTGTAAGTACTTAGTAAGCAAAAATAGGACGAAGCCTATTTAATATCAGTAACCTCGATTATCCGGAACTATTTTTTCGGACTCTCGAAAAATTCGTTCTGATGAAATGTATATAAAAAATCTCTATCGATTTTTTTTTCTAATCGAAAGCGAAACTGAATTCTGCAATGGCAGAATCTATATCCAAACTGTTTTTATTTTAATCACGTTTATTCTGTAGAGCTTTTCATGCTATTTTGGCATCACTGACACTATCACTTCATCGAATAACGAGATGAAATTGTTACCAAATTAAAGATAAAGTATTTTAAGGATATTTTGGCACGTCTGCACATTACCCTGGTGTAAACCTTATTTCAGAGTAAAATTTATAATAAAAAAGACGTCATAATACACAATTCAAACCCAATAAATATAAAATAAGAAGTGATGATTCTTCCGGAGCAGCAATGCTTTCTAGTTTTATTCCCTCCAACTTAACAGATTTTTCTTCCTCTAAACCTAAACGTCATTCTTTTTAAAAATGCACAATTTGACGAAATTTTTTAGGCTATAAATAACGTATATTTAGAGCCCACTATTGGCATTGGGAAAAGGTAGGTCCCATAGTTAAACATTTAAAGCTTTAGGTTTAATGAAGAATATTTTCACGGACCCGGGGAACGCCGGGCGGCGCAGCTAGTATATGATGATATTTTATCTTCACACATTTTGTTAATTTAGTCACATAATAATAATTTTACTCTTTTTTCTTTCAAAAAATAAAATAAAATAGATATTTTTAAACCTTTAATCTCCCTATCCCTGCTTAGAAATTTGTATAATAAATTAAAAAAAAAAAAATTGATTTCCAGTGTGGTAAAAGGAGAAAACAGTCTGGGAAAAAAAAAAGGACTGAAAAAAAATTTAATAACAAGTAAGAGCGATAAAAGTGACCAGTAAAAAAATGACAAGGAATTGATAAATATTGAACTTATCAATAAATACCGTAATTTCGGGTGTATAAGCCGCGGATCAAACAATTCTTTTTGGACCCAGAAATCTTATTTAGTGATATTTACGGCGATCTAACTAGTTATATTTGTTTCTTAAAAAATTCTGGGTCGTAAAAGAATTGTTTGATCTGCGGCTTATACACCCGAAATTACGGTAAGTGCTAAAAACTAAAGTGGTAACAAAAAGTGAATTTTTAGCTCAGAGACTTTCAAAACATGAGAGCTTGTGTGCCCGCCGGTTCTGTAGTAATGTATATATGTGTGTATGCATGTAGTGTACGGAACGCGATAACTCATGATAAAAATATCTGATTTACTTCAAATTTTGGATACAGGTTTATTCTCTTAAGGCGCTTCCCTCATTAGTTTTTGGAATTCACTGAATAAGCATAAAAGTGGATGGGGGATTAACCTCCCTTTAATTTAGATAAGTGGGTTTTTCATGCATAATTATCAGGTTTCATTCAAACTTTAGATACAAGATCATTCTGATGAATCGCCTTTGATTTATTGTTAATTTTGGGTGTTCATTGATTAAGTATAAAGCGGGGAATGGGGGTATTCCTCCTTTCCAAAACGTACCTAATTATAACCTAACCGAAATTTAAGTGTAATCGAAACGTTACCTGTACGTAACCTAACCATAACCTAAAAGGAACTTAACTGTGAGTTAACCATAACCCATTTGTTACATAAAAGTTATTTAGCAGTGGCGTAACCATAACCTAATTCTAACGTAATTGTGATCTAACTGTAACCTATTTATAACCTAACCGAAACTTAATCGTAATTGAACCGTTACCTATACATAAACGAACAATAACTTAACAGGTAACGCAGCTGCAAAATCTCTACGCTTGCCAATCCCTCGCGTAATCGCTTCGCGATTCCAAGTTGTAAGCTACCCCTGCTTGCTGCCCTCGGAAATACCCCATGGTATGAATAAGCAGTTGCAGACCTTTCAAATGATGTGTCACACGACTGGTGTTGTAAAGAAATTAAAAATGTGCTTCCCCTGGGGGAGCAGAGTGGGGGGGTGACACACAAGACATCCATAATATGAATAAGCAAGTGCAGATCTTTCAAATGATGTGTCACACGACTGGTGTTGTAAAGAAATTTAAAATGTGCCGCCCCTGGGGGGGCAGAGCAGAGGGGGACACACAAGACATCCATAATAGGAAAAGACAGTTTCAGACCTTTCTAAAGATATGCAACACGAGTGCTGTGGATAAAAATTTAAAAAGTTCCCCTTTGTGTGTGTGGGGGGGGGGCAAAGTGGGCTGCGGCGCCCCAAACATGCATAATTGGAATGAGCAGTTACAGTTCTTTTAAACTATAGGGAGGCTCCTCCCCCCTGCTCGCTACGCTCGCTAACCCCCCGTGTAATCGCTTCGCGATTCCAAGTTGACATCAACAGCAGCGTAATCATAAATTAACTGTAACGCAACCGTGACCTAACTTTAATTTTAATATAACCTACTATGGGGGCTCCGCCCCCCTGATCGCTCCGCCCGCCAATCACCCCGCGTAATCGCTTCGCGAATCCAAGTTGTGGGCTACCCCTGCTTGCTGCGCTCGCCAATACCCTATGGAATGAATAAGCAGTTGCAGACCTTTCAAATGATGTTTCACACGACTGGTGTTGTAAAGAAATATAAAAATGTGCCTTCCTGGGGGGGGGCAGAGTGGGGGATAACACACAAGACATACATAATATGATTAAGCAGTTGCAGACCTTTCAAATGATGTGTCACACGACTGGTGTTGTAAAAAATTAAAAATGTGCCCCCCCTGGGGGGCAGAGTGGGGGGGTGACACACAAGACATCCATAACATGAATAAGCAGTTGCAGATCTTTCAAATGATGTGTCACACGACTAGTGTTGTAAAAAAAATTAAAAATGAGCCCCCCCTGGGGGGCAGATTGGGGGGTGACGCACAAGACATCCATAATATGAATAAGCAGTTGCAGACCTTTCAAATGATGTGTCAAATGTTTCAAATGATGTTCATGGGGGGGCAGAGTGGGGGGTGACACACAAGACATCCATAATATTTGAAGGCAGTTACAGACCTTTCAAATGACGTGTCACACGACTGGTTTTGTAAAGAAATTAAAAATGTGCCCCCATGGGGGGGGTGAGCGGAGGGGGACACACAAGACATCCATAATAGGAAAAGGCAGTTTCAGACCTTTCTAAAGATATGCAACACGAGTGTTGTGGATAAAAATTTAAAAAGAACCCCTTTTGGGGGTGGGAGTGGGGTGCGGCGCCCTAAACATGCATAATTGGAATGAGCAGTTACAGTTCTTTTAAACTATAGGGGGGTTCCGCCCCCCTGCTCGCTACGCTTGCTAACCCCCCGCATGATCGCTTCGCGATTCCAAGCTGTAGGCTATCCCTGCTTGCACCGCTTGCGAATGCCCATGGCTTCGCTTCGCGATTCCGTTCGCTATTGCTTTGCAATCCCGGTAGGAATTGCTTGGCGTTGCACAGACGGAGCCCTTTCCTAACTGGTCTATTCGACTCAAGAAAAGAGTGGTCCACCCGGACGCGTTATTTCCGGAAACCTTACACATCAGTATCATTCCAGGTGTGATTCCTTTTAACCCCTTTAAGGGCACCGGTATATGTTGTATACCACTTAATTTGAATTCCGAAATGCCGCATTGACACCAAAATTTAAGAATCAACTTTTGTTTCATATGATAAACTCGAAAAAAAGCTTTTGCTTTGTTTCATATAAAGTTGTTTATAAATACCGGTATCATTCAATCATTTTAACATTTTAGTAGCAGAAGTGCTTTGCCCCTCAAGGGGTTAAGGCAATTTTTTTTTACTATAGTAGGAAACGTAACCTATCTGTGGTGTAACTGCAACCAAATTGTAACCTATTACACCCTACCGGAACTTAACTGTTAACAAGCCGTTACCTATGCATAACCTAACTATAAACTATCAGTAACATAACTTTAAGCAAACCGAAACCTAATTGTTACTTAAAAATTATTTTACAGTGGCGTAACGATAACTTAATTGTAACATAACCGTGACTTAACTGTAATCAAATTATAACGTAACCGGGACTTAATTGTTATAAACTGTTACCTGTACATAACCTAATCATAACCTAATAGTAGCATAACGGTAAACTAACCGTAAGCTAACCGTAACCTAATTGTTACCTAAGAGTAATATAACAGTGGCGTAACCATATCCTAAATGTAACGTAACCAGGACCCAACTATAGCCTAAATATAACCTAATATTGCTGTATAAGAATAATCTACCAGCAATCTAACCATAATCTAGTTTTAAACTAACCGTGACCAAATTTAAAGCTCACTATTACCACCGTAACTGGATTGTAACCTATCCGTAACGGAACTATAAAATAACTATAATCTTGCCATGACCTAACTATAAACTAACTATATAACCTAATTACTACCTATCGGTAATCTAATAGTAAATCGTCCTGTCGATTAAATGGCCTGTCGGTAAATCGTGTTGTCGGTTAAATCGGTTAAATGTCCTGTCAGCAAATCGTCTTGTCGGTTAAATGCCCTGTCGGCTAAATGTCCTGTCGGCAAATCGTCTTGTCGGTTAAATTTCCTGTCGGCTAATCGTCTTGTCGGCTAATTGACCTGTCGGTTAAATGTCCTGTCGACTAATCGTCTTGTCGGCTAATCGACCTATCGGTTAAATGTCCTGTCGGCTAATCGACCTGTCGGTTAAATGTCCTGTCGGCTAATCGTCTTGTCGGCTAATTGACCTGTCGGCTAAATGTCCTGTCGGCTAATCGTCTTGTCGGCTAATTGTCTTGTCGGCTAAATGTTACGTTCGGCCAATTGCCTGTCGTCCAATTGTCTGTCTGCTAAATGTCCATTTCGGCCAAATGTCCTGTCGGCTAAATGTACGTTTCGGCTAAATGTCAAGTCGGCTAAATGTACGTTTCGGCTACATGTCCTGTCGGCTAAATGTACGTGTCTGCTAAATGTACTTGTCGGCTAAACGTCCTGTCGACTATTTTTTGTATGCTAATTGTCTTGTCGGTGATTTGGTTGTCGGCTAAATGTCTGCGACCGTGTGTGTGTCTATACACATAGATACATACATATACTCAGTGGCGCAGCCAGAATTCGGCTCTGGGGGGGGATAGAGTTGCTTCAGGGGTGATTCTGGTAGAGAATTTTTTTTCGGAAATCGGCGGGGGGGGGGGTATTCCGCGAGTTACCCCCCCCCCCTGCGAAGAGGGTTTATCCGCGATCTTCAGACGAAATGGGCGTTTTCCCGCGACCTTCAGACGAAATCAGCGATTTATTTGCGATATTTTAGCAAAATTGGCGATTTATTGCGATATTTCGTCAAAATCGGCGGTTTTCCGTGATTTTTTGACGAAATCGGCGTTTTTCCGCGACCTCTAGACGAAATCAGCGATTTATCTGATCTAGCAATATCGGCAATTTATTGTGATATTTTGACGAAATCTGCGGTTTTTCCGCGACCTTTTGACGAAATCGGTGTTTTTCAGTGTTTTTTTTTATGAAATCAGCGTTTTTTCGACGATCTTTAGACAAAATTTGCAATTTTACGCGATCTTTTCTTGAAAACGGCGTTTTATCCCCGCTGTCTTTCGACGAAATCGGCGTTTTTTCTGTGATCTTTTGATGAAAGCGGCCTATTTTATTTCAATGATCTTTTGACAAAATATTTCTAAGCAATCTTTTAGAGAAAACGGCGTTTTTTCTCCCGATTTTTTAACGAAATCGGCATTATATCAGAAATCTTTAGGCGAAATCGACGTTTTTTCCGCGGTCTTCAGTCGAAATCAGCGTTTTATCTGCGATATTTGGTGAAACTGCCGTTTTTTCCGGGATCCGCACAAGAAATTCGCGTTTTTCGGCAATCTTTTGTCAAAGTTCGTTGACAAAAATATTGTCGAAATTGTCGTTTTTTCACGAAATTTTGACGAAATGTGTGCTTTTTTGGCGATCCTTTCACGAAATTTGCATTTTTCCGCGATTGTTTTATCCGCGCGCAAAACCTACAAGTTGGCAACTATGAGAATCGTCTTCTGAAAGATCTTATCAAAGAAAAATAAAGAACATTTCTCAGTTACATAGCTTTTTAATCATGATATCTACTTGCCTGAATCTAGGAAAAAGAGTTATCGGGAAAAAAGTTACCGAAAAAAGGGACAAGATAAAAATATTACCGGAAAAAAAGTATCGAGGAATTGATTTTGGGGATTTATTGGCTAAGTATGAAGGGGGGAGGAGGTCGGGGTCGGCTCTTAATTTAAGTGAATGGCTTTTTCATGCTGAATTAACTGCTTTGATTCAATTTTTGGATATACATTCATACTGAAAAAATGCTTGCCTGATTAGTTTTGGGAATGGACGATTCCTCCGCCCTAAATAAGATGAATGGTTTTTAAGCAGAATTATCCAACGTGTGTCAAATTTTGGATATAGGTTATTTTTGATAAGGCTTAATATATAGTATTGTGGTGTCGCGCCCTGAGTTTCTCTTTACTAAGTTGGTTTATTTGTTAAGTTCATCAATAACATATTTTTAATTTCTCAAGTTCTTTATTAGAACCATAGATCAATTATTAAAAAAATAAATAAAACGACATTACAACTACATAGGAGTCACACTCCAATATTACATTTCGCTTAGCACGCCTAAGCCATCTTACATCAATGTACTTTCTTGTATATTACCAGCACATGGCTCTCTTCCAACTACTTTTCTTCCCTCTCGATGCTCAAGAATCCCAGTGTCCCTCTCAGCTCATTGCCACTAGACCAGTGCAATTATTTTCTAGGCATGTCCCTTGAAATCAATAGCACATATTCTTAACAGCTTTTGAATGAAGATACTTTCAACTCTGCATACCTTTTTACAATAAGACTTCGCTATCTATCTTCTCTCACGATTAAAGTTGTCAGTACGTCGTCACAGTATGTAATGCCTGAAAAATTTTAGGAGTTTCATGGTTAAGTATAGAGGATGCATGGGAGATAACCTCTCTTAAATTAAATAAATGGCTTTTTACGCAGAATTATCCGATTTGCTTCAATTTTGAATGTAGGTTTATTATGATAAAGGGTATCCCTGATTATTTATGGGGCTCTTTTGCTAATTAAAAAGGGGGGCCGCGATTATTCCCCTCCTTAAATTAGATAAATTGTTTTTTTATGCACAATTATCCGATGTATTTCAAATTTTGTCTATAGGTATTTTCTCATAAAGTGAATCCCTGAATAGTTTTAAGTGTTTGTTTATATATCCTCAATAGCTGTTTGCATTTAAAACTGATTTATGTTGGTGCATAGCATTTTTCAGTATTCTATAAATATCGTAACAAAGAAAAAAATATCCTTTTTTTTATTTTATTTTATTTTATTTTATTTTTTTTAAGCATTTAAACCTGAAGATCTATCAAGAACTACAGGTGTTTAAACAATTAATTTTCTAATTACTAACATAAGTTAGTAATAAAAAAAAACTATTTTTATTACTACAAATTAATGATTCACTAGTTCATTCGTTCGTAACATACACTATAGTTTGTACATTAAAATTTTCTAACATATTTTTTTAATGTTTTATATTATATTTTGTGATGCGTAATATGGGACATTAATTAGTAAAAATCCAGTTTTAAATGATAAATATTTGGCGTAAATTAAAATGACTATTACAACAAGATGAAATGAATTTTTATGAGAAAGAATCTATATCAAAAATTGAAATACATCGGATAATTATACATAAAAAACAATTTATCTAATTTAAAAGGGAGGAAATCGTCCGTTTCCCTATTTATAATAAACAAAAGAACCTCATAACTAATCCGGAATACGCCTTATCATAAAGAAGCTACATCCAAAATTTGAAGCAAATCGGATAATTCTGCATAAAAGCTATTTATTTAATTTAAGGGGAGTTATCCTTTGTTTTTGCCCTTATACTTAACCATTAAACCCTTAAAACTATTCAGGGATTCACCTTATCAGAAATAACCTATATTTAAAATTTGAAATACACCGGATAATTCTGCATAAAGACCGATTTATCTAATTTGAGGGGGAAATAATTGCTTGCCTCCCCTCTTTATAATAAGGAAAAGAACCCCGTAACTAATCAGAGATACGTTTTATCATAATGAACCTATGTCCAAAATTCGAAGCAAATCGGATAATTCTGCATGAAAAGCCATTTATTTAATTTAGAAGGGATTATCCCCTGCCCCCTTCCCCTTTATACTTAGTCATTAAACTCTTAAAACTATTCAGGGATTCACCTTATCAGAAAGAATCTATATCTAAAATTTGAAATACAATGGATAATTTTGCATAAAAACCGATCTATCTAATTTGTGGGGAGAGGGAGTAATTGACCAGACTATCCTCCCTTTATAATAAGCAAAAGAACCCTATAACTAATCAGAGATACGTCTTATCATAATGAACCTATGTCCGAAATTCCAAGCGAATCGGATAAATCTGAGTCAAAAAACTATTAATCTAATTTGAGAGGTAACGGATTAAGGGGGGAGGGGTATTATATGTCCAAAAACTGAACCAAAACAGTTAATTCAGCACGAAAAACCCATTTACCTAAATTAAGAGCCTCCCCCCGATCCCCCCCCCCTAAATACTTAACCAATGAATCCTCAAAATCAATAAAGAATTCTCAAAATCAATAATAAATTCCCAAAATCAATTCTTAGTCCTTTTTTTTCCGGTAACTTTTTTTCCGCTTTTGTAGTTTATATCACTTTTTTTCCGGTAACCTTTTTTACCGTTTACCCACTTGCCTATTTCGGACGTAATATTAATAAAAAAAAATTGTCTGAAAGTAGTCCCTTTAAGGGTGTATTTCGATTCAAACTGCTTTTTTTCCGATTTATTTTTAAATTAATTTTCGCTCGCATGTGCATCAAACTGGCAAATTGTCTTATTTAGAAACTACACAAGGTGCCGTGATTGTCGACTCTTTGATAAATGCAGAAAATATTGCAAAAATGCAATCAAAAACGGCATTTTGAACAGATTTTTCCGAAGCGAGAGATTTGGGAAGGAGGGAGTAATAATCGATGATAAAAATGTCATACTGAGAAGATAATTGTTTATAAATCAAATTCTAATGAATGGAGTGTAAAATGACATCACCTTGTACGTCTCTTCAAAAATCCCCTCAGCAAGTTTCATGTTTCTGCTTTTAAAAATATGTCTGAAATTGTATCGGAAAATTTCGAGGTGTCGAAGGTCAAAAAAGCGTTTTTTCGAATACACCCTTAAAGTAATAGTAAGTAGAATGTAGTTAGAAATTTGGCGCCCCCTAAATCTCTGCGCCCGGGGTGACTTCCCTCCCCCCCCCCTCTTTCGCACGGCGCTGTTAATATCTTTCCAGAAACATAAATATAAACGATTTATATACTTTCCAAACATACCTGGATTTCAAGAATGCTTGAAGGAATTCGAAAGATTAAAAAAAAAAATGATCTCTTATATCCATCTTTTTCATAATTTTCTTCTCTGGTGAGGATTTAATATCCATAGCGAAACGCACAATAAAGGAAACCTTAGCACTACAGCAACTAACAACAGAATGTTTGTGGAATTAAGTCTATCCTTCAAATCATGCCAGCATGTGTTTTTGTTTTTCCTGGAATTCGCGAGTCCAGTCCCGTTTCCAAAAAGAGAGCAAGGAACAGATGCAACTAATTAAGACCCCCCCCCCCCTCAGTGGTGCAGTATTGAAAAACCCGAGACGACTTTGTCAGCGACAGGAAATGACCATTCCTTTTAGCCTTCGGCTGATTTCCAATAGTACAAATGAATGACGGCCTTTTCCGAAATGAGTGACCAGTTTTCGATACTGATACTGTTACTATGCGCTTTCCCCATTTTTCAAAGTAAATACATTACTGCCGCTTAAACGAGTCAAATTTTTAAATAAAATTTGATTCAATAAAGCGGCAGATTTGGAGAATAAAACAAATTCAATTCTAACTTTAGTTTTGTTTTTTATGATTCGGTTCATAAAAATGGAAATTTTTGTATTTTTGTCATGGCTCTGGGGGGGGGGGTTTAACCCCCAACCCCCCCCCCCCCTCGCTGCGCCACTATACATATAATATATAATAGTCAGTATTTTATTTTTCTTTGTACTAGGAAATTTTCCTTCTTGGAGTCGGAAATTTATGAGGCTACATCCCCTGTCGGACGCTCCTCTCAGTCCACAAACTTCGAAGAATGTCCTAGGTAGTTTCAGCTGCCACCACCGATATTACTAGGTGATATCGGTCACCCACTGTGAGATTGGTGTAAATGAAGACTTACGCTAGTAACTGAATTATCAGTTTATTAAGAATATATGTACACACAAAATATTTACAACTACATATAATTACAACTCGGATATAGATGATCCGGTTCAACATTAAATTAACTACAATACGTTGGTTGTGTACCGTTCAACTTACACCTTATTCCTCACACTCAACACACGTTAGATACGCTTTATGAGAGATTACTCCAGAATCTCAATACACAAGGATACTAGGCCTCACTTCTCGGCCTAAAACACTATCCACCGGGACGCCTTGTCCCACACTCAAAATATACACTATCCAACAGGACCACAAATCCTGTGCGACCTATCGGTCCCAACGCCAAGCGAGAACTGTCTCCAACCTCTCCGTCCAGAGTTGACCTTGTCAGAGATCTTCCTTCCCCCAGCAGGGCCTCTTAGAGTTCCTCCATTGGTTCAATTCCGCATACCAACCTTGAGTCATGACATCTACTGTTTACACATCACTTCAATACTAAATGACAGCTGAGCCATGCCCCGTGGTCATCCCTTTCATTCATCAACGAGTGCGTCATTCGCACACCTGCGCTTGGATAACCACCTGTCGTTGGTCATTATAAGAAAAGAAAGAAAGGTATTTCGAAAGCTTCACGGATATACAACTAACAATACATAAAAATATTCAGATGAGGAAATGCCATTTCTTTCTAATTCAGGGCAGATGTCTTCTAGGAACCTGACACCCCCCACCTTAGCGGAAAATATGCCTCTTAGGGGCTAATTTTCCCCAAACATATAATAATATTACGGAAGAGTTCAATAGTCTCTTTGCAGATTTCTTCATTCTAAATATTACATAGGCATTTTCAGGTGTCTGAACATTCTCTACTGACATCTCTACTGAACCTTATACTAATACTACTATTGCATAAACAATACACAGGCTAATTTACTATTATAAACACAAAACTTCAAAAAAAAATATTTACACACACACACACAAAAATTTGACATGTGATGACATCCTTTAAAGTTGTCTACTATTTTGACATTGATACTGATGGGCTAGTAACTGGTTGTTCTTCCCAGCTCTTTCTCTGTAGCCTCGAAATTGCATCAGCATTCAAATGTTGAACTCCGGGACGATGAGAAATGCTCAGGTTCCAGCGTTGCAAGGCTAGAGCCCACCTAGTGAGTTTGGGCGACCTTGGGGTTGTTTCCGTACGAAATTTTAATGGATTAAGATCGGTAATGACCTCAATTTGAGATCCATAAGTCCACTTTTCAAACTTCCGCAACCCGAAGAGAACACTCCAAGCCTCTTTCTCTATACTCGGCCAAGCACGCTGAGCCCCTGACAATTTCTGACTGGCAAAAGCTATAGGTTTAAACTGACCTTTTCCATCTTTTTGAGTAAGACAACATCCTACTGCAAGGTCGGAAGCATCGGCGTGAAGCTGATATTCCCGGCCTACGATAGGTGTAGCCAAACTCGTCACTTTACACAACTCATCTTTAAGAGTATTAAATGCTTTTTCTGCCCTTTCATCCCATGGTACAGTATTTTTGACATTTCCTTTGGTTAATTCGATTAAAGGTATAGCTATCTCAGCATAATTTGGAATATAAGATCGGTAGAATCCCATTAATCCCAAAACTGATCTAACTTCCTTTTTAGTCTTTGGTCTCTTTAAGTCCCTTATTGCTCCGATTTTCTCCTCATCAGGTGCATGAGTTCCACCCCCAATAACATGACCTAAAAACTTAGTCAATTTCTCTCCAAATTTACATTTGTCTAGTCTAATCGTAAAATTTCTATTTTTCAACTCTTCAATGACAGCCCTGACATGCTCACAATGCTCTTCCCAGGTATCGGAGAAAATGATGACATCATCAATATATGCTTCTGCATACCTCCGATGACCTTGGAGAACCTCATTCATGTCTTTTTGAAACGTAGCAGCAGCCCCTGATAATCCAAAAGGCATTGTACGCCACTGATAAGTTCCGTTATGCGTCGTAAAAGCTGTCAAAGGTTTACAATCCTCAGCCATTTTAATTTGCCAATAACCCCTCAATAAATCTATTGAAGATAAATATTTAGCCGCCCCTGCGGTATACATAATTTCTTGGGAATCTTTCATCGGGAAGGTGGGAACCTGCGTTACAGAATTTAAAGCTCTGTAATCAATACACATTCTGACAGTTGCATCTTTTTTCGCAACGCAAACAATTGGATGGCTATTTTCAGCATTCGACGGTTCGATTAGATTTAATTCTAATAACTCCTGAATCTGCCTATCCACTTCCTCTTTATAAGCTACCGGCACGCTATATAACTTTGGTTTTTTCCTTTCTACACCCGGTTTCAGATCAATACGATGTTCCCCTACTTCCGCTGGTCGTACAGGACCCATAAACACTTCTTTATTTTCCCTCAAAATGGACTTTAAATCTTTGACTTGACAATTAGATAGCCCTTTTATTTCAAACCTCTCAATATCCCGTTCTATCCCTTGATCCCGGTTCAAAATAGGAATTTCCCCAACTTCTCCAAATTCCTCATCACCTTCGAAAACAATATTAACTATATTACATTTAGCGATAAATTCTCTTATCTTATTTTGGTGCACATGCTTCCTACTCCCGTCGGCTAACTCAACAGTAAACGAATGCTGGTTTCGTTTTTCTACAATAGTTGCCGGCCCTTGCCACCTAGAATATAACTTATTAGTCGAATCGGGGATTAACAGTATAACTTTATCGCCTACCTCAAACGTTTTTTCTTTTGACCTTAAATTATAATGATACGCCATTCTATTTTGTTGAACCTCAGACGACAATTTTGCCTCATTTGCGGCTCTTTCTAAGCGGTTCTTAAGTTTATCCAAGTACTCATGAATCGGCGTAGTATCTAGCTGCGCTCCCTTATTTTCTCCTGCCCATGACGACTTAAGAATCGATAACGGACCCTCCGGCGCTCTACCATATAATAACTGGAAAGGTGCGATTCCCGTCGTAGAATTTGGAACTTCCCTATACGCCCATAATATAAATGGTATTTGTTCATGCCACTTTTTTCCTTCTTCTCTAATAGTATGATGTAACATACGTTTAAGAGTCTGATTAAATCGTTCCACAAGTCCGTTGGACTGTGGATATTGTGGGGTCGAAAATCTTGGACTGTCGCCTAACCTTTTCTCAAATTCTTTCGTTAAGTCGGCAGTAAAATTGGTTCCATTGTCGCAGGCAATTACATTAGGAATTCCTGTCCTCATAAATATTTGAAGTAACGCCTCACACGCGGTTTTAGCAGTTAAACTTTTTAGAGGGATCGCATCCGCCCATCTGGTATTCTGATCAATTAAAGTCAGTATATACCGATGCCCTTGTGAACTTTTAGGATCAATAGGCCCAATTAAATCAACATTAACAACCTGAAATGGAAGTTCCGGCCGCGACACTGGGGAAATAGGAGCTCTATCATTTACTTTAACCCCTCTAGTCAATTGGCACTCTAAACATGATTCACAAAACTGTTTAGCTTCTTTTGCCATTCCCTCCCAATAAAAAGAATACCTTATTCTCTGCAACGTTTTCTTGGCTGCATGATGCCCTCCAAATACCGATGAATGCGCTAATTTTAAGATTTCTTCCCTTCTTACCTTGGGTACTACTAATTGCGCTATAGTTTCGCCTAACAATTTCTCTTTATGATACAATAATCCGTTTACAATATAATAATCCCCTTTTTCCTTTTTAGCTAATTCCCAAGCTTTCTCTAATTCTTTACATTCCAACTGGGATTTCTTAAACATATCTGAGTTACTAACAATAGATTCATTATTTTCCTCCGTTTCAGTTTTTTCTGGATCCTGACTTTGTACATTTTGCGATCTCGCGTCTATTACGTACACATTACAGCTATCGTTACTTACATCTTCCTTTTCATTCGATTTATCAATAATAATTTCGGAACTTTTTAATTCTTCGGACTCTATCAATGGCTCCTCAAGATTGACACCTGACAACTCATTAATCACCTCGGGATGTAAAATTACTTGCTCATTAATATTATCAGTTACTGCGCAAAGTACTTCCTGATGAATAATATTAGTTTGCCCGAATTGCGGAATAGCTAGCGGTAGTTTAACTAACGGTGATTTAACAGCTTCACCAAATAACCCTTGTAAATAAATACTACCCGCTCCCTTTAATTTCTCTTCCGGTACTAAATCTTTATGAACAACACTAATCTCACATCCAGAATCAACCAATCCCTTTGCTTTTTGTCCATTAACACTAACTTCAATTTTCTCAAGTTTATTTAATTTCTCACCAATAACATTAGTTTTCTGCTCGGCCTTTGCCGATATTCTAGCCACAATAGCCCCATTAGGTAACTCTTGATTTTCTTTCACCATAATCTTATGAACACCTGCTTTCTGGTCTCGCCCTTTATTGCCATTATTAGTTCCCTCATTACCCACTTTATTACAAAAACGTTGGTAATGACCTCTCAAACCACACTTAAAACATTTAGGCCCTGAAGCATCATTCGTCTTCTTAAACTCTGTTTTCCTATCCGGAAAAGAATTAGACTCATTACTACCATTTTGTCTCAAACTACCACTAAATTTATTATCCTCCCTCGGTCTCATTTTTTCATTGTTTACATACTTATCTTTACCTTTAAAACTTTTATACGTAGCTGCATAAGACTTATTTTTATGGTCAAAATAATGGTCACATTCTCTAGCAACTTTAGAAGCTTCTAACCATTTACCTTGATGAGTTAACCCAATGTATGACGCAGTATCCTCATCTAGCATACTTACTAATTTATCAGTAACTATCAACTGGTTGACCTTTTCATAAGAGTCAGCACCTCTAATCTTACAATAATTTTCCCACGTAGCTATTAAACGCGATACAAATAATACATGGGTTTCGTTCGGATTTCTCCTAGCTTTCCGGAAATTTTCTAAACATGCCTTCGGGGTTGGCTCATGTTCCCTTAGGACTAACTCCTTTAATTCCTCATAATTCTCCATTTGTTCCTTAGTGGTATAAATTAACAAATTATCCGCCTTATCTCCTAACATATTTAGTAGAATTTCGGCCTGCTGGTTTTCCGGTACATCTTTAGTTTGGAATGCCCTTTCTAAACTGTTGAAAAATAAATTCCATCCCTCAGTCCCTTCTGGTACTTTGATAGATAGAGTTTTAACACTTTTGATCAATTTTTCTATGTTACTTTCATTATTAGATTCCCTAGAAACATTAGAATTATTTGCCGATCCTTGAACCCTTAGCCTTTCCATTTCTAATTCATGTTCCATTCTTAATTTTTCCATTTCTAACTTTTCGTGTTTTTCTAACTTTTCACGTTCTAACTTTTCGCGTTCTAATTTTTCCTGTTTTTCTTCGCGCTCTAATCTTGCCTGCTTTTCTTCGCGCTCTAATCGTTCTGCAACAATAGCGTCAGATAATTCCTTAATAACCCCCTCGTCGTACTCATCACTGTCCATTATCTTTTTCTTAAGCTGAATTCTGGTATCATCTTCTGTGAATTCAACACCCAACTCTTCGGCTATACCCTGAATGTCAACCTTTTTTAGTTTCAATAAGAAAGCCATACCTTCACCGATTGTTATTACCTTACAATAAATAATATTCAAACTTATTAAATCAATATTTTCTAAATTCCTAACTTAGTACAGTTATATCTCCACTCATTATAGAGTTAATACCCTTCAGATATGTATTTCTAACTAACCTATTATAGAACCTGATTTTCCTCACCATTAATATCACATAATTTACTTTCAATAAAACACAAGGTAAAACACTAATTTCAATTTGATTACTATGCAATACACCATTAGATAATAACATACAATTTACCTAATAATAATACGTTGGAACTGAATAAAAAGATTGATATCAATAGAAAATCAACATAACAAAAAAAATTGTATAACATGCACATATAAATTCCTACAATTATCCTCATTAAAGTATTTCTAAATTCAGTACTGGTTCTCACACTTAAAATAAATATGATCTTAAGTACATTTATTTGATCATAAAATTCTTTACTTTTAACTTTCCTCACTATGGCTCTCTTTTGAGCCTTTTTTTTTCTCTACTATGGCTCTCTTTTGGGCCTTTTTTTTTTTTCCCACTATGGCTCTCTATTGAGCCTTTTTTTTTTTTCTTACTGCTGGCCAATCAAAATTTTCATTTGCTTAAAATTTTGATAATGTAACTCTTAAAATTTAAACAGTATTGCTTCATTTAACAATTACTTTAACAATAATTTAGATTTAATGCATTAATTTAGTTCACTAATATCATTATAAATAGCATATCATTATCATCTCAAATTATTATGACCTTTCTTTAAAACAATAGCAATATGGTTACTAATTCTTTACACCTATCTGAACACAATTATTTCATTGCACATAAATTACATAGACAATTTACTTAAATTACTATTAATTATACAACAATACAATTTGGTTCGAGATGTCAGAAGAAATGAATGATCAAAACACCTTACCTTATACTTTATCTGGTGGGGTACTCTTCTATTCACAGATAGCTCCACGATGTAGCGATAATCAGGCACAACACAGTTCAGTTTTCTGTACTAACTATATGGCACACACATTATATCAGTTCCACACTTGATTTTTATTTCTCTAACACTCCATCGACGATTCGGCACTACCACGAACGAATATCACAGGACAGTTCGGCTGCGGCACTAACAATTTTAACACGGCTCGCTCGTCACTGGCTCGGACGATTCTATCCCGTCGCTGGACGCTGGTCTCGGACGATTCTATCCCGTCGCTGGTCACTGGTCACTGGTCTCAGGCGGTTCAATCCCACCGCTGCCACCAATTTGTCGGACGCTCCTCTCAGTCCACAAACTTCGAAGAATGTCCTAGGTAGTTTCAGCTGCCACCACCGATATTACTAGGTGATATCGGTCACCCACTGTGAGATTGGTGTAAATGAAGACTTACGCTAGTAACTGAATTATCAGTTTATTAAGAATATATGTACACACAAAATATTTACAACTACATATAATTACAACTCGGATATAGATGATCCGGTTCAACATTAAATTAACTACAATACGTTGGTTGTGTACCGTTCAACTTACACCTTATTCCTCACACGCAACACACGTTAGATACGCTTTATCAGAGATTACTCCAGAATCTCAATACACAAGGATACTAGGCCTCACTTCTCGGCCTAAAACACTATCCACCGGGACGCCTTGTCCCACACTCAAAATATACACTATCCAACAGGACCACAAATCCTGTGCGGCCTATCGGTCCCAACGCCAAGCGAGAACTGTCTCCAACCTCTCCGTCCAGAGTTGACCTTGTCAGAGATCTTCCTTCCCCCAGCAGGGCCTCTTAGAGTTCCTCCATTGGTTCAATTCCGCATACCAACCTTGAGTCATGACATCTACTGTTTACACATCACTTCAATACTAAATGACAGCTGAGCCATGCCCCGTGGTCATCCCTTTCATTCATCAACGAGTGCGTCATTCGCACACCTGCGCTTGGATAACCACCTGTCGTTGGTCATTATAAGAAAAGAAAGAAAGGTATTTCGAAAGCTTCACGGATACACAACTAACAATACATAAAAATATTCAGATGAGGAAATGCCATTCCTTTCTAATTCAGGGCAGATGTCTTCTAGGAACCTGACATCCCCCTACACAACAAGAGTGGTTTACACCCCTGGTTATATGCTGAAATCACAAAAAATATGTGGGATTTCAGGGTGGCGAGTGCTTAGATAAAAACACAGTCAATATAGATGATAAATGCCAGAATTTTGTTAAGGGTGTTCTTAACTGATCCGCTCAACAAGTGAAAAACGTTTTGACACATTTACAAATTCATTATTTATCAGAAAGTTATAAAATTTTAATGCCTGACTATGAAAGCGATTTCGAATTGAATTTATTTTTCCATTTTATGATAATTAAATTACTTATCGAGTCATAAGCTATTTCGATGACGCAATCACCCGTTTTTCTCTTCCTTTTTGACCGGTTTTTCTGCTTTCGTCGGGAAATATGCTCAAAAGTGTCAATTTTGAAGGCTTGTTATGAAAAATCTATTGTGTTTTTTAAAAAACAAAAGAATGAGTGCAATTAGACAGTTTCTGAATAACAACACCTGCTATTTTCTTGCATTTCCGAACAAAAATAAATTAATGCATGTGTCACAAAGTTGCCCTTTTTGATTTAACGCTTAACGGAAACAACACGCTTAAAGGAAAATTCAGTTTATATAATCTCTTAATATTATTTGAAGTATTTCCTGTAACAAAATACTGGTAGTTTTCTCTTTTCTTGACTGTGTTATTCCCGGTTTCCCCTGACCACTTGCCACCTTGTATTTGCCAAAAACAATTTGTAGGAAACCTTTATATTAGTATTCAGCATCCCAAAAAACATAAAGTAAATCACTAAAAATAATTAAAGCAGAATTTTTACTCTTGAACTACGATTTGACTGGACAATTCATAATATATGGAGAATGGTGTATATTGCTTAGAACAGAATGTTACAAATGTTTCAGAAAAAATTCACGTATTATTTGCGTGTTTTTCTGAGCACTCGTGAATATTAAAATTGGTAATAGATTTTATTACTGTTATATGAAATAAATCCATTACCAATTATATAAACATAGGTTTTTCATCACGTTTTTACTGTAATTTTAATACAACAAGTTGGAAATTGCACGTGAAGCGTAGCAAATGAGGTACATTCGTACGATAACGAAGTTTTAAAATATTCAGATCTTGCTGATATAGTAGAGCGTACTTTGGATACAGTACAGTGGTCGAAATCTTTGTGTTCTTGTAAATATGCATGGAGTAATTTTTATTATATTTCATTAACGTATATCTTATTTAAAAAATGTGAAGTAGTTTAATATAATTAAAACGCGCCGCAAACAATGTTTTCCCGTATAACATTATTTAGTGGAATACATTTGTGTGGCCCTGTAATTTAATAATAAATATTCTTTGAATCACAGATTGTACAGAATGTATATTTTAGCACATACTTCAAAGATTCATGCCAATTCTATTATGTTCAAATAGTGTAACACCATTAAAATGCATTTGAAACGTTTTTTCGCATTGACCGTAATGTAACAGAATACTTTTGATTGTCCCTGTAATTGATCTATGCATCCGATTTTCATAACATTTGAAATGACTCGACAAAATTATGTAATAATTATACGTTTTGAATTTCAAACGATTAAAGTGCATTCGAAACTTTTTTCCCCTTTAACCGTAATGTAACGGAATACTTTTGATTGTCCCTGTAATTGATCTATGCATTCGATTTTCATAACATTTGAAATGACTCGACAAAATTATGTAATAAATATACGTTTTAAATTTCAAACGATTCGGTTGGGTAGTTTTTGCATTGTTACATGCGGACAGACGGACGGACTGAGCGACAACAATAGGTGCTACGTATTTACATAATTACGAACGCACCTAAAAACGATGATGTAACAAAGAATGATTATTAAGAATACTGCAAATTAACTATTATATTCAACAATAGAGCAACAATCTGAAAAGCTATATTTCTAACAATGGACTTTCAGGTAATTAAAGAATTTATCATTTTTTCGTTTGTTACAGTACATTAAAATAAAAATATCTCATAACTGAATAATTCCACAATGATTGTTGTGTTTTTCTAGGAACAATAATTTTGCACATTCCTCAGTATTAAATTTACGTCAGACGTCTAGGTTGAAAGATTTCGAGCACCAGACTTTGGGACATATCTTAATATTGCCGAATAAGTAGAATCTTTTATCTATAGCCTTCGCAAGTCTTTGCCGAGGCTTCGAGTTAAGTCGTGAGTCGATGGTGATTACAATATATTTCTTTACTAAATTAAGATACATTATGTATATTTATTGAAAAAAAATAACTGCGTTTTAATATTTCATGTATCTGTATAAATTACTTAGTATTTTCTGACAAACCCCGCGGTTTTGCTCGCGTAATTGTTGAAATATGCGAAGCGATTATTTTTATTCGAAGAAATTATACTTTTTTTTTCAAAAATAAAAATTAAGTCACAGTTTGGCTAAACTTCATTATTACACTGAATTAGGCAAAAATGAGACTTAATAAGACCTAAAGCCTCAAAAACATAAAGTAAGCCATTAAAAACAATTATACCAGAATTTTCCATCTCGAATCACGATTTGACTGGACTATTCATTGGTATGGGGTATATTACCAAGAACAGAATGTTATAAAGATTGCAGAAAAAAAATTCTCGTGAATCTGTTAGTTATATAGAGCACTTGTGAGAATTAAAATCAGCAATGGATTTATTGCTATTCTATGAAGATTCTCTTTATATATAGGTTTTTTTTTTCTTTTTATGCATAGCTTTATTATTTTGCACATTTTTACTGTAACTTTATGTAAAACCGATGGCATTTTTGACGATCCCACCGAAACTAGCATAGTGAAATAAATACGATCTTCTGATTGGTTGAATAATTTAAAGAACAATTGTTGCTTGTAAATAAATCGTTTTGAATGTGCATGTACGTATTAAAGGTGCATATAGGTACCGCATTAAAATAATAATAAGAAGAAATGACAATAGAAAAAAGTAATGTAGAACAATTGGTTTTGTAATATCGCATAACTGACGCCGTAAAAAGGAAATGCTATTACTGTTTGTAAAAAAATTACCCGTAATGTGGATGTGCGTATTAGGGACATACACTGGTGTCCAAAAGTTAAGCATAATTGGTAATTAAGTAATTATTTTTAAGTAATAAAAGAAATATGAATCGGAATGTGCTGAAACTCCAGGTGTGTAAACAAAATAGTACGCGTCACATATTTTCGCGAAGAGTTTTCCCCGAAATCGAACAGGGGACCGTCAACAAATTAAAAAAGAACGAAGATCTTTTGGATAACCCTGTCAAAACTAATGTAGGAAAAGCGTTCAAACTGCACATTATGATTAATTGGCTTATTGTAATGTACTGTGTTAATTTTTACAAGGATAGCATGTATACTCGTAGAGAAATTAAGGTTTTTATAAAAACAGTCCTAAATTTTTCCAAGTTTTTTGCTTATAATTTGCAGAGTTCTTATTATAAAATAATGTTCTTTTCTGAAAATATGACAAACATCATTGTACATAATACCCTATCATCAGAATTTAAAAATAATAAAAATTGTATGAAAAATGAGTATGTTTAGTAGATAATTTTTCATTGCGCATGCGTCAACGATATCAAAATGTCATTTGCATATTGTGTTAGCTAAATG
The DNA here is from genome assembly GCA_964019185.1 of Maratus speculifer. Lineage (NCBI taxonomy): Eukaryota > Metazoa > Arthropoda > Arachnida > Araneae > Salticidae > Maratus > Maratus speculifer. Next base: position 100,178,978 of record OZ025302.1, read on the forward strand.
TATAGAGCAACTTCTGTAAAAGTTTCAAAAACATAGCTTGAAAATTCTGAAAATGGGCGCCTATAGAATCAACTCAAAATCCGTTATTCCTAGAGGAAGCAAAAAAATCAGGGGTTTTACCTAAATATAGTTGTACGTGCAATATTGTGTAGGCATTAAACAACGGAATATGGATACAGCCCCTCATCTTTTTGCTTCATTTAGGGAATAAAGGATTTTGAGTTGATTCTATAGGCTCCCATTTTCAGAATTTTCAAGCTATGTTTTTGAAACTTTTACAGAAGTTGCTCTATACATTTAGCTAACACAATATGCAAATGACATTTTGATATCGTTGGCGCATGCGCAATGAAAAATTATTTACTAAACATACTCATTTTTCATACAATTTTTATTATTTTTAAATTCTGATGACAGGGTATTGTGTACAATGATGTTTGTCATATTTTCAGAAAAGAACATTATTTTATAATAAGAACTCTGCAAATTATAAGCAAAAAACTTGGAAAAATTTAGGACTGTTTTTATAAAAACCTTAATTTCTCTACGAGTATACATGTTATCCTTGTAAAAATTAACACAGTACATTACAATAAGCCAATTAATCATATTGTGCAGTTTGAACGCTTTTGCTACATTAGTTTTGACAGGGTTATCCAAAAGATCTTCGTTCTTTTTCAATTTGTTGACGGTCCCCTGTTCGATTTCGGGGAAAACTCCTCGCAAAAAAATGTGACGCGTACTATTTTGTTTACACACCTGGAGTTTCAGCACATTCCGATTCATATTTCTTTCATTACTTAAAAATAATTACTTAATTACCAATTATGCTTAACTTTTGGACACCAGTGTATATGTGAATATCATGTTAAAATAATCACGAAGAAATTCCAAATTATTTTTATTTATTTATTTATTTTAAATAATACAGAACAATTGAGAAACATCATCAGCTTCTTTAATTCTAAATTTCATAAAATATTTCTTTTTATCTATTAATAAATGTGTAAAATTAGAAGGAAATTAATCAAAATCCATCTTTTGAAAGGTTTTCAAACAAAAACTTCTAATTAAATAAACGTAAAACCCAAAAATGAGTTAAAACAAAACGCTCCTTAAATTATTCAATCAATCAGAAGCCCGTATTTTCTTTTCGGTGCTAGCTTCGGTGGGATCGGCAAAAATGCAAACCGATGATGTAACAAAGATTGTTTTAGAATATTGTAAAATAACAATGATATTCATCAATAGAACAACAATCCGAAAAGCTATTTCTAACAATGGATTTTCAAGTAATTTAAAAACATATTCATTTTTTGTTTGTTATAGCACTTTAAAATAACAATAGCTTATTATTTAATAAATGAACAACGATTTTTAAGTTATATTTATCTACATAAATGCCGTATATGCGTCAGTGTTAAATTTACGCCAGATGTGTAAGTTAAAAGATTTTGATTTCTAGACTTTAGGGCATAATTTAATATTGTAATTTTAGTACAAATACGAAAATGTAACAAAGAATGATTGTTTAAGAACACTGCAAATTAACATTGTTATTCAAGAATAGAACAACAATCTGAAAACCTATTTCTAACAATGGTTTTTCAGTAATTTTCAAAACGTAACAATTTTTCTTTTATTAAATTTACGCCAAATGTGTATGTTGAAAGATTTGGAGTTTCAGATTTTGGGGCATAACTTAATATTGCAGAAAATGTACTATCTTTTATTTTTAGTCTTTGCAAGTCTTCACAGAAATTTCGCGTTAAGTCGTGAGTCATTGGTGATTACAATAGTTTTCTTTACAGTATTACGATACATTGTACATATTTATTGACAAAAAATTAGCTGCATTGTAATATTTCATGTATTATTATGTCTGTACAAATTACATAGTATTTACTGGGAAACCTCTGCGGTTTTGCTCGCGTAGTATTTGAAATATGCGAAGTGATATTTGTGCGACTAATTTTATTAGAAGAAATTATATTTTTAGAAATAATTCAAAAATGATCATTTTACCCCTTGACCGCCATAGTGTTGCCAGGCGGGCTACTATTTTTAAATTCAGATTCTTGATTGGCACCACTTTTTTGTAATGGAAATATGCGCCTTATTTAATGACGGATTAATAAAGGTCAAAGCGAAAGGAATTTTTTCTGTTTCAAAAAAGTGGTGCCAATCAAGAAATCTTAATTCTTAAAAATAGTAGCCCACTGGCAACACTGGACCGCCAAGCAAAAGAGCAAAATTGTAATGTTTTCTTTCTCTGTAATTAATTAAAAATATTAAAAAAAGATGTTTTTTCCAGACTGTTACAAAATATTTTATTACGTATAGGTGTATAAGCTTTAAGTGTATTAATCATAATTTAATTTTTTTAAACTGGCTTTTATTTGTAGGACTATATTAATTTAAATATTGCTAGTGTTGCAGTGAAACCTGCAGATTAGAGAACGGAAAAACCGTTCGCAGTAGGCAGAAGGTTAAGCCAGAGTTTGACTAAACTGCATTATTACACTGCTTAAAACAAAAATGAGACTTAAATTAATAAGAACTAAAGCTAATTCTAAAAAAGTGATAATTTAGAAAATATTTTGAAACTTTTATGCTCAGTTTATACGCTCATTTCAGTATTCATGTGAAATTTTGGAATTTTCAGAAACAAAGTTCTTATTAGCGCATTTACAATTTAAAATTATTTCAAATTCCAAGCTCATTATCCAACAGTGTATATACCGGATGTCCCAAAAATAACTGATGGATTTTAAAATTCAATAACTTGCAAACGGTGACAGCTATTTAAAAATTTTTTGCAGGAGGGTTATGTATAATGGAGGGTTATTGTCAGGAGTTTTTTTACCATAATTTTTATTTTAGTTCGTATTTCAAACAATAGGTGGCGCTGACGGCGATTGAAGGCCAGGTGATCAATACTGAGTGAAGCGTCGACCTGGCCTTCAATCGCCGTCAGCGTCACCTATTGTTTGAGATGCGAACTAAAATAGAAAAAATACGGTAAAAAAAACTCCTGACATTATACATAATTCTAATGCAAAAAATTTTTAAATAGCTGTCACCGTTTGCAAGTTATTGAATTTTAAAATCCATCAGTCATTTTTGGGACACCCGGTATATCTCTAGAAGGATGTACTACAGTCTAAAAGCAGTAACACTAATATCAAATGTCTGTCTATGTTGTTATGGGGACTGTTACCATTAATTTGCCAACAGTGATTTTAAAATCTGTTTGGTATTTCCTAATATTTTAGAGAAACGAAATGTAAAAACTTTTTAAAGCCTTTTTGGATACGTTTACTGTTTTCGCTAACTGCCAATGATAATGGCATCGGCATAAAATATAATCCGTTTTGGATCACTGATTGTCACATTGATTTGTAACATTTACTTTTATATCCAGTTTTTTTTTCTCCTGGGATTGCATAGAAATCGTAATTTAGAAATTGTTTAGTAGGTTTTCGCTCATTCTTTTCGCTTCAAAACTTTTAAATTCCGAATTTATTTTCAAATGTTTTTCTTATAGAACATTTATATTTTATAAGTACTACTACGTCGTACTTAAAATTTCGAGCCTCTTTGGCATCAAAACAATCGAAATTTAAAATTGTTTTTTGCTTCTATTATTTTTTGCGTAAAAAACTTGCTTTGCAAATTATTTCTCATATTTGCCGAAAACAACAATTTGTACAAAAACATAAAGTAAACCATTAAAAACAATTATACCACAATTTTCATTCTCGAACTGTGATTTGACTGGACATCTGACTGAGTATAGTGTATATGTCTCAGGGTTGGCAAAGTGGGCCCAGCCCAAAAAAACCCACCCGGGTTTTTCTGGGCGGGTCCACCAACAAAAACCCACTTGGGTTTTTGTTAAAAGTGGGTTTTTGCTAAAAATTATTTCTAAATATGCAAATCCCTCTTATAGTATAATACAAATTTACCTTTTAAGCCCAAAACCTAAGTGGTTTATTTTACAAAATTACGTTAAAAAAAAGTCATATTTGGTGTAATCAGATAGAGGTCTGCACGGGCCGGAATTTCTAGGCCCGGGCCCGGCCCGGCTCGTAGGAAAGTTATTTCGGCCCGGCCGGCCCGTTTAAATTTTTATATTTTAGGCCCGGCCCGTACAAAAATCAGCGAAAACAGGCTCGGCCCGGCCCGTTATGACCCGTTACAATTTCTACGATTTCTAAAAAATTCAGATTTTTATCATATAACTAAGATTCTTTTAAAGAATACTGCATACATATCTATGGAATGATTTTACAGTATATTTTACAGCAAATACACATTAACAACATTAATGATTATTTAGATTCTTAAGCTTTCAACATTCGAATGAAGATTCATTAAAAAATTAATATGGCTTAGAATAAAAGAAAAAAGAAAGAAAGCTAAAAACATCGTTAATTTTGAAACTGTTTAATAAAAGAAGATTTATAAATATATTTCTATATCATTTTATTATAGATTTCAAATCCAAATTCATTCTTAAATTCAAAGAAGCTCCTTTCTGATACATTTCTAAATTCAATTTTTAGGTGCGTTCGTAATTATGTAAATACGTAGCATTATAGTTGTCGTTCAGTCCGTCCGTCCGCATATAACAACGCAAAAACTACCCAACGGAATCGTTTGAAATTTAAAATATATAATTATTACATAATTTTGTCGAGTCATTTCAAATTTTATGAAAATCGGATGGATAGATCAATTACAGGGACAATCAAAAGTATTCCGTTACATTACGGTCACTGGGGAAAAAAGTTTCAAATGCATTTTAATCGTTTGAAATTTAAAATATATAATTATTACATAATTTTGTCGCCTCATTTCAAATTTTATGAAAATCGGCAGCATAGATCAATTACAGGGACAATCAAAAGTATTCCGTTACATTATGGTCAATGGAGAAAAAAAATTCAAATGCATTTTAATCGTTTGAAATCTAAAATATATAATTATTACATAATTTTGTCGAGTCATTTCAAATTTTATGAAAATTAGCAGCATAGATCAATTACAGGGACAATCAAAAGTATTCCGTTACATTACGGTCAATGGGAAACAAGGTTCAAATGCATTTTAATGGTGTTACACCCATTCAAATATAATAAAATTGATATGCATCTATGAAATATATACTATAATATACAATTTGCACAATCTGTGTTGCAAAGAACATTTATTTTTGATTTACAAGGCCGCACAAAAGTATTCCATTACATAAAGGTATAGGAAGAATATTGTTTGGTGAGCGTTTTATGTGTAATTAACTATTTAACATTTTATGAGATTGATATACGCTGCTGAGGAATACTGCAAGATACATCCTTTATAAAATAAAGCAGATAGTATTTGCAGGGACACACAAAAGATTTAGGGTACTATAGTGTATCCGAAGTACTGTCTACTATAACAGCAAGATCTGAATATTTTTAAAACTTCGTTATCGTACGAACGCGGACGCACCTCATTTGCTACGTTTCACGTGCAATTTCCAACTTGTTTTTCTCAGAAACGCATAAGATTAGCAAATATCTTTATTCAGAAACTATATAATCGAATGGCATTATCCATTTTTTTATACAAGCAATTTAAGAATACTGCAAACAAATAAAATACTGTTATAATTAACGATTTGAATAGAATTTCCGAAAGCAATAGCAAGGGAAGGGAGAAAAACCTGCAATAATTTGAGAAACTATTATATCTCAACAAGGTTATACAAGTATTTTATTTACCAAAAATGAAAAACGCTAGTTGATTCCAAATCCCTTCAATAGTTAGGCTTATCACTTTTATACTTTTACAATTTAAAATTAATCAGAAAATGTGTCAAACTTTCGCAATATTGAGAAATTAATTTAAAAATCATCAAGAAGTATATATCCGAAGACTAAGATAACATCTTTATTGCTGTTAGTAATTTTACAAATTATGCTTTCTGCCAATAATTAAGTCTAGTACCGGTCCAGCCAGTCTATATGTAGAAAAAAATGCAAGCGTGATCTCGGACCGGCATCAGTCAGTTAAAAAAATATTAAAACGGGTTACACATACATAAAAATTCTCCGATGCCGATACACTGTGCATTTTTACATTGATGCTGTCAAACTAGTATGGCCACATTTATACTTATTCTCCTTAAAACCATTTTCGTTGAAAATAGCTCATATTTTATTGTTTCTGCTGAAATCTTCAAAACGGGCCGGTAGGCCCGAAATTATTTTTTCGGCCCGGCCCGGCCCTTCTGGCCCGTTCAATTTTTTTGCCGGCCCGGCCCGGCCCGCGGGCCAGGCCGGGTACGGGCCACGGGCCAAGCCCGGGCCCGTGCAGACCTCTAAGTCAGGTGATAGTTTATTTTAGAATATTTATTTTTTCAATTTATTTATTTATTTTATAAAAATATATTTCAAATAGTTTACGCAATGTAATACAAAATAATTATAATTGATCTTTTTTATAGTTTACCAGTCAAAATACCATTTACTTTAATTTTTATGGTAATATATATAATTCTTTACTAATTTTTCGCACTGCTTTGAGCCTAATCTGTTCTGTAATTTAGACTATATGAATCCAAATGTAGAGAAAATCCTCTCCGTGGAAGCAGAGCTAGACGGAACAGAATGCAGAGATTGGGAAAAACTACAAAAATCAGAATCTAACTTGTTATTCTTTTTCTGTACTTTTCCTTTAAGAATTTCCCATCATTTTCAAGCTGAGAATTGTAACATAATACTTACTGAGAAAAGCGATTTAGGAAAATAGCCTACATGTTCAATTTTAAATGCCAATATCATAGGTAACCACTCTGAATAATACTTCATTATCCAAGCATCAGTTTCTTCCTCTTCCGTTAAGTTAATCCTTTCCTCTCTAAATTTTGCATCCACTATATTAGCTAAAAAATGCTTGGACCCGATAATTGTTTGTGGCATTTCAGCATAATTTCGTTGTGTTGTTTCAATTCTTCCAATTCCATCAAATTTCTCCAAATCTTAACAGAACATGACAATGTGGGCTGTATCTTTTTGCAGCTCATCAAGAATTGAAGATATAATTGTTAGCTGCTTTTTTAAATTCAAACACTCCTTCAAATATCCCTATTTTTTATTATTAATTTTTGTAAAAATCTTAAATTCTTGCGTGATCTATCTCAAACTTTAAGATAGCTCAGCTTATACCATATGATAAAAATTTCTAAAAAAAGAATGCTGCTTCAAATATCCCTTTTTTTTTGTAGTAATTTCTGCAAAAATCTCAATTTTTTGCCTTAAAACGCCACTCCCTCCACTTATTTATCTACAGGTAGGTTTTTTAACAGAGTTTTGTTCAAACATATTTTTGTTAAGAATATAGCGCTTTTCCTGGCAATGCGTGCACAGTATGCCTGCTATACAGCGCTGTATGCAGCTGGAACCCAGTTCGAGATACGTTCGGCACGACATTTGCATATAAATTACAGATTCATTTGAAAGGAAGGATCCTTCTGTGAATGCACAGCATCCTCTACATGGTGTGGTAGGCAGCGGAGATACGGTTTGAGATGTGCATTTAAATTAGAGATTTGTTTAAAAGGAGGGGCCCAGTACAGCATGCTTTCGATATGTTATGTGGTGCCATAGGCAGCGGGATCCGGTTCAAATTCGTTTGTTCGTTTGTTCGTTTCGACATTTACGTATAAAAGGACCAGCCCCGCTAGCAGATAAAGCCAGTTAGTTACTAATTACTAGTACTAATCATAGCTCCTAATTATTATAGCTATTACAAAAATAAAATTAATTATTGTCCTAACTAAAATGTATTTAAAAATGATAAGAACTCACTTTTATCACTTAAAATAGTATTAAGTTAATTATAATAGTACTATTATTATTAGTAATTATCAATAATGTATTAATAATTGTATTAATAACAATTATCATGAATTATTAACAACGTGAAAATGACTTTATATCAGTTAATAAACTTATTCTGATATTAGTTTTAAGTTTTCTATTGATATTAGCATTAATACAAATATCAGAATAGAAAAATGCAATAAGTTATACTATAAATAATATTAATTAGTAATAAATAAATCAGATGAAATTGAAAAATGTAACATAATAAATATATTTTTAAATGAGTACACACATATATTATTAAATATACAAATATACAAAAAAAAATAACTAAAACCCACAAATATCCAGAAAACCCCACAAATACCCAGAAAAACCCCGGGTGGGTTGGGTTTTGTACAAAAAACCCGGGTTTTTGCCAACCCTGATGTCTTAGGACAGAATGTTACAAAGATTTCAGAAACAGTTCACGTATATTTGTGTATTTTTCTGAGAGTTCATGAGAATTAAATTTGGCAATAGATTTATTAGGCCAGTCAAATTGTCATAAATAGATGCAAAAATTCTGCTAGAAGATTTTATGTTTTTAAACTGTTTATCGGGATTCTAGTAACAAGAATTAATGGTTTCCCAACAAAATATCTCGAGGCTAAACTTTTTGGAGCCAAAAAACCACGAAATTTTCGGACTTTTTTCAGTTTTTTGCCTATAACTCAAAAAGTATAGATTTTTTGTGCAAATATGCAATTAGAAAAAGAAAGAGCATTAAATTCTCTACAAATTTCATTATACATTTGTTTTTCTAAAGCTATTATGAAGCGTGCTACAGCTTTCTGAAAATGACTCTTTTTTTCTAACTTTGTGGAAATATTGCAAAAATGGAAATTTTACACCGTTTTTCATTATTTTATCCTCTTTAATGTAACTTATTTATATTACAGGCATTTGCATTATAGCAATCATGATTAATTACAACGGTAACATAGTAAAATAATTAAGAACAGTGTAACTTTTTTTGTATTTAGAGCTTAAGTGGAGAACATTAATATTAGGTATTTAACAGAATGTAAGTAAAAAATACTTACGATGATATTTTTCATTTATTTAATAACGTCTGGAACGCTTTCGGGTTAATTGAAATAATTCCTCAACCTCAGCTTGAGGGGCAAATGAGCAGGTTTCTTGTTCTTTAATAGCCTTGATATTCTTTGAGCAAGTTGCGACATCAGCTGCCTGACTGTGAAAGTCCATGATAAAACCAATTGATCCCATGAAAGACATGAGGAGATGAAAACCTCCAAGCCTCACTGTCACATTGTTCAATTCTGGATGTTCATTCGTCATTATGTCTCTAGCTTTCAAATAAAGAGGTTGGTCATACGTCACAAAGCATGTCTTCTGGTTGAGTTGTCTACATTTTTCAGCAGCAACCAATAGTGAGGTAAAAATAGTATCATAATGTGAAGGATGGGCATTAATAAATGGAAGATACTTTATTTTAGAACGTTTATACTCTTTGTTGGATGTAACTTTCTCCATGAAACCGTTCCAACCGGGAATGTTTTCAACATTTGACCACTTCCCATAGAGCCATACTATGTCTGTTATTGAGGGAATTATTTCATTATTAAAGGGAGAAAGTTTTTCCAAACTTTCAATTTCTATATTTTGTAAGCCACTCATATCTGTTCTGTGAAATGTCTGTAGATCAATTTTTTCAGCTTGACAGACAATTTCATTTGTGGACTGATGTTTTACTTTTTGAATTCTTTTTTCGGGATGCAAGGCGTCGTGAGGAGTAACACACATTATACCTCCCATTGCATGAAATGTACCAGTCCCATCTAGAGTGCTGGCATTAAAATCAGCATTGTCAAAAATAAATTGGCAGAATGCATCATCTCGTTCTTTTGTTTTCTGAGGCCGCAGAATGGTAGACAATTCAAGAAGAGAGGCATCTTCATAGGACCCTGCAAAGCCAAAAGCAGACATAACTTGGAGCAAATGCTTTGAACCAAACTTTCTGTACAAATATGCACTGATCCCTGTCATGATGGATGAAAGGAATGATCTTGGTCTAACCGAACTTATTAGGGCATGTGAAAATGCAACGCACTTTTTTTTCCATTTCTCAAATGAACCACGTTTGTGTTTTAAAACTATGCTTTCAAAAAGCAATTTTACTGATTCTGGGATAACTGTCTCAGCGTCAGACAGAAAGTTATCAGATGGGGGGTATTGTGTAATATCATACATTTCTGACCTTATATCTTCCACAATTATATCAGCGGCTGTTTTCACAATACGAAGTCGCTCCTGTTGAGGATCTAAATTCCTACTCAAATACCAATGATCAGTGAGTATTTTGTGCCCAACATTTTTGAAACAGAGCACTGTTTTCTTTTTCTTGTTTTCAGAAATCAGCACAGCATCCCCATATTTCTGGATTATACGGGCCTTAACAGTCCGTGAATCGGGAAGTTCTAATGACTGTGGTACTTGATTCATCAACTCATCTAAAGAAAACTGGCATTCTTCAAACTTTTCTTCAATGTACATAAATATAGCCTCCATAGCTTCGTCAACAGATGTTGCGGGTCGACGCCCTCTTTTTTCTGCAAATGTTACAGACTGATATAGTTTTACGCGACAAAAACTATGATACCATGCATCTACAGCTACCAAGTCAGGTTCGTGTTGAATACGTTCAATTATTTTCTGGGACCATTTATCCCCACGTTTTTCTGCAGCTTTCAGGAACGTAATTTTTGCTTCTAACTTCATTACTTTGTGAATCAAATTTCTCTTTGCGTATGGCTTTTTCGATTGTTTTTCGTTGAAGTCAACGGGATTACCTTTTGCACATAAAAAGCAATTATCTTGAAATTTGAAAGAAGTGCTTGATCGGAGGGATAAACTAGTCTGTGTAGAATCTTCATTCCGACGAATATATGCTGCTATCATTCTCTCATTCGTATATGTTTTTTGGCAATCATCATGTATTCTGACTTCCTTGCAACTTTTCAAAAAACGTTGATGAAAATTATTTTGCCGTTGAACGCTACATTCAAAAAGCCTGGCAAGTCCTTTTTTGCTCACAACGCGAGTATCACAATTTGAAGCCGTTTGGCAAACGAAACATAATTTTGGATCGAGATCGCTCATTTTTAATTACTGCATGCGAAGAATACTAGCAATACACTGAATAGTAACATATTAGAAGAATGTGCCTTAAAAAAAAGGAACACCTGCGACAGAATGAACGCAAATTGGGCAGCAGCTGACAAGTGGTCAGTATCTTCCGTCGGCATTCCTTTTTTCCTTTTGTCGGCATTCTACCCCCGGTATTCCTCCCCTTCACTCCCCCAACTCTTCCGTGATTGTTTTCGTATAGTGTTTCCAGAATTTCTGTTCTTTCGGCCTGCCTTTCTTAAAAATTTGAATTCTCATTCATTAATATATGTATTTAATTTTCATAGTTAGCAATGAAAGAAAGTTTTTTAGGATGGGAGACGAAAAATAGATCTTTTTCTGTAAAGTTAAAAAAAAGTGACATTTTCAAAAAGCCCTAGCGCGCTTAGTAATGGGTTTAGAAAAACGTTTTTATAATGAAATTTGTAGAGAATTTAATGCTCTTTCTTTTTGTAATTGAGTATGGTACACAAAAATTTTATACTTTTTGAGTTATAGGCAAAAAACTGAAAAAAGTCCGAAAATTTCGTGGTTTTTTGGCTCCAAAAAGTTTAGCCTCGAGATATTTTGTTGGGAAACCATTAATTCTTGTTACTAGCATCCCCCTAAACATTTTAAAAACATAAAATCTTCTAGCAGAATTTTTGCATCTATCGGCCCTTTTTTCTGACAATTTGACTGGCCTATATTACTATTGTATGAAGATTCGGCACAGATGTCATATGCGCACCCCATTGGCGCGATTTTTTTTACGCCAATTTGGCAAAAACTTCGTTACTAAATATTAATTACATATATATTTTTAATTATTTTCTATTATTTAAAAAAAGAAATAATAATAAACTACAAAGTTTAATTAATAACTATAAAACAAAACAGTTTATATCAATTTATAAAAGAAAATGTAAAGTAAATAAACAGTTTATTAATAAATAAACAACAATGGCCGGGTTATCATATCAGGCATAAAATTGCCATTTTGTTGCACTCGCGCAAATGTGGTGCGTATATGACATCTGTGCCGAAGATCTATCTATATAAAGGTTTTTTTATCACGTTTTTACTGTAATTTTAGTACAAAAAAAAACAATGATGTAACAATGAATGATTGTTTAAAAAAGCTTCAAATTACAATCATATTCAACAATAGAATAACGATCTGAAATGTTATTTCTAAGAATGGGAATTTCGGGTAATTTCAGAATGCATCAATTTTTCATTTGTTAGCACTTTAAAATAATCATACCTTGTTATTTAATAACACGTCAGCGATTATAGAGTTATTTCTAGCATTTCTGTGTTAAATTTATGCCAGATGTGTAGGCTGAAAAATTTGGAGTTCCAGACTTTGGGGCATAGCTTGCAGAATAAGTACAATCTTTCATCTGTAGCCTTCGCAAATTTTCGCCAAGTCAAGTCGTAAGTCTTTGGTGATTACAATGTATTTCTTTCCTATTTTACGATACATTACATTTATTTATTGTCAAAAAAAAAAAAAAAATTAACAATGCATTGCAATATGTCATGTGTATATATCTGTACAAGTCACTTAGTATTTACTAGCAAACCCCGCAGCTATGTTCGCGAAATAGTTGAAATATGCCAAGTGATATTTGTATTTCTAATTTTTATTAGAAGAAATTATACTTTTAGGAATAATTGAAAAAATACCAACTAAGCAAGAGTTTGACTAAACTTCATTATTACACTGTATAAGGCAAAAATGAGACTTATATTAACAAACTTAAATTAAAAATTAAAAAGACTTAATTAAGACAAAGCTTAAATTAAATTAAGTACTAAATAATAATAACAATAATAATAAATAATAATAATAAGATATATTATAATAATAATATAATTAAATGTAATATAGTAAATATTAATGATATTAATAAATTTAATTAAGCAATAATTTAGTTACTTTATTAAATTATTTAATAAATTAAATAGTATATAAATAAAATGAAATAAAATAAAATAAATTTAATTTAATAATAAATAATAATTATTGTTATTAATTTTAATTAATTAATTAATAAATTAATTAATTAATTAAAGTAATAATTTAATTAAATTAAGAAAAGACTTAAATAAAGAACACTACAAATTAACAATTGCATTCAGCAATAGAGCAGTAGTTTGAAAAGCTATTTCTAAGAATTTCCCTCGGTTTCGCTCATGTAATAGTTGAAATATGCGAAGTGATATGTCTGATTTTTTTTAAAGAAAAATTATAATTTTAAGAATAATTCAAAAATTACCATTTAAACCAGAGTGGGATGGTGTATATTGACTACGACAAAATGTTATACAAATTTAAAAAAAAAAAAAATCACACTTTTTTTTTTTTTTTTTTTGAGCACTTATGGGAATTATAACCTGCAATGGACTCATTGCTATTGTATGAAGATTCGACAGAAATATCATATACGCCCAATATTGGCGTGATTGCAAAAAATGGTGTTTTTTCCCTCACATGGTGACCCGGCTATTAAATAAAGAAATAACAATCGTTATTTATTTATTAACTAGCTGACCCGCCCGGCGTTGCACGGTTCCGAGATAATAATATTAAAGGAACATGAAATTTGTGATTTTATCTCTAAGTCGAAATATGTGAAATTACGTTGTCTGAAATAAACGGCCACTGACTGCGTGAAAAATCGGTTTAAAAAATGAACAAATAATATTTAGTGATAAAAATTTTCAAAAGGGCTGCATTGGGAAACGGGAGAGGAACTACTCAAGTAATTGAAATTTTGAAAATCTCAATGTCAGATACATCAGGAGAGACTTTGGGGTACTTTCAAGAAAGTTTTGAGCCTCGTAAGTGCCGTAGATTTTGCTAGCCAAAATATACATGCACACAGACAGTGTGCGTTTAGTTATTTTATTAGTGTAGGTTACTGTGGATATTCAAAATAATTCCTTTACTGCTAATTCATTAGTTTTATGGTTTTTATCTTTTTTTTTACATGCAATTAAAAAATAGATAAGACCATGATGCGTACAAAAATCTGTAATATTGACAAAATTTACAAAAAAACGATGCTAAACGCACAAAAAATCGTTAAAAACCACATCGAAAATCGTACTCAAAATCGAAATGAAAAAAATCATAGCAGACAAAATTTAGTTAATTAGGCATTGAAACGATTTTATTTTTATGATTCTCAAAAAACAACCTCAAAATGCGAAAAAGCACTAAAAATCGCATTAAAAAAATTCAAAAATCAAAAGTTAAAAATTAAAAAATCACCGCACGAATTCCGTATAAACTTTATTAAAAAGAGAAAAAAAAATACTATATCGAGTGAAAAGAATGAAACCGTATACCTTTCACTAATGTGGAAAAATCGCCTCGAAACATAAAAAGAGCGCTAAAATTCGCCTAAAAAATTGAATTAAAAAATTCTAATCAAAAAATCAAAAATCGGGCTTCGAGGTGCAAAACTAAATGTATAGAGGTACGTTCCCTCCAAATTTTGTAACTCTACATGCAGCGGTCTCTTCAGAACAGCGCTAACAGACAAACATACTTGTCTCTTTATTATTATAGAAAATTTGTTTATTTACATTGATTTTTTTTTTTTTTTTTTAGTGATAAAATTTATTTTTTTCTATAATTATTAATTAAACTTTATTTATTTATTTTTATTTCCTTTTTAAAATAATAGGAAAAAATTAAATACATATATATGTAACAGGTAATTCAAAACAAAAATTTCGGTAAATTGTTTATATATAGTTTTTTTATCATATTCTTACAGTAATTTTGGTACAAGTACGATGACGTAACAAAGAATGATTGTTTAAGAACACTGCACATTAACATTGTTATTCAACAATAGAACAACAATCTGAAAATCTAACAATAGATTTTCAGGAATTTTCAAAGCGTAACAATTTTTCTTTTATTACAATATTAAATTTACGCCACAAATGCGTAGGTTTAAAGAGTTCCAGACTTTGGGGCATAACTTAATATTGCAGAAAAAGTACAATCTTTCATCTTTAGCCTTCACAAGTCTTTCCCAAGTCTTCGAGACAAATTGTGAGTCTTTCGTGATAAAAATATATTTCTTTATTCTATTTCGGTACATTAAATATATTTATTGTCAAAAAAAATTAACTGTTATTTTATGTATCATGTATTATTATATCTGTCCCAGTTACTTAGTATTTACTAGCAAACCCAGCGGCTTTGCTCGAGTAATAATTTAAATATGCGAAGTGATATTTGTATGTCTAATTTTTATTAGAATATATGGTACTTACCCATTTACGCCATCGCAGCAGAAGTTGCGCTAATGCGCCAATGAAGAGCAATCTGGTTCACACGCGCACAAAAAACTGTCGTCAAAAATGAGCCAAAAAAAAGGCACTAAAAAAGCACTAAAGCACTGAAAAAGACACAAAAAAGCAGTAAAAAAACCCACAAAAAAGATGTCAAAAATCAGCAAATAACAAGGGAACAAGCAATTCAAAAGATAACTATGTGCGTTTGCAAACAACAAAATTGCTCGTTATTGGCGCATTAGCCCAACTTCTGCTGCGCTGGCGTTAATACGTAAGTACCGAATAAATTATACTTTTAGGAATAATTCAAAAATAACCATTTAAGACAGAGTTTGACTAAACTTCATTATTACACTTCTTTAGAGAAAAACAAGACTTAAATTAATAAGAAGAACTAAAGTAATTCTAAATAAATGAAAATTTAAAAAATATTTTGAAACTTTTATGCTTAATTCATATCCTTACTTCAGTAGTAATATGAAGTTTTGAAATTTTTAGAAACCATCTTTTTATTAACGAATTAACAACTTAAAATTAACAAGTATGTCTAATTCCAAGTTTCTTGTCTTACGGTCTATAATTTCTCTAGATGAACGCTCAGCTAACATTAATTTTGAAATCAGGTTGGTACTGTCTAATATTCCATAGAAACTTAATGAAAATGTTTTTAAAGGCTTTTATAAAAACCTTGTTGTTCCTGACAACTAAAGGGAATAATGGCACCGGCATAAAATATAACCTGTGTGGGAACAGAGATTGTCACAATTGATTTGCAACATTAACATTACGTTTATAACCAGATCCCCCCCCTCCCCTAAAATTGCATAGCAATCGTTATTTAGACATTTTTAGTACGCTTTTTGCCCCTTCTCTTCGAATAAATATTTTTAAATTTCGAATTTATTTTCAATTTTTTCTCTTATAGGACATTTATATTTTATCAGTAATACTATGCCGAATTTAAAGTTTCTAGTTTCTTTAGTATCACAACATTTGAAATTTAGAATGTTTTTTGCTCCTACCATCTTTTGCGTAAAAAGCTTACTTTGCAAGTTACATAATGAAACCTAAAAAAATCTGTGGATTTTTTTTTCATATGATTCATATTTTTCGAAAACAATTTTTTAGGACAACATCAGATTCGTGTTCAGCATCCCAAAAAACAGGCACTACTTGGTTATCCCGTCAACCAATTTCGCCAAATTATACAAATCGCCAAACTCATAGCCAAATTACGCATGTTGACATAATTTTTATTTTAAATAACGAAAAAACAAATTATTAGTAGAATATTAATAAAAATACAAGTAAAAAGTCGAAACAAAAATCACTTAATGACGTTTTAAACATGTGTATCATATTTAATGTCATTGAATGTGATATTCACGATCATCCATTACTGGGACTTAATTCTATAGTCTGGCGATAGTTTTTTGGTCGACGGGATAACCAAGTAGTACCTAAAAACATAAACTACCACAAACAATAAAACCAGAATTTTTACCCTCGAACTCGATTTGACTGGTGAATTCATCATATATGAGGTATGTTCAGAACAGAATGTTACAAAGATTGCGAAAAAAATTCACGTGTATTTGTGTGTTTTTCTGAATGTTCGTGAGAATTAACACCGGCAATGGCTTTATTACTATTATAGGAATCAGTGTTGGGCACACTCACAAAATAAACGAACTAGTTCAAACTCAAAATTATTTTCCCGAAAATGAGTCAAGTTCGCGTTCAAACTGAGAATTTTTAAAAAGAACTCGTTCAACTTAAATTCATCCGCAAAAATGAACGAAGTTCACAAAATACTCACTTATTTTATTAGAATTTTATCGTCTAAATTTACAAAATTTTGTAAACTAATCCTTTAGTTATTAGTATATTAATATGTTATTTTATAATAATTATAATAATAATCATAATACCGCATTTACTCGTGTATAAGGCGCACCTTTTTTCCAAAAAATTAGGGCAAAACTCCTAGGTGCGCCTTATACACGGAATATTTTTTTACTGTTGGATGCAATGGAACGTTATACATATGAAAAAAGAAATTATTCAAAGAAGATATTAAAACTTGGAAAATGTTACTTAATTGAAGTATTACTGCACATTTATTTCATTCCTTGCGGTTTTTTATTCAACAGAACTAATGACATTATCTAAACGCTAATTAGCATTTCTCTTTACCGTCACTCATTCCTATTTCCCGTCATTCTCTTACAACACGAAGTCTAAAAATGCATTTTCGTCTTGTTTTCTGGTCTGGTGTAATGTTTGTTCCCACTTTTTTTACTGAAATTCATTTGGTCGTTCTTCATTAGAGTATCAAATTTATGGTGCGCGTCATACACGAGATTTTAAGAAATCGCCATTTTAACTTGTAAAGTAGGGGTGCGCCTTATACACGCGTGCGCCCTATACACGAGTAAATACGGTAATAATTATACAATATGTAAATTATTCCATATAATTAAAATTATAAATAATATTAAAAAATAAATGTAAGAGATAGATTCGGAGTTTGTAGACCTCTCACCCCACCTCAATGAAGAAGAAGGTCGACTGAATTAAAAAAAAAAAAAAAGTATACCTATTGTTTATATTCTAATTCTTTGTACCATACAACATTTTTTCATTGAGGCAATGGCAGGTTTTAAGATAACTTTTAACCCCCCCCCCTCCCTCCGTCTCATCTTAGTTCCGAGAGAGTAAGGTCACTCAAATTTCAAAAGAATTATCTCAATACGGTGTTTCTATTCAAAGATTAACTTTGTGTGTTATTATCAGGCTTATCTATATATGTGATTTATAAAAACGTGCGCTTTTTCCGGATGCGCTTTTTTCCGGAGCGATTTTTTTTTCTGCCTACCAGTTATTATTATGTTATTCTTTAGCTTTATTTGGAGTATTAGTGTTAATGTAGCTTGTAAGAGTCTTCATGGGCCCGACCCAATTTTTCTTCTCGATACTCGGTCAGATTGGGGTTTGGCGATTACTTTTTGTAGAAACTCGTATTGAGATGAGCCGGAATTGGAATTATTTTTCGGCGCAATTTGGGGACGGACTGTATTCTTCCTGAGGTAAACAGGTAGAGATTTTCAGTACCGTTTCTAACACAGCTCATATAAAAATCATCCATTGGACCCGTACGCTCTGCCCTCTTCAATAAAAATGTCAGAAAAATTTGGCTCTGCATAATTTTTTTTTTCTTCAAAAAATGCACTTAATTTTGTTCCACAATTAAAATTGATATGTATTATTATTATTATTATTATCATTTAAAATGGGTAGAGGCATTTTTAACCAATGAAATATTGAAATATGGTAAAACCTGAATCAAAGAACCTACTTATGACAAAATTTCATGTTTAACAAAAAAAAAAAAAAAAGAAAAGAAAAGAAATGTTCATTGTAAAATGAGGATAACAATACTTGTGAAAATAATATAATGTACTTGCAACAGACGATGAACCTGCTCATAGGAGAACCTGCCCATAACGGACTTTACTGTTTTCCTATGCAATTCCGCCTTTGAAGTTTTTATTGTATAGAGTTTAAAAAAATTTTAAATCTCGAAGAAAATAATATGATGATGAAAAATTCGAGTGTATAAGTAATGCAATACTAAAAGTGTAATATTAAACATCATGTTAGCTTTATATGCGGAATAGAATGTGCATCAGCGATCTCAATGACAACTATGACACTTACACGCAATCAGATTTATTTAAATAATAAATACCACCGCACAGAACTCTTAAAAAGCGTAAAACATAAAAGATGAAGTAAGTATTTTTAGTTTAGGACTTCTCGTACAGTTTTAACCTTGTAAGTGTAAAAAAAACTAATTCAGCTAGGTCGAAAATGGTCAAGTCAGAACCGCAGCTAAGGGGGTGCTCAATCCTCTTAAACATTTTGAGCGTCCCCCGGAAAAAGATTCCAAGGTCACTCAATGAATTTATGTTCCGAAAATACAAATGAAATTCTGTTCAAAAACCTAATTTGGTTTTGATGTCTTTTCACGGTTTTGTAGAAATGCTAAATTGTAACTAAAATAAGTGTTTCGCTCATCCATCATCATAGGACATTCGTTCGTTCTATTTGCGCATATGAAGCTAAAATGATGTTTAATATTACACTTTTAATATTGCACTACTTATATACTCGAATTTTTCATCATCATATTATTTTCTTAGCATACAAATGAAGTTATTACAACAGTTTAATAAGAAACATAGTACCCACAGTGTGAATATTCTCTAGTATATCTTTCTGCGTCAGAGAAAAAAAAAATATGAGCCCCTTACCTGTTATCCATTTCTAGCTACGGCCCTGGGTCGGGCCTAGCCAAGACAGTTAATTTTTTTCATGCAGGCAGGGCCGAAATTTTATTTGCTTGTTTTGAACCGGCCGACTTGTGCTGGGAGCAGGTCTGATCATATACCTTAAACTTTTATACCGGTCCAACAAAGAATGTCTCTGAGTCGCGATCGGGCCAAAATATTTTTTCCTTACCCCCCCCCCATCTCAGTCTCGAAAGCGCAA
The DNA here is from genome assembly GCA_964019185.1 of Maratus speculifer. Taxonomy (NCBI): domain Eukaryota; kingdom Metazoa; phylum Arthropoda; class Arachnida; order Araneae; family Salticidae; genus Maratus; species Maratus speculifer. The sequence continues at coordinate 100,198,903 of OZ025302.1, forward strand.
GTACGCCTAAATTTCAAAAAATCAATTCAATCTAGTGTTTATATTCTAAGGTTAACCATGTGTGTTATTTGTAAATAGGCACGCTTTTCCGGTGCGCTTTTTTCTGCCTACCAGAAAAAACAATTAATTTTTACGAAATCTTTTTTTTTTTTTAATGTTTTTGTGTTTAATATTTTAAAATATAAATTTTCTTTCTTCCCAGATTATCAAAAATATTATTTTTTTTAGCTATCAATAAAATATTTAAAAAAAAACTTGTAATCTTTAGTTGCTCAATGCCCCATTTATTTGAAGACATGGACAGTATTCTCGTAGCAGCTCAAATATACCAAAAATACAGGGTGTCAGCAAATAAGACTGATTTCAAAATTAAATTTCTCAAAAATAAAGATCGATAGAATAGAATTATGCGGTAAACGGTAAACAGAAAAAAAGTGACCGGAAAAAAAGTTATTGGAAAAAAGTTATTGGAAAAAAAGTGACACGGAAAAAAAGTGACAAGAAATTGATTTTGGAGATTCATTGGTTAAATTGAGATTCATTGACCGAGGGAGGGAGGCCGATCAGTTAGGTAAATGGATTTTTCATGCTGAATTAACCGTTTTGTTAAATTTTTGGATATACGTTCATATTGAAAAGACACTTGCCTGAATAGTTATGAGAACGAACGATTACTCCCCTCCCTAAATCCTCTCTAAATTAGATAAATGGGTTAAATATTACAAATTATAAATTAGATAAAAAAGGGGGATGATTATCCATCCCCCTTAAGTTAGATAATTTTTTTATGCACAATTACCCAATGTATTTCAAATTTTGGATATAGGTTCTTTCTGATAAAGTGAATCGCTGAATAATTTTAAGGGTTTAATCGGTATGTATAGAGGTGAGGGACGGGGGATAACCTCTCTAAAATTAAATAAATATCTTTTTACGCAGAATTATCCGATTTGCTTTGAATTTTTTATATAGGTTCATTACTATAAGGCGCGTCTGTGATTCGTTATAAGATTTTTTTTGCTATGTATAAATGAAGGAAACGGGCGATTATCCCCCCGCCCCCTCAAATTAAATAAATTGGTTTTTATGCAGAATTTTCCAATGTATTAAAATTTAAAATATAGGTTCTTTCTGATAAGGTGATTCCCAAATTGTTTTAAGGGTTTAATGGCTCAGTATAAATTGGGGACGAGGGATAAGCTAGCGAGGGATATAGATCATTTTTTTGGGGCAGTCGGCCATGGCTGCTCCACCCTTTTCAGTTTTTTGGGGCAAGCGGCCATGGCTGTCCCAAACTTTTCAGTTTTTTGGGGCAGTCGGCCATGGCTGTCCCACATTTTTCAGTTTTTTGGGGCAGTCGGCCATGGCTGTCCCACCTTTTTCAGTTTTTTGGGGCAGTCGGCCATGGCTGCCCCATCCTTTTCATTTTTTTGGGGCAGTCGGCCATGGCTGCCCCACCCTTTTCACTTTTTGGGGCAGTCGGCTAGGGCTGTCCCACCCTTTTCAGTTTTTTGGGGCAGTCGGCCGCGGCTGTCCCACCCTTTTAAGTTTTTTTGTGGCAGTCGGCCACGGCTGTCCCACCCTTTTCAGTTTTTTGGGGCAGTCGGCCATGGCTGCCCCACCCTTTTTAGTTTTTTGGGGCAGTCGGCCAGGGCTGTCCCACCCTTTTGTTTTTTTTGGCGCAGTCGGCCATGGCTGCTCCACCCTTTTCAGTTTTTTGGGGCAGTCGGCCATGGCTGCCCCACCCTTTTCAGTTTTTTGGGGCAGTCGGCCATGGCCATCCCACCCTTTTCAGTTTTTTGGGGCAGTTGGCCATGGCCGCCCCACCCTTTTCAGTTTTTTGAGGCAGTCGGCCATGGCTGCCCGACCCTTTTCATTTTTTTGGGGCAGTCGGCCATGGCTGCTCCACCCTTTTCAGTTTTTTCGGGCAGTCGGCCAGGGCTGCCCCACCCTTTTCAGTTTTTTGGGGCAGTCGGCCAGGGCTACCCCACCCTTTTCAGTTTTTTGGGGCAGTCGGCCATGGCTGTCCCACCCTTTTCATTTTTTTGGGGCAGTCGGCCATGGCTGCTCCACCCTTTTCAGTTTTTTGGGACAGTCGGCCATGGCTGCTCCACCCTTTACATTTTTTTGGGGCAGTCGGCCATGGCTGCTCCACCCTTTACATTTTTTGGGGCAGTCGGCCAGGGCTGTCCCACCCTTTTAATTTTTTTGGGGCAGTCGGCCATGGCTGTCCCACCTTTTTCAGTTTTTTGAGGCAGTCGGCCATGGCTGCCCCACCCTTTTCAGTTTTTTGGGGCAGTCGGCCATGGCTGCTCCACCCTTTACATTTTTTTGGGGCAGTCGGCCATGGCTGCTCCACCCTTTTCAGTTTTTTGGGGCAGTCGGATAGAGCTGTCCCACCCTTTTAATTTTTTGGGGCAGTCGGCCATGGCTGTCCCACTTTTTTCAGTTTTTTGGGGCAGTCGGCCATGGCTGCCCCCCCATTTTCAGTTTTTTGGGGCAGTCGGCCATGGCTGCCCTACCCTTTTCAGTTTTTTGGGGCAGTCGGCCATGGCTGCCCCACCCTTTTCAGTTTTTTGAGGCAGTCGGCCATGGCTGTCCCACCCTTTTCAGTTTTTTGGGGCAGTCGGCCATGGCTGCTCCACCCTTTTCAGTTTTTTGGGGCAGTCGGCCATGGCTGCCCCACCCTTTTCAGTTTTTTCGGGCAGTCGGCCAGGGCTGCCCCACCCTTTTCAGTTTTTTGGGGCAGTCGGCCATGGCTGTCCCACCCTTTTAATTTTTTTGGGGCAGTCGGCAATGGCTGCTCCACCCTTTTCAGTTTTTTGGGGCAGTCGGCCATGGCTGCCCCACCCTTTTCAGTTTTTTCGGGCAGTCGGCCAGGGCTGCCCCACCCTTTTCAGTTTTTTGGGGCAGTCGGCCATGGCTGCCCCAACCTTTTCATTTTTTGGGGGCAGTCGGCCATGGCTGCCCGACCCTTTTCATTTTTTTGGGGCAGTCGGCCATGGCTGCTCCACCCTTTTCAGTTTTTTCGGGCAGTCGGCCAGGGCTGCCCCACCCTTTTCAGTTTTTTGGGGCAGTCGGCCAGGGCTACCCCACCCTTTTCAGTTTTTTGGGGCAGTCGGCCATGGCTGTCCCACCCTTTTCATTTTTTTGGGGCAGTCGGCCATGGCTGCTCCACCCTTTTCATTTTTTTGGGGTAGTCGGCCATGGCTGCTCCACCCTTTACATTTTTTTGGGGCAGTCGGCCAGGGCTGTCCCACCCTTTTAATTTTTTTGGGGCAGTCGGCCATGGCTGTCCCACCTTTTTCAGTTTTTTGGGGCAGTCGGCCATGGCTGTCCCATCCTTTTCATTTTTTTGGGGCAGTCGGCCATGGCTGCTCCACCCTTTTCAGTTTTTTGGGGCAGTCGGCCATGGCTGCTCCAGCCTTTTCAGTTTTTTGGGGCAGTCGGCCATGGCTGCTCCAGCCTTTTCAGTTTTTTGGGGCAGTCGGCCAGGGCTGCCCCACCCTTTTCAGTTTTTTGGGGCAGTCGGCCATGGCTGTCCCACCCTTTTAATTTTTTTGGGGCAGTCGGCAATGGCTGCTCCACCCTTTTCAGTTTTTTGGGGCAGTCGGCCATGGCTGCCCCACCCTTTTCAGTTTTTTCGGGCAGTCGGCCAGGGCTGCCCCACCCTTTTCAGTTTTTTGGGGCAGTCGGCCATGGATGTTCCACCCTTTTCATTTTTTTGGGGCAGTCGGCCATGGCTGCCCCACCCTTTTCAGTTTTTTGGGGCAGTCGGCCATGGCTGCCCCACCCTTTTCAGTTTTTTGGGGCAGTCGGCCATGGCTGCCCCACCCTTTTCAGTTTTTTCGGGCAGTCGGCCATGGCTGCCCCACCCTTTTCAGTTTTTTGGGGCAGTCGGCCATGGCTGCCCCTCCCTTTTCAGTTTTTTGGTGCAGTCGGCCATGGCTGCCCCAAACTTTTCATTTTTTTGGGGCAGTCGGCCATGGCTGCTCCACCCTTTTCAGTTTTTTCGGGCAGTCGGCCATGGCTGCCCCACCCTTTTCAGTTTTTTGGGGCAGTCGGCCATGGCTGTCCCACCCTTTTCAGTTTTTTGGGGCAGTCGGCCATGGCTGTCCCACCCTTTTCATTTTTTTGGGGCAGTCGGCCATGGCTGTCCCACCCTTTTCATTTTTTTGGGGCAGTCGGACAGGGCTGCCCCACCCTTTTCAGTTTTTTGGGGCAGACGGCCATGGCTGTCCCACCCTTTTCAGTTTTTTGGGGCAGTCGGCCAGGGCTGTCCCACCCTTTTAATTTTTTGGGGGCAGTCGGCAATGGCTGCTCCACCCTTTTCAGTTTTTTGGGGCGGTCGGCCATGGCTGCCCCACCCTTTTCAGTTTTTTCGGGCAGTCGGCCATGGCTGCCCCACCCTTTTCAGTTTTTTCGGGCAGTCGGCCATGGCTGCCCCACCCTTTTCAGTTTTTTGGGGCAGTCGGCCATGGCTGCCCCACCCTTTTCAGTTTTTTGGTGCAGTCGGCCATGGCTGCCCCAAACTTTTCATTTTTTTGGGGCAGTCGGCCATGGCTGCTCCACCCTTTTCAGTTTTTTCGGGCAGTCGGACAGGGCTGCCCCACCCTTTTCAGTTTTTTGGGGCAGACGGCCATGGCTGTCCCACCCTTTTCAGTTTTTTGGGGCAGTCGGCCATGGCTGCTCCACCCTTTTCAGTTTTTTCGGGCAGTCGGCCAGGGCTGCCCCACCCTTTTCAGTTTTTTGGGGCAGTCGGCCAGGGCTACCCCACCCTTTTCAGTTTTTTGGGGCAGTCGGCCATGGCTGTCCCACCCTTTTCATTTTTTTGGGGCAGTCGGCCATGGCTGCTCCACCCTTTTCATTTTTTTGGGGTAGTCGGCCATGGCTGCTCCACCCTTTACATTTTTTTGGGGCAGTCGGCCAGGGCTGTCCCACCCTTTTAATTTTTTTGGGGCAGTCGGCCATGGCTGTCCCACCTTTTTCAGTTTTTTGGGGCAGTCGGCCATGGCTGTCCCACCCTTTTCATTTTTTTGGGGCAGTCGGCCATGGCTGCTCCACCCTTTTCAGTTTTTTGGGGCAGTCGGCCATGGCTGCTCCAGCCTTTTCAGTTTTTTGGGGCAGTCGGCCATGGCTGCTCCAGCCTTTTCAGTTTTTTGGGGCAGTCGGCCATGGCTGCCACACCCTTTTCAGTTTTTTGAGGCAGTCGGCCATGGCTGTCCCACCCTTTTCATTTTTTTGGGGCAGTCGGCCATGGCTGCTCCACCCTTTTCATTTTTTTGGGGCAGTCGGCCATGGCTGCCCCACCATTTTCAGTTTTTTGGGGCAGTCGGCCATATCTGCCCTACCCTTTTCAGTTTTTTGGGGCAGTCGGCCATGGCTGCCCCACCCTTTTCAGTTTTTTGAGGCAGTCGGCCATGGCTGTCCCACCCTTTTCAGTTTTTTGGGGCAGTCGGCCATGGCTGCTCCACCCTTTTCAGTTTTTTGGGGCAGTCGGCCATGGCTGCCCCACCCTTTTCAGTTTTTTCGGGCAGTCGGCCAGGGCTGCCCCATCCTTTTCAGTTTTTTGGGGCAGTCGGCCATGGCTGTCCCACCCTTTTAATTTTTTGGGGGCAGTCGGCCATGGCTGCTCCACCCTTTTCAGTTTTTTGGGGCAGTCGGCCATGGCTGCTCCACCCTTTTCAGTTTTTTCGGGCAGTCGGCCAGGGCTGCCCCACCCTTTTAAGTTTTTTGGGGCAGTCGGCCACGGCTGTCCCACCCTTTTAATTTTTTTGGGGCAGTCGGCCATGGCTGCCCCACCCTTTTAAGTTTTTTGGGGCAGTCGGCCACGGCTGTCCCACCCTTTTAATTTTTTTGGGGCAGTCGGCAATGGCTGTCCCACCCTTTTCAGTTTTTTGGGGCAGTCGGCCATGGCTGTCCCACCCTTTTCAGTTTTTTGGGGCAGTCGGCCATGGCTGCCCCACCCTTTTCAGTTTTTTCGGGCAGTCGGTCAGGGCTGCCCCACCCTTTTCAGTTTTTTGGGGCTGTCGGCCATGGCTGTCCCACCCTTTTCATTTTTTTGGGGCAGTCGGCCATGGCTGCTCCACCCTTTTCATTTTTTTGGGGCAGTCGGCCAGGTCTGCCCCACCCTTTTCAGTTTTTTGGGGCAGTCGGCCAGGGCTACCCCAAACTTTTCATTTTTTTCGGGCAGTCGGCCATGGCTGTCCCACCCTTTTCATTTTTTTGGGGCAGTCGGCCATGGCTGCTCCACCCTTTTCAGTTTTTTGGGGCAGTCGGCCAGGGCTGCTCCACCCTTTTCAGTTTTTTGGGGCAGTCGGCCAGAGCTGTCCCACCTTTTTCAGTTTTTTGGGGCAGTCGGCAAGGGCTGCCCCACCCTTTTCAGTTTTTTCGGGCAGTCGGCCAGGGCTGCGCCACCCTTTTCAGTTTTTTCGGGCAGTCGGCCAGGTCTGCCCCACCCTTTTCAGTTTTTTGGGGCAGTCGGCCAGGGCTACCCCAAACTTTTCATTTTTTTCGGGCAGTCGGCCATGGCTGTCCCACCCTTTTCATTTTTTTGGGGCAGTCGGCCATGGCTGCTCCACCCTTTTCATTTTTTTGGGGCAGTCGGCCATGGCTGTCCCACCCTTTTCATATTTTTTGGCGCAGTCGTCCATGGCTGCTCCACCCTTTTCAGTTTTTTGGGGCAGTCGGCCAGGGCTGTCCCACCCTTTTCAGTTTTTTGGAGCAGTCGGCCATGGCTCTGCCACCCTTTTCAGTTTTTTGGGGAAGTCGGCCATGGCTGCCCAACCCTTTTCTTCTTTGGGGGGCAGTCGGCCATGGCTGTCCCACCCTTTTCAGTTTTTTGGGGCAGTCGGCCAGGGCTGTCCCACCGTTTTCATTTTTTTGGGGCAGTCGTCCATGGCTGTCCCACCCTTTTCATTTTTTTGGGGCAGTCGGCCATGGCTGCCCCACCCTTTTCAGTTTTTTGGGGCAGTCGGCCATGGCTGCCCCACCCTTTTCAGTTTTTTGGGGCAGTCGGCCATGGCTGCCCCAACCTTTTCAGTTTTTTGGTGCAGTCGGCCATGGCTGCCCCACCCTTTTCACTTTTTTGGGGCAGTCGGCCATGGCTGCCCCACCCTTTTCAGCTTTTTGGGGCAGTCGGCCATGGCTGTCCCACCCTTTTCATCTTTTTGGGGCAGTCGGCCATGGCTGCCCCACCCTTTTCAGTTTTTTCGGGCAGTCGGCCAGGGCTGCCCCACCCTTTTCAGTTTTTTGGGGCAGTCGGCCATGGCTGTCCCACCCTTTTAATTTTTTGGGGGCAGTCGGCCATGGCTGCTCCACCCTTTTCAGTTTTTTGGGGCAGTCGGCCATGGCTGCTCCACCCTTTTCAGTTTTTTCGGGCAGTCGGCCAGGGCTGCCCCACCCTTTTAAGTTTTTTGGGGCAGTCGGCCACGGCTGTCCCACCCTTTTAATTTTTTTGGGGCAGTCGGCCATGGCTGCCCCACCCTTTTAAGTTTTTTGGGGCAGTCGGCCACGGCTGTCCCACCCTTTTAATTTTTTTGGGGCAGTCGGCAATGGCTGTCCCACCCTTTTCAGTTTTTTGGGGCAGTCGGCCATGGCTGTCCCACCCTTTTCAGTTTTTTGGGGCAGTCGGCCATGGCTGCCCCACCCTTTTCAGTTTTTTCGGGCAGTCGGTCAGGGCTGCCCCACCCTTTTCAGTTTTTTGGGGCTGTCGGCCATGGCTGTCCCACCCTTTTCATTTTTTTGGGGCAGTCGGCCATGGCTGCTCCACCCTTTTCATTTTTTTGGGGCAGTCGGCCAGGTCTGCCCCACCCTTTTCAGTTTTTTGGGGCAGTCGGCCAGGGCTACCCCAAACTTTTCATTTTTTTCGGGCAGTCGGCCATGGCTGTCCCACCCTTTTCATTTTTTTGGGGCAGTCGGCCATGGCTGCTCCACCCTTTTCAGTTTTTTGGGGCAGTCGGCCAGGGCTGCTCCACCCTTTTCAGTTTTTTGGGGCAGTCGGCCAGAGCTGTCCCACCTTTTTCAGTTTTTTGGGGCAGTCGGCAAGGGCTGCCCCACCCTTTTCAGTTTTTTCGGGCAGTCGGCCAGGGCTGCGCCACCCTTTTCAGTTTTTTCGGGCAGTCGGCCAGGTCTGCCCCACCCTTTTCAGTTTTTTGGGGCAGTCGGCCAGGGCTACCCCAAACTTTTCATTTTTTTCGGGCAGTCGGCCATGGCTGTCCCACCCTTTTCATTTTTTTGGGGCAGTCGGCCATGGCTGCTCCACCCTTTTCATTTTTTTGGGGCAGTCGGCCATGGCTGTCCCACCCTTTTCATATTTTTTGGCGCAGTCGTCCATGGCTGCCCCACCCTTTTCAGTTTTTTGGGGCAGTCGGCCATGGCTCTGCCACCCTTTTCAGTTTTTTGGGGAAGTCGGCCATGGCTGCCCAACCCTTTTCTTCTTTGGGGGGCAGTCGGCCATGGCTGTCCCACCCTTTTCAGTTTTTTGGGGCAGTCGGCCAGGGCTGTCCCACCGTTTTCATTTTTTTGGGGCAGTCGTCCATGGCTGTCCCACCCTTTTCATTTTTTTGGGGCAGTCGGCCATGGCTGCCCCACCCTTTTCAGTTTTTTGGGGCAGTCGGCCATGGCTGCCCCACCCTTTTCAGTTTTTTGGTGCAGTCGGCCATGGCTGCCCCAAACTTTTCATTTTTTGGGGGCAGTCGGCCATGGCTGCCCCAACCTTTTCATTTTTTTGGGGCAGTCGGCCATGGCTGCTCCACCCTTTTCAGTTTTTTGGGGCAGTCGGCCATGGCTGCTCCACCCTTTTCAGTTTTTTGGGGCAGTCGGCCATGGCTGCCCCACCCTTTTCACTTTTTTGGGGCAGTCGGCCATGGCTGCCCCACCCTTTTCAGCTTTTTGGGGCAGTCGGCCATGGCTGTCCCACCCTTTTCATCTTTTTGGGGCAGTCGGCCATGGCTGCTCCATCCTTTTCAGTTTTTTTGGGGCAGTCGGCCATGGCTGCTCCACCCTTTTCAGTTTTTTCGGGCATTCGGCCAGGGCTGCCCCACCCTTTTCAGTTTTTTGGGGCAGTCGGCCACGGCTGTCCCACCCTTTTAATTTTTTTGGGGCAGTCGGCCATGGCTGCCCCTCCTTTTTCAGTTTTTTGGGGCTGTCGGCCATGGCTGTCCCACCCTTTTCATTTTTTTGGGGCAGTCGGCCATGGCTATCCCACCTTTTTCAGTTTTTTGGGGCAGTCGGCCAGAGCTGTCCCACCCTTTTCAGTTTTTTGGGGCAGTCGGCCATGGCTGTCCCACCTTTTTCAGTTTTTTGGGGCAGTCGGCCATGGCTGCCCCACCATTTTCAGTTTTTTCGGGCAGTCGGCCATGGCTGCCCCACCCTTTTCAGTTTTTTGGGGCAGTCGGCCATGGCTGCTCCACCCTTTTCAGTTTTTTCGGGCAGTCGGCCAGGGCTGCCCCACCCTTTTAAGTTTTTTGGGGCAGTCGGCCACGGCTGTCCCACCCTTTTAATTTTTTTGGGGCAGTCGGCAATGGCTGTCCCACCCTTTTCAGTTTTTTGGGGCAGTCGGCCATGGCTGCCCCACCCTTTTCAGTTTTTTCGGGCAGTCGGTCAGGGCTGCCCCACCCTTTTCAGTTTTTTGGGGCTGTCGGCCATGGCTGTCCCACCCTTTTCAGTTTTTTGGTGCAGTCGGCCATGGCTGCCCCAAACTTTTCATTTTTTGGGGGCAGTCGGCCATGGCTGCCCCAACCTTTTCATTTTTTTGGGGCAGTCGGCCATGGCTGCTCCACCCTTTTCAGTTTTTTGGGGCAGTCGGCCATGGCTGCTCCACCCTTTTCAGTTTTTTGGGGCAGTCGGCCATGGCTGCCCCACCCTTTTCACTTTTTTGGGGCAGTCGGCCATGGCTGCCCCACCCTTTTCAGCTTTTTGGGGCAGTCGGCCACGGCTGTCCCACCCTTTTAATTTTTTTGGGGCAGTCGGCAATGGCTGTCCCACCCTTTTCAGTTTTATGGGGCAGTCGGCCATGGCTGCCCCACCCTTTTCAGTTTTTTCGGGCAGTCGGTCAGGGCTGTCCCACCCTTTTCATTTTTTGGGGCAGTCGGCCATGGCTGCCCCACCCTTTTCATTTTTTGGCGCAGTCGGCCATGGCTGCCCCACCCTTTTCTTTTTTGGGGGGCAGTCGGCCATGGCTGCCCCTCCTTTTTCAGTTTTTTGGGGCAGTCGGCCATGGCTGCCCCACCCTTTTCAGTTTTTTCGGGCAGTCGGTCAGGGCTGTCCCACCCTTTTCAGTTTTTTCGGGCAGTCGGTCAGGGCTGTCCCACCCTTTTCATTTTTTGGGGCAGTCGGCCATGGCTGCCCCACCCTTTTCATTTTTTGGGGCAGTCGGCCATGGCTGCCCCACCCTTTTCATTTTTTGGCGCAGTCGGCCATGGCTGCCCCACCCTTTTCTTTTTTGGGGGGCAGTCGGCCATGGCTGCCCCTCCTTTTTCAGTTTTTTGGGGCAGTCGGCCATGGCTGCCCCACCCTTTTCAGTTTTTTCGGGCAGTCGGTCAGGGCTGTCCCACCCTTTTCATTTTTTGGGGCAGTCGGCCATGGCTGCCCCACCCTTTTCAGTTTTTTCGGGCAGTCGGTCAGGGCTGTCCCACCCTTTTCATTTTTTGGGGCAGTCGGCCATGGCTACCCCACCCTTTTCATTTTTTGGCGCAGTCGGCCATGGCTGCCCCACCCTTTTCTTTTTTGGGGGGCAGTCGGCCATGGCTGCCCCTCCTTTTTCAGTTTTTTGGGGCAGTCGGCCATGGCTGCCCCACCCTTTTCAGTTTTTTGGGGCAGTCGGCCAGGGCTGTCCCACCCTTTTCAGTTTTTTGGAGCAGTCGGCCATGGCTCTGCCACCCTTTTCATTTTTTTGGGGAAGTCGGCCATGGCTGCCCAACCCTTTTCTTCTTTGGGGGGCAGTCGGCCATGGCTGTCCCACCCTTTTCAGTTTTTTGGGGCAGTCGGCCAGGGCTGTCCCACCGTTTTCATTTTTTTGGGGCAGTCGTCCATGGCTGTCCCACCCTTTTCATTTTTTTGGGGCAGTCGGCCATGGCTGTCCCACCCTTTTCAGTTTTTTGGGGCAGTCGGCCATGGCTGCCCCACCCTTTTCAGTTTTTTGGGGCAGTCGGCCATGGCTGCCCCACCCTTTTCAGTTTTTTTCGGGCAGTCGGCCATGGCTGTCCCACCCTTTTCATTTTTTTGGGGCAGTCGGCCATGGCTGTCCCACCCTTTTCATTTTTTGGGGCAGTCGGCCATGGCTGCCCCACCCTTTTCATTTTTTGGCGCAGTCGGCCATGGCTGCCCCACCCTTTTCTTTTTTGGGGGGCAGTCGGCCATGGCTGCCCCTCCTTTTTCAGTTTTTTGGGGCAGTCGGCCATGGCTGTCCCACCCTTTTCAGTTTTTTGGGGCATTCGGCTATGGCTGCCCCACCCTTTTCATTTTTTGGCGTAGTCGGCCATGGCTGCCCCACCCTTTTCATTTTTTGGGGCAGTCGGCCATGGCTGTCCCACCCTTTTCAGTTTTTTGGGGCAGTCGGCCATGGCTGCCCCACCCTTTTCTTTTTTGGGGGGCAGTCGGCCATGGCTGCCCCTCCTTTTTCAGTTTTTTGGGGCTGTCGGCCATGGCTGTCCCACCCTTTTCATTTTTTTGGGGCAGTCGGCCATGGCTATCCCACCTTTTTCAGTTTTTTGGGGCAGTCGGCCATGGCTGTCCCACCTTTTTCAGTTTTTTGGGGCAGTCGGCCATGGCTGCCCAATCCTTTTCACTTTTTTGGGGCAGTCGGCCATGGCTGTCCCACCCTTTTCATTTTTTTGGGGCAGTCGGCCATGGCTGTCCCACCCTTTTCATATTTTTTGGCGCAGTCGTCCATGGCTGCCCCACCCTTTTCAGTTTTTTGGGGCAGTCGGCCAGGGCTGTCCCACCCTTTTCAGTTTTTTGGAGCAGTCGGCCATGGCTCTGCCACCCTTTTCAGTTTTTTGGGGAAGTCGGCCATGGCTGCCCAACCCTTTTCTTCTTTGGGGGGCAGTCGGCCATGGCTGTCCCACCCTTTTCAGTTTTTTGGGGCAGTCGGCCAGGGCTGTCCCACCGTTTTCATTTTTTTGGGGCAGTCGTCCATGGCTGTCCCACCCTTTTCAGTTTTTTGGGGCAGTCGGCCAGGGCTGTCCCACCGTTTTCATTTTTTTGGGGCAGTCGGCCATGGCTGTCCCACCCTTTTCAGTTTTTTGGGGCAGTCGGCCATGGCTGCCCCACCCTTTTCAGTGTTTTGGGGCAGTCGGCCATGGCTGTCCCACCCTTTTCTTTTTTTTGGAAAGTCGGCCATGGCTGCCCCACCCTTTTCAGTTTTTTGGGGCAGTCGGCCAAGGCTGCCCCACCCTTTTTGTTTTTTTGGTCAGTCGGCCATGGCTGTCCCACCCTTTTCTTTTTTTTGGGAAAGTCGGCCATGGCTGCCCCACCCTTTTCAGTTTTTTGGGGCAGTCGGCCATGGCTGCCCCACCCTTTTCAGTTTTTTTCGGGCAGTCGGCCATGGCTGTCCCACCCTTTTCATTTTTTTGGGGCAGTCGGCCATGGCTGTCCCACCCTTTTCATTTTTTGGGGCAGTCGGCCATGGCTGCCCCACCCCTTTCAGTTTTTTTGGGCAGTCGGCCATGGCTGTCCCACCCTTTTCATTTTTTGGGGGCAGTCGGCCATGGCTGCCCCACCCTTTTCATTTTTTTGGGGCCGTCGGCCATGGCTGTCCCACCCTTTTCAGTTTTTTGGGGCAGTCGGCCATGGCTGCCCCAACCTTTTCTTTTTTTGGGGGCAGTTGGCCATTGCTACCCCTCCTTTTTCAGTTTTTTGGGGCAGTCGGCCATGGCTGTCCCACCCTTTTCATTTTTTGGGGCAGTCGGCCATGGCTGTCCCACCCTTTTCATTTTTTTGGGGCAGTCGGCCATGGCTGTCCCACCCTTTTCAATTTTTTTGGGGCAGTCGGCCATGGCTGCCCCACCCTTTTCAGTTTTTTTGGGGCAGTCGGCCATGGCTGTCCCAACCTTTTCATTTTTTTGGGGCAGTCGGCCATGGCTGTCCCACCCTTTTCAGTTTTTTGGGGCAGTCGGCCATGGCTGCCCCACCCTTTTCAGTTTTTTTGGGCAGTCGGCCATGGCTGTCCCACCCTTTTCTTTTTTTCGGGAAAGTCGGCCATGGCTGCCCCACCCTTTTCATTTTTTTGGGGCAGTCGGCCATGGCTGCCCCACCCTTTTCATTTTTTTGGGGCAGTCGGCCATGGCTGTTCAACCCTTTTCCGTTTTTTGGGCAGTCGTCCATGGCTGCTCCACCCTTTTCACTTTTTTGGGGCAGTCGGCCATGGCTGTCCCACCCTTTTCAGTTTTTTGGGGCAGTCGGCCAGGGCAGTGCTGTCCCACCCTTTTCAGTTTTTTGGGGCAGTCGGCCATGGCTGCCCCACCCTTTTCATTTTTTGGCGCAGTCGGCCATGGCTGCCCCACCCTTTTCATTTTTTGGGGCAGTCGGCCATGGCTGTCCCACCCTTTTCAGTTTTTTGGGGCAGTCGGCCATGGCTGCCCCACCCTTTTCTTTTTTGGGGGGCAGTCGGCCATGGCTGCCCCTCCTTTTTCAGTTTTTTGGGGCAGTCGGCCATGGCTGTCCCACCCTTTTCATTTTTTGGGGCAGTCGGCCATGGCTGCCCCACCCTTTTCATTTTTTTGGGGCCGTCGGCCATGGCTGTCCCACTCTTTTCAGTTTTTTGGGGCAGTCGGCCATGGCTGCCCCACCCTTTTCAGTTTTTTGGGATCAGTCGGCCATGGCTGCCCCACCCTTTTCATTTTTTGGGGGGCAGTCGGCCATGGCTGCCCCACCCTTTTCATTTTTTTCGGGCAGTCGGTCAGGGTTGCCCCACCCTTTTCAGTTTTTTGGGGCAGTCGGCCATGGTTGCCCCACCCTTTTCACTTTTTTGGGGCAGTCGGCCATGGCTGTCTCACCCTTTTTAATATTTCCTTTTTTAAAATAATTGGTTAAAAGGTTTCCATAAACGTAAAATCATATGAAAATATATTATAATAAATTGTTTATATAATTATTAAACATTTAAAGATATTTATATTTTTTAATAAAGAAGCTTTTATATAGAATAAAATTATTAACAAACATCCTTTTTTAATTTTTTGTATTAAGTAATCTTCGGAAACATTGCATAATGTTATTTAACAAAATGCATCCGCTCAGAAGAGGAATTTATAAGAGAACGAGAAGAGCTATTAAAAGAAATCGTAGATGTTTGATATAAAAAAAACAATAACGTTAATGATTGTTTAATGTATTTTTTAACCTGTGAAATGTTATAAAATTTTTGAATAGAAAGTCACTGTGGGTGAAAACGTTTCATTTGTAAATATTCTTATTGGAATGTTTTCAGAGAGAATTTGGGATTTAAGACAATCAATAAGAATTTAAACATGATTGTATTTAAAACAAATAACGCAAATACTTGAACGGTATGAAGCTAAAAAGTAATAACTGTATTTTATTATTAATTTTTCATTCCAGACACTTTTATTATTTCCTTTAATGAATCATTTTACAGAGGTAAATTTCAAAATATCCATTATATGTAGCATTAGTATACATCGTAATTAAAGTGGGTATTATAAATACTATCTAATATTATAAATAAAATATTAATAATTATAATTAACGTATTTGTTGTTCTATTTTATGTTTATCGTCGGAATTTTTATTAGGTAGATGTGTCTATGATGGACAGCCTTCCAGTTATGGATATCCCCTTAATGTTTTTTTTTTGTTTATTAATATACTAATAAATATTTAGCTTTAATTTTTTTTTATAATTCCTTTTTGCATGTTTTAATAATATTTTAATATTCACAGAAGACAGTATGTGAAGACAGTTTGCGAATATTTTTTGATTTGTGACAAATTTGTCACTAACTTTGTGACAGTGGCAGCATTGTCAATATTATGAAGTCCAACTGGGACACAATTATACAGTTATGAATATTGTTATGTAGTGTAAAATCACTTACATCTATAATTTTATTATACTTTGGCGATACATCTCAATTAAAACTTAGGAGCTGCTATAAAAAGAATGTACCAAAAGAAAGTTATTGAATCAAAATGTAATGCTATGCAGACTTTAATCTTCGTTACATATTTTTTTCTGTTTGAATAAATGAGAATATTTAGGGCAATTGAATATTCGATTTATTACAATTATTTTAAATTTAGCAATTTGTTTTTCTAATAAGCATTAAAATTAAAAAGAAAAAAAACTCTTCCTTTAAGTTACAACATTAGCCACAGAAAAAGACCCGGATGATAATGTAAAGTCTGTGGGAGCGTTCTTTTCAAATATCTCGCTCAAATTTTAATATTTTTACATGATTTTTTTCATAAGATAGCTGAAGGCGATCCACAACCAGCCTAGTTTTTACTTTTTCAATTTTGGTTTCAGATAATAAAAAAAAATATTTTAAATTTCAAAACCGGTTTAAACCGGTTCTGATATTGAAACTATCATAATATAAAAAATATATAAGCAAAATTTAAAAAGTAAAAAATAGGCCGGTTGTAGATCGTCCTCAGCTATCCTATGCAAAAAATCATGCAAAAATATTAAATTTTGAGCGAGATATTTGAAAAGAACGCTTCCACAGACTTTACATTATCATCCGGTTCTTTTTCTGTGACTAGTGACCTTAAAGGAAGTGTTTTTAGGGTAATTTTAATGCTTATTGGAAAAACAAATTGCTAAATTTCAAATGATTGTGATAGATCGAATATTCAATTGTCTTAAATATTCTCATTTATTGCAACAGAAAAAAATGGGTCAAAGATTAAAGTCTGCATGGCATTACATTTTGATTCAGTGACTTTGTTTTGGTACATTCTTTTTATAGCAGCTCCCAAGTTTTAATTGAGATGTATCGCCAAAGTATAATAAAATTATAGATGTAAGGGATTTTACTCTGTATAACATTGTTCATAACTGTATAATTGTGTCCCAGTGTAACTTCACAACATTGACAGTGCTGCCACCGTCACAAAGTTAGTGACAAATTTGTCCCAAATCAAAAAATAATCGCAAACTGTCTTCACAACCTTGTCACTATCGTCACAGAATAGTCACAGTTTTAATGACAATTTTGTCACAAATGACACATTTTTCACATTTTGGTCACATTGTGACGTCACAAACGAGCTCTAAAACGGCCATAACGACTTCACATTTTAGTCACAGTAACTTCACATCGACGTCACGTGACGTCACATCGACGGTCACAAAGTCACAATGTGACTTCACAACGACGTAACCGTGACGTCACCAGTGTTGGGCACGCTCACAAAAATAACGAACTAATTCAAACTCACGTTCAGTTTCTTAAAAATGATTTAAGTTCACGTTCAAAATCAAAATTTTTCAAACGAACGCGTTCAGTTCAAACTCATTTATAAAAGTGAACGAAGTTCACTAAAAACTCACTTTTTTTTTTTTTTTTTTTTTTTTTTTTCTTTTGTATTAAAATTTTATTGTATACAAAATTTTGTGTACTAATCTTTTGGTTATTCAATATAAGGATCTTCAGGGAACCGACTCAATTTTCCTTCTTGATACTCTGTCCGAGATAGGCTTCGGGATTACTTTTTTTTCTAGAAATCGGGACAGAGATGAGCCGGGATCTGGATTTATATTCCGGCCCAAGTCAGGGCTGGCCTGTATTCTACTTGGGGGTATGAACAGGTAGAAATTTTAAGTTCCAATACCAACCAAGCCCATATGAAAATCATTGGACCGACAAGATTCTGATCTGTCCAATGAAAATATCAGTAAAATTTAACCAAGCAATAGCGATTTTTATGCCGTTTTCAATATTGCACCACATAAAAGTGTATGAAGTTAGTTCTAGAACTGAACTAAATTTTTTGTATATCATTATTTTTCGGTAAGGCAAACAGGTCCTCCCTGAATTTGAAAAAAAAATCTGCCTATCATTCTATTGTTCATCGGCTCGTGCAGAGACGGAATTTTTTTTTTACTCCAATTAATTGATTGAAGCAGAAATTTAATAGGAAAATCAAAGTTGGTATGGTATTGAATTAAAATTATTAAAGCATTAAAATGAGTAACTATTTTTTTAAATTTTTAAAATGTATGTATGAGATAGAAGAAAGTTTTCGGATTGGCACATCCAACTAGTTATTTATTTATTTCTTTTTTATGCTTGTAAATTTCTTGAACATAAGGAATTCTCATGCATGCTCATACATATAATATATGTGAATCTAGGAAAAAAAAGTGACCGGATAAAATGTGACAAGAAATTGATTATGGGGATTTATTATAAATTTTGGGGATTCATTGTTTAAATATGAAAGGGGGATTGGGGGGAGCTCATAATTTAGGTAAATGGGTTTTTCATACTGAATTAACTGTTTTGGTTCAAATTTTGGATATACGTTCATCCTGAAAAGACGCTTACCTGATTAGTTTAGGGAAAGGACCATTACCCCCCCCCCCCCCCCCCATCCGCCCTAAATTAGATAAATGGGTTTTTAAGCAGATATATTCAACGTGTGTCAATTTTTTTATATAGGTTCTTCCTGATAAGGCTTATATGTAGTAATATAATGCCTGAAGAGATTTAGGAGTTTAATGTTTAAGCATAGAGGGGGGAACGGTGGAATAGCCTCTCTTAAATTAAGGTAATAGCTTTTTACGCAGAATTATCCGATTTGCTTGGATTTTTGGACATAGGTTCATTATGATAAGACCTATCTCTGATCAGTTATGGGTTTTTTTGCTTATCTCTCCTCAAATTAGATAAATCGTTTTTTATGCAGAATTATCCAATGAATTTCTAATTTTAAATGTAAGTTCTTTTTGATAAATTGAATCACTGAATAGTTTTAAGAGTTTAATGGCTAAGTATAGAAGAGGAGTAAAATACAATCCCCCTTAAATTAAATAAATTGCTTTTTACGCAGATTTATCGGATTTGCTTCAATTTTGGATTATAGAATCATTATGATAAGGCGTATCCCTGATTAGATATGGGGTTCTTTTGGTAATTAAAATGGGGTCAGGTGATTATTACCCCCCCCCCCCTTAAATTAGATAAATCGTTTTTTATGCTCACTTGTCCGATTTATTTCATATTTTGGATATATGTTCTTTCTCATAAAGTGAATCCCATAATAGTTTTAAGGGTTTAATGGCTAAGTGTAGAGGGGGGGGGGAACGGAGGATAAAACTCCCTTAAATTAAATAAATGGCTTTTTACGCAGAATTATCTGATTGCTCAAAATTCTGGATGCAAGCTCATTCTGACAAAGCATATTTCTGATTAGTTATGGGGTTATTTTGCTAATTAAAAAGGCAGCGGCCGATTATCTCCCCACTTAAATTAGATAAACTGTTTATTATGCACAATTATCCGATGTATTTCAAATTTCGGATATACGTTCTTCCTAAAAAGTAAATCCTAAATAGTTTTAAAGCTTTAATGGCTAAGTGTAGAGGGAGAGATGGAGGATAACCCCCTTAAATTAAATAAATGGCTTTTTACGCAGAATTATCCGATTCGCTTCAATTTTGGATGTAGGTTCATTATGATAAAGCGAATCCTTGATTAGTTGTGGGTTATCCCCCATTCACTCCTCTATACTTAGCCATTAAACCCTTAAAACTATTCAGGGATTCACTTTAACAGAAAGAACCTATATAAAAAATTTTGAAATACGTCGGATACTAGTCCAAACAAAACAATTTATCTTTTTTAAGGAAAAAGGGATAATCACCCGCTCCGTCTTTTTAATTAGCAAAAGAACCCCATAACTAATAAGGGATACGCCTTATTATAATGAACCTATATCCAAAATTGAAGCAAATTGGATAATTCTGCGCAAAAAGTCATTTAATTTAAGTCGGTTATTCCCCTTTCACCCCTCTATACTTAGCCATTAAACCCTTAAAACTATTCTGGGATTCACTTTATGAAAAGGAACCTATACCCAAAATTTGAAATACATTGGATAAGTGTGCATAAAAAAACAATTTATCTAACTTAAGGGGGGGGGATGGATAATCAGCCACACCCACTTTTTAATTAGCAAAAAAAACCCCATAACTAATTAGAGGTACGTCTTATCATAATGAGCCTATGCCCAAAACTCGAAGCAAATCGGATAATTCTGCGTAAAAAGACATTAATTTATTTTAAGAAAGGTTATCCCCCGTCCCCCCCTTTATACTTAACCATTTAACCCTTTAAACTCCCAAATCTTTTCAAGCATTATATTGCTACATAAGACTTATCAGAAAGAACCTATATCTAAAATTTGATACACGTTGGATAATTCTGCATAAAAACCCATTTACCTAATTTAGGGCGTTTGGGGGAGGGGGTAATGGTCCCTTCCCTAAACTAATCAAGCAAGCGTCTTTTCAGTATGAACGTATATCCAAAATTTGAACCAAAACAGTTAATTCAGCATGAAAAACCCATTTACCTGAATTATGAGCATCCCCTTCCAATCCCCTTTTCAAACTTAACCAATGAATCCCCAAAATCAATAATAAATCCCCAAAATCAATTCCTTGTCACTTTTTTCCGGTAACTTTTTTCCTTGTCACTTTTTTTTCTGGTAACTTTTTTTCCGTGTCACCTTTTTTCCGCTTTTGTAGTTTTTGTCACTTTTTTCCGGTCACTTTTTTCCCGTTTACCAATATATGTATGTATGTGTTTAGCTACGTTTGTACATGTGCATATGTATTATTAATTACATATTTTATAATACATAGCTATTATGCATATCGATTTGCTATCTTTCAATTAGTTGATCAGACTTTGTTAAAAGAACTTTTTTTTTTTTCAAAGATATGTATAAATGTGTATGTGTGTATTTCGTTTGGATATACATAATTCTGCTGAAATGCTAATAAATAAATGACCTCTTCAACAAATGTACATATATATATTAGATATTTTACGTTTTTTTACGATTTTTAACTAAATTTATGTATAAAAAGGATAAAAAACGAGTTTATTGAGTATCAGGGATTCGGTGGTACTAAAAATAATTTCTTTATTTCTCGCAAAATCAAAACGATGATTGTGTAATAATTAGAAAAATATTTAATTATAGTTGATGCATACTGACACAGGCATCTTCTCCTGTATTTTGAACCGGAATTGATGAAATTTTATTTACCCCAGGGGATTTTAGAAAGAAGAAAAAAAATGAAATTTATTGACATGTGTTCTATAGATAGTTATCACACAATTAAGAAAGAGAAAGATTCTTTATTGAAAAAATATTGGCATTTTAGTGGCAGAAATTTATTAATGACTTTTTAAATTTCAAACATTTAATATGAACCAAATTTTAAATTATTTTTTAAAATAATAAATTAAAATAGCGTTATTTGGTTTTAAATAGAAAATGATTTTATGTATGTTTCAGTATAAAATGATTACGAAAAAATTTGCAGTGTGATAGCACAATTTTTGATCTTAGATTCTGTAAGCTCTTCCCTGTGATTCTCGTCGAAATTTTTTATATATTATTATAAAAATAGTAAATACATACAAAGTAAATAATTTATTGCTTTAATTTATTTTTATTGCTTGAAATTTCTGTATTTTTTTAAATATATTATTGAATTCCAAGTTGTATTTTTTAATATTTACTTTCTTTTAAATTAAACAATCAAAATTTTACTACAGAAATACACATATACGTAAATATATCAGGGAAAACTTAAGCACTCTTTTAAGCTTGTTTTATACCTTTCATTAATTTAAAATAAATGAACTATTCTGAGGCGTTTAAATTTCAAAAAATAGCTGACATGCTACAATCTATGAGCCAGTTTTCGTGGTGAAATGAAATGCATAGTTTTCTGAAATTAAATAGGACAATATTCTAAAATCTAATTCTTCACTGTATTCTTCACTGTCATCTTCATAAAATGCATTTGTTTATGATCTGTTATCATTTTTTAGGACTGGTGCTTTTAAAACAGTAGTTTACTTATATTTGTTTATTTTTATTAATTTATAGTACTTGAGATTTCGCTTTATGCTTTTCATTTGTTAAATAGTTTTAAAAATGGCGAAATTGTGAAAAAATAGGAAAGAAAGAAAAAAGAAAGAAAGAAAGTGTAAGGAAAATAACAGAATCTTTAAAAAAAGGGCTGCATTTTTTTTTTTTTTTTTTTTTTTTTTTTTTTTAATAATGAGTTTAAATTGCAGCTTTTTAAATCAAAATCCATGTATTGATTTGTAATCTTTTATTCATATAGGATTTATTTTAAGAATATTCTTGTTTATACTGTAAAACCCATATGTGAATATACGGCAAATTCTCAATATTGTTTCTTTTATTGTTTAAATAGACCATTATCTATTAACTGGGTATGCACGTATGCAGAATTAAAGTGATGGTGCCTTTGTGTGATATAACACAAAAGCAACTTTAATCTTAACATCTTCCCAAAAATCGGACCTCCCAGTTGCTAAGGAAAGCGTCAAAGTGGAAGGGAGCAGAACAATTACGTTTTATAATACCCTGGAAGGACAGAGATAAAAGACAGGCCCGTAGACTGCCTCGCGGCTACACGAACACTTTCTCGATACATACCCTTCCAGACAATACTGACCCGAGTTTTGTTCCTGGGAAAAAATCACCGAAAATAATCAGAATGAATGTAAATCGTTTTCTGTCCCACAATGTGAAAAAGAAAGGAATAGCGTGTAGTTTGGAAGTCAATACAGTCGTCCCCGTTTAAACGAATATTGATGGTTCCAGAAAAAATATTTGATTAAGCGGCTATTTTATTAAACGGAGAAACATAGAAATGTATTATTTAATGCTTAATAAAAAGGTAAAACAACCATTTACAGCATAATTAATAAACAGTATAATAAAATCGTGAAAATAATAATGTAAATTAGTAAAATAAGTACAAATACAAATAAAGTAAGTACGTAATAAATAAATATCAGTACATAAAGCTGTATGATTTGCATTACACTTCGTATACTTCATTGGAATTTCGTTAAAACTTGGCTATTAACACAGACGTTATTAACACAGACTAAAAAACGTCGTTTAAAGTGCTTTATTTAAGTGGAATTTACGCGTTTACTGGAATTACGCTATTTGTGCGTTAGCACACACTGCATAATCATAGCGCATATATGATTATGCAGCTATGATTTGCATAGTCATAACACCATTTATTAACGAAACTTTTGCTGTTTTCGCTAAACCCATTCCAGTGCATATTGACCAATGTTATCAAAATTGGAATTATGTTGCTTCTTTCGATCCTAATTTCCATTTTATCTCTGTTCTCTTTTGATTTTTCTGCATTGCGTTATATATTGGAAACTAACGTCTGAGATATTTTAAAGCCTTTTGTTTCCTAAACTTCCTGGACTTTAATTGGCTTACTATAAGTGAATAAAATATTATCATTTTTTAAATAAATTTTTGTTAATGAATATAATTTTTAATATTCAATTACATTTATTTATACATTTATTTTTAATTTTATTTATGTTCAAGTTTATATATAATTTATATTTATTCATTATTAATTCATTATTTATTTATTATAATTATTAATTATTTTTAATTACTATTATTATTATTATTTATTATATTGTATTAATGTATTAATTATTCTTTATTTAATATCTCATTATTTCTATTAATACTTTCTATTAATATATAATTATTCTTCAACACTGTTAACCGATTTACATAGCTTGAAGGCTTAACCTTTTCGCTACTGGCGATTATTACAGTATTATTAATTATTACAGAATTATTTCTTCTCTCGTTTGACTTCAGAGCGAGATTTTTGTTTTATTGTCATTAGCTCGAATCTTAGAATTCGAAACATATTATTCTTATATCGAAATTTCATTTATATTTGAGTATCATTAATAAAATGGGACAAAACGGATGTACCCATTTGGGTACTCAGGGACTGAAGAGGTTAAAAATGTGAAAAATTCTATATCGAAAATCCTCCTAGGACGGAATCACATAGGAAAGAAAAAAAACCTTATAGTTATATTTATTTTTATACCAGATCTCATGTCTCTTGTGTTATTATATCCATTTTGCACCGACATAGATTTTTTTCCGTTTAAAACAGGTTTCGACATGCGCAGATTCTTATAACCGGTTTTTAAGCACTGTATATCCCTCCCCCTAACACACACACCATAGAAACACAACATGTATTATTCTTTAAAGAAAATTTTAACTGTAGAATAATATTTAAAAATATATGTATTTTCGTCAAAAATTGTAGACCCAAAGATGTTGTTCCCTAAACAAATCCTTATACAAATCAGACAGGGACGGATCAATGCTTTTCATGCAAGCAAGGTTGTGAGACAATGTGAAAAAATTTCGATTTGTGCACACTTCGCTTAAGAATAAGTACAGTTCCAGAAATAAGCCCGGTCCAGTCTGGACCGAGTTTTTAGATAAAGAAAGACCTGGGCACGACCCAAAAAACTAATGATCAGACTCGAACTGCCCCGAGTCCATGTAGACCTCTAAACGGCATTTGAATGGAAATTAGTTGGATGTGCCATTCCCAAAACTTTTTCTATCTCATACATACATTTAAATATTTTTAAAAAATAGTGTCGGACGTTCCTCTCAGTCCGCACAACTTTGAAGAAAGTCCGTGGTAGTTATAGCTGCCACCACCGATATTACTAGGTGATATCGGTCACCCACTGTGAGGATTGTGTAAATGAGCACTGTCGCTGTCAAGTAACTGAATTATCAGTTTATTTAGAATATATGTACACACTAAATACGCTATTTACAATTATATACAATTACAACTCGGATATAGGTGATACGGTTCAACATTAAACTATATACAGTAAAGGTTGGCTGTGTACTATTCCAGTTACACTTTCCACCTCACACTCAATGCACGTTAGATTCACTTTATCGGAGATCAATCTCGAATCTCCCGACACAAGGATACTCGGCCTGCACTTCTCAGCCCAAAGCACTAACACCAGGACGTCTGTGTCCTTTGCTCTCCAGAAACGCACTCCTTACGCTCTACCACACACAGCACCCTCTAGGTACGAAACCCAGGTACGGATTGACTAATCTGAGACAAGCCTTGCTCTTCTCAAATCACTGCTTTCCCCAACATAAACCCCCTTTTGGAGCTCCATCATTGGGCACATTCCACATTCCTTTCTTGATTAGTGACATGTTCCTTGACTGCCGATCATCCGCATACCTCACTGACGGATGGACATGCCTCTCAGCAATCTACTCTTTCTCTTATTCACCACATGCATAGGATTATCTGTCAAGTCCCCTTTCCACAAAGAAGGAATGTCACCTTCGAAATTCTGGTACACAGCCATACAATACGAAATACTGAAATAGAGAAATAGTGGAAATTCCATTCTTTAGCAGAGGTGGTATCAGAACCTGACAAATAGTTACTCATTTTAATGTTTTAATAATTTTACAATAACAATTCAATATCATACCAACTTTGATATTTATCTTAAATTTCTACTTCAGTCAATTAATCGGAGTAAAAACGAATTTCCGTCTCTGCACGAGCCGATGGACTATAGAATGATAGCCAGATTTTTTTTTTTTTCAAATTATGGGAGGACCTACTTGCCTCACCAAAAAATAATCATATACAAAAATTTATTTCAGTTCTAGAACTAACTACTAGAACGTAACGTTCTAGAACGTAAACTTTTAGGTGGTGCAATATTGAAAATGGCATAAATTCGCTATTGCAGTGCCCCCTTCCGGCGGATTTTTTTTTTAATTCAGGGAGGACCAATTAGTCATAGTCATACACTTACACAAAAAATTTGGTTCAATTCGATGCATAACTTCATATACTTTTGGTCGGTCCAATATTGAAAATGGTACAAAAATCGCGATTGCAGCGCCCCCTTCCGACGGATTCTTTTAAAATTCAGGGAGGACCAATTAGCCATAGTCATACACTTACACAAAAAATTTGGTTCAATTCGATGCATAACTTCATATACTTTTGGTCGGTACAATATTGAAAATGGCACAAACACGCGATTGCACTCTGGATGTCTGTGTGCATACCCTTCGAGACAATGCTGGTCTGAGTATTGTGCTTTAGTAATTGCTCCTTTTTGCTAGTTTGGAACTTAGTATTAATTTTACAGAAGAGGAGGGGCTAACTTACCTTATAGCAATTGCGATAGACAAAAAACAGACACAAGAGGGAGATCTTAGAATGGTCCCATTTAATTTTTTAAATACGGAACTCTAAAAAGTACTTATTACAGTTTCCTTTTCATGCTTTTGTTTTTCATTTAAAAAAGGGGGTCATGGGCTGCGTAAATAGGCACATTTATACCAAAGTATTGGTCTTTGCATATGCATTTCTGTATATCCCATTGTAAACTAAATTGATTTTAAAATGAGTCCTTAACTGTATCTAAATATCTGAAATATTAATAACCTTAACACATTTCCACTGATTGGAGGCTTAAAAATATAAAAATTTCTATACTAGTGAATCTTTAAAAAAATACACTTAGAAAAATTCATTGTAGACAGATTCTTTATTAAGAAATTCGCCCTCTTTTACAAATGTGTTATGACTTTTTTTTACACGGATTATTCTATCCATTTTGCACCGAACTAGAAATTGTTTCGTTTAAGACAGGATTTCGTCATATACAGATTTTTGTAGCACCTTTTATAATACTGTTTCCCCCATCCCCTAGCATTGTATATGAACTATTCTTTAAAGAAAAGTTTAATTGTTGAATCATGGTAATTTAACATTAGAATAAACTATGGCTATAGCGGAATCGATCGGTATCTTGAAAATTTTCCGTAGAAGACTCTACTCTGTCTGCGGATTCGCAGAAACTTGAAAATCTTTCCGATTTAGACATATTTCCTCCTTACACAGTCCACCTTGTATATAGAGTTAACTGTATATATCTACTTTCGGCGAAATTGTATACAGCCCAGGTCCGGTTCGGCGCGACCCGAGTCTGCAGAAGAATTAAGACTAGGATACTACCCAGAGAAGTGATATCCAGACTTAACCCGTCCTGAGGCTCGTGAAGGCCTCTAAATGGCATTTGAAAGAGGAAAAAAATGTACTAAGGTCTGGAAAAATTTTAAATAAATTATGAAAAAACTGAACGTAAATTTGAACGTAAATTTCGTTCAAACTCGTCTATTTTTTGAGTTTCCGTTCAGTTCAAACTCGTTTATAAAATAGTGAACGAAGTTCAGTTCAAAGTTCACAAATAGTGAGCGAAACTCGTGAGTTTTCGTTCAGTGAGCGCGTTCATACCCAACACTGGACGTCACCATGTCTTACGGGGAAGTTATCGCGTTTTTTTCGGTTTTCACAAAAACTCTCCTAATTTCCACCCCCTTGGTCCGATTTTGCCCATTAACGAACTCAACCGAGATTTTATGCTCCTTGATTTTATGTAAAAGTTCGAAGAAGATCTGAGTATAATTATAAAAGTTATCGTGTCCAGAAGAAAGTGATATACACCGATAGATAGATAGATAAATAGATAGATAGATAGATAGATAAACTTTTTTACTGATGGTAGTTTTGGGGTGTAGGAGTCATGATCGATCTAGATCTGCAAAAATTTTTCAGAAATTCCAACATGGGAGAAAATGCAATAGGTAGTATTTCGTACGAAATCTACCTAAAAGGTGGAATATCAAGCCTCTGGAATTCACAAGAAATTTCGAAGAAATCTTTCAAACCACACGCACAGAAAGCTATTTAACATTAAAATCTCCTTTGTTATAGTCACTCGAGGAATCAAGAGATAATGGCAATTCTTGCTTAATAACACTCTCAACAATAGCGGGGAAATTTTTCGGCGATCCACAGATTGATCATCACTTCGTTCCATAGTAGATTCCTTTCAAAATCCGAAAATCAGCACTAGCATATTATTAGCTCCTGTCACTTAATCTATCCTGCGCGACATTTATATTGGATGTGACGTTTTAAGGAGAAACTCGAATTATCCTCACTGGTTCCCTTTTTTTAAAACACACAGCCGTAGAAAGCGAGGGGAAAAACAACATAAATAAATAAATGTAGAAGATTCATTAAATTACACATTGACTGCTGCAAGTTAGTTTATTAAACTGTTGTCATATAGAGAGGGAAATGCTCCCTTTGCAAGCCTTCTTGAACCGAAACATCGAAAAAGATATTCCATTATTACTTCAGCAAGCCGTCCTTAACGTACTCATCGAAAAAAAGCAAAGAATTTCTCTCATCGCCTCCATGCTTCCTTCTTAAATCTAAAAACAAACTTCTAGAAAAATCTCTACTGTCTAACCATAATTTTTCCATGTAAACATAATTCATGTCCAACGTCGAGATTTTCATTTCATTCAGAGGATAAATTTTATATTAAAAATATTATTGTTTAACTAATTTATAATCGAATTCAGAATTTCGAATACCCTGCAGACGATATTTTTACAGACGATTAATTTTAAGAGAAAAAGAAAAGAAATTAATTTATTGATAAGCACAATTACCAAACATTGAAAAAGGAAAAAATAAATAAAAATAATGATTTTTTTAAAGGTATGGTTTTGGAATAAATTTAATAAGACTTTCTTAAAAAGGGTTGATAAAAACATAGAAAAAATGAGTTTTATTTGGAATATTAAGAAATAAAGTTTAATTAAGAATATTTTTAATTTAGAGCCATCTTTTTAATTTACGCATATTGGAATAAATGTTTTTTAAGGCAAATTAAGAATGTATATCGTTTCCGTAAAGATTAATATATTAGATCTAGTAACAGGATTTTAATTTAATAAGTTGATCTAAGTACAGAATATTGTTAAAAGAAAATTAATATAGTATAAAGGTTAATTTTGGCGGAAATTTTTTTTAATTTGTAATATATATATGCATATCAACATTTGAACGGAGGATGATTTTGATGCCTGGAGGTCATGATCGGCGAAAATATACCAAAATTTTCCCGGGTTGCTTTCCTGCTGTTACAACTTCATTCCTTGGGAAAAGAAATAATCCCTATGGAGATTTTGTCATGACGTCATCCCGTCCCGAGGGTAATAAAGAATAGAATGTTTTTGGATTCCAGTTTATGCTGAAGATATCGTTATGATCCGGCAAAAGCCGAGAAAAGCTATGATTTATTATATGTTTCTGCAGTTTAGTGTATATATTTTATGTGTTTATGCGTAATAAACTGTATGTGTTCTAAAGAACTGGATTATTTGATGTGTAGATCATGGAATTTGTAATTCGAACGACGGTGACAAACATAAGATTCTTCATGGTGACCGCGAGACCCGATGGAACACGACCTTTGGAATTACAGATTTATTCTTCTTATTATTTGATTTAGGATGATTGGTTCCATGCGATGACTCTGATGTCAGTGCGATCTGATTGAGGTAGGTCCCTTTAATTATTTAATTTGAATTCTATACAAATAATTTTGATAATGGATATAGAACGAACTAAATTAAAAAGAACCGCGTTAAGAGAATTGTTCACTAAATTAACTACAAAAATCGATAATACATTAGAAAATCCAGTTAACTCTTTCCGGCGCACTACTCTTTAAAATTGGAATTTAAAGAAAAAAAATATTAGGCAATCTATTTAGGCCTAGAGGAGTACACAGGTATTGTTTTGTAAAGATTACACTAGCCATTTTAATTATACAGCTGTTGCCGAAGTGGTAACCTCCCATAAGTAAAGCATTGATAAGCGCAGTGAGAAGAGCATTGCTGTGAAGGCGCGTATTACAGTAAAACATTTTACCTATTATTTAAAAACACTAGAGTTTGATCTCTGTGGTGCTGCCATCTAGAACTCATAAGAAAGATTTAAAGTAGCCATTAGAGTAGTTTTTGAAATATTCACGGAGTTTTTGTTTCTCTAAACAGGGGGAACTTTAGGTGTTGCCGACCCGGCAACACTGCGCGTTAAGGGATTAATGAAACTTACTTAGTCGAAGCTAAGATTAAAGACTTACACGATTTAAAAAATCAGTTAGATGAAAAACTTAAAGAATTGAAAGAGTTAAACAGTTCTAATGAATCTGAAATTGAAATTAAAGAACTGAAAAAAGAAATCACAGGTAGTGAATCGGGAAATGGATACAACCTTTAAAACAAAACTAGATAGATGTCTAAAATCTTTAGAAAAGGAACGCAAAACGGAAAGTAACCAACATGATGGAAGGCTACCTGTTCCGCATGAAAACCAAACACTTAACTTAACCCGATTAAACATACCGGTATTTAATGGCGATTGTAGTGAATGGTTAGATTTCTGGAATTCATTTGAAGTAGTGATACATAATAATAAATCCTTAAGTAAGATAGAGAAATTCGCGTATATGAAAACTTATTTAAAAGGAACTGCTTTATCCGCAGTTTCAGGATTTGCTTTAACTAACGAGAATTATGATTCGTCGATTCAGTTACTTAAAAACAGGTTTGGTCGCTTAGACCTAATAACCAGCTCGCATATGAATAAATTGTTATTAATTGAACCAGTTAAGTTAATTTGTAATATTAAGGCTCTCAGGGAAATGTATGATACAACTGAAATTCGAGTTAGATCACTGCAATCGCTAGGCGTAGCTGCCGGAACATAGAGTAATGTACTTTGTTCGTAATATTACAAAAAATTCCCGATGAAATAACTCTTCAATATAATCGACAACGAAATTCAGAAGATCAGTTTGATATAAGTGATTTAATGGAATTTTTAAGGAAAAGAAATTCATTGTCGTGAAACATCACTTTTACTATCAAATCAACAGAGTAGCGGATTAGAAAATTTGAAACAAAAACAAGCGAGTAATAATTCTTACAATCCTACTAATTTTAATAGATCCAGATATTGTAATAATCCGCAAATGAAACCAATGTCTACAACCTCCGCCTTTCTGCCGACTGCCGGGAATAAATGTATTTTTTGTTCCGATAAATCACATTCGGATGAAAATTGTTATTTAAATGTTTCAGGAAGAAAAAAAGTTTTAATGACACAGGGCCGTTGTTTTATTTGTTTTCAACGTCGGCACGTAATAAAAAACTGTTGGAAGAAAAATAATGTGTGTCGCAATTGTAAATTACCTCATAACATTTTAATTTGTGATCAAATCTTAAATCCCCCCTTCCTCAAACGACAAACGTGATGATTTGGCAATAGAAAATAGTTTATTTTGTACAGAGAAAAAAAGTAAACGACAAAAATTCAAGTACAGTTTTTTTGCAAACCTTTTCCGCGTTGGTTGAAAGTGGGTCAAATGAAAGAACATTAATTAGATGTTTGATAGACGGAAGGGCGACGAGAACTTTCATAAAAAAGAAAATTGCTGATTTATTCAATTTAAAAATTATTAACAGAGAATCACTTGTAATTTATCCGTTTGGAAATAAACAATCCGAAAAACAGATATATGATATCATGAATTGGTTCTAAAAAGCAGAATTAATCCCGATCAAAGAAAGAAAATAAATGCAGTTGTCATAAATTCTATTACGTGTGGAGAGGTCGAAGTACCTTCGAATTGGGTGAGACAACTTGCCCTTGAGAAGGAAATTGAGTTGGTTGATCTTGGCACTACAACAGAGATACATTGTTTAATTGGCGCAGATCAAATATGGGAAATTTTAAGTGAAAGAAATTCAAGACTTAGTAATAGATTGGTAGCGACAGATAGCATTTTCGAGTATGTTATTCAAGGTAAGGGAAGAGAATCAAATGCCAAGAAAGTTCACGTTAATCATTTAACAACACATGCGGGTGGAATCAGGACTTTTCGGTCCTGCCATTTCGGTCCCGCCGTCTCGGTCCTGAGACATTTCGGTCCCGAGATACTTCGGTCCCTAGCCATTTCGGTCCCAAGACATTTCGGTCCCTAGCCATTTCGGGCCCAAGACATTTCGGTCCCTTCTCCTGCAAATTGAAATTTTGTGAAATAAGACATAATTTTATAGGAAACATTGCAAAATTTTTAAACTGAAGGTCATAAAATTTTAGTATAATGCGATTATAAGTGACGTATAACTCTTATCCAAAATATTGTAATTCTCACAACTTTTATATGGTAATCCTAAATATTATTGGTAATCCTAATGATAACTGTTAATCCTAATTCTCAAAACAGTTAGTAATTTTAATATAAAAGTCAAATTAATATTTTATTAAATATACAGTCAAGTCTCTATATAACGAAATCCATCGTTCCTGTTAAAAATTCGTTATATAGAGAAATTCGATGTATAGAGAATGATGTTAAAAATCGTATTTAATGTGTAAATTTTGAACAAATATTATTTTTGATCTTTTTAATTAAGAATTTGAAATGTTTAAAAGTAAATATTAACCTAACATTTTATTTCTTAATTATTTAAGAAGTTTCAAAAAAGAAAACAGACATTTATTTGAAAGCTTAGTGAAAATTAAATGAGGAAGACTTGCATTAATTTCAGACGAAGAAATCTGTAATTTTTTTGTTGTTTTGATTTTTAAATTGTTACGTTCTTAAAAAAAAAAAAAAAAAAAAAGCTCAAATTTTAGCAAGGAATGAAAAAATGCAGTTAACATTTTCTTCCATTTGAAGGTCTCTCTTATGTGTCTCTCATTGATTCCTTCCATTGATCTTATATGTGTACAATCCAATTGACTCTATTTTGAGAAGGATGTTGAAAAATGTGTGGGAGGTGGGATGAATTCGTTGGATTTAAAGAACAAGAAGAGAAATAATATTAAAAAAAACTCAGCACTGAACGATAGATCAAAAATAAATGATGGAAAATTGATTCCATATGATTTCGAAGCTTTTTTAAAACTGAATAAATTAAGACCAATTTATGAAAAAATTCGTTATATGGAAATATATATTTCGCTATATAGAGACTGCTTTTAATGTAATCATGCGAAAAGAGGACCGTTCCTACGAAAAATTCGTTATGTAGAGAAATTCGATGTATGGAGTTTCGATATAGAGAGACTCGACTGTATTTATTATTAATAACATGATTAATTTACATAATGAATTTTATTTTAAAATAAACTCAATACCTAATCCATTTTATATTCAATACATCATTATATTTCCTAGTAGTTTTAAACTGAAATTTATCTTTTATTTGTTTATTTATTGTACATTTAAAACTACAGAAATTTAAAAAAATTAGTGTAGTTAAAAATAAATCTAAAATAAGAATTAATTTTTTTTTCTGGGAAAGTAAGAGCGAAAAGGTAATACAAATAAATAAATAAATAAATAAATAAATAAATAAATAAATAAAAGCTTAGTTTTGTCACTTAAAAATTGAAAATAAAATTATTTAAAATATTATGACGTTACATTTTAATATATTTTATTAAATTATATAATATATTTTATATATAATATTTATATTATTATACTATTAATTATATAAAATATTATTATGTAAATAATAAAAAATAATCATCTTATTAGAACGAAATAGGCCAAGTTTCAATAAAATTAACTCACAAAAATTATCTTCATGGCGTGTAAAGAAGAACAAGAAAAGATTTTGAAAATGCAATCAATAAATACTATTATTAATATTTAAAAAAAATGGGGGGGGGGGGGTGCGGAGGCAAATTTCTAAAAACATTTTTTTTTTCAAAGCATGCCCAGTTACGAAATCACTATTGCTTGAGCAATGCTAATAATGGAAAGTAACTTATGAAAACAAATTTATAAGATGCAACTTTGTATTATAAAAATTATAAGAAAAATAAAAAATTTGTTCTTCAATAAATATATCTCATTTCTGAATTATCAAAGGAGAGGGTGTAGATGGGTGATTTGAGGAAATATGTATATATTATAATTTATAACTCTCGAATTGAATTATTAAAGACATTTATTATCAAACTAATTGGAAGGGAAAAAATAAGCACAGTTTTTTTTTTATTATTTAATTAATGCTTATTTAAAGGTTCTAAAAAATGTACATAAACAGCCAAAAAAATATTTATGGCAGTTTATATAAAATACTTTTTAGTTTATATAGTTTATAGAAGTTCATATAAAATACTGATACTAATAATTAATAATAAAATTTAAAATATTTATTCTGATTAAAAATAGTATTACTAAAAACAAAAGACAATATCTCCTAAATTTATGTCACATTGTTTAACCAAACAAAATTTTCAACTCGCTGTGATTTCATTGTCACGAGTTATAAAAGTTTAAATTTATCAGACTCTTATGTTCAACTTTTTAAAAAACTTGGGGGGTGGAGAGAATTAAAAAAAATTAAAAAAGGCTCAAATAATGTTGAACTTATACTAGTGATGGGCGATTCTCGAAAATTTCCTATTCGATAAAAATCGTAATCGTAAAAAAGCACATTCGATAAAGTCATCGATTAATTTCGAGAATCTACAATCGAGAAGTTTTACAATCGATTATTAAAATCTTTGTTATTACATGTGTAAAAAGCATAATTTAGTAAATACTTGGTAACTGAAAACAAATGAATTTAAAAAAACAACAACAAACCAAAAGGATGTTATAATGGATCTGCAATAGTAGAAAAGTCATGTAACGGCGTTCCTTGGTTGCAAAAAGTTGTAAAGTCGCGAGTAACAAAATGGCCAAAGAAAAAATAATCAAAAGCACTCCTAGTGTACAGAACATGAACTAACATTTATTAGTTTTTGTACATCAAATGAGATACGATCTACAGTTCCCCCATTATTAGAAGACTCTCTATTGACATACATTAAACGGACCACCCTTGGAGCAAAGTAGTGCAGGAGCAATGAAAATGCATGAGTAAATGATCATTAGGCTTTCCAACAGTACATCGCATGGTGGGTGTCGGTCAGATTTGTTAAAGAGCTTCCCGAGGGGCAAAGTGAGGGGGGATGAGCGCGGGAGGTATATAAAATAAAATGGTAATTACAGAGCTTTCTAATGATATATCGCGAAAGAGAAATCAACAAAATATATAAAAACACTCCCCTTAGAATTACAACTATTGCAACACCCGGACTACAGTCTGCCCTCACTGTTTGTGAATTTTTCATACATTATAAATTATATATTGGAAGTCTCCTTAAAAAAAAAATCAGATTTGAATTCACAAAAACGAAATGATTTCAAAAAAGTTTGCAAAGCGCTTCTGTAAGGAGGCCAAATTGAGAAAAGAAGAAGAAAGATTCATAATATGAAAGAGTGGTTTGAAAACTTTCCGATAATACGTCATATGACGGGTCCATAAAAAGCTTGAAATTTACTCCTCACTACTCCACTATTTTTTTTCTTCCCTGAATACAGCCGGAAATCACGCACCCTCGCTTTAAAATGTTTATATTTGATAAAATATTTTTACCAAAGGGGTCCATCAAAAAATCACATTTAAAATTAAATTTAATCTCAAAATAGCTACGATTTAAAAAATTCACCCCTCATCGCTCCCCTCCTTCCTGCGGAAATTCGACTCCAGGGGAGAAACGTTCATAATATGAAAGAGTAGTTCGAAAAACATTCCAATAATCAATCACATGAAGGGCCCAAAAATGTTTGGAATTTACTCCTCACCCGCAGGTTTACTTTTTCTTAACAGAATACACCAGGAAATCACGCATCCCCCACTTTAAAATGATTATAATTCGCAATTTTTATTAGAAGGTTGCATCAAGAAACCACTTCTAAAATGATAGTTATTCTCGAAATAGCTACGATTAAAAAAATTCACTCCCCGTCCTGAAATTAAACTGCAAGAAGAGAAAACCCCATAATATGAAAGAGTATTCTGAAACCTTTCTTATGACATATCACATGACGGGTCCAAAAAAAGTTTGAAATTTACTCTTCACCCGTGGTCGTAATGTTACTTTTTCTTCCAAGAATGCACCCGGAAATCGCGCAGTCCCCATTTTAAACTTTTGAATTTATGATATAATATTTACCGGAGCGCTCCTCTGAAAACCACATTTATAATGATATTCATTGTCAAAATATAAATAAATAAATAAAATCACCCTCTTATCGCTCCCCCTCCCTCTCCTGAAATTCAACTCCAGCAATTTCGTAAAATGAAAGAGAGATGCGAAAAAATATAATATATATATATGTATATATATATATAACATGTTGGACCAAAAAAGAGGTTGAAATTTCCATGTGACCTGTGTGTTCACTCATTTTTCCCAGAATATACTTAAAAATGACGCAGCCCCCACTTTAAAATATTTATATTTAATAAGTTATATTTACCGAAGAGTTCCATAAAAAAACTCCACATCTAAAAGGATATTTACTGTCGAAATAGCTACGATTTAAAAAATTCACCCTCTTATCGCTTTCTCCCCCCCCCCCCCTTCTGAAATTCAACCCCAGGAAGCGAAAGATTCATAAAATAAAAAGGAGGTGCCAAAGCATTCCGATGATGCACATATAACATGACGGATTAAAAAAAAAGGTTTGAAATTTACATGTCACCCGTGGGTCACTCATTTTTCCCAAATACACCTAAAAATGATGCAGCTCCCATTTTAAAATCTTTATATTTAATAAAAAATATTTATTGGAGGGTTCCATAAAAAAAACCCACACCAAAAATAACATTTATTGTCGAAATAGCTACGATTTAAAAAATTCACCCCCTCATCGCCCCCCCCTCCCCTCCACCCACCCCTTAAAATTCAACTCCAAAAGTA
Source organism: Maratus speculifer (assembly GCA_964019185.1). NCBI lineage: Eukaryota > Metazoa > Arthropoda > Arachnida > Araneae > Salticidae > Maratus > Maratus speculifer. Next base: position 100,234,721 of record OZ025302.1, read on the forward strand.
GAAAGATTCATAATTTTCATTCCAAGAGCTTTCGCATATACCTCTCATTTCAGCATATCTCATTCCGATAAAATCAGACATCCGAGACAGACAGTCCGAGAAACTTTCTTCGCGATGAAAATTTATCCCGATGGAAATAGGTTGATCGAAGGATAGCGATGAAATTTAACCTTGAAAAAAATGGCGTTTCGAGAAGCTTGTGGTTTTTGATGAAAGCCTTTTTCGATAAGGATGATTTTCATTCTCGGTGACAATGGAGATGAGTAGGTTTATCGAGGAGTTTATCAGAGTTTTTTCGTCGGAACCCACCAATAAATATTATTAAAAAAAAAAAAATCAAAGAGGGGGCTGGAGAACGTATATTTAAAACTGTAGCAATTTATACAATGCCTATCAATTCAAGTATTTTTTTTTTCATCGAATCATTCGGTAAACATTATTTATCAAATGTAAAAAAAATTAAAATGTCTGCTGCAGGAAATTGAGGGCGATAGGGTGGACCGACGGGGGACGGGGGAGGGGTTAATTTTCACTTTTTTAAACCCGTCATATTGTATACCATCTTGAAGATCTCGGATCACTCTTTCATAGTATGATGCTTTCTTACCACCCCCTTCCGAATTTGGTTCCCACGGCGAGGGGGAGGGTCAGTTTTTGAAGCCTTTTGCGTTTTTATCATTTTAGATCGAATTTTTGAATTGAAAACATCCTTAGGCGCATTGGGAAAATTTTTCAGATTGGGAAAAAAACATTGAACAAGTCACATTGTTATCGTAACCTAGGCACATTGTTTTAAAGTTCCCTCTAAGAGGGCCTCTTCCAAAGGTGAGGAGCTTGACCCCCCCCCCCCCCCCAACATACACTTTAAAATATCGCTCACTTTTTTTTCTCTACCGATTTTAACTTAAAAGTTTAAGCTATGTGGCACAATCAGGGCTGTTGCCTCCCCCCCCTATTGGTTATTCACCAACATAATTTTGCTCATTTCTTCACTTCATTTCAAATTTTTAAAGGCTATAACTTTGCTTCTATGAGAGCTACAATGGGGAGAAAAATTATAGCATAGCTAACTTTTCTTCGCCACTCTTTTTGCAGTTTTGTGGTTTTCCCCATAGCACCGGGGTTTCTTTGGAGGGGGGGGGGAGGACAAGGGGGCCATTTTTCATTTTTTGATGTAATATGTTTATTGAAACCTTGTGCTTCATACATTACAAATTTAGCATATAAAAGTTTACCCCTTCATGCTGGGTCACGTTACGGTCCCATAATGGGTTGAAATTTAAATTTCTCAAAGTTTTTCGAAGTTTTCACTAAATCGGCATCTGAAAAGCATCGCGCCAATGTGGTGCGTGTATGACATCTGTATCATATAAATATTGTTCACCATTGCTGGGACTCTGGCCTCCTCTCGCGTGTAGGCGTTAATTTACCGCTGTTACTTGGTCCTTGTATTTCCTGCACAATAAAATATTTCCTGACGATTAAAAAAATACACAAGTAATTATTCAAGATTTCACTTCTGTCGGCACTCCCAAAATGCCACTATATATATATATATATTTATTTATTTATATATATTTACAAAGCTTGCAATAAATAATATTTATACTATATATGGAATTTAGAAAAGCAGGAAGTTGTTGTTTGGCATGCGACCACTTACTGATCTTATATATTCCCCCCACACACACACACACACACACACTTCGTTACGTTGGGGTGGGGGGCAGTTTTCAAAATTTAACTTTCGATTCGAGATTACGTTTTCGGTTGTTCGTTCAATTCGGGATTTTTTTTTTTACAAGTTTTTGCTGTGCGTGCACACCGCGTTTGGTATATGATGGCATATACAACGAGGACCCAGTTCGAGATTTCATATTAGAAGATTGCGTATAAATTAGAGACAACAATGAAAGGAGGGGCTCACTAGCGAGGGAATCCGCCGTGTCTTTATTAACACCGACTCATTCACCTGTAGACGACTCTTAATAAAATTGAATCCTGTATGGTATAAAAGCAATTGCAAACTGGAGTCATCGAGAAAAATTTTACACAATCGAAAGTTATCGAGATGTTCATGCAATCGAGAAAATCGAGAAAAACTTCTCGTTATCGCCCATCACTAACTTATACCATTTAGCAGGCCCACAACAATTAGAATCCGACTTATAAGATAGCGAGCAAAGAAATAACAAGGGACTGAAATGACGAAGGACCAAAATAGCAAGGGACCGAATTTTCTCGGGACCGAAATGTCTTGGGACCGAATTGTCTCGGACCGAAATGTCTCGGGACCGAAATGTCTCGGGACCGAAACGGCAGGACCGAAATGGCGGGACCGAAGTGGCGGGACCAAAATGCCGTGTACCCCATGTGGGTAGTGAACCGCATTATGAAAGAATTAAAGACTTGTGGGAATTGGAATCGATAGGAATTAATGTAAAAAATGATGTTTCACTAACAACTGAAGATATTTTAGAACAATTCACTCAGAATACCACGTATAACGATAAAAGATATGAAACGCGATTGCTTTGAAAAAATGATTTTCCTGAATTAAATAGTAATTATGAAATTGCTACGAAACGTTTATTTAGTTTGAATAATACATTTAAGCGAGATGAAGATTTATATTTGCGATATAAAGATATTATCGAAAATCAGTTAAAAAATAATATTATCGAGGAAATAGATTATTATTCGAATGAAAACAGACAATCATATTTCATGCTCCACCACGGAGTAGTTAACGAATCGAAAGAAACTACTAAACTCTGGGTGTGTTACGATGCCTCTTCTAAGGCAAAGAGGGAAATGTCCCTAAATGATTGTTTAGAGAGCGGCCCAAATTTGAACCCCGATTTGCTTAAAATTACACTGAAATTAAGATATAACCCAATTGCATTTTGCGCGGATATTGAACGAACATTCTTGGAAATAGGTATCGCTGAGCAGGATCGAAATTTTTTGCAATTTTTGTGGGGAAGGGATCAGGGGACAAATTTAGGTTTGGGTCGCAATGATATCAGAGTCCTGCAGTTCACTCGAGCTCTCTTCGGAGTAAAATGCAGCCCATTTATACTTGCTGCAACTATCAGATTACATCTTTTTAAATTTAAAAATAAGTTCAAAGATGTTCCTAAATTACTGAATGAGTTATATGTGGACGATTTTATTAATGGCTGCAAAACAATTAAAAATGCTTTCTCTATTTCTAAAGACGCGATTTACATTATGAATCAAGCATCTATGAACTTAAGAGAATGGATTACTAATTCCCCCACTTTACGAAATATGTGGTTAAAACAACTTTGGGAAATTTGAATTCCCTGGGATGAACCTCTCAAACTCGAATTTCACCATATATTTCAGGAGTGGCTTGACGAAGTCATGAAAACCCAAGCCATGACTATTCCTCGACAATGTTTCGATCACTCTAAATTCGAAAACTTGGAACTGCACTTATTCTCTGATGCAAGCCCCAAGGCTTATGGTTCAGTTGCATATTTTAGAATAAAATATCCTACCAAAATTTCGACAAAATTTGTGATAGTTAAATCACGTGTTGATCCCCTGAAACCAATAACTTTACCCAGGCTTGAATTATTAGGTACTTTAATTTCGGCCAGACTAGCATCTTATCTGAGTAATATTTTTCAATTATTAAGGAGAACGATGTATGTTTGTGGTGTGATCCCCAAATTTGTCTGCATTGGATACGAGGGGCTTCTGAAAACTTAAAACAGTTTGTGTGAAATAGAAATGTTGAAATCAAAGAAAAAACTAACCCTTCCAATTAGCGTTATTGCAGTGGGAAGGAAAATCCGGCTGACAAACTAACTCGCGGTATGCACTCCTTCACTCTCGTAAAGGATGAAGTCTGGCTTTCAGGGCCAGCTTGGTTGCAAATGTCCGAATGATGAACCCTGATGAAACATCAGTTAAACTTAAATCTGATGATGAAATAATGGAACTTAAAAGAGAAGTGAAGGATGTTAAAGTTGTCCTTCAAATTTCGCAGGAACCTAGAGATCCCTTGTTAGATATTAACAAGTATAGTAGCCTTAGTAAAATTCTGAGGGTCACTGCTTACATTATTCGTTTTATTAGAAACTGTAAGTATAAATCTGAGAAAAGTACAGGTCCCATATCTGCAGAAGAATTGGCAGATGCTCTAAATTATTGGATTCACTTCATTCAAAAAACTGAATTTGAAAGGGAATATTTGCAACTGTTGAACAATTCACCTATCAGCAACGATTCAAGACTTTATAGTCTAAATCCCAGTATGACTTCTGATAAGCTTATAGTTCTGGGTAAACGTCTCCAACATTCTAATTTCCAATTTTCGGAACGACATCCTTTAATTACTCCAGGGAACTCAAAATTCACAGAGCTACTAATAATGAGGGAGCATCAAAACTTGTGCCATGCTGGTGCATCAGATACACTTACCCAACTTCGTGAAAAATTCTGGATTCTAAAGGGCAGACAGACAGTTAAATCGTGCCTCAATAAGTGCTTATCTGTAGACGCTACAAGGTAAAACCAGGTAATTAAACTGTAGCTTCATTGCCTGTGGACAGACTTTATGCTGAAAGTGCCTTTGAGATCGTTGGTACGGACTTCGCTGGACCGTTATATACTAAAGATATGAATAAAGTGTAAATTGCCTTATTTACTTGTGCTGTAACTCGTGCACTCCATCTAGAAATTGTGTCCAACTTAAGTACTGAATACTTTTTATTAGCCTTTCGACGATTTATATCAAGAAGAGGACTGTGTAATACTGTTTATTTTGATAACGTCAAATCTTTTTAAAATGCTGATCGTGAAATTCAGAAATTGTATTCAAACTTAACTTCTGAACTTGTACAGAATTATCTTAGTAAAAAAGGCACAACCTGGAAATTTATAGTGGAACGTGCAGCATGGTGGGGTGGATATTGGGAGAGAATCGTTCGAATCACCAAGGGTGCTTTAAGAAAGGTATTGGGACGGGCACTAGTTACTAGGAAAAAACTCGAAATAGTTCTTATTGAAATAGAGGCAATAATAAATTCGCGACCCCTGACTTATCTATATTATAAAGGCTAAACGTATTTGTGCGTAATGCATACGTCATTTTTCGAATGGCAACATTTTCTGATGAAATTTCTCTTTTGCAATTTTCATTACTGCAAATTTTTTTAACTCCTAGACATCGCACATTTTCAATCTTTACACCGCTGTGTAGGGAAAAATATGTGCTTTTAAATGCAATTTGTTCGAAAACCGTATCTTAATTTGTTTTCAAGATATTAATTTTTTTGTAGTTTTAAATTTATTTTTTCTGAAGGTGGCAACTTAAGTACTCCATTTCTGTGCAAAGCACTATAGTCTAAGAGCCCGTGAATGGCAGACCTTCGTTATTTTATAAAAGCTGAAACTTTCTCAGCGCAGTCTTCCAACAGAGATAGGAACGATGGGTAATTATGGAATTTGGATCATGGTGGCTTTGGCAGTGACCAGGGAGCAAAGGTGAAAAAAATACCAACTTACTTTCGTCATTTTATAAAGCGTAATTTTTTGATATTCCCTTTGGAATGATATTAGAAATCACGTCCTCCATTGGCAGACACTTCCTATGGTTCCAACCCCCGGCCGACAAACATGTACGGCGGCTTCTCAATACACTAGAGTCTCTATGTATAACCCGGCCCGAAACATGCATTTTTCTCCTTGGCTCTGAAATTGGCACATAGTTATTTGAGGTTGTTGCATATAATTCTACGGTTGTTGACATTTTGAAAAAAGACCACAATTAAAGAAAAAAAATGTAATTTAACAAATTAGAACGATTATTTGGAAAATGATATTTTCAAGGACTAAAATTTGAAAGTCTTAAAAAGGAATTCTATATATAAACTAATAATAATAATAAGCATCATTTTTAGGATGATCATAACGAGTCATATATTACGTACGCCATGCATTAAACATTAATATTCCTAGACCATAGATAAAAAAAACCAGTAGTTTATGGAATTAATCAGGCTAACTGCCTCCTATTACATGTGATATGGATTAAACATTAATATTCCTGGACCCATCATATAAAAATTTTAAATAAGATTTCAGTTTTACAATTTTTTGAACTGCAAATTTTTAAACTTCTAAACATTACACATTCTAAATTTTTACACCGTTGCATAGAGAAAAAAAAATGCACTTTTAAATGAAATTCGATTGAAATTTTTATGACAACTTGTTTTCAAATTATTATTATAATTTAAAGTTTTTATTACTTTTTTGTCATTGTGGCAACAGAAGTACAATAAAACCCCGATAATTCTTATTAATTGGTACCGGACCCAATCCAGATTATCGAAAATCCGGATTATCCGGAGAATTAGAAAAAAATGTAATAAAATATAACATACTAACAGAAAATCACCTTTATGTTAAACTTTTGAATATTTGCAGACAGTAATAATGTTTACTTTGCTTAATTATTCCGAAAACATGTCAGAAAAAGTTTTTTTTATTTAGAATACGACGATAAAACAAGTTAATGTTACGGAAATTAGCCAATCGCTTCTCAAACTTGGAAAAAAAAAATGACCAAACAGATCCGAATTATCCGGAGATCCGGATTATCGGGGTCCGAATTATCGGGGTTCTACTGTATTCTATTTTTGGACATTAAACATGGACGAACCAGGAAACGAATAAAATGCGGAATTCAACCAATAAAAACATTCAGATATACTTCGGATTTCCCAATTCTCTACCGAGGATAACAACTATTTTCCAAATAACTAAAAATCAGTTATTTATTAACGAGTATTAATGAAAGTTAGCTTCGAATTTTCTCCAAGCTTGAAAACACTTATAGCCAAATATGGAAAAATATCGCCAAATTTGACGACAAAAATTAAGAAATCATAAATATTGCCGATTTGGCTATAGTTTACTAATTTGACGCAATTCTCATTCAAATTCAGCATTTGCGAAATTTCCTTTTATAGGGTTCGTAGCTTTTTATCTTAAAATTTCAGTAAAATATTAATAAGATAAAAATCAAGCATTAAAGAATTTTTATGAACTCATCTAATCGAGTCGTAAAAGAAGCTATATTTAACAAATACAACGAATAAGAAAGCTACTTCCTTCCCCTTTATATGCTAAGCAAATGAAAAAATAAGTACTGTGAGAAAATATCGTTTACATGTAAACAATTTCCTTTTTTTTTTTTTTTTTTTTGAGAATTTTAGAAGTCAGTTTTTATTCAGACTAGGATGCAAATCATGTTTTACAGTGCCAAAATTAACATGGGAAATACTATAAAAAGCAAAATGCAGATGTACATAGTTTTAACTAAAAATATCTGCACATATATATTTTTAAATACTGAAATGTATGGGATTTTCCTTCTTTGCTTTCTCTTTAATGCAGTAACTTTAAATAACTGTCGCCAATTTCAGAGCCAAGGGGAAAAGGGGGAAAATGTATGTTTCGGGCCGGGCTATTACAGAGACTCTAGAGTAGTGATGGCCGATTCTGGAAATTTTGAGAATCGATTAAAATCGATATCGTATAAAACAACATCGATCATAATAAGAATCGATTTCTCAGTTCTAGAATCGTTACTAGAATTGATATTTCGATATTCAGGTTCACACAGAGAAGATCCAAATTACTAATTCCAAAACTTAGACAATCAGCAAGACCGTAATTACCGCCTCCCACCCCCATCACCATTTAGGGATGCATAGAATTAAGCTATCGCAGATTTCAGAGTCGGATAGTAAGAATTTTAAATTATAAAATGATTGTCACTTATGGTTGTCACTTACACAAAAACTTTGACAAATTTGAGAGACACAACTAATAACAACACTAAGTAACTTGACATTAAACCGAGGATAAAGAGTGCCAAGAGCGTGTAACTAGGATGGGGAACAAGGAGTATAGACAAAAAAACTTTTTTTTTCTAATGCCAACCAAATGTTGCACGAGATAGTTTGGAAGAACAAAAAATATGCCCTATTCCCAAGGGGGCAGGTAAACCCCACTCTTGACGGAAGGGCGACCATAGCCCAAATGTATCTTTTGTCGAAGTTTCAAAATGAGGATTAACAATAAAATAGAACGAGAATTGGACATTTTAAAAATTGCATGCATACTTTGAACGGCCCATTTAGTAAAGATTGGCGAGGAAGGAGGGGGGGGGGGGGCGAGGGATTAGAACGGACAAACTTGAAAAAAAACATAATTAACTAATAACCCAAATAACTGAGCTCCTAAACAGAAATATAGTGTTGAATTCATGGGGTGGCCTGCGGGGAACATGCACTCTTTGAAACTATAAAAAGTGCCAATAGCATGTAACTAGGTGGAGAGAGGGGTAGTAACAGAAAAAACGAGGAGATAAAAGCTTTATAACGATATGTTACATGAGATGGTGTGGAAGAAACAAAAAATATGCCCCCCACCCAGGGGGGCAAGGTACATCCAAAACGGACAGATGGGCGACCCCGGCCCAAATGTATCTTTTGTTGAGGTTTCAAAATGTGGATTTATAACAAAATAGAACGAGGATTAGACTTTTTTTAAATCGTAGTCATAATTTGAACGAACCTGTAAGTTAAGATTGGTGAGGAAGGGGGGGGCGGTAGGACGGGCGAACATGAAAAAAAAAAAAATAGTGGCACTCTGAGAGTGTCGATAGAAGTGAAACCTTGAACAATTACGTGTGTATTTTTTGAATCGTTAGGATATATAATTTTGAATCGTCAGGAAATACTTTTAAATGAATAAAAAAGTTTCTATAATATTAAAGAATATATTAATCTCTATTAAAAAAAAAAAAAACCGCGCGATACCATATGTCCAGCTATTGTAGTTAACTCACTATATAACTACTTTCTTACATTTTAAAACGCGATAAATACACCAACCAAAATTAGACCATACTATCGATACCTTAATCCTTATCCAAATAAATCATTTTGTATTAATGCCTGTTACAATATCTGTAGATTACTTTTTGAATTATTCAAATCGGACATTCCATTCAAAAGATATTACGAATTTAAAGATGACAATCTAAAGAAATAATAGCGCTGTGTGTACTCGGTGGGCAATAAGCTTATGGATTACGTGTGCAATCAAACGATTGCGGATTCGAACCCCAGTTTCGCTAATATGTATCAATGTTGTTCTTGTTTTTTTCGAAGAAGTTTGAAAAATTAAAATTTTAACACATTATGGGTCCGTAACGTGACCTGAAATGATGGGAGAAAATTTCGTATGCTAGATTTATAATGTATGAAGCATAAGCTTTGAATAGACATATTGTATCAAGAAATGAGAAAAAACCTCTCTGCCCCCCCCCCAAAAAAAATAAAGGTCCTATAGGGGAAACCGGGAAACTGGAATAGCAAAAAGAACGGCGAGAAATGGTTAGCTATACTAGAATTTTTCTCATCACTGTAACTCCTATAGAAGCAAAGTTATAGCCTTTTAAAGATTGAAATGAAGTGAAGAAATAAGGAAAATTATGTGAGTGATCGACAGGGGGGGAGGGGTCCACAGTTCTGGGGGTGACATGTAGCTTAAACTTTTAAGTTAAAAATGGTAGAGAATTAAATGAGCGAAATTTTAAGGTGTATATTGGGGGAGGGTGCAAGACCCTCCCCCCTCAAAAATTTTTTTGTTTCTTTTGAAGAAACAAAAAAATATGCCCCCCGGCGGGGCGCAGATAAACCCCAAACGGGCGGAAGGGCGACCCTTTATTTATCTTTTGTCAAGGATTTAAAATGTGGATCTAAAATAAAATAGACCGAGAATTGGACATTTTAAAAACTGTATGCATATTTCGAACGGCCCTGTAAGTTAAAACTGACGCGGAAGGGGAGATTAGAAGAGACGAGCGTGAAAAATAAAACATAATAAACTAATACTTCAAATAACTGGACTTCTAAACAAAAATATAACATTTCAACCTAGTGTCGAATTAATGGGGTGGCCCGCAGGGGATTACCCCCCTCCCCCCCAGAAGTTATGAGATTTTATGCTTTTTAATGCACAAATTGCGATTCCCCCTCTCTTACAGAGCTGTAAAACATGATGCTTTCCTCAGGAGTCGCAGAAAAATACCTGCATTCAACACTGATTTAGCGTAGAAAAAGAAAAAAAAAATCGAAATCGAATCTAAAGATCGAAATCGAATCTAGAGATCGACATCGAATCTGAAGATCGACATCGAATCTAAAGATCGACATCGAATCTAAAGATCGATCTTACGGGCAGAATCGATTTTACATTTTTACTTTCTTTTGTAACCTTACAAGAAGAGAGTATTAGATTCGTGAAAATTTTTGACTTCCCGTTTTCGATGGATTTATATATTTTAGAAGGTCTTTAACAGGATTTCATGGTTTTTAAGAAATATCTGTCTGTGTGTGTGTGTTTCCGTCTGTCACTCTGTGAGTCTATATACGACAAAAATTTCTGACCGTTCTATCTCAAGAACAAATGCACGGAATTCCACAAAACTTTAGATTTAGTTTGACCTTGATATAAACTGAATCTAATTAATTTTTGGTGTATATAGTCTAACAGGGGGCGCTGCTATGCTGAATTTTTTGCGATTTGCGCAACAGCTATATCTGAATAACGAATGAACGGATTTTCATAACATTTTAGATCCAGTTAGTCCTTGACATGAATTGATGTTTTTTGCATTTTGATGTATATAGCTTCCCAGATGGCGCTGCTATACTGAATTTTTCACAATTTCCACTCAGCGCCATGTGAAAGGGGGGGGGGCGAAAGGAAGCGATCGTTCTGAGCACGGAAATTTAGGAGGCGCCAAATTTTTACTACTAACATCACTTCTAGCCTATCACAAGAAAAAGTTAATAGGGGGGGGGGGCTAAATTGGAACTTTGAACCGGGCGCAGTTCTCTTTTCGCACGCCCCTGTTTCCATTTTAGCTTTATCTCAAGAACTAATGCACGGACTTTCATAAAAATTTAGATTCAATTAGTCCTTGATATTATTTGATGCTAATTACATTTTGGTGGGAATCGCTTAAGAGATGGCGCGGCTATACTGCATTATTCATGATTAACGCAATAGCGCTTTATCAAGAACGAATTTTCATCAAAATTGAGATTCAGTAAATCTCTGACATAGATTAGTGTTATTTAGTTCTTGGTATAAATTGCCCTACAGGTGGCGCTGATATGCTGCATTTTTTATGATTTCGCAATAGCTGTATCTCGCGCTTTCATGGATTTTCATCAAAATTCAGATTCAACTGGTACCTAATAAAAATTGATCCTGATTAATTTTTGGTGTGCATCACTCAACAAAAAACGCTATTTTGCAGGGGGGGGGGGGGGTTCTCAGGTTTCTTTAATTCTTCTATCTTAGAAACTAATACACTGAAATTTTGGAATTCGCACATCCGTCTATTTTATCTTCGACTTTTGGAGGAAAATGGAAATTATATTCCGTTCAGAGAAATCGATTAAAAATTTTAAAGTATCGATTAAATCGAGTTGGGCGTAGTATCGATTAAATCGATTTAAAAAATCGAAATCGCCCATCACTACTCTAGAGTATTAAAAAGCCGCCGTATATGTCTGTCGGCCGGGGGTTGGAACCATAGGAAGTGTCTGCCAATAGAGGACGTGATTTATAATATCGTTCCAAAGGAAATATCAAAAAATTGCGCTTTATAAAATGACGAAAGTAAGTTGGTATTTTTTACACCTTTGCTCCCTGGTCATTGCCAAAGCCACCATGATCCAAATTTCACAATTAAAAATCGTTCCTATCTCTGTTGGAAGACTGCGCTGAGAAAGTTTCAGCTTTTATAAAATAACGAAGGTCTGCCATCCACGGGCTCTTGCTCTATTACCAACTAGATATAACGGCCTGCGCATTTCGCTAAAAATCGCCGAAAAAATGAAGCTGGATTCAGCTTCAAACTCTGAACCATTTCACTGGATCACGTGGCACAAACCCTGCCCAAATTAGCATTGTATGAGTTGATTTCTGTTCTGAGCACATGGTCATTATTTAAGTTCAGAGTTTGCATGATTGGTCAGAGTAACTTGGGGAAAGTGTTAGAGTCCTCTGGCGAGAAACTTCATACATTAATCTCAAATAAATGGGCCTTATAAATATAGTTGGCCATGGTGCAAAGTAAAGGAAAACAGCCATAAAGTAAAAAGAAGAAATAGAGAGGACTTATGCGTGGTGGCTGGGAGTGGTGCAAAAAATGTAACCCTGAGAAATCTGCTACATTAAGCCCAAACACAACCGCATGTTTTCGCAAAAAAGAAGAAAACTTTCAATGATAAGTCTGTGGAAACTTTTAGTACTGTAATTTTTGTTTATAATAAAATAAAATGCTACTTTAGAATGCGTAAATTTAAGCAGATCATTTTTATTTAGAGAAAAAATGCACGGCTGATGTCAAAGGATTTAGTACCTGTTCAATGTGATTCTTTTTCCCCCTCCCAATTGAATTTTTTCGCGAAGTTAAACAAACAAACAAAAGTGGTCTTGGCAATAATTCCAGGTTTAAAGTTATGTTCGGTTCCCCAAATTTTTGGGCAATTGTTTCAGACATTCAATGATAATTATATTAAAATAACATTGTTCGCTTAATGCAATTTTTTATAAATTTCAAGTTAAACTTGCTAGAGCTGGCGATTTTTTTTTAGTTCTTTTTTATTACCTGTCATTTTACCAAAATTATTTAATTTTTCTTTCTTTTTGAAATACTTATATTTTTTTATGTTATTTATTTTTTACTTTATTTTTAGAACCAGTTTTATTTTCCAAGTATATTTTCAGAAAAGAAAAAAAAGTATATTTTTCACATAGAAAATTGATCTGTGAAACGATGAAAAAGAACGATGTAAATGACGAAATGAGATTTCATAATTCGATAATATCCAATGTTTAATATGTAATTGAAAATTTGGTTTGGCATGATTTGTAAAAATCAAGTTTTGCGCATTTCAAGGTAAATACGGCATCTTCTTTACACGGTGAAGTGACGGAGTTCAATATTTGTGTATTTTAATGTTTAGTCTTTTAATTTGTATTGTGTATTTTAATTTACTAGCAAAAGCCATGCTTTGTTTGGATTCGCGAAGTATTATGCTATCAGATAAATAATTGAAAGTAATAATATTTTTTTTTTTTCAATTACTTTTGCATCTTTTTCATTAAGCAAAAACGTAATTTAAAGTTTCGGCGCATTTTAATTTAAAAATGTATTTCAACCAAATAACTATGAATTTCCTTAGACTCACTGGAAAAAAATACGACTTCTTTGCTACATCGTCACTCCACCGCTTGTATAGAAAGCGGTTACTTCAGGCTAACATGGAACATTCTCAGTGACCAAAAGAGTGATATTCTATAAAAGCGGAGGAGTGACGATGCAGCAAAATAGTAATATTTTTTACAGTGTTGTTTATTTATGATATAAGACTGGTATAAATAAAAATATTTTCGAAGTAGAATTATACAAAATGTTAATTAATTTTATTTGTTTACAATTCTTTTATTGCCACTCCACAAAAACATATAAATAAAAATATTTTCGAAGTAGAATTATACAAAATATTAATTAATTTTATTTGTTTACAATTCTTTTATTGCCTCTTCACAAAAACATATTATAATTCTTTTAAAATTCATAAATATCGTCTGCTTAAATGATTTCACAAAATAAGAATAAATTGTGTATTTGAATTCCTAACACCGAAAAATACTTTTATAATTGAATGTTAATAAGAGAATTTTCACAAATTTTAATTCATTAAAAATATGCTATAATTTTTCTAAAAAAAAAGTATTTTATAAATTTTATAAAAGAAATCATGAAACTAAGTTAAAAGGAATGAGCATAGTTTGAAAATCTGAAAGCAGTTTTTGAGATATTTTGTCAGAATAATGAAAATATATTTTATTTATTTATTTATTTAATGATGATTCTAGCTATAATCACTGACCCCATGATTTAAGTTTTTCTTCTGAAAACGTACATGTTTCACGTTTTATTTGAAAAAATGCGTTCGTAATGGAAAAGCATGTAAAATAAATTAATTAAAATAATAATTCATTGAAAAGTATTTCTATAAAAAAAAACTAATTCTGCAAATCTACAGATCATAATTTATATTTGTGTTTAATTTCAAGTCAAAATACTGCACAGTTTTTTTGTAAAGTGTACGACAAATTGTCATTTGAGTGGCCTAGTAGAGGATTCGCTTCGCTCATCCTAATAAAACGAATTTTAAGTTTGTCATATAGTTAACTTTGAAGCAAACTTTTTCGAAAAAATGTACATGCAATCATTTCTTTAATTTTAACATTTTAGTATGCGTGTAAGATTTTTCGGTACTACTTGGTTATCCCGTCGACCAAAAAACTATCGCCAAATTGTAATATTAAATGCCAATAATGGATGATTTGAATATCATATTCAATGATATTAAACACGATACACATGTTTAAAAGTCATCAAGTGGTTTTTAATACCACTTTTTATTTATATTTTTATTCATTTTTTATTAATTTATTTGTTTTTCCGTTATTTAAAATAAAAATTATGTCAACATATATAACTTGGCTATTAGTTTGGCATTTTTTTTAAGTTGGCGAAAATGGTTGACGGGATAATCAAGTAGTACCGATTTTTCATATGAGCAAAATCTATATTGTAACGAACAAATGTGTCCGTGTGTAGCACTAATGTTATTTTGAAAATGACAACATTTCAGTATAAAATGACTTTTTTGCAATTTTTGTTACTGTAACTTTTTAATCTTCTAAACGTTGCACATTTTTCATTTTTATTTCGTCATATAAGAAAAGAAATCTACTTTCAAATGCAATTTGATTGAAGACTGTATCTCATTTGACTCATTTATTACGAACTTATATTTTTCAAGCATTTTTTTAAAAATCTTTATTACGTGACTCCATCAAGAAATAATGATACACAATTTACTCATAAATCTATAAATATTGTTCGGGATAATTTCCCATTATAAAATTAAAATTGCATGAGTAATAAAATAAAAGAATGGCTTAAAACGCAGATTAAACTACTAATAATTCCAAGTTCAACATGTAATCAAACAACTTAAAATTTTACACGGCCAAATAAGAAAAAAAAATACTTTGAAAATGATTTGAATTTGTTTAAAAACTGTATTTCAATTTACTGATTAGTTGTGGTTAAAAAAATCAGGTGCGAATTATCTTTAAATATATCTCTACCGAGTGAAACTCGATTACGATAGATTAATATATTTGTCCTTAGAAAAATATAAAGAGTTCGGGATTTGTTTCCGGCTAATATACTATAGCAAAATTAAAATTTCCTTTATAAATAATAAAATAAAATAAAATAAAATAATACAAATTTAACAGACATGTAATTAAATTACATGCTCGAAGCATTGAAATGACCAGAAACAAAACTGCTACCGTAACGAAATCTTTGGCTGGCATGCGTCTAATACGGAAATGTGACTTTTGATAAACTTCATAGCTTTATTTGATTCCATAATTAATATTTTTCATTTAACCCTTTAATCTAACCACATTAGCCTAATCATGTTTTTCAGCTATGTAATATTTTAATTCAAAGATCGATTTACTATAATATTGAGATTAACGTTATTTTTTTTAATTTTATAAGATAAAAAAATATGTAAAGTACAATACAATACAAAAATATGTAAAGTATCAAATACAAATCTTCATACCAATACTTTTCACAGTATTTTTTATGAACGAAACATGAATGAAAAAATCCGCAAGACACTTAACCTTTGAGGGAAAAAGCACTTCAATTCTTAGAATTCTGAAATGATCGATTGACACCAGAATTTAAAAACAAATTTGTTTCAAAATATTTAAAAACGTTTCTTCACGTATTTGAGAAAAATAAAATTGCTATTTCAAATTACTGGCGTCAATGTGGCGTTTTGAATTTAAAATTAAGTGGGATAAATTTTATCCCACCCCCTTCAAGGGGTTTAAGGGTTAAAATGCTTTTTTGGAGATAGCAATCTAAAACGCATATTACATGCAGAAAATTCATTAAAGTTTTCAATTTAAAAAATGCTTTTTATCTTTTCTATGTAACCCGGGAAGTCCGGGTTCGATCTACTAGTGTTTATAATGAACCGGATGAACCATTCCCTCTCATTCCGGCCAATTTCCTTACAGGAAAGAGGTTGACTACATTACCTCCCATGGCTGTCAAAGATGATAAAATTATGAAAAGTAATAAAAAATTACTCCTTAAAAGGTATTTGTATCGCGAAACTTTGTTAAATAAATTTTGAAATAGGTGGAAGGGAGAATATCTCCTCCAACTTAAAAATGTACATTTTTCTAAACCAAATGCTGTAAAATGTTTTAATGTAGATGACATAGTTCTAATAGGTGAAGACAAGTTGCCAAGACAGATGTGGAAAATTGAAAAAGCCTTAGAAGTTCATCAGGGGCGCGATGGAAAGGTCAGAAGTTTAACTCTTAAGACTGTCACAGGAATTCTCAAACACGCGGTCCAGATTATATTCCCCATGGAACTCGACTAAAATATCAAAACCTGGTTTTGGTTTGGTTTTTTGTTTATATATTTTTGCCTTTATTTTATTTTGTCATTGTGTTAGCATTATTAGTATTAATTTACTATTGTTGTTGCTTAATTCTATATAATTGAACTGTAAGTGATATTTTATAATTATTAAACTACCAAATTTGATGAATGTATTCATCGGGGCGGGAGGATGTTGCAACTTCATTCCTTGGGAAAAGAAATAATTCCTATCGGGATTTTGTCATGACGTAATCCCGTCCCGAGGGGGGGAAAATAATAGAATGTTTTTGGATTCCAGTTTATGCTGAAGATTTTATTATGATCCGGCAAAAGCCGAGAAAAGCTATGATTTATTATATTTTTGTGCAATTTAGTGTATATATTTTATGTGTTTGTGCGTAATAAACTGTATGTGTTCTAAAGAACTGGATTATTTGATGAGTAGATCATGGAATTTATAATTCGAACGACGACGGTGACAAACACAAGATTCTTCATCTGCAGACGGCTGCAATAGGTAGCTTTTTACTCTTTGTAATGAAAGCTACCTCATAAAGACAAAAGGCATGTTCACCTTTTGATGGACATGCAGAAATGGAAATATTGGCATATAAAGAATCATTTAAGTTTTATGGTAATTTCATTTTTCCTAATATAAATCTACAAAATAATACAAAACAATTACATAGAAAGTTTTATTGAAATATACACATTCATACGCAATATAAAAAAACAGCAGCTATTCGACCTCTTTTGAACGGTTACAACCATGTTATTAAAAGCACACTTGAACATATTAGACAGAAAATAATTTATGATTATATAAAAAGTTTTCTGTAAAAATGGTCGAATGGTTTGACAATTTCTTGCAAATTTTTAACAATGTAATCAAATTTAAATATAGTGACAAAAAAATACTGTACAGCTAAAACGACATATCTTGAACATTCTGACCACAAAAAGGAGATGTGGTTTAATATAATATAATTAAAAACTTCTAAAAGATATTAAATATAATATTGAAAGAAAATTGAAAGCATTGACTGACAACTTTTAAGCCAGCATTTAAAACTCTATTCGCAATGATAGTGCTTTTAGTGCGTTAAACAAAGATAATACTTAAAATTTTTTTAAATGCTTTTTTATGACAAGTTTTTAGAAAGAAAACTGCTGTTTAAAGTTGTAAAAACTATATAAAAATGAAAATTTAGAAGAAATAAAGGTGATAGTTCAACTATTTTTAGTTTAATAAAATTAATAAGCAAGATAAAGAAAAAAACAAAGAAAAGTACTAGAAAACAAAAAATTTTAAATATTCTACATATTTTAGAAGGACAGATTCCTCTAAAGCTTTCAAACAACTAATTATTTAACATTTTTATATTTACACAATTTCAGACTTTTTTTTTTAAATAAAATAATCTCAAATACAAATTTAGAAAACTTTCAAAAATAGAGTTGGATTTTTTTTTTCATTTGCATTAATATATATATTTTTCACTTATAGATATAAACCAAACGGAGAAAAAATATATAGCACTATATGCTCAACTATTTTTAAAATTAAAATAAAATTTTTGCTTATCAGTTAGAAATTCCTGCTTATCAGAATCCTACTAACATATAACTTCTAAAATCTAGTAATAAACTGTAAAATATTATCAATTATCTTATTTAGTAAAAATCATATCTTTAACATGCAATATAAATAAATAAATAAATAAATAAATAAACAAAAATTTTTCAATGTGCATAATAATACTGCTTAAAATGAAAGCTCACCTAAATAATTTGTAATTTTACAATTTTGTTTAAGTAATAAATAAATAAAATATCACAATGAAATAAAAAAAAAATGTGCCTCAGGTAGAAAAAACAAATTCTAATCAAACTGCACAAAATGGCTGTGAAAATATGAATCAAAATCAGCTATATCACAGACTCCAATCATGAAAAAAATTAGTCGTATTATTAAGATTTAAACAATGATTAAGTTTAAATACGTTTTTAGTTTGATAAAGTTTTTCACTTGTCTGTATTTCAAGGTCTATCTCCAAGTTAATTTTATAAAACAGTGTTCGCACACATATGGAAATTTAGGGCATTCTCCAGAAATTTCGCAAAGTAATGGTTAATATGTCCAAAGATAGAATTTTTTTATTAAATAAAACAAATATTATTTACGAAAATTCTGGTAAACAATATTTGAAGCGCACGAACATAATAATATATTTATAAAATATGTATTATAACATATATTATTATATTATTATGACATATTTATAAAATTAAATTAAATTTGGAAAACTTAAAAAAAGAAAAAAAATCTGAAACAAAATTAAAGGAATAATGTTTCTATTAAGGATTTTTAATTTAAATATTATCTTATATTAATTTTTCTTAAAAAAAAAAGAGGAAATGACATTTATTTATTTTAAGCTGAAAATATTTAAAATTATTGAAAAATAATTGGAGTCTCTGAAAATAGTAATTTTTTAAATATTTCCATTAATATTTGGAAGCGATAACTAAATAGAAGAATATATAGAAAACTAGAAATAAATAAATAATTAGTTAGTATTTATTAGTATTAGTAGTTAGTGTTTTTAATAGATAATAAGAATATTATCCTTATTCCTTTATAGCACTATAATCATTCAAGTAATCTACATTTTGTCATATTTTTTAGAAGGGTAGTAGCCAAAATAGGGTCACGGGCAATGAATTCTGCCCATTCTTCCGATTCAAGAATATCACTAACGTTTTGGTTGAAATAATCTTTCGCTCTTCTATTTAGCAATTCTTCGTCATATTTTAAAGAAAATTCTACTAAGTTGCACACATTTTCTGTGCATATGTTTTCTACTAGGTATTTGACACAAAAATTTTTTATTTCATTGCAATTGTACTTATGGGCTATCACATAATGTTCTGTTCCTTTCATAGGGGTGTCTATTTTTAAAACACCCGTGTACAGATAATTAATGTATTCCTCAAAGGTATCTTCGTCACAGTCATCTTCTATCACAATGAGTTTCTTTTCTTTTTCTGTCGTTGGATGTTTAAATGCTAGGCCTAATATTGGTGACCGTGTTGCCAAAATCAGAGAATGGCATTTGATTTCCTTTCTCCTTATTTTTATCGTCACATCACATTTTTCTTGATCATTCAACATTTTTTTAAAATCTTCGCTAAGAAGCTCTAGATCTAAAGGAATAATAATAAATTTATAAGTACTTTAATCATAAGTTGTGGCTATAATGTTTAAGATGAATTTTTAGAGTAAAGAATTGTATTAATTACCGGAAGGGTATAATTATATCTGATTTATCTAAATTTAAAGGAGATTGAGATTGATTGAGACGATATTAAAAACTAGGAAACTCTGCTTCTTCAAAATTTAGTGTCGCACCCGATAAAAAAAAAAAAAAAAAAAAAAAAAAAAAAATGTATATGTAGAACAAAACAGTGTTGGGCAGTATCGAAAATACATGTATTTGAAATAAGTTTGTAATTTGTGTTTTGTATTTTAAACCTTCAATACAAATGTATTTTGACATTATGTATTTTGAAAGGCTTTTTTAATGTATTTTATACTATGTTCAAAATACATTTCTCAGGATTTAAACTATCGCGCGTCTAAACCGCAGTTCTAGATTTTGTCTGTTTTGAAAAGTTTTCGAATACATTTCTCGAAGTTTATATGTTACACATTATTTAAAACTTGGTACGATAATCTCTTTAATAAATTGGACGTTTACTTCTTCTGGAAGCTATTTGCTGACCAGTCACAAAAACTGTTTTTATAATTCATAACATTCAATGAGAATGACAAAATACTGTTGCGTGAAAATTGTTGCATAGGCAGTTGCAGTCTTTTTAAAATATATTAGAAGAGTAACACTGAAAGGAAATTGCATAGGTTCCGTTTTAGAAATGGCAACTAGTTGCCTTTTCTGAAACGAATAGATTCATTTTGAGAATGAAATGCTTTAAGTTAATGACGATAAATAGCTAAAAATATGAATAGTAGCAGAAAAATTTCTGATCGTTTTTGAGATGTTCCGTATTCAAAAGGAATAAAATGAAACATGGAATTTCTTTTCAGAAATTAAACGTTTGCGTTTCAGATGTAAAACGTTTCTCAAAACTTTTACAGCGTAGCTACCACAGAGGCTCCTGAAAATAACTGCCAAATCTCCTAATGAAAACTTACCAAGCCTATTAATTATAATAATACACAATGCACACTATTAGACATGAAATACATTTAATATTCTGTTAATGATAATAAAATTAGTAAGGGCCATTAAGGGAAATTAGTAGCAGTATAAGACAAGATGTTCGATTATAAATTAGAATTTTGGATGGATAAAGCAAACTTCAAAACCTATTTAAAGGTAAGATTTTAGTATTATATCATCATAAATTCGATTTTAACATTATTTCCCCCAGTTCTTAGTAAGCATTCAATCGATATTTTAATATGATTTATGATATTACTTGTACTTTTATAATTGGGATTGAACTGTAATATAAAAGTAGTTCAATTTATTCATAAAGTACTTCAAATGTTTATTAACTGTATTTACATTGACTATGTTAGATATTGGATATGGACGTAGCTCACTTATAGCTAATCGTTTACACGGTGACTTTGCATTTTAAAACATTTTGATTTGGCATTTTTTTTTAGGGTTTCGTTCATCAGACGAGACTTTATTCGTCTCTGTCCTCTGTCTGTCCATCCGACACAGAGTCTGTACACAAAAACTGTATAAATCAGAGACTTCAAATTTTGAGCACTTACTTGCTGCACTCGCCAATACCCCATGGTATGAATAAGCAGTTGCAGACCTTTCAAATGATGTGTCACACGACTGGTGTTGTAAAGAAATTAAAAATGTGCCCCCCTGGGGGGCAGAGTGGGAGGCGTCACAAAAGACATCCATAATATGAATAATCAGCTGCAGACCTCTCAAATGATATGTCACACGTCTGGTGTTGTAAAGAAATTAAAAATGTACCCCCTGGGGGGGCAGAGTGGGGGTGACACACAAGACATCCATAAAATGAATAAACAGTTGCAGACTTTTCAAATGATGTGTCACACAATTGGTGTTGTAAAGAAATTACAAAATGCGCCCCCTCTCAGGGCAGAGGGGGGGGGGGGGTTACACACAACATATCCATAATATGAATAAGCAGTTGCAGACCTCTCAAATGATGTGTCACACAATTGGTGTTGCAAAGAAATTAAAAATGTGCCCCCCTGGGGGGGCAGAGTGGGGGATGACAAACAACACATCCATAATATGAATAAGAAGTTGCAGACCTTTCAAATGATGTGTCACACAACTGGTGTTGTAAAGAAATTAAAAATGTGACCCCCCCCCCCTGGGCAGAGCAGAGTGTGGGGGTGACACACAAGACATCCATAATATGAATAAGCAGTTGCAGACCTTTCAAATCTTGTGTAACACGACTGGTGTTGTAAAGAAATTAAAAATGTGTCCCCCCTGGGGAGCAGAATGGGGGATAACACACAAGACATCCATTATATGAATAAGCAGTTGCAAACCTCTCAAATGATGTATCAAACGACTG
Organism: Maratus speculifer; assembly: GCA_964019185.1. Classification (NCBI taxonomy): domain Eukaryota; kingdom Metazoa; phylum Arthropoda; class Arachnida; order Araneae; family Salticidae; genus Maratus; species Maratus speculifer. The sequence continues at coordinate 100,256,961 of OZ025302.1, forward strand.
GTGTTGTAAAGAAATTAAAAATTTGGCGAAATATTACAGTTATCGCCAAGTTGGCGTCACTTTTAATAACTAATTTTGGTCGCCAAATTTGGCGATATATCGCCAAGTTGGCGACAAACTTGGCGATTGTTGGCAATGGTAACCTTTCCTCTCTTTATGGTAACCCATACGGCGATGCATAGACGGAGCCCTTTCCTGATTGGTCTATTCGACTCATGGAAGGAATGGACAACCCAGATTCGTTAGTTCCGGAAATCTTCCACATCAGCATCATTCCAGGAGTCATTCCTTTTAAGGCGTTTTTTTTTACTATAGAAGGATTTATTTTATTTTATTTTTTTTTTCTTTTTCTTTTTTGTAGTCAAAGTTTTGTTTAAAGCTGCAACAATATAGATAGATTTAATAAGTGTAATCTCAATTGTATTTTGAATCTAAAATAGTTCAAATAGCTGCATGCTTTTCTTAGTAAAACTCTGATAAACAAAATACAAAAATGGTGGTGATGGGGATACTTGACAAATCACTATTCTCACGAAATCACACTGAGATTGGGGATACATGAGCCACGGCTCAACCATCCCCAGTAGGACATTAGACATATGGTTGAAACAAAGAAGGAAAAAAATACGTCCTTATCATATTCACAGATAGATTTATTTATTTATTTTTCTAGATAAAAGGGAGAAGAATTTTATATTTTATTTTTTTTCTTAAAAAAAATGAATTAGAAAAAAAGTGTTGAAAAATGTATACCTTTTTTAATGAAAATATCAATTTTGTTTTTCATTTTAACTAACAAACTAGCCTGTCTAGATAAATATAGGCATAGTTTTCAATTTAACTTTTAACTTAATACATTAAAATAACTTTTTTAAACTGTTTTACAACGTATAATCTCTAATATTTTTAATAGTTAGATCCAGCATATTAAAATATTTATTTTTTATTATAATATATTAAAATTAAACATTGTGTATTGAAATTGTAACCTCTTTTACTTATTGAACATGAAATTTGCTCGAAGAATTGCAGATTCCAAATTTAAATGGCCACCAGCTGAAGATGTTGTTACCATCAATAAAACCCAAGTTGAAATGATCCTTTGACCACCAATTATAACTATAAAAAATGATTGTGTTGTTAGTTTTGTTTTCACAATTGATTTTGAAGGACTTTTTGTATATTGATTTATCATTATGTGAAATATTTGTGCCAAAATAAAGCGAAAAACATTACTTTTGTAGGTATTTTTGCTCAAGTATCCCTTCACCATGGCTCAAGTATACCTCTCACGGGGATACCAGCAATTTGGTAATATTTATATTTATAAAATTGAACTAAAATAAGTAGAACTATGACGATTCTATGATGATTCAGAATCTTTTATGCTTTCTGTAATGAAATTTTGAAAAGGGGTGACTCTCAGGATATAAAAAAAGTTAAATCGCTTTTTTTTTCTTTTTAATCATCCTTCCATTTCAGCGTAGATGCATTTGCAGTCAGGGAGAGGAGGGGGAAGTGTAGTATGTAAAATGCATCTTAAAATATCTCGTGGCTTTCGTAGAAAATTTTTCGGATATGTCAAATATCAAAATATGATTATAACTTAGGGATGATTCGGTTTTCGGAAAAACCAGATCCTGCAATCCTTTTCAACCGAACGCAATCCTGCTCGCATTGCCGGTTTTTACGATGCTTGTAAAAGAAATCTAAAACGAAATATTTTGTAAGGAATTTGTGATAGTCAATAAAGAGATTTCTCTGACACTTGTATTAGTGATTTGCAGTCAAGTTTAGCGTTACATATCAGCCAGGAAATGTTTGGTGAAACCCCCACTTACAATTATTCTCCCCCCCCCCCTTTCCCAAAAGATGAAGTATGAATAAATGTAAAAATGATGTAGAATTATTTTTATTCATTTTATGTTACATATAATTCGCGGCCCCCAGTAGCGGCTCTGGATGAAATCCCACGTTCCTTTATGACTTTTGATTAGTTTGTATACCTGCTTTGCAGTTTCATTTTGGCCACGTTTTATTATTTTAAATCTCTCTGCATACTATAATGCCATACAGGTTAAAAAAAAAAAAGTATTGTGCAATAAACAAAAGTGCATTAGCAAAAAATTAGCCCTTTTTTAGAACCCAAAATTTTCTGTTTTCGTCGATCATCATATTGTATATAAATTAACCTGAAATATTTTAGGATGTGTATTTACTGAAATAAACAGCAAGTTATATAAGTATAAACTAGTCGTTGGGACCCACCGTAATACTTACCCATCATGGATATGCATAATATAATATATAACAATAAAACATGTGAAAACTATTTATACAATGCATTTCAATTTCAAAACAAAATTTAAACGCATATCTAAATATTGTTAATATACATAGTAATGCTCGATTAATGAATGGCTGATGAACCCATTTCGACAAACTATATAAAATGCGAAACTACTCCAGTAGTACCGAACTGCATAAAAGAAACAACCTTATAACTCCAAAAGTAATAATCATATTAACTAGCAGATCACTGCGTTGGATTAAGCGTCTCATTTCCAATTAAAATATATCTCTGAATTGAAATTTAAATGAAATACATGACATACAGGGTCATGAAAAATCGAGGAATAAGGAAAACAGCAATATAAATATCTTGGCAACTAATAATCCGATCGACTTCGTTCTTTATGCAAAATTTGTGTTATTTTATTGTATTATTTTATTGTATTATTTTATTGTATTTTATTTATTACTTTCACTCCTTAAAATAAAAAACTTCGAAACATTTTATGTACCTTTCATCAGAACGAATTTTTCGAGAGTCCGAAAAAAAAATAGTTCCGAATAATCGAGGTTACTGATATTAAATAAGCTTTGTCCCATTCTTACATACTAAGTACATACAAAATTTCAAGTTTCTATCTCAATTTGTTCGTGAGAAAGATCGTTTACACACACACAGACAGACATATAGACAGAGAGACGGACGGCAATTTTTTTTCTAAAAATATGTTCTTCGGAATCTCCACTATCTGAAACGTGTAAATCCAAAAAAAAAAAAAAAAAAAAAAAACGATTTTCAAAGCGTTTGCAAGATTTATCCTATACTACATATGATGTGTAACTAAAAATGTATTTTCCGACTCAGATAAGAAAAACCCTGGACAATTTTGTTGCTTGCTAAGGTTTTGAAATTTGTAGCAGGAGAAATTCGCTAATAGGAGAGACCTATCACAAGTTAACCGATTGAACGCTAGAAAGTTAGGGGATATACCTATATAACGTTATCAAAATTTTGCCTATTTTGGACCCCGTCTTCTTTTCACGATATCATACGTTATCAATCGTCGACCGTTCCTCCCCTTGGTACGATAATAACATTTATCAATGTCTATTTTTTTTTTCATTTTCTTTCTTTCTTTGCTTTCGCAGTAATATGCATTCATATGATTATACAGGGTGGTCATAAAAAAAACTTTGCCGATATACGGAGCTCTAGCGGCCAGTCCGCTCAACCGATCGAGGTGAAATTTCAGATATAGCTATTCAGAGGTATGAGCTCGAGATTCTGTGAACGGCAACAAAATGGCGCTCACGGTTACGGTTATAGTTACACAAACTCGAAAATTTCCAATGGCAACACCCATTTTTTTTATCGCAAAATGCTCAGCGCATGCGAAAACCCTAAAGAGCGTTGGAACCATACGTGTATCGCAAGAAACGGACATGTTATGCACGCACAAAAAACCGTTCTGGGAATCCTCCCCCCCCCCCCCCCCATAGAAAAAACTTAATTGGGGCGCAAGGAGGAAATTTGCATATGACGCAGAGTCAGTACACTAATCTCTGATTACAATACAGATCGGAGAAGCAAAACTTTTATTTTGATTAAACATTTTCCACATGGGTGCCATAATGTGTAATCAAAATAAAATTTTTAGTTTCTCCGATCTGTACAGTCACCGCAAAAAAAATCTTGACATTTGAGATTTTAGACGTTTTGTTGAATATCTAGAAATATACATGAGGAATTATTCTGAAACTTCAGGTGTGTAAACAATATAGCACAGGTCATATATTTTCGTGAAATTTTTTTGCCGAAGTCCCATAGGGGACCGTCAAAAAATTGAAAAAGAATGAATATCTTTTGGATGACCCTGTCAAAACTAATGTAGCAAAAGCATTCCAACTGCAGATTATCATTAAGTGACTTATTGTAATTATGTGTGTTCATTTTTATGCGGATAGCATGTATACCCGTAGAGAAATTAAGGTTTTTATAAAAACAGTCCCAATTTTTTTCAAGATTTTTGCTTATTATTTGCAGAGTTCTTAATATAAAATAAAGTTTTTTCCTGAACTTATGACAAACAATATTATAAATAATACCCTGCAACCAGAATTTAAAAAAAATAATAATTGTATGAATAATGAACAGGTTTACTAAATAAATTTTCATTGCGCATGCGTAAAAGTTATGCAAATTTTGATTGCATATTGTGTTAGCTAAAGGTATGGAGCAACTTTTGTAAAAGTCTCAGAATCGCAGCTTAAAAATGCTGAAAATTATCGCGGATGGAATCTGATGAAAATCCGTTATTTCCAAAAAGACGCAAAAAGATAAGGGGTTGTATCCAAATATAGTAGTGCGCGCAATATAATGTAGTACATACTATCGCGCTCACTACTATATTTGGATACAACCCCTTATCTTTTTGCGTCTTTTTCGAAACAACGGATTTTCATCAGATTCCATCCGCGATAATTTTCAGCATTTTTAAGCTGCGATTCTGAGACTTTTACAAAAGTTGCTCCATACCTTTAGCTAACACAATATGCAATCAAAATTTGCATAACTTTTACGCATGCGCAATGAAAATTTATTTAGTAAACCTGTTCATTATTCATACAATTATTATTTTTTTTAAATTCTGGTTGCAGGGTATTATTTATAATATTGTTTGTCATAAGTTCAGGAAAAAACTTTATTTTATATTAAGAACTCTGCAAATAATAAGCAAAAATCTTGAAAAAAATTGGGACTGTTTTTATAAAAACCTTAATTTCTCTACGGGTATACATGCTATCCGCATAAAAATGAACACACATAATTACAATAAGTCACTTAATGATAATCTGCAGTTGGAATGCTTTTGCTACATTAGTTTTGACAGGGTCATCCAAAAGATATTCATTCTTTTTCAATTTTTTGACGGTCCCCTATGGGACTTCGGCAAAAAAATTTCACGAAAATATATGACCTGTGCTATATTGTTTACACACCTGAAGTTTCAGAATAATTCCTCATGTATATTTCTAGATATTCAACAAAACGTCTAAAATCTCAAATGTCAAGATTTTTTTTGCGGTGACTGTATTGTAATCAGAGATTAGTGTACTGACTCTGCATCATATGCAAATTTCCTCCTTACGCCCCAATCGAGTTTTTTCTACGCGGGGGAGGATTCCCAGAACGGTTTTTTGTGCGTGCATAACATGTCCGTTTCTTGCGATACACGTACGGTTCCAACGCTCTTTAGGGTTTTCGCATGCGTTGAGCATTTTGCGATGAAAAAAAAATGGGTGTTGCCATTGGAAATTTTCCAATTTGTGTAACTATAACCGTAACCGTGAGCGCCATTTTGTTGCCGTTCACAGAATCTCGAGCTCATACCTCTGAATAGCTATATCTGAAATTTCACCTCGATCGGTTGAGCGGACTGGCCGCTAGAGCTCCGTATATCGGCAAAGTTTTTTTATGACCACCCTGTATATTTATTTATTTATTAATAACATTGTTTACAAATTGAAGAAGACAATAAAATATGAATACATGAAGCTAATTTATATAACATATAAAAGTTTTAGTTACTATATTTAATAGTAGCTTATTGTTATATAATGCATTCAACAATAATATTGCCCTCTGCCCAAAAACTGTGAAAGCAGAACTTACTACCAAAACAATGGATAAAATTATTTATCTTTCTTTACTTATAAACACAAATATCATTTATGGTCCTGGATTTGCTCACAACCGAGTAAATGCACACATTGCAGAAGAATAGAAATATCAAATGTTGGCGGCAAATTTTGGAATGGAAGGATTTTATAAGCATTTAATGGTTTTAATAATAGCTTTGAATGCAAAAATAGTAATAAAAGAAAAGCTAACAAACTATTTGAATGTAAGGGAAAAGTTAGTAAAAAAAGAAAAGTTTGTTTGAACCAAAAATGATAACGATATCAAAAAGACCCCCCCCCCCTCTCACCGTAGATATATCTAACGATATCAAGTGCCAGACACCCCTTCCTACTGAAGTGATAACGTTATATATACACAGCCCCTTAGCGAAAAAGAAAATGTTGGACTCTTTTTAAATGACCAGTTACCCTGGATTCAGGTACTTTGGTAAGAGCGTCTCCAGGGTTTTCCTTTTGAGAGCCACACTGCAGTTTGATAAAACTATGGTAAATATTTATTACTTGTGTAAGTGTTTTGCACTTCTTTGTTGTACTTCCTTTTTCTTGGAATGCTCTGTTTCTTTTCTTCTTTTAAACATAGAACAAGCGTTAGGGTCTTATTTGGAAGGAATTCATCTTCTCTCTGCTCCAGTAGTGAAGTGTCAATAAAATCAGGGTAGCAGTGGCTAATCCGAATATTTGTCGCATCTTTTGAACCATATACGGTTCCATCACAGAGCATCAAGCTCAAACAGCATGTCATATGACAAATTGTACCAGGTTTCAGTTCCAGTATAACTGTGTGATTCTTTCTTTGGTTCATGCCGAGAATTTTTAAATTAAAGACGAAGTCTTTAAAGACAAATTCGGGACTTTTTATAAATTTGTCAACAGTGTCTATGTCTAAATTCTGGAAGTCAGGAATTACCCATTCCACTTCTTTCACAGTCTTTAAACTACCAATTACGTGGTCTTCCATTCTTCCAAAGCTAGAAGATTCTGAAATGCAAAAGCATTTGTAAACATTCAACTAAATCTAATCAAGATTAAAAACTAAAAAAAGATTAGTATTTTTCAAAATTTTTATTTTATTTTACTGAGAAATAATATTAATAATGTAAATAAAATAACAGAAAATAATTTATGATAAAAATTAAAAAGAAAAATTTCAAATGAGGAAAATGATGTCATTCAGCAACCACATAAATGGGAATTACAATATTATTACGGATGCCTTTTTCATATTACTAATAACAGTAACTTTTAAAAAACATTTGAAGAGAAAATGACGTCACTATTTAAACATCGCATTTTTACTCATAACGATATTAGGTACTACTCTGTTATTCCGTCAACCAATTTCGCCAAATTATACAAATCGCCAAACTAACAGCCAAATTATACATATTGACATAATTTTTTTTTCAAATAACGAAAAAACAAATAATTAGCAGAATATTAATAAAAATATTAATAAAAAGTCGAAATAAAAATCACTTAATGACACTTTAAACACATGGATCGTATTTAATGTCATTGAATGTGACATTCACGATTATCCATTATTGGCACTTAATCTTATAGTTTGGCGATAATTTTTTGGTCGACAGGATAACCTGGTAGTACCCGATATTACATTTCAATATTTCTTTTCATTATGGACACTGAGATTGAGATTTTACTTTCAGAGGACTTCAGATAGTGAAAATGTCACAATAAAAAGAAAATTAGCCTTTTTTTTTATAAAACTATTTTTTTGTGAGTGCATATAAAATAAAATTTCTGGATTTCGCCGGCACTCAGATTTCAATTTTAACTGAAGATGTGCGAATATTTGCATGCAAAATTGTGACTGGCAAACTTGACATTTAGTTTGTAAACATATTTATTATATTTTGATTCAATAATGTAATTACTTTTGCTTTAAAAAAAAAAAAAAAAAAAAAAAAAAAAAAAAAACAATTCGATCGGGTCTTTTAAACATTTCATATGTCGAATTCGATGGGATTCCACTCGTTTTATTGTTAAATTGCTTTTCCTTTTACTCAGAGTCTATAAGAAAGAAAAAGTCCGTTTTTGATGAATCTAGTCAATGAAGAAGTAGCACGTCAAATTGTATCTCTTTATTATTCCGCAATTCCAATGTCTGAGAGAGAAATGGCTATTCAATTGGGTATTTCACGCCGTTCTGTTTGCTTGATATTGATAAACACAAGAAAAATGAAGTTAGTTCATTGCAATCTAAACGGGGTCGCCCTTCTAAAAAACCTCTATCGATTTTTTTTTTTTTCTAATCGGAGGCGAAACTGAATTCTGCAATAGCAGAATCTACATTCAACTTGTGTTTTTTTATTTACGAAAATGTACTATAATCACGAACGAAAGTATGCAATAAGCTCTTCCGAGTCACTTAAGATTCTTAAAAACGTTTCTTAATTTTTAGAAACCTTAGAAAAGAATTTATCTTTGAAATTTAAAGAAGAATTTATAAAAATAAATTTTTATTAGCAGCATGAAGTTTTAGAAAACATTTCTGAAAAGTTTTTGTAGTCCATTAATCAGTTCTCTCTACCCATAAAACCGGTTTATCAGATGCTTTGAGGCCACAATTAAATGTTTCCATGTTCAACAAACATATTTAACTGAAAAACATAGCAAATTAATAGAAATTAATATTAAAGTTAGGTGAACATTTTTCTGGTACATTTGTATGCACAATTTCAGCTATGCTTATGCAGCTCAAAATATATACACTATATGGGCAAAGCTGAGCGGCCACTTGCAATTTGTTAAATATCCAGAAAAATACATGAGAAATTATTCTGAAACTCTAAGTCTGTAAAAATAACAGTACAGGTCATGAATTTCCGTGAAGATTTTTTCCCGAAACTCCATAAGGGACCATCAACAAATTGAAAAGGAACGAATATCATTTGGATAAAACCTCTTTAAAACTAATATAGCATTCAGTGGCTTGTTGTGAGAAACTGTGTTCATTTTTATGCGGATAGCATTTATACTAGTAGAGAAATTAAGGTTTTTATAAAAACAGTTCCGAATTTTTCCAACAGTGCCAAGTTTTTTTGCTTATAATTTGCAGAGTTCTTAATATAATATAATGTTCTTTTCTGAAAATATGACAAAAAACATTGTACACAATACAGTGTAATTAGAATAAAAAAGTAGTAAAAGTTGTTTGAAAAATGAGCAGATTTACTAAATAATTTTTCACTGCGCATGCGTCAACGATATGAAATTACATTTGCATATTGTGTTAGATAAATGTATGGAGCAACTTTTGTGAAAGTCTCAAAAATATATGTTGAAAATTCTGAAAGTGATGATCGATAGAATAAGCTCAAAATCTGTTGTTCCCAAGTTGAGGCAAAAGAAAAAGAGAAGATTTTTTCCCGAAACTCAGTAGGGGGCCTTCAACAAATTAAAAAAGAATGAATGTCTTTTGGATAACCCTGTCAAAATTAATGTAGCAAATGCGCTCAAACTGTAGATTATGATTAAGTGGCTTATTGTAATAAACTATGTTCATTTTTATGTCAATAGCATGTGTACTCGTAGAAAAATTGGGTTTTTTATAAAAACAGTCCCAAACTTTTCCAAGATTTTTTACTTATAATTATAAATTATTATTTTACTGAGTTCTTAATGTAAAATAATGTACTTTCCTGAAAATATGACAAACATCATTGCACACAGTACCCTGTAATCAGAATTAAAAAATAAAAAAAATGCATGAAAAATGAGTAGGTTTACTAAATAATTTTTCTCTGCGCATGCGACAACGTTATCAAAATTTCATTTGCATAATATGTTAGCTAAATGTATAGAGCAACTTTTGTGAAAGTCTCAAAATCATAGCTTGAAAATTCTGAAAATAATCGTTACTAGAATAAGTTGAAAATCTGTTATTCCCAAAATGAAGCAAGAACAAGAAGGATTGTATCCATATATTCATTGATTAGTATCAATGACACAATATGGGAAGTACTACTACATTTGGATAAAACTCCTCATTTTTAGGTGCGTTCGTAATTATGTAAATACGTAGCACCTATAGTTGTCGTTCAGTCCTCCTTCTGTCCGTCCGCATATAACAACACAAAAACTGCATAACCGAATCGTTTGAAATTTTAAACATATAATTATTACATGATTTTGTCAAGTCATTTCAAATGTCTGTAAGCGTGTAAGAACAGAATGCGTGTAAGAACAGAATATTACACACAAATCTGTGTATTTTGCATGTTACACAACATTTTGTGTATTTCCCTAATACTCAGAAATATGTGCAAAAACTGAATATTAAGCAGTTATATGTGTAAAAGTATTGCACAGAAATATGTGCAAAAAATTAATATTACACAGAAATATGTGTAAAAATATTACACAGAAATATGTGTATTGCCCAGCAATTTACTCATTGAAGCGTGTATTTCAGGAGTTATCAGATAATTTTTACACATTTGAACTTATCATCAAATTACACATTAAAGTGTGTATTCTGAAATTTACACATTTGGCGCAATTTACACACCAATTTACACATATAGACATGTCGTTTTTGTATCATCGATTTACACATTTTTGAGTGTAAATTTACACTTTTTTTTAGAGTGCTCCCACGTTTTTTTTTTTTTTTTTTTTTTTTTTTTTTGGCGAATTTTGTGATATTTTCGTGCGATTAATTGACATATTTTGCGAGTTTTTTTTTTTTTTTTTTTTTTTTTTTGCTGTGAAAAATCTGTGGAATTCACGATTTTTTTCCGCAACCAATCGTCAAATTTCGCATTTTTTCCCCCGAAATCGATTGACAAGTTTCGTGGGATTTACCGTCGCGAGAACGGAGTAATTCCATTTCAAATTTTCCAAAAAATTAACGCATTTGATTCCAAAAGTTATGAAACCTCGTTTATCAACCTCAAAATTTGGATAGTTATGTCCGAATTTCCGGGCTAATTACCGATTTTTCATAGCTTTTGAACCGAGCTGAATTGAATGTTTTCACAATCAAAATTTTATCAATCGTTCGCAGAAAATTTTGTTAGATTATCGCGATAAAAACGTCAATTTTCTCAAAGAGTCGCGAAAAAAAACTCGACTTTCCTTAAAAGATCTAGATAAAACACAAATTTTTTAAAAGAAAAATCACGTAATAAACACGAATTTCGTGAAAGGTTCGTGAAATGATTGCGAAATGAACGTGAATTTCGTGAAAGCATTGTGGAAAAAATGTGAATTTTGTGAAAGGATCGCCATATAAACAGCGTCGTGTAAAAGGAAGCAGGGGGGAGGGGCGAAGGGACGGTCGCTTCGAGCGCAGAAATTTAGGGATAATTTTTAAAAGATCGCAGGAAAACGCCAAATTTGTCAAAGGGTTCTTCAGGGGTGAATCTAAGTAAAAACTTTTTTGAAATTTGCAGCAAATTTTCTGAAAAGTCACAGCAGATTATGTGAAAGGGGAAGGGGGGGGGATTTACTTTTGACTCTGTTATTTCCGCGATCTTTGGACAAAATTATCGAACTTTTTAGATTTTTCAATAAAATTTACGAATTTTTCACAGTTTTGACGAAATTTGTGGATTTTTTACGGTTTTTTGATGAAATTTGTGGATTTTTCGCGATCCTTCGATGAAATTTGCGCTTTTTTCGTGATTTGGGTTTTTCCTCAATTTTTTTGACGATATTTTTATTTTTACTGAGATCCCTACTCGAAATTTGCATTTTATTGCAAATCTTTGATGAATTTTGTCTTTTTCTTTCACTATTGTTTGACGAAATACATGGTTTATTTTTAACGATTTTCAGACGAAATTTGAGACTTTTCCCAATTATCTAACGAAATTCGCGTTTTCTCCGCAAACATTTTGCGATATTTAAGATTTTTCTGCGAACGATTTGCAAAATTGATTTTTTTGGGCAACGATTTGTCGAAATTTGTAGTATGTTTTTTCTGTCTAAATTGCCAGATTGATGATTTTTTTTTTTTTTTTGGGGGGGGGGGCGGATTCAAAATCTATGATTTTTGGAAAATACAGAACATAATCACCTTTGGATCGTTTTATGAATGCAAAATTCATCAAAGAATCGCTTAATAAATACGAATTGCCACAGTTTAAAGCATGCAAATTTCAACAATGGATCGCAGAAAAAAAAAATGCGAATTTTATCAAAGGGTCGTTAATAAACGCTAATTTAGTCAAAAGACTGCTAAAAAAAGCAAATTTTATTGAAGAGTCGCAAAAAAGAATTGCATTTCGTCAGAGGGTTGCCGAATAAATGCAAATCTAATCAAAAGGCTGCTAAAAAATGCAAATTTCATCACAGAATCACAAAAAAGATGTCAATTTTGTCGGAGAATCCAGCCGTCTGCGTCTGGTAAACAACACACACACAACTATATCTTTTTATTGTTATAGATATAATTTTTAATCGAAAATAATATATACTGAACTAACTTTTGAAAAATTAGATTAACCCGAATCCAATTTTCAGCTGTCTACACTCAACATAAAATCAACCTGAACCAAAAACAGAGTTTATTAGATCTGAAACAAAAGTAATTAGCACAGGAAGGAAATTTATCCCTTTGAAAACTAAATAGACTATATAAAATCTTGACTTACTCTTTTTTTTTTTTAAATAAAAAACACATTTTGCATAATTATTCTGAGTTGTTGATAAAAATTGCTTCAGTGGTATTTTGTCATGTCTGTATTTGTGTAATTCTTTTAATAGCACATAAAATAACAGTAGATTTTAAAGATTTTTTTTCTTTCTTCCAAACAGCTAAACTCCCCTCCATTTATTAAATGTTGGGAGGGAGACTCCCCTTCTCAGGAAAATTGTATTTCAAGCCCTGCAAATTGACGTATTAAAAGAATTTTATAAGAAGTAATTTTACTGGTACTTACAAGAATCGTCGGTAGATAAAGGGTTAATGCAACTTCTGAAGTCATAGGGACATTAAACCGTCTCCCATGTTCTCCAGGTGGTGTTTTATCAGTATGTATAATCAAATTACAAAGTGCAATCAGGTCTGGCTTTCTCCATAGCAGATTTAAAACCAATTACACGATTGCTTTCTTGTTGAAACCCTTGTTGAAGTTGCAACACACAGGGCCGTAGCTAGAAGTGATCTATAGGGAGGGGGGGACTCAAGAGATTTTAGGGGAGGGGGCTCATAATTTCTTTTTTCTCCCTGACGCAGAAAGATAAATTAGTGCATATTCACATTGTAGGTACTCTGTTTCTTATTAAACTGTTGTAGTAACTTAATTTTATACTAAAAAAATATGTGATGATGAAAATTTTGAGTGTATAACTGGTGCAAAATTAAACATCATATTAGCTTCATGTGTGTAAATAGGATGAGGGAGTGTTGAATTACTTATTTTAGATTCAATTTAGTAATTCTGCAAAACTATGAAAGGGTCTCAAAACTAAATTAGATTTTTGAACAGAATTTCATTTGAATTTTCGAAGCAGAAATTCATTTAGTGACCTTGGGATCTTTTCCAAGGGGGGGGGGGTCAAAATACTTTAAGGGGGCTGAGCCGCCCACAGTGCCTCCTTAGCTACGGCCCTGACACTAACTCTTGATTTGTTGTTGGAATATTCTTACAACGATGCTCAACTTGTTTGAAATTGTCTGACACAAAGTAAATCTGCAAAAATTTAGGCTTCTCGTAAGGCAAAGGTTGGAGGCTTCCAATTCTATGATGTACTTGCCCCTGTATCTTGAATGTAGGCATATAGCCTGGTTCTCTTATCCGCTTTGTTGTTCCAAATGATGTCATTTAAAAACATGAGTTGTAACTTCTGATATTAGACAGAAAATGATTCGATTGAGATGATTCCCATGAAAACAAACTATACAAAAGCTGTGTAGGATTAGTTAAAAGGGAGTGTTTTACTTTCCCACTGCTACAACACAAGCCCTTACTTTCACCTTCCCATTTTAGAGCTTCACAATTCAGACAAATGTTACACATTGCTGCAACACTGCATAAAGTATCTTGAGAATAATCAACTAATGGGTTGTAATTGTAAGCTGAATTTTCGGTACTACTAGGTTATCCCGTCAACCAAAAAATTATCGCCAAACTATAAGATTAAATGCCAATAATGGATGATCGTGAATGTCACATTCAATGACATTTAATACGATTCACGTGTTTAAAATGTCATTAAGTGATTTTTATTTCGTTTTTTTATTTGACATTTTATTAATATTCTACTAATTATTTGTTTTTTCGTTATTTAAAATAAAAATTATGTCAACATGTAAAATTTGACTATTAGTTTCGCGATTTGTATAATTTGGCGAAATTGGTCGACGGGATAACATAGTAGTAGCGAATTTTCTTTTTTAATCCATGCATTCATCCGTGTACTTGCAACAGAAATTCGTACCCATGCCAGTCTTGCATTTTCTATTCGTTTCTTTCAAATCCTGTGTTGTGCTCGCCTGGCTAAGTTCCTTGACTTGTTTCGTGCTGTCGAGATTGAGACATTGAAACTCTATTTTGTTCTTGTCTTGCATGCTTTTCTTCAAATGTTTGTCCTTTTATTTTTATTTATTTTGTTCCCTGCGTTATAACTCTCCATTTCTTTGTTGCGTATTCCTCAAATATATTTTTTTTTCCCTTGGTGGTCCAGACATCTTTTAGATACAAACACATGCCAAAAAATAAGTACTAAATAAAATAAAAGATCTGTAAACCAATAAATACCTGAGATTCAGTGAACTTAGTATTCTCAACTTTATTTCAGTGACCTCTGTATCACATCAACAGCGATAGGAAAAATCATGAAGTTTTCTGCAAATTAAAATAAAAAAGTATTATAATGCGAAATTTAAAAGAAAAATTTGAAAATATTTATTAGAAAAATATACAACCAACACACTATCATACATCTACTGAACAACAACAGCAAAAATAAGTTTGAGCAGTTTTCAGAAAAAGATCACGGTTTGGCAGAGATAATACGCACCATGTTGGCACGATTTGTTTTTGACGCCATTTTGGAGAAAATCGAATTTTCGAATATCAGATACATGTTTACTTTTTAATTAATTGCCGAAACGTCAGTTAAGGCTTACTTTGGAGACACTAAATTTTTTTGTGTCTATCTGTCAGTCTGTTAGTTTGTCAGTCTGTCTGTTCCGCGATAACTTCCGAAAAAAGCATCCGATTGGCTTGAAATTAAGTGGGTATGTTAGTGAGGCACTGGGATTAAGCTGTATAGTTTTTTGTAAGATTTGATTCATTCTTTCGGAAAATATAGAATATTTTATTTTGCGCAATAATGCTTTTCTATGGCAAATCCAATGATTTTTAATTTTTTTTTTCTTCTTGAGAGAAAATGTCACATTTCATTAATGGAATTCAATGATAAAGGGATACTGAAATTTACCAGTTAAATTATTCGTATTGTTTTGAAATTTTGTCTACACATTTGTCAGATTTTTTAAATTATTACTGTACATTTTGGAGATTTTTTATAAATGTGTTCCAATAATATAAACTAATTTGTTTTAGAGATTTACTTATTTCAAATGTATTTATTTCATTTTCTTTATTTTCACTTAATGGTTACTATTCATCATAATCTTTATTTGTATAATGTTATAAATTTGAATGCGTGTACAAAAATTTAAATGAAGTCAGCGTCCAAACTGATGAATTAATGTGTTTGTATCTTTGTGTATAACTATAACATAGCCCAGAAAAGAACATAGGCTATGTTTTATTAATTTTATTCACATATTTTCCTTAATAATTCAAAATTTCCTTCTTTTTCATGCAGAATTAATAGCGATTTTTTAGATAAAATTTAACAAATTTCCTTTATTGTTGCCAAAAAAAATCAAAATATGGAATAATTTTTCAACGGCAATAAGTTTCAATTGAGCAATTTCCCTTCGAAAAATTAAACTAAGAAAAAATAAATATGACGTCAGAATTAAAAATAAATATAGTACTTTGTTAAATATTAAACACGGAAATTTGTTTCGTTAATAAGAATTTTTCTGACAAAAATGGAGGCATAATTAGAAGTAAAAGAAATAAAAAATAATTATATTTGTAACAATTATTTCACCTGATAAAATTTGACATCATAATTGAAATAAAACAGGTATTTTATAGTAGACGTAAAAAATATTAGAAACATGGATAGCAATAACTCATGAATAATGACGTCATTTCCAAAACTTCAGTGGAGGCTTATTTTGGCGACACAAAACTTATTGTTTTCCGCCTGTCAGTCTGTCTGTCTGTCTGCGATAACTGCCACAAAATGCAATCAAAACTTCTTTGTTTCGGAAACAAAATTGTAAAACCCTAGATTACTGAGTTTACACTTTCAAAAGTTCCTGATACATCAGATTTAGGTGTTTGTGGTGGGCAGGTATGTGGAAGTATGAGTATAATGAAAAATGCTTATTAAAACTGTTACTTATCCTTATAAATCAAAATGCATAAAGAAATACAAGATATACGATAACCATTAGCAAATTGATAGAAAGTTACAAATTTAAGTTTAATGAGACTACGGGGGGTTCAGGGGGGGCGGAGCCCCCCTCAAGAAATCTACTATGTTATAATAAAAAAAAACAAAAATAATAGATTATGAAAATATCTTTAATTTAACGCTTTTGATGGCTGAAAATTTCTTATTCTTATTTTATTCTTATAAATAATTACGTAATTTGAAAATTTTAAATTACAGTTTCCAGGAAGTTGAATATTACCCAAAGTGTGTTTAAAAAAAAAATGATGTGCAAAGCTGACGCTGAGGCTCCTGATCTGCAGATTTACTAGTTTATTTATTTATATTTTTTTAATTAAATAACATGAACTAAAAAAAATAATTAATACCTATACAACAAAACAACTTATATAATTTAAAAAAAGAAAATAAAAGTAAATAAACAATTTATTAATAAAAAAAAAACAACAATAGCTGAGTTACTATGTGAGGCATAAAATCGTCATTCTGTTGCAATCACAGCAATGTGGTGTGTATATCATTTTGTGCCAAGCCTTTGGAAATTGCAATTTACAATACAAATTGACAGTGGAAATATATTTTCTTAGAAAAAAGTAACAACCAATGCCTTATTGGCACAGATGTCAAATATGCATCAGGTTTGGTAGTAATTTTTATGACGCCAATTTGATAAAAACTTCGTTTTCGAATATCAGTAACATTTATATTTTTATATTAGTTTCGGTACTTTTCGGTTACCCGGGTGCCAGTGTTATACAAACATCCATATATATGTATGTATACTGTATGCTATCTACCCAAATCCATAGTCAAAATCTGAAATTGAAATCTGTTACTTAAGCAGACATTTTAAGCTTTTCCTTTAAGGACTTTAATTCGCGGAATTTTATCTTATAAAACAAAAGTGATTTATCGAAAAGATTCACCTTGTAATTCATTTAATAAACTAATTAGTTATTTGAAAGCAATAGAAATCAATTTCTTTACTCACATTATCAGTCTTTTTGAATTTGTCAGTTTGCAGCTGAAAATCAAAGCTCGACATTTTACTAAAGAAAACATTTTATGCCTTTCCTTTACGAAATTGTGTTCTTAGAAATGTGTGTGTTAAAATAATGGTGACATATCTTCGCGATTTCTCTTATGATTACTTTTTTAGAGAAATTAAGTCTTAAAAGAAGTAACAATCAAATTTATATTTAAAAACAAAAACATTTTTAAATTTATTTCTCCGTAGCTAAAATCAAAAGTTCTAATTTGTTGTTAATGCCAAATTATTACACTTTTCTTTACGAGCTTGAGGGCTTAGACATTTGAGTAAAATATGGCAAGATGGCCGCCAAGCCCATCATGCATAATTTTAAAACATTTGAATTTTCAGAAACACGTTATGATGTATTTAGTATAAGAGAAAAGGATTTCTATCAACATATACGAAGGCACTCGAGTATCAAATGGTAATTTTTTGAAATGGAAAATGTTAAATAAGAACTATAATATAAGCTTGGAAATTTGATATCGTACCATATTTTAGCTAAAACTTCAAATTTTTTTTTTTTTTTTTTTTTTTTTTTTAAAGCTTGGCTTTTTTTATTTTTGAAAAGTTGCTTTTTAGTGGATATCACTTCCTTTTTAAAAACAGATTGTATGTAATTTTAACAGTTCTGCTCATTCTAATTAAAATGAGTTTTTGTATAGGCTTTGTAAACAGTGAACAAACACAATCGTTATTATTTTTTCTTTGATTTTTTGTCGACCCCTCCCCCCTAATTGTCCTCCTTATCAAATAGACATTGATAAATATGAATTCTGATATAGTCTTTATAATTCTGAAGTTCCAGAAGAATCCGACAAGTATATTTTTAAATATTTGAGAAAATATCTAAAATTGAAAATGTCCGGTTATTAATGTCCATATAGTGTAATTGATGTTCACAGTATTAAGTAGAACATAGAGTTAAAACATTATAACTCTGCCGCCATAAGTCTGTTCTTTCTTTTAACCTTATAAGAAAGTATGAAAATCAGAAACTTATATAATCAAGTTTAAATACAGGGGGTTCAAAGAGAAAGCCATTGGCGAGCCTTTAGTATCAATATACTGCTTTACATTGTGTTTGGAATTGCATATTAAAAGATTTGGCTTCATTAAATTAGGATATTGTAATAACAGATGTGCTTATTGAGATTTTTTGTCAGTTGTACTTATGCTATCAGCACTTGATACACACATAACATCGCTTTTAACAACAAATTGGAAATTGCACGTGAATGTAGCAAATGAGGTGCGTTCGTACGATAACGAATTTTTAAAAAATATTCAGATCTTGCTGATATAGTAGAGCGTACTTCGGATACAGTATAGTAGTCGAAATCTTTGTGTTTCTGTAAATATGCAGGAAATAATTTTTATTACACCTCAGCAACATACATCTTATTCATAAAATGTAAAATAGTTGAATATAATTAAAACATGCCCCAAACAATGTTTCCTCGTATAGCATTATGTAGTGGAATACTTTTGTGTGGCCCTGTAATTTAATAATAAAAATTCTTTGCATCACAGATTGTACAGAATGCATATTTTAATATATATTTCATAGATGCATGCCAATTCTATTATGTTCGAATGAGTGTAACATCATTAAAATGCATTTGAAACTTTTTTCCCATTGACCGTAATGTAATGAAATACTTTTGATTGTCCCTGTAAATAATCTATGCATCCGATTTTCATAACATTTGAAATGACTCGACAAAATTACGCAATAATTATATGTTTTAAATTTCAAACGATTAAAATGCATTTGAAACTTTTTTCCCCAGTGACCGTAATGTAACGGAATCCTTTTGATTGTCCCTGTAATTGATCTATCCATCCGATTTTCATAAAATTTGAAATGACTCGACAAAATTATGTTATAATTATGTATTTTAAATTTCAAACGATTCGGTTGGGTAGTTTTTGCGTTGTTACATGCGGACAGACAGATAGACGGACGGACAGACAGACAGACAGACGGACAGACAGACGGACGGACTGAGCGACAACAATAGGTGCTACGTATTTACATAATTACGAACGCACCTAAAAAGGTTAGTAACACCATCTATTAATTTTTTATTATATATATCAATAAGCAATTTGAATTTATTAAGGAAATCTGCACCTAAAATTGCTTTGTCTACTTTCGCTATTATAAAATGAAATTTAAATTGTCTACGTAAGCCCAAATCTAGTGTTAAAATTTTGAAACCAAATGTAGGAATTATTGAACCATTTGCCGCATACAATTTGAAAGAGTTACATATTTTATGTTTGGATGAAGCAGGAAAAATTGACAAATCAGCTCCACTATCAACAAGAAAGTATGAACCGGCTGTTTTGTCTTTAACAAATAAACGGTAATTACGGCAATCTTTAAATTCTTCAGCAGCAGAATTTGCCGCTAAAACTACTGCTGATCGGAGTTTTCCGATTTTTTTCCAGCTGCACGGACTTTTACATTTATTAAGATAACATTGATTACCAAATTTAAAATGGTAGTAACAATATTTCCCATTTGGATTAAATCGTTTTCTCGATTGACTCCTACTTTTATTTCGTTTAGAACCAGATGTCCGAATTCATGGAAGATTGAGATTGGTGGAGGTGAAATAAGGCTCAAAAAAGGTTTGCAATATGAATCCATTTATCGCTCAAATTTTAATGCTCCAAACAAAATGACGTGGAAGGAATTTTGTATTATAATACTAATTGAAAGAAATGAATTACAACTGAAGCATATTTTAAGAAGAAATAGCAAATTTTTAAAATGGTCTTTGTTCTATTATTATTTATTTAAATAAATGTTCGCTTTTATAATAAAAGAAATTGGAAAATTAGCAATTATTAAATATCAAATTATAAATTAAATTAGATATTGAAAAAAATTTGTTACGAGCTAAAAATTGTATTACTAAAAGATTCCTTCTTTAATTCAATTTTAAATACTTTATAACGTAGATGAAAAATGTTTATGATTTAATAATTGTATGTAAATAAATACTTAAAATATAATGATGAATCATGTATGAAAACTTAAGTAATAAATATTAATCTAAAATATAGATTTCTGACTGCAGACGATTTTAAGAAAAGAATGTTACATTTTCAAGCAAAACGTTAAAATAATTTTCTATATTGATATTTAAAGCACATATGATAAAAAAATTAATAATTTTTTACAAGAGAAGCGATAGATTAGTTCTTTTTAAAAAACAATAGCAAAAAAAATACGGGTTTAAACCTGTTTCAATTGATAGGCATGTCAAAGCACGCGGTTTTGTTTGTACTTAATGTAGGGTTACATTTTTAGCATCACCCCCCCCCCCCTCCAGAGATAATACTTCCGCTCCACCTATCTCATTTCTCCATGGTCCGAATTCCACTTCTGGACTGCCTTTCAATTCTTAATGCCGAAATCTGGTTTTCTAATATAGAAAACTAGCAATGTAAAATCCAATAAAATCTATCTTGTAGAACTTAATTTATAAGCAGCCGCAATGAAATTTCACTTTGCGTTTTATATATACTGAGATAATTAAATATGGCTTACATAATCATGTTAACCTGATTGTAGAACTCTCTTTCAAAATTATAGGTTCAATAGATATATTTGTGCTGTGATAATTATGAAATCCAGACTTTCTTTTATATATATAGATAAGGATTGAAAATTTC
Source organism: Maratus speculifer (assembly GCA_964019185.1). NCBI lineage: Eukaryota > Metazoa > Arthropoda > Arachnida > Araneae > Salticidae > Maratus > Maratus speculifer. The sequence goes on from OZ025302.1 coordinate 100,278,190, forward strand.
AGGTTTTTGCACCGAAGACACCGCCTAATCAGGAAAATGTGAAGTTTCTCGCGAACTACTGAACTTAAAAGAACTTGCTTGGTACCATTCGATTCAGCATGAAAAAATACACTAAAATATGTTAACAGTTGAAAAATAACTACAAAAGCCGATTTTAAAGGAATTTTTTTAAAGTTCGTTCCTTTTTTTTAACCCCCTTAGGGGTGAAATTTTCGAAAATTCCTTCTTAGCGGCACTCGATGTTATCAGAAGTATTTTTACCCCAATTTTCAAGATTTTAGGTTCGGCAGATTTTTTTGTGCTGTGATTAATACGAAATCCAGACTTTCTTTTATATATATAGATAAGGATTGAAAATTTCAGGTTTTTGTGCCGAAGACACCGCCAAATCAGGAAAATGTAAAATATCTCGCGAACTACTGAACTTAAAAGAATTTGCTTGGTACCATTAGATTCAGCATCAAAAAATACACTAAAAGATGTTATCAGTTGAAAAATAACTACAAAAGCCGATTTTTAAGGAATTTTTTTAAAGTTCGCTCCTTTTTTTAACCGCCTTAGGGGTGGAATTTTCGAAAATCCCTTCTTAGCGGCACTTGATGTTATCAGAAGTATTTTTACCCCAATTTTAAAGATTTTAGGTTCGGCAGATTTTTTTGTGCTGTGATTAATACGAAATCCAGACTTTCTTTTATATATATAGATTTCTCAAGTATTTTACTCATAATAGAAGAATCTGAACTCGCAGAATAAATTTCTGTTGAAGAGCTCATTTCGAAAATTTTATCTGCCATTAGTGATAAATTATCTAAATTTTCACGGCTTACAATTAGAATTTTTTTTATTGACTCTGGTAATTTATCAAGAAATAAAGTTTTCAAAACCTTATCTGGTATGTCATTTCCACTGAGCGATTTCATTTTAAGCAGTAGTTGGCTTGGCTTCATATTACCCAATGAAATTCCCTTAAGCAATTTCTTTAATGATTTTTCCTCTCTCTTTAAATGTATTTAAAAATCTTTCTTTAGCTGCGGTATATTTATCATCTCGATTACTTTGGATAATATCCCGTATATTTTCAATGTATTTAGGGTCTAACTGAGCCACTAGATAATTGAATTTTGTTTCTTCATTTACAATTGAAAACTGAGCATCAATTTGGAAAAACCATATTTCAGAATTATCTTCCCAGAATGGAGGAAATTTGACGCTTACCTTGTTTGCTTCGGAAATCGAATTTGTAGAAGTTTTCTTGAGTAATTTTTCAGTGCTTTAATGTCCAAAGCAGGGTCAACCAAAATTTGTAAGAGAGCCCGGTATTATATTATTTCTATTAACGCGCATCAAATAATCAGTTAAAATTATACTATTTTACATTATATCAAAAACTAATAAAAATAATTTCACTATATTAAGTTACTCGTCAAATAAAAATAAATAGAACGCCTTCAGGATATCAACAACAAACATTTTTTTATTCTTTTTAATAACAACGATATCGTCTGCCTTTTCGTTGCCATAAAAAATAACGAAATTTTTGCAAGTTCATGGATGGCTACAGTACCATATAATTTAAATAACTTTAATTTTGCCGGTTTTAGTTTGTTTTAAGTATATTTTTGTTATATCGATATTTATGCATTTATATTCAAATTTAACCATCAAAATTTGCGATTTAAAACGAAATTCATAATTTAAATTCATTAAAATTGTTTTAAGCTCAAAGTCCAATTGAGCATTGTCTAAGCAATTTCGTTGCTATGGAAACACCTGACTTTTAATTTTGAATAAGCTTAAATGTATCAAAATATTTTTTTTCAATATGAATTTTTTGTATATGAAAATATTTTTCCAGTGATAAATTAAAAACTATGGCAACAAACAATATATATAGTATATGCAATACAAGATATATATATATATATGTATGTACCGGGTGTCCAGTAAATGACTGACCCATTTTGAATGTAAATAACAAAAAAAAACTGTTTGAGATAAAAATGGGCGGCTTGCTGTATTGTTATTAGAATATAAATAAATTTTAAAATATGCACTTTGTTAATGTAATATAATAATATTTAAAATAATATCTCAGTCTCAAGACTGTGGAGGGGAAATATAATACAGATGGTTCAATCACAAATATTATTTTAAATCACTTTCCAACCAACGTACCCTATTTCTGAAGCTGATTCGAGAGTCGAATCAACATATAGATTCAGATTCGACAACATATAGATTCAGATTCAGCCGAAAATCTCATATTTATGAAAATTAGAGTCATGTCTGTATTCAAACAGCCTGTTACCGCCAGCGCAATATTTTTTCCCGGAATTTTAACTATATTAACAAAGTACATGTTTAACTAGGACTTCCCTCAGAGGGATTAGTCTGAGCGAGAATGCTGATAAAAAATATTCAAATGCTTGCGGAGGAAAGTGAGAAGAAACCTTTAACTAGCCATATACTGCGTTAAATTGAAATGATGAAAATAAGCTAATTTAATCGTAGAATTACAAAATAATAAATAATTCATAAACACTGTATTTTTTATTGTAAAATTAACCTCATTTATTCAAAACAATTTCCGGATTTATTTACCGAAAATTTTCTTTTTTGAAAAACCGACGGTAAAAGAATTAAGCAAAGGACTCTTGATTGAAGGGTTTCAGTAAATTCTCGCTGTTGCCCTACTTAGGAATCGAATAAAAAATAATAATGTCCAATTCCTCTATTGCTCCCAAAATTACATACATATTCCTAATTTCAAAGATCTTTGCCTACAGAAAATGGGTGAAAAATTGGCACAGATGTCAAACACGCATTTATTAATAAAATGTTCTTTTACTTTCATTTTCTTTTTTAAAATTATGTAAATTGTTTGTTTCTATGGTTATTAATTATTATTTTTTATTTTTTACTTACTGTAAATTGCTTTTTAAAATAATGGAAAATAATTTAAAAATGTACATGTAATCAGTATTCGAAAACAAGGTTTTCGCCAAATTGCCGTTAGAAAAAAGAAAATCGCGCCAAAAAAGTAAGTCACGAGAATTGACTTCCACACACAAACAAAATGTAAGTTAAAAGAAAGCGTGTTATAAAAATAAATAAAATAAGTAGAAATGACGTCATAAATCGAAATATTTTATATAATTGTTTTTAATTTTCACACGTGAAGTATAAAATATTCTTTTGGCGATTAAAAAATACTATTGAGAGATTATCTCAAAATCAATGTTTTTATGACTTTTTCTTTTAAATAGAAAAAAAATATAACATATTTCTCTTCTTGCCTAATAAATTTTAATATGTTTTATTGTACTTCAATATTACTGCGTGCGTAAATGTTTTCTATTTACTCCAACTAATTTGATTGTCTACGAAAACATTCAGCCGGTGAAAAATAACGCATACCAAATTTCTGTGACGTATGCAAATTGTGCTTTTTTACAATTTTTTAAATGTAATTTTTAAACTATTTGAAACTAATTTTTGTTAGTAGGTGCGTTCAGTAGGTTACCTTCATAGGTACTTTCTGTTACAATCAGAATCGAAATCGGACGTGTATTTTTTCAGATTTGCTTGATGAAAGAATTATGCTTGATTTTCAATATCATTTCGTAGCTGTGTATTAGACTTCGCTTTGTTCACACTATTACTATTTGCTCCATGTACTCTGATTCGGTTGTCTACGAAAATATCCAGCTGGTGAAAAATGACGCACACCAAATTTCTGTGACGTATGCAAATAAATTGTGCTTTTTTATCAGTTTTTTAAATATAACTTTTAAACTAATTGGAACTAATTTTTCGTAGTAGGTGCATTCACCAGATTACCTTCATAGGTACATACTGGTACAAACAGAATCAAAATCCGACAAGTACTTTTTGAGATTTGCTTGACGAAAGAATTTTTTTGACTTTTAATATCCTTACGTACTCTGAGTATAAGATTTCACTTCGCTCAGACAAAAATTTATTGATTTTCTAATAACAATACCGCAAACCGCGCATTATTATCTCGAACCGTTTATTTGTTATTTAAGTTCAAAATGGGTCAGTTATTTACTGGACACCCGGTATGTACAGTGTCTCACATAAGTGATGGGACACTTGTGCTTTACAAAAGGAAACTAATCAATTAAATTAAAAAAACATGTACACATTTTTTTTGTGGGTGTGTTTCATACTTAAATTTAGTAAATATTATTACATAACATACATTTTGTCAAAATATTAAAATATTAATTTAATAAAAATACAAATGTTTAGAACGGAGCAAAAAATAGCTCACATAAGTGATGGAACACCATTATATATGCAACAAAAATCGTCTGAAATAAGCAATAAAAATATTTTTTGGGGTTTTATTTTTACTTAAAAGCAATTGGCAATAATTTATAAAATCGTCTGCAGTATTTCTCTCCAGTTTGTTTTGGAATTTTGGTGTTTTTTAGCTCTGTGTAGCCATGAATGCTAAACGAAAAGAAACTTCGCCTGAAATTCGAAAATTAGTTATTAATTTGCATATTGAACGTGGAAAATCTATTAGAAAAACTGCTGAAACAGTTAACTTGAGTCGTTCAACAGTTTTCAATATCATTAAACGATATAAAAAGAATCATATGATTCAGGATAAAAGAAGACCTGGCCGACCATCAAAGCTATCTAATGGAATAAAGCGAATTATCGTTCGAAATATAAAAAAAAAAATCCAAGAAATAGTGCTTCAAAAGTTGCTGCTGATTTACAAGCATTATATGGAATAATTGTTAATCCTGAGACTATTAGAAGGGTAATTCGATCTGCTGGATATCACGGTAGAGTAGCCAGGAAAAAATTCTTCGTAAGTGAAAAGAATAGAAAACTCAGACTAGCTTTCGCAAAATCCAATATAAATAAGAATTTTGATTACTGGAATAAAGTTATATTTGCTGATGAAAGTAAATTTAATATATTTGGTTCTGACGGTAGAATCTTGGTGTGGAGAAAACCCAGGGAAGAATTTCGCAAACAGAACTTGGTACCAACAGTAAAACATGGTGGAGGAGGAGTTATGGTATGGGGGTGTATGTCGTCCGCTGGAGTTGGTAATCTTGTTTTTATTGACAGTATAATGGATCAGAACAAGTATATTGATATTTTAAAGCAAAATTTGAAATCTTCAGCACGAAAATTGAACCTTCATAACGATTTTAAATTCTACCAGGACAATGACCCCAAGCATACTGCTCTGAACGTTAGACTCTGGCTGCTATATAACTGTCCTGAAATAATAAAAACACCACCACAATCTCCACACTTAAATCCCATAGAGAATATTTGGCAAGAATTGGAATCAAGAATTCGCAAACACACCATTTCTTCAAAACAACAACTAAAATCGGTGCTTCAAGAAGAATGGGGTAAAATCACTCCAGAAATCACAAAAAAATTAGTCGAATCCATCCCAAAAAGATTAAATCATGTTTTAAAAGTAAAAGAAAATCCAACAAAATATTAAAACCTTTTAAAAAGTAAAATTTTTGGATAAATATTTGATGGAAAAGTAAATGTCCCATCACTTATGTGAGCCATTTTTTGCACCGTTCTGAACAGTTGTATTTTTACTAAATTAATATTTTAATATTTTGACAAAATGTATGTTATGTAATAATTGTTACTAACTTTAAATATGAAACACACCCAAAAAATTTTTGCACATGTTTGTTTATTTATTTTATTGCAGTTTCTTTTTATAAAGCACAAGTGTCCCATCAGTTTTGTGAGACACTGTATATAATATATTAAACTCTTTCATTGTTTATGTTTAAATTCATTAAATACTATTTACACGCATTCTATATATCTAGCAGTTTTCACTTGCAATAAATCGTTTGTTTTTGGCGAGGAAAAGTGCTGCTCGCCAAATCGCGTGATATTTTCGCCAAATATTCGAAAGTCTTTTTATTTTTTTACATAATTTCTATTGTGATTCCGTTTTGACTTATCATTTATTGCATACATAAATAGTTTAATCAGTTTTTTTTTTTTTTTTTTTTTTTTTCCAAAAGTTTCTGTATGGCCTGCTCATGTCCAGTATGGAGACCTCCCTTGTAAGGAAAATATTGGGTCATGCTTCTCTTGATTATGACGAATTGCTTTATATGACAGTAGAAGAGTTATTAATTCAAGATCACTTACTTATGTGTCAGAGGACATTAATGAGGACTTTTCTTTAACACCAGAGAAATTTCTGCATAAAACTCCACAGTCCAGTTCCAGATATTGATAATGTAGACAAAGTGAAATTGAGTAAAAAACTAAATATTTGCAACTAATAAGAGAAACTTTAAGACTTAGGTTCCGTACAGAATATTTAGGACAGTTACGGCAAAAAACGTTCCTATTGGTATATAACTCGTGTTCTGAAGGTTATACCTGGCATAGATGGCAAAATAAGGCTTGCGCTCATAAAAACAAACGATTCTGAGTTATTATGGCCAGTTCAGAGATTATACAGATTGGAATTAGAAAATCCAATACAAGAAACAAATGATAAAACTTGACCACTAGCAATGTCAAAATTATCAAAACACCTGCTAGATAAATTTTGTATTTAGAATATTTAATTTAAATACTCATTTTACTTAGTTTCACTTCACTTCCTTATTTGTACTCAAGTATTTATTATTATTGTTTTGCATATACTATACAGTGTGTCCACTGTTAACGGTGGCCAATGGCTAATTTCTAAACCATTAGTCACAGACATATAGTTCAAATGCAAAATTCTTTAAAAAAAGAAAAAGAATTGTTTTTTAAGCGATTTAAGTAAAAAAAAAAAAGAAAAAATAGTAAAAAATTACGAAAATTAAATTTTTATACGGTTTCCTGGTCCCATAAGTGATATTTAGTAAATTAACATGGGAAATGGAAACTTCTAGGTTATCCCGTCGACCAAAAAATTATCGCCAAACTATAAGATTAAATGTCAATAATGGATGATCATGAATGTCATATTCAATGACATTAAATGCGATTCACGTGTTTAAAATGTCATTAAGTGATTTTTATTTCGACTTTTCATTAATATTTTTATTAATATTCTAATTAATATTCTACTAATTATTTGTTTTATCGTTATTTAAAATAAAAATTATGTCAACATGTGTAATTTGGCTATTAGTTTGGCGATTTGTATAATTTGGCGAAATTGGTCGACGGGATAACCTAGAAGTACCGTAAATTTTTACAATTACTCTAACAAGTAAGACAAAAAAAGGTCTCATTCATCTAACATTAAAATTAACTGAGTTATGAAACTTTAAATTTCATGACTTAGGCCACTTTCCTGTAACTGAAAACGGATGAGTTGGACCAAGGCCGACTAGATCTATAGGCCCATTTATTTGAGATTAATGTATGAAGTCTCCCGCCAGAGGACTCTGATACCTTGCCCAAATTATTCTAACCAATCGTGCAAACCCTGAATCAAAACAATGACCACGTGCCTAGCCATATGCACCGAACAGAAAACAGCTTACTCAATGCTAATTTGAGCAGGGTTTGTGTCACGTGGACTCACACGTGGACCAATGAAATGGTTCAGGGTTTGAAGCTGATCCAGTTTCGCTTTTCTGGCGGTTTTTAGCGAAATGGGTAGGCCGGTAGTATATATGTCGGCGTTGGTTGGACTAACAAGGAAGGTCTCCATACGGGCATACTCAGAAAAATCTTAAAAAATTACAGAATGTTCTTCTCATATAGTTATATATGTTTATAGAAAAAATTTCGGCGGAACCTCCTTATAACGTCCGTAAAAAAATAATAATAGTTTCGTTTATTTGGCGATTTATCTCCGGTTGGCGAAAAAACGAAATTTTGAAAAATACGCTTTTACGCTTCGAATACTTTTTAAAGAAAAAACTTTTTGTGTTCAATTTATTTAAATAAATTTAGTTTAAGTAATTTTAGTTTTGCATTTTTACTTTACTTTAAGTGTAATTTTGTCATATACGTTTATATGTACTTATAACAAAATGAAATTAATATATTTTATCATTTAAAACACAATTTAAATTGATTAAAATTGTTCCAAATTGAAGAATACACTGTTAAAAATCTGCTGCATTTTGTTGCAACGCACTCCCTTGCTTGTATAGAAAACGGTTACTTGGCCGTGAAATGGAGCTTTCTCATTGGTTGGAATAGAGATATTATATACAAGCGGTGGAGTGCGTTGCAACAAAATGCAGCAGATTTTTAACAGTGTATGACACGGTCAATTCATCGTGCTATGGAGCATTCTCATTGGTCAGATAAGAGAGATATTCTATAAAAGTAGTGGAGTGACGTTGCAGTAAATGCTGCAGAGTTTTAACAGTGAAGTCAATTAAAATCAATTTTCAGATTCGTTAAAATCGCCTGCTTTTGGCAAAGAAATGCACTGCTCGCCAAATCCCCCGTCGCTTTCAGCTTTTCACGCCAATTATTCCAAATTATTATTATTATTTTTTTTTACATATCTAATAACGTAATTCCGCCGTTAATTTTCACTGATCCTTTATTACCTACATGAGTAGTTTAATTCGTATTTTTTTCAAAAAATTCTGAGTATGCCCCCAATGGAGACCTTCCTTGTAAGCTTTAAGGGAATGTGCACAAAGTGCTTAAAGTATTACAAACGGTGTCCATTTCCAACGCTGTCCAATGGCTAATTCCTAAACCATTTGTTACAGATATACAGTTCCGATTACAAAAATGTTTTAAATAAGGTAAAGAAATATTTTTAAAGCGATTTAACTGAAGCTACTGCCACCGTATAAGTTTTACGGTAGTGTTACCTTTAATTAATTAATTAATTTCTAGGCTGGTTAAAATAATTGAAAATGTGAGTTTCAAAATTTTCCTTATCGGGAAAATCGAATTTTGGAAAATCGCGGAAAACCTTTAAATGCGTCTATTGGTTTTCATTATAAATTTGGAGATTATAGTGTTACATTAATGCAGATTTGTATTGACTGGTGGAGAAAACAAAAGCAATAAGGCGAGTTTTGAAATTCTGATTTGTATTTTCACATATGCTTTATTTTGTAAGGAAATGAAGCTGTTTCTTTTTATGATTTTATTTTTAAAAGGTGTGTTTTTCTGGTAAGCTTTTATTTTACTTATAACGTTTGTATGTATGTTTTCCTAGTTCAAAATTTGTATTCAAATTTTAACTCTCTTCCAAATATCTGATCGAGTTTCAATTCGCATACTTATTTAAATACAATGACAATGTAATATCAATATGATTTTAGGTGCATATCATTTATTTGTTTTATAGGACTACATCAAATTCTACGAAGTTAAGTAATCTATATACAGGGTGTCCCTAAACAAATAGTATATATGCTAAAGGGTGATAGAACACATCAAGACGAGTAATAGTAAATAGGAAACCAAGGGTCCCAAACGTTTTCCAAAGGAGATAGACGCCATTAATATTTGGGGTCCAAAATTTCAAATACACATAAAAAACGGAAAAATTGGTCGATTGATTTGCGGTTTTCATTAAAAATATTCTTTATGTTGGTATTTTCTTGAAAATAAATTATAAACATAAATTTCGAAAAATACCGATATAGGACGCTTTAGACTTTGAAGCAATGAAAAACTATTTTTTGCCGTAATTTTTTGCATCTCATTGAATGGTTTCGTAAGCTTAGACTTAAACTTAAATTTTGAGCTCACAATCTGAATAGTTGGAAGCAGTTAAGTAGCACAAACTTAACTATGTTCAGAGGGTTTAAATTTCAAATGATTATAAAAAACGGAAAAATTGGTCGATTGATTTGCGGTTTTCACTAAAACTATATTCCTTATGTCGGTATTTTATTGAAAATGAAATATAAAGATAAATTTCAAAAAATGCCAATAGAGGGCGCTTTAGTCTTTGGATTAACGAAATAATCCATCCTAATACTATTTTTTGCATCTCATTAAATGGTTTCGTAGGCTTAGATTTAAACTTAAATTTTAAGCTCAAAATCTGAATAGTTGGGAGTGGTTAAGTAGCACAAACTGAACTGTGTTCAGAGGTTTAAATTTCAAAGGAAACGGAAAATTATAAAAAAACGGAAAAATTAGTCGATTCGTTTGCGGTTTTTGCTAAAACTACTCTTTAAATCAGTGTTTTCTTGAAAGTAAATTTTAAACATAAATTTCACAAAATGCCGATAGAGGGCGCCTTAGACATTAAAGTAGCGTAACACTTTTTTCAATCGTTATTTTTTAAAATCTCATTAAATGCTTTCAAATGCTTAGATTTAAATTTTGAGATCAAATTCTGAGTCGTTGCGAGTGTTTAAGTAGCGCAAAAGTGAACTGTGTTCGAGGGGGGGGGGGTTAAATTTCAACTCCTGAACACAGTTCAGTTTGTGCTACTTAACCACTCCCAACTATTCAAATTTTGAGCTCAAAATTTAAGTTTAAGTCTAAGCTTACGAAAACATTTAATCAGATGCAAAAAATAACGTAAAAAGTAACTGTTCGTTACTCCAAAGTTTAAAGCGCCCTCTATCGGCATTTTTTTAAATTTATCTTTGTAATTCATTTTCAATAAAATACCGACATAAAGAATAGTTTTAGTGAAAACCGCAAATGAATCGACCAATTTTTTCGTTTTTTATAATCATTTGAAATTTAAACCCTCTGAACACAGTTAAGTTTGTGCTACTTAACCGCTTACAACTATTCAGATTTTGAGCTCAAAATTTAAGTCTAAGCTTACGAAACCATTTAATGAGATGCAAAAAATCACGACAAAAAATAGTTTTTCATTACTTCAAAGTCTAAAGCGTCCTCTATCGGCATTTTTCGAAATTTATCTTTATAATTTATTTTCAAGAAAATACCAACATAAAGAATAATTTTAGTGAAAACCGCAAATTAATCGACCAATTTTTCCGTTTTTTATGTGTATTTGAAATTTTGGATCCCAAACTTTAATGGCGACTATCTCCTTTGGAAAACGTTTGGGACCCTTGGTTTCCTATTTCCTATTACTCGTCTTGATGTGTTCTATCACCTCCTAGCGTATATACCATTTGTTTAGGGACACCCTGTATATGTGGGATCTATTCACAAGGCACCCAGCAACAGAAGTTAAACTTTGCACTAATGAATAGGCACCTTGAGGCTCGAGATGACGAACCTAGACTCGCGACTAATGAAAATTGTGATGAGCTAGGTAAATTTTTAGGAAAGAAAAGACAGATGCTAACGGGATTTCGACTGCAGAGGACGTGTCGAAAACCATGGAAGAACGAATATAAATTATATTCGTTCTTCCATGTCGAAAACCTGCCAGGACATCGCTGAGTGAGAAACCAGGTCAGACGGGCCTGTAATAAGCGGAAGATGTCCGGCAAGTTACTTTGGACTCAAACGGACTTTGATTGGTAGACGGCCTTTTTTTATTTCTGTATACTTCACATCCTACTAAAATGTAAATAAGTCTGCTGCAGTTTATATATATATATGTGTGTGTGTGTACATTTAGTCAGGAAAGTTTAAATATTAAAAGCCAAGATTTTCGTTAAAAAATCGCCTGGACTATCTCTTTATCCCCTATACACCGCTCCAAAGCACTTCATAACTTTTACTACAACGTGGAGGTTCGTCCTGGATCAGCGCAAAGTGTATCTTTGAGGAGAAAAAGCTGTGCTTTTCCCCCCTCAAAAGCAGTTTCAGCAATAAGTTCATCAATAAACAAAGAAGTTGTGTCATCGATTCGTTAGTGAGGACCGCCTGGTGATTCGTGCTGTGTTTTGTGTACCCCCCCCCCCCTCGAAAACAGTCATCAATAAATCAAGAAGTGGTGTCATCGAGTCGTCAGTGAAGAACGCTTGGTGGTTAGTGTGCAGAGTTGGGCAAAATACATCGAAAAATCCTTTTCGATACAAAATACAAAATTCATTAGTTTTAGAATCTAAAATACAAAATACAAAATACTTTTCAAATTGAAAAAGTTCAAAATACAAAATACATGTATTTTGAAAATACATTCAAAATACAAAATACATTTGAAAAAAAATGTATATGAGATTAGATGTTTTGTATATGAGATGTATATGAGATTAGATTAGATGTGTCCGACAAAGTTAGCTGGCCAATTTTAATCCCGACACTCGCGTCGGGCCTGACCGGACCTGTTTTTCAGTCGTTCCGGGCCTGTCTGGGTCGGGTATCGAGTTAATTTTTTTCAGAAAGATAAACTCAGATGGGCCTCGTCATCACTTTTTCGGGTCCCGGCTTTGCTCTTTTCTGCAGATTCGGACCTGACTAATTCCTTCCAGATCGGATCGGGATCGGGTTTCATTTTTTTCCTAGAGAACTAATTGCGGTAGTCAAAACTATTAGTATAGATCCCGATCCAGCCCGTATGAAAACCATTGGCTCATTCCATCTCGGTCAGCCTATGGGAAAAATCAGTAAAATCTGGCCCGACCCGACAATTTTTTTTTCTTTTAAATGTACATATTTTTAAATTGCTATAATTTTACTATTACAATTATTATTATTCTTTATAACTAGTAAATATATTTCTGGAAAATAAAATTAAAGCACAGCAAAGGGAACTCTGAAAATGAATCTGTCTATAAATTCTGTCTTAAACAGGAAATGTATTGATTCATGCAAAATAAATTTGATAACAAGAAAAAAGAATAGGATACATTTACAACAAGCTACGTTCCTCGTCCCTGCTAAGAAATAAACCTGTCTATAATCTATTTTTTCTCCTATACTGTGCGAATCGTTCTCAGAAAATTTTACTGTATAGCATTTTTCGATTTTTAAGTTTCCAAGGCATAAAATGATATTAAGACTGCTCTCATCTGTTATGCTCAACAAGTGCAAATGTTTTGACACATTTACAAATCCATTTTTTAACGGAAAGTTATAAAATTGGAAGGCCTAAATATGGAAGTGATTTGGAATCGAACTGAATTTTCCATTTTTGTATCAATAAATTATCTGTTGAGTTATAATGATTTCGATCACGTGACAAGCACGATTTTCACCCCAGTTTCAGTGGTTATTCTTCTTTCGCGAGGAAATTCGATTCAAAACGCCCACTTTGACATTATTTTCTGAAAAATCTATTGTATTTGCAAATTATGTGAAAATGAGTGGCGATTAAATAATTTCTGCACCTTCTATCTTCATGTATTTTCAAACAAAAATAAATTAAAACATGTGTCATAAAGTTGCCCTTTTTGACTAAGAACAGCCTTAATTATAACAAAAACATTTACATAAAAATAAATATTCATTTTAAAATTAAATATCGCAGTTCAAAGTGATTTTTTAAAAGAAAGTCTATAGACTTTCTTTTAAAAACATGGAAAAAAAATACGTATTTTTGATTAGAATTCCTCGTACAAGATGATTTTTAACCACATCGACACAGAAATTTATGTTTTTTGGAAATTTAATTGGTCCGTGCTAATGAAGTTTTTGCACGAACAGGGCCTGGACGAACTTTTAGCTTTTATATCGAGCCGGACTAATTCCGGAATTTTACTTTTTGTATCAGACTGTGTTAATATTTCTTTTCTACGGATCGAAACTTTATACTGGTTTGGTTTGTGTCGGAATGGGCCGAACTAAAAAAGGTCTTTGTTCGGTTTAAACCGGACATAATAATTTCGGCCTGCGTAGACCTCTCATTTGTGCTTGCACAAAGCAACTGTTAGGCGTTTTTCTAACACCGATTAAATTCTTTGAAATTATAAATTATCAAAGTAAAGAAGCAAAAGGAAAGATAGATAAAGAAAACAAATCAACCTATTTGAAAATATTCTTTATAAAATAAACGAATAATACTTTAAAATGTTGAAATGTATACAAAAATATAAAATCTTTCTTGGGTATAATTCAGCTTCATTTTAAGCATAGGAGTAAAGTGTTATCAAAACAATCTATAAATCAAAATTATGCTTGGAAATTATAATTGGCCTTCAAAAGAAAAAAAAACTCTCAGATTGAAAATTACTTCATAAATATCTTTTTGGAGAATTTATAATTAAGGATAGACAGAGCAGGTTTTAAAGGCCGAAACTGAATTTCGGTGATTGGAAGTAATAGTTAATAATAATACATAACAGAATATTAATTTGGTGACATTTAGTGCATTAGTTCTTGTTAAAATACTGTAAATCCTGAAAAATGCTGCATAACAGCGCCACCTGCTTGACGATTTGCACCAACACTTAATTAGTGACGATTTATATTAAGATCAAACTAAATCTGAAATTCGTTGAGAATCTATGCATTACTACTTGAGATAGAGCTAGTGTAGAAACGTGAAAAATGTAGCATAGCAAGGTCACCCATCTGCTGAGCAATTCACGCCAAAACTTAATCGGCAACAACTTATGTCAACGTCTAACTGAATCAGAAATTTGATGAAAATCCGTGCATTAGTTTTTGAGATACAGTTTTTGCGAAAATTGTGAAAGACGAAACATATCAGCGGCACCTTTTGGAAGAGTTATACCATTACCTAATATCTAACATAACTTATGTAAATGTCTAATAGAATCTAAAATTTTATTAAATTCTGTGCACTAATTCTTAAGATAGAGGGCCCACAAAATTTGCATCATACACTGATAAACTCATAAGTAGACATTTCCTAAAAACCGTCAGTGTTCAGGACCTTCAAAAATATAAATCCATCGAACAATCTGAAGTCGAATTTTTTCACGAATCCAATACTTTTTTGTTATAAAAGATACGGAAAAGTAAAAAAAGTGCGAGTGAGTAAAATTCGAAACGGCAGTTCAATAGTTATTCTTGGACGTATACATAAACACATATATGTAAAAGCATTGTACAGCCTCCTTCGTAGGTTAAATATCCACCAATATGTATAATAATAAATACGTAATTCGGTTTATTAAAAATACAATTCGATAATGCCTCAAATACTACTACACAAATACAATCATGCTTCTCATGAATAATAAATAAGAAATAATTTAAAAAGGAATGTTAAATAAACATGTTAAATATTTTCGTTTAAATCTTGGGAATATCATAATGTGTAGAAATACAACGTTTGGGGTATCATGATACCAAATAAGTTTATTAAGTTATTTTTTTAAAGTCATGTTTTTTGCGTTTAATAAATGTCTTCTATCAATGCATCATTTTTCGTCATGATCTGTTTTGAAAACCCTCCAATCTTGAATGAGTCATTACATTAAAAATTAGAGGCGTGCGAAAAAAAAAAAAAAACTGCGCCCCAGGCAAAGTTTCAATTTGGCGCACCCCCCTCCTACCCAAAACTTCTCCTTGTAATAAGCCAAAAATAACGTTGGTACTATAAATTTGGCGCCCCCTCAATTTCCGCGGCCGGGACAACAGTCCCCTTCTCCCCCTCCCTTTCTGACGGCGCTGTTAAAAATACTTTAAATACTCATAACGTAATTTTCCTTCAGTTTTATTGCAAAGATGTAGTTAAACATAAGTATGCTATACTTGAAATAATGATTGCAAATTAAAAATTCCTATTGCTATTTAAATATGAAAACACTGCTTTCTCTGAAAGAATCATTTATTGATTTTTTTTTTTTTGATTAATTTGCAAAGTTAAATGTTAAAAATTTCTAACACACACTCTCTGAACAATGAACGTTGATCTCGGTTGATACATAAATACTCGGGATACTCAGGATACATAAATAACTTCACAATTAGTAATGTGTAAATTTCTATGCTTATATATCTGTACAAAATACAAAATAATGTTTCATTAATCTTTAGTAAATTTTAGTCGAAACAAATATATTCACATTCCCGCATATTGAAAATCATAAATATTCTTCTAATGGGGGGATAATTTTGCAATTAAACAAATTAACATTCTCATTGATATTAAAAATTTTCATCTGTAAAACTTCCGTTTACAATCGAAACTCAAAAAGAATCAAACTTTGACTTCGTTCATCAATCGTACACAAACATTAAATTACATTTCTTCTCTACTACTACATTACTTTTTTTTATATTGTTCTTTAAAAAACACTAGACACAGCAAAATCTAAATAATTCTTCCTGTTTATCACACAGTAGTTTTTATCGTTCGCTTAGAAACGTTATAATTATAAAATCTAGAGCTTTAGAATTGTAACAGTTCAGCAAAAATGCCTAAGTAAAACAGAAGATTGATTCTAATCCTTATCGTATCAGTAGTTGTAAAGTATGTTTGCATTAACTTTCAAAAACGAACCCTATAAGACAAAGAAAACAGAAGGCTCGTATTATTCTTTTATGAATTTTACATCTGCGGTTTCTAGGAAGCAGCTGGAAACCTACAGAAATGTATTTTGAATATGAAATGTATTTTCAAAATACAAAATACTTAAAAAAATCATTTCAAAATACATTACGAAAATACTTTCGTTTAGTGAGGTTAAAATACAAAATACAAAATACAAATGTATTTTGAAAATGTATTTCAAATACATGTATTTTCGATACTGCCCATCTCTGTTAGTGTGGTGTTTTTTTTTTAAGGCTGCTGTGATTTTTTTTCGCAGACTATTTTTTGCAACGCCTGGTGTCATGTTGAATATTTTGTGAAAAAGTCTGCTGTTTTTTTTTTACTATTTTTGGCAGTATGTCAGTCGTCGTACTTACATACATAAAAAAGAGAAACAGTCACTTGGATTTAGTGAAAGTAAGTGTTGTATTTAGATATATATATATATATATAGATAAAAAAAGATAAGGTGGTCTGGTGTAATAACGCCAGGCGGGGTACTAACGCCAAGTGCCAATATTTTGCATAATTATGAAATAATCTGGTAAATGACACCCACGTGCTCTGCGCAGAAGGGTTTTTAGTCATATAAATCACAAAAAACAGCTTCTAGTTTATTTGTTTCATTTTTAGGTCTTATTGTTTTACAAGCAACTAAAATTAACGCTTGATCTAAAATTTCCGAAATACGTTTTGTGATGTGAAGACTATTTTTTTTATCCGGAAATACTTTGTTAATTACATGAATTTGTAGTACATTTCATGGACTTTCAAAATGATGTTGAAGATTTTGAATATCTTCTCGAGATAATTTGTAATTTAAATTGTACAGCGCAATAACTATAACGGGGTAATAACGCCAATCCTTGGCATTAATACCAGGGTTGATTCCCTATGGTGGCCGAGCTACATCCTAAATACTGATTCAAATAAACACAGTTAAAACTGTGCAATGTTTCTAATAATTCTATTTAAGCGGTCCTTTTTAAGCAAAAAGAAGCTCAGGGTCTGATATTCTTTTGCTCATCCTCCCCCCCACACCACACCTTTATTTTTATTACACTTTCACAAAAATTAGAACATTTTCAATAGCTTAGAATGCAATTTGTCAATTTCTAAGTTTGTAGAGTTTGTATTTTTAGAATTGGGCAATCTACATGCAATTATTCCATCTTATTTCATAGTTTTATTTGCATGGCGTTATTACCCATATAGGTGGGTAATAACGTCAAATAGCATTGGTCAAGAAATCACGCCATTACATTTTATGAATACATATCTGTTAAATTATTTTTTTTTATATAGATAGTCAATGAGTTGCTGTATCAAATCATATATTTGTTTGAAAAATACAAACTAAAACTGAGCCGTGAAAATTGGTAGAACCTTAACGTGGCGTTATTACCCCAGGGTACCTTACATGGTAAAATATGTGTTGAAATGTATATTAAAAGAAAAGAAATGTGTAAAATATATTGTTACGAATTTTATATATAGTTAGTGTTTGTACTGTAAAATAATGTAAATAATTTTATTAAGCTCCATTTCTTTACTAATATTAGTTTTTGTTACATTGTCTCTGTTATCAAGCAAACTTGTCTATTATTTTCAGTGAATGTCTGTGGCAGCTTTGCGAAATATTAGAGATATCGCCAAGTTGGCGTCACTTTTGGCAACTAATTTTGGTCGCCAAATTTGGCGATGGTAACCCTTTCCTCTGTATGGTAACCCCCCTTAGGTATGCTGATACATTGTTTGTTGTTCCGTGGATTTTTCGAGATGGTTCTAGAAATTTCCCGCACATGCTGCGAGCCTATATAAGAAGAGAAGCGATGCGAGCTATTATTATTATTTACCAGTCAGTCATTGAGTGAACAAGGCGTTTGTTAAGCGAGTTTGCTTGAGTTTCATTTATGTTGTTTTGAATGTTATTAAGTGTTGAGACGTTGTATAAAGAGTCTCTGGGATCTGAAGCTGTACTTATACGATAGATTTGAGGAGTTATTTTTGAATATCTAGAAATATTTGTGAGTTTCGAAGACTCTGTTGTTCTGAAGTTCTGTAAATAAATTATTTTCTACTTTTCTATAAGCAAGAGTTTGAAGTTGTCTAACCATAAGATCAAAAGAACCCTATATACGCTGCAACATTTTGGTGTCAGGAGTGGGGTTCTTATGGCGAAAACGAGAACAATGGACGGACAACTGAAAGAACTGTTAGATGCTATCAATGGCATAAAGACAGAAATGAATAAAGGCCAAGAAGAGTTGGCGGAAAAAATAAATAAAGGCCAAGAAGAGTTGGCAGATAAAATGAATAAAGGTCAAGAAGAGTTGGCAGAAAAAATGAATAAAGGCCAAGAAGAGTTGGCGGATAAAATGAATAAAGGCCAAGAAGAGTTGGCGGATAAAATGAATAAAAACGAAGAAAGAATGAAAGAGTTGACTGAAGAATTGAAGAAAGAAGTTAATAAAAGTCAAGAAGAAATGAAGAAAACTTTAGAAGAAAAGTTCTCGTCGGTAGACAGAAGAATAGATTCGGTAGAAGAGAAAATAGAGAATGAAATTAGTAAAGTAGAAGAGAAAATTCAGAATGAAGTTAGTAATATTGAAGAGAAAATAGTTGAAGTAGATAAAACACTAAATAAAAAAGTACAAGATCTTGAGAAGAAGCTTTCAGCGTCCAGTGGTAATTATGAAGAATTTAGGAATCCACCTGCTTCTCCCGTGCACATCAAGCTGTCGACATACGACGGAAAGAGTTCCTGGCAAGTTTACAAGACCCAATTCACCATTGTAGCCGAAGCGAACAAATGGAGTGACGAAGTGAAAGCTTGTCAACTGGCAGCATCTTTAAGAGGAGAAGCCGTCGACGTGCTACAAACATTGCCCGATATGACGCAACTCAATTTTGACACTTTAAGTTGTGCACTTGAAATGAGATTCGGAGAAAAATTTTTCAAAGATTATACGAGAATACAAATGAAGAGCCGCCATCAAAAATCGAGTGAAACCCTTCAAGAGTTTGCCTCAGAAATAGAACGTCTGGCAAATTTAGCTTTCATCGACTGCCCAACAAATGTACGGGAAATGCTCTCATTGCAGTACTTTGTTGACGGAATAAAAGATCCAGAAGTGCAGAGAGCGGTACGAATGGCAGATGTACAGGATTTAAAGGCTGCATTACTATATGCCTTAAAGTTGGAAGCAGCTACACAAGCCAGCCGAAGGGATCGTCATTCAGTCCGATGGGCAACGGTGAACAAAAGCTCAGACACTGAAATCGACGTCTTGAAAGAAATTAGGAAATTAAATCAAGAGCTTGAAGCCTTAAAATACGGAAGAACGAGCTCAAGGAGACAGAATCTCACGTGCTGGGGATGCGGTGATACAGGACATCTCCGAAGAAATTGCCCCAAAATCCACGAACGTGAGATAAATTCAAACAGTCAGCAGGGAAACTAAATTTTGGCCATCTCGCGTTGCGGAGGTTGCCAGAGAATGAAAAGCCCCACCTGAAGATCCTCCAGATATCAAAAATGAGTGGCGGTGATAATGAATTATATGTGATAGGCTGTATTAACGGAATTCAGTGCCGTATGATTGTTGATACAGGAGCCAATGTAACAATAATAAGAGAAGATTTGGCTCGAAAATTGAAATGTAAACTCATCTGGACTCCACCCTGCGTTACCCTGCAAACTGTGATGGGCGACAAGATAGGCATATATGGAAAGGCCAATTTAACCATCAACTTTGGAGGAAGCAAATATTATCATACGGCATATGTGGCTGACATAACAGATCCTTGCATAATCGGGCTAGATTTTCTGAAGAAGTTTGGCTTCAAACTTGATTTTAAAAATAATGAAATGCTATCTAAATTTGAAGAAATAAGCCTTTTTGGATTAAATAACGAAATTGAATATAAACAAACAGTAATAGCCAAAGAAGACATCAATCTAGGTCCAAGAACAGAATTTTTAGTTCCAGCTGTAATTAACAATGAAACTAATTATCGATTTGGCCATATAGATTATCCCGAGGACAATAGTAAACAAGCAGGAGTATTGGTGGCTTCATCTGTGGTGGACCTCTCGAAGAAGACCATTCCAGTCAGAATTGCTAACATCAGTGATAAGACGAGGACTATCAAGAAAGGAGAGGTGATAGCGTCATGTGCTCCTGTGACGTGCATAAGTCAAAATTCCAGTCACTCTGAGAAATCTTCAGATAATTTAGTCAAGGATTTGTTACAAAATACAGACTTAGATCCAAAACAGATGGAAGCTGCGGAAAATTTAATTAGAGAATTCCAAAGTTTATTTTCCCAAACATCTGAAGACTTTGGACGAACTAAAATGGCACAACACCGAATTGACACGGGAGATCACTCTCCTATTAAACAGCACCCTAGACGATTACCTTTTGCCAAGCAAGAAGAGGTGCAGAATTTAATTAAGGATATGGAAGAAAATGACGTCATCGATCCATCGACAAGTCCATGGGCGTCTCCCATTGTATTAGTAAGAAAGAAGGATGGTTCTACAAGATTTTGTGTAGACTACCGCCGACTGAATGACGTCACTAAAAAGGATAGTTACCCTCTGCCAAGGATCGACGACACTCTCGACACACTTGCGGGCAACACTTGGTTCTCGACTCTGGATCTGAAGAGTGGTTACTGGCAGGTAGAGATCCATCCGGACGACCGCGAGAAGACTGCCTTTACAACGGGACAAGGATTATGGCAGTTCAAGGTAATGCCTTTTGGTCTATGTAACGCACCTGCAACTTTCGAACGGCTTATGGAAACTGTTCTCCGGGGGCTGTCATATGAAGCATGTCTTGTTTATTTAGATGATATCATAATCATAGGAAAATCTTTTGATGAACATCTGAACAACCTCAGGCGGGTGCTACAAAAATTGAAGGAAGCTAATTTGAAGTTAAGCCCTTCGAAGTGCAGCTTATTTCGCAATCAAGTCGCGTACCTTGGACACATCATTTCGGCGGAAGGAGTTAGGACTGATTCGGAGAAGATATCGGCTGTGAAAAATTGGAGTCGTCCAGTAGATATTCACCAGCTTCGGAGTTTTCTAGGATTATGTACCTATTACAGGAAATTCGTCAAAGGCTTCTCGATGATTGCAAGACCACTTCATAAATTAACAGAAGCCAATCAAAAATTTATGTGGACACAGGAATGTGAAGCTGCTTTCGAAAAGCTTAAGGAGGCCTTAACATCCACTCCAATTCTGTCATATCCTCAAATCGATAAACAGCGGTCGCAGACATTTAGCCGACAACCAAATCACCGACAAGACAATTAGCATACAGAAAATAGTCGACAGGACGTTTAGCCGACAAGTACATTTAGCAGACACGTACATTTAGCCGACAGGACATGTAGCCGAAACGTACATTTAGCCGACGGGACATTTGGCCGAAACGTACATTTAGCCGACAGGACATTTGGCCGAAATGGACATTTAGCAGACAGACAATTGGACGACAGGCAATTGGCCGAACGTAATATTTAGCCGACAGGACATTTAGCCGACAAGACAAATTGCCGACAGGACATTTAACCGACAGGTCAATTAGCCGACAGGACATTTAACCGACAGGTTGATTAGCCGACAAGACGATTAGCCGACAGGACGATTAGCCGACAGGACATTTAACCGACAGGTCAATTAGCCGACAAGACGATTAGCCGACAGGACATTTAACCGACAGGACATTTAACCGACAAGACGATTTGCCGACAGGACATTTAGCCGACAAGACGTTTAGCCGACAGGACATTTAACCGACAAGACAATTTACCGACAGGACATTTAACCGATTTAACCGACAAGACGATTTGTCGACAGAACGATTTACTATTAGATTACCGATAGGTATTAATTAGGTTATAGTTAGTTTATAGTTAGATCATGGCAAGATTATAGTTATTTTATAGATCCGTTTTGGATAGGTTACAATTCAGTTACGGTGGTAATAGTAAGCTTTAAATTTGGTCACGGTTAGGTTAAAACTAGATTATGGTTAGATTGCTGGTAGATTATTCTTATACTGCAATATTAGGTTATATTTAGGCTATAGTTGGGTACTGGTCACGTTACATTTAGGATATGGTTACGCCACTGTTATATTAATATTAGGTAACAATTAGGTTACGGTTAGCTTACGGTTAGCTTGCAGTTATGCTACTATTAGGTTATGATTAGGTTATGTATAGGTAACAGTTTGATAACAATTAAGTTCCGGTTGCGTTATAATTTGATAAAGGTTAAGTCACGGTTATGTTACAATTAAGTTACCGTTATTCCACTGTAAAATAATTTTTAAGTAACAATTAGGTTTCGGTTTGCTTAAAGTTATGTAACTGATAGTTTATAGTTAGGTTATACATAAGTAACAGCTTGTTAACAGTTAAGTTCCGGTAAGTTGTAATAGGTTACAATTTGGTTGCAATTACACCACAAATAGGTTACGTTTCCTTCTATAGTAAAAAAATTGCCTTAAAAGGAATTACTCTTGGAATGATACTGATGTGTAAGGTTTCCGAAAACAACGCGTCCGGGTGAACCACTCCTTTCATGAGTCGAATAGACCAATTAGGAAAAGGCTCCGTCTGTGCATTGCCAAGCGATTCCAACCGGGATTGCAAAGCAATAGCGAACGGAATCGCGGAGCGATGCCATGGGGTGTTGGCGAGCGCAGCAAGCAGGGATAGCCTACAACTTGGAATCGCGAAGCGATTACGCGGGGGGCTAAGCGAGCGTAGCAAGCAGGGGGGCGGAGCCCCCCCCTATAGTTTAAAATAACTGTAACTGCTCATTCCAATTATGCATGTTTGGGGCGCCGCACCCCAATTCAACCCCCCCAAAGGGGACCTTATAAATTTTTATCCACAACACTCGTGCTGCATATCTTTAGAAAGGTCTGAAACTGCCTTTTCCTATTATGGATGTCTTGTGTCTCCCCCTCCACTCTGCCCCCCAGGGAGGGGCACATTTTTAATCTCTTTACAACACCAGTCGTGTGACACATCATTTGAAACGTCTGCAACTGCCTTTTCATATTATGGAAGTCTTGTGTGTCCCCCCCCCACTCTGCCCCCCCCACAAGGGGAGCATATTTTTAATTTCTTTACAACACCAGCTGTGTGACACATCATTTGAAAGGTCTGCAACTGCTTATTCATATTATGGATGTCTTGTGTGTCACCCCCCACTTTTTTAATTTCTTTACAACATCAGTCCTGTGACACATCATTTGAAAGGTGTGTAACTGCCTTTTCATATTACGGATGTCTTGTGTGTCACCCCCCACTCTGCCTCTCAAGGGGGGTACATTTTTAATTTCTTTACAACACCAGTCGTGTGACACATCATTTGAAAGGTCTGCAACTGCTTATTCATATTATGGATGTCTTGTGTGCCATTCCCCACTCTGCCCCCCCCAGGGGGGCACATTTTTAATTTCTTTACAACACCAGTCGTGTGACACATCAGTTGAAAGGTCTGCAACTGCTTATTCATACCATCGGGTATTGGCGAGGGCAGCAAGCAGGGTTAGCGTACAACTTGGAATCGCGAAGCGATTACGCGGGGGATTGGCGAGCGTAATGATTTTACAGCTTCGTTACCTGTTAAGTTATTGTTTGTTTATGTATAGGTAACGGTTCGATTACGATTAAGTTCCGGTTAGGTTATAATTAGGTTACAGTTATATCACAATACGTTAGAATTAGGTTATGGTTACGCCACTGCTAAATAACTTTTATGTAACAAATGGGTTATGGTTAACTCACAGTTAAGTTACTATTAGGTTATGGTTAGTTTACGTATGGGTGACGTTTCTATTACAGTGAAATTTCGGTTAGGCTATAATTAGGTACGTTTTGGGAAGGAGGAATTCCCCCCCTACTTAATCAATAAACACCCAAAATTAATAATAAATCATAGAGGCGCCTCATCAGAATGATCTTGTATCTAAAATGTGAATGAAACCTGATAATTATGCATGAAAAACCCAATTATCTAAATTAAATTATTATTCTATATTTTAGAATGAAATAATTTTATAATAATTTAGTGATTTTGATATCTTTGTTTTTTCATTAAAATAATTAACGAACTAAAAAATACAGCATACTTTTTGAACGAAAGACCATTTTACAAAAATGATATCGATAACAAAAGACAACCTCCCTCCCCTCTAACGAAATCTTACGATATCATGCTCAAGTTCCCCCTCCCCCCTAATATGACAATGTTATATATGCACAGCCCCTAAGACTTTTAAAAGGAGCTATGTACAAAAACGTTTCCTTCATTTGAAATTTCGCAACTTTACACCAAATATAGTGTTTGCAGAGTTAATTATTATTCTAAAATAGAATAAGTAAGAGAATTGTTAGCATTAAAACAAAAGGTACAAAATATATTTAGCATTCCTAATAGAAACCTTTATCCTTATATTAAACATAAAATAAAATTATGAAACAGGTTCATTGGTTAAGTATAAAGGAGGGGGTGGGGTGACACGTGGGAGGGTCTTATTTAGATAAAAGGATTTCCTTGCAGAATTATCCGATTTGTTTCAATTTTTTTATGTAGATTCATTCTGATTGATCTGATTCATTCTGCTTCCCTATTTAGTTTTAGAGGTTCATTAGCTACGTATAAAGTGTGGAACTATGGCTGCCCTTTTAATTAGATAAAAGGGTTTTTCATGCTGAATCATCCGATCCGCTTCAAATTTTGATATAGTTTCAATCTGATAGGACTCTTCCCAGGTTAATTTTGTGGGTTCATTAAGTATAAAAGAAAAAAAACGGGAGGAGTATTTAGATAAATGGGGTTTTCATGCAGAATTATTCGATTAGCTTTGAAATTTGTATATAGATTCGTTCTCGTAATACACATTCCTGATTAGCTTTAGGGATTTATTGGTTACGTATAAAGGAAAGGAAGGGCGTAGACTAGTACACCCTTAATTTTATAAAAATGTTTTTTACGCAGAATTATCCAATTCGCTTCATACTTGTTATACCAGTTTATTCTGATAAGGCGCTTCCTTCATTAGATCTGGAGGTTCATTAGTTAAGCATAAAGGATGGAAATGGGAAGCTAATCTCCCTCTCCTCTTAATTTATCTACAGTGGCTTAGCAAGAATGAGTGACACCCGGGGCGGATGTAAATGGTGTCATCCCCCCCCACCCCCATTCCATCCGTCATATTTTTTCAATCACAATTCTGTGTTATTACAACAAAAGACCATAAAAACCACATTAAAAAAAAAAAAAAAAAAAAAAAAAAAACCACAGGAGCGGTTTATCACTTGACCCATAATTTGCTTAAATCAATGCGGTGTCTATATGTAGAAAATAATTCTTTCTTTAAAAGTTTGCTTTCCCTACCCATTTGTTACATAGATTGATTTTTGTTCTTGGGTGCATATCTTATTTAGAAAAAAATTCACATTCTCAAAGGAAAGAAAATTAATTCTATTGCGTCGTGCGCTAGAATTTTCATTTTATTTCAGAATTTGTTTTCAAAATCTTATAAGATTAAATATATATATATTTATTCGCCAAAAAAGATTGGGTGTCACCCCTTAGAGGGTGACACCCGGGGCGGACAGCTCCATTCGCCCACGCTTGCTACGCCACTCTTTATCTAAATGGCATTTTTATGCAGAATTATTTGATTTACTGATATACATGTTTATTCTCATAAGGAGTTTCCCTGATTAGTTTTTGAGATTCATTAGTTAAGTTTAAAAGAGTGAAACGGGGCTGGGGATTTTAATCACCTTTCAATTTAATTAAATGTGTATTTCATGCAGAATTAATCTTTTAAATAAAAACATACTATACAATTACTATGAATAGCCTTGAGCCTGTTTATTTGGTTTACTATTTTATTATACTGTACTTTTCCAGTTTGTTACCAATTAAAGTCTCTTCTCTCCTCCCTTCTCTCCTTCCCTAAAAGTCCCTGTTTTCTTGATTATAATCCTATTCCAATGGGACCTTTTTTGACGTTCTTCCCATATAATTTGCTTACCAACTAAACATTGATTTTATATATACTACTATTGGTAAGCGCCATTTATGGTCATTAATAAAAAATTTTGGCTTTTTTCCATTTCAAATCTTTTATTCTTTGTCTAAAGTCGCGATAATTAGGCTTCTCGTTAATTAAGCTGTACTTCTCAAGTTTGTCAAGGTGTTTGTGTAAGCTGTATTTTAAAATTTCCAATCGTTTACTACCAAACGTACTGAGTTATAATATTATGAATTTTATAAAATTTAAGAGCTTATCTACATTAAAGAATCCTACGTGATTTATTTGTATTTGTCAAGGATATACGCTTGAACATGCATGCTAAAATACTTTTAAACTTATTTCTTCAAAGAATATATTCAGCAATTTAAAAACAATGACCCACGAGAATTTTGTGCTATTATTTTATTTATATATGTGTACACAGGAAAAAAATACACTTGTTATTGTCACAATAAGGTATCAAGCTTGAAAAATATCATAAAACTAAATAAATATAAAAGTCTTTGCAGAATCAGTAAATGGAAACAGACGCATGTGTAGAGAAAACTGCGCCGGGAAAAAAATCTCTACTTGGAGCCTCTCCCCCCGAACTTTTTCTTTGGACAAACTGAAAAAAAATGACACTGGTAGTATAAATTTGGTGCACCCTAAATTTCTGTGCGCGGAGCGCCGCCCCCCCCCCCCCCCCTCTTTTCGCACGGCGCTGATTTGAAATGATTTAGAAGAGAATATTATATTACATTAAATTTAAATCAATTATTGGAAGTAAGACATAAAAAAAATAAAGTTCGGTGAAGGAATAATTCCACATTTGTATTCCACAAATTTTGATCAGCAACTTTGTGTTAATAAATAAGAGTCCATAATACTTTTAAGACAGTAAAATTGTTTGATTTTGTTTTAATCGAAAAATATTAATTTTCATGTAACGCAACAATATATATATTATTTATTTTATTATTACTTTTAAAAAATAAAACAATTTCTGTAAATTTTGCTAGTTACATGATTAAAATCAAATTGTAGGAATACTAAATCGACTGCTATAATAACGTAAATGATGTTCCTGATAACTTTAATTTCATTTCGGGTCGAAAGAAAACCACACTAAGTTAGTTTCGAGAACAGAGCAGAATAAGCCTCATGGGTTATGCTGCCGAAAGCAGTAGGAACACCAATTCCAGGTACGTTTAATTTTGATGTTCGATCGAAAAAAAACACAAGACAAAATAAGTAATACAAAATATAAGTTGTGAGATTAGCATCGATAATTTATAGAGATAAAAAAAAAGGGATATGCGCAAACGCAATAACAACCCATTACTATAGTAACCTCCATCGGCATTAAATATCTATATATACATCTAAAAAAAAAGCCTTAAATGTTTAACTTTGGGACCTACCTTTTCCCAATGCCAATAGTGGTTTCTAAATAGACTTTATTTATAGCCTAAAAAATTTCGTCAAATTGTGCATTTTTAAAAAGAATGACGTTTAGGTTTAGAGGAAGTAAAATCTGTTAAGTTGGAAGGAATAAAGCTAGAAAGCATTGCTGTTCCGGAAAAATCATCACTTCTTTTTTTTATATTTATTGGGTTTGAATTGTGCATTATGACGTCTTTTTTTATTATAAATTTTACTCTGAAATAAGGTTTATACTAGGGTAATGCGCAGACATGCCAAAACATCCTTAAAATACTTTATCTTTAATTTGGCAACAATTTCATCTCGTAATTCGATGACGTGATAGTGTCAGTGATGCCAAAATATCATGAAAAGCTCTACAGAATAAACGTGATTAAAATAAAAAACAAGTTGGATGTAGATTCTGCCATTGCAGAATTCAGTTTCGCCTCCGATTAGAAAAAAAAAACAATAGAGGTTTTTTATATACATTTCATCAGAACGAATTTTTCAAGAGTCCGAAAAAATAGTTCCGGATAATCGAGGTTACTGATATTAAATAGGCTTTGTACTATTTTTACTTACTAAGTACATACAAAATTTTAAGCCTCTATCTCCATTTGTTTGTGAAATAGAGCGTTTACAAACAGACGGAAGGCAATTTTTTTTTCTAAAAATATGTTTTTCGGAATCTCCAGTATTTGAAACGAGTAAATCCGTCAAAAAAAATTTTTCGAGAGTCCGAAAAAAATAGTTCCGAATAATCGAGGTTACTGATATTAAATTGGCTTCGTCCTATACTTACGTACTAAGTACATAGAAAATTTTAAGTCTCTATCTCCATTTGTTCGTGAGATTAGAGCGTTTACAGGCAGACAGACAGACGGACAGCAATTTTTTTTAATATGTTTATCGGAATCTCTAGTATCTGAAACGTGTAAATCCGTCAATTTTTTTTTTCGAGAGTTCGAAAAAAATAGTTCCGAATAATAGAGGTTACTGATATTAAATAGGCTTCGTCCTATTCTTACTTACTAAGTACATACAAACTTTTAAGTCTCTATCTCCATTTGTTTGTGAGATTGAGCGTTTACAGACAGACAGACGGACGACAATTTATTTTTCTAAACTAAGGGGGCTCCACCCCTGCTCGTTACGCTCGCCAACCCCCGTAACCGCCGTAATCGCTTCGCGATTCCAAGTTGTTGGCTACCCCGCTTGCTACGCTCGCCAATACTACATGGTATGAATAAGCAGTTGCAGACCTTTCAAATGATGTGTCACACGACTGGTGTTGTAAAGAAATTAAAAATGTGCCCCCCTGAAGGCAGAGTGGGGGGTTGATACACAAAACATCCATAATATGAATAAGCAGTTGCAGACCTTTCAAATGATGTGTAACACGACTGGTGTTGTAAAGAAATTAAAAATGTGCCCCCCTAGGGGGCAGAGGGGGGGGGGTGAAACACAAGACATCCATAATATGAATAAGCAATTGCAGACCTTTCAAATGATGTGTCACACGACTGGTGTTGTAAAGAAATTAAAAATGTGCCCCCTGGGAGGGCAGAGTGGAGGGGACACACAAGACATCCATAATATGAATAAGCAGTTGCAGACCTTTCAAATGATGTGTCACACGACTGGTGTTGTAAAGAAATTAAAAATGTGACCCCCCTGGGGGGGCAGAGTAGAGGTGACACACAAGACATCCATAATATGAATAAGCAGTTGCAGACCTTTCAAATGATGTGTCACACGACTGGTGTTGTAAAGAACTTTAAAATGTGTCCCCCTGGGGGGCAGAGGGGGGTGACACACAAGACATCCATAATATGAATAAGCAGTTGCAGATCTTTTAAATGATGTATCACAGGACTAGTGTTGTAAAGAACTTTAAAATATGCCCCCCATGGGGAGGCAGAGGGGAGTGACAAATAAAACATCCATAATATGAATAAGCAGTTGCAGACCTTTCAAATGATCTGTCACACGACTGGTGTTGTAAAGAAATTAAAAATGTGCCCCTCCCTGGGAAGGCAGAGTAGGGGGTGACACACGACATCAATAATATGAATAAGCAGTTGCAGATCTTTCAAATGATGTGTCACACGACTGGTGTTGTTAAGAAATTAAAAATGTGCCCCCCCTGGGGGGGTCAGAGTGGGGGGTGACACACAATTCATTCATAATATGAATAAGCAGTTGTAGACCTTTCAAATGATGTGTCACACGACTGGTGTTGTAAAATTTTAAAATGTGCCCCCCAGGGGGGGCAGAGCGGAGGGGGACACACAAGACATCCATAATAGGAAAAGGCAGTTTCAGACCTTTCTAAAGATATGCAACACGAGTGCTGTGGAAAAAATTTAAAAAGTTTTTACTATAGAAGGAAATATGTTTTTCAGAATCTCCAGTATCTGAAACGTGTAAATCCGTCAAATTTTGTTTTTCGAGAGTCCGAAAAAAAATAGTTCCGGATAATCGAGGTTACTGATATTAAATAGGTATCGTCCTATTCTTACTAATAAAATTTACTAATAAATGCACAAAATTTTGCAAATACATATCGTCTAATCTGCTTGTCGGCTAGTTGACCTGTCGGCTAATCGGCTTGTTGGCAAATTGACTTGTCGGCTAATCGTTTTGTCGGTCCATTGACCTGTCGGCTAAATGACCTGTCGGCTAATCGTCTTGTCGGCTAATTGACCTGTCGGTTAAATGTCTTTTCGGCTAATCGTCTTGTCGGCTAAATGTCCTGTCGGCTAATCGTCTTGTCGGCTAATTGACCTGTCGGTTAAATGTCCCGTCGGCTAATCGTCTTGTCGGCTAATTGACATGTCTGCTAATCGTCTTGTCGGCTAATTGACCTGTCGGCTAAGTGTCCATGTCGACTAATTGCACGTTCGGCCAAATGTCCTGTCGACTAAATGTACGTTTCGGCCAAATGTCCTGTCGGCTAAATTTACATTTCGGCCAAATGTCCTGTCGACTAAATGTACGTGTCTGCTAAAAATACTTATCGGCTTAACGTCCTGTCGACTTTTTTCTGTATGCTAATTGTCTTGTCGGTGATTTGGTTGTCGGCTAAATGACATAGACCCCCTGTCAATGGGTTACGTTAAAATGTGCGAAAATCAGCTACAGTATAAAAAAGTGAAGTTTGTCAAATTATCTCAGGAAAAGAATGGCGAAATTTCTCAAATGGTGTTGGTGAAAAAAGTAAAATCAGGGGTTGTACTGGTGCCAAGTAATATTTCACACAAACTTTTTTGGATATTTTAGGGCACATTTAACTGGCATACTACATTTCCTTCCAAGACCATTTGACGAAATTAACGATCCCCCCCCCCTCTCCCGCTACCAATTGCCGCAAATTAATATGAAAATTGTGGTTTTTCCACACTATTGCTTACGGAAGTACACGATTTTTCTTCCACGATTGTTTGCTGACATTTGCAATTTTTTTTCAGTAAAATTTGTGATTTTTTTTTTTATTTGCTAAAATTCGCAAATTTTTTGCCACTGCAGAAATTTACTATTTTTCTGTGTTTATTTAACAAAATTTGTGATTTTTTTTCCTGCGATCATTTGCAAAATCACACGGAAAAAAATCGCGATTGCAAAGAAAAAAAATCACGAATTTTGAAAAATGATCGACTGTCAAAATTCGTGATTTTTTCTGCGATCATGAAAAAGATGAATTTTGGAAAATAAACGCGAAAGAATTTTGAATTTTGCCAATCGATCGCTGAAAAATCGCAAATTTCGGTAAATGATCATGAAAAATATGAAAAATTTTGTCATATAAACGCAGAAAAAAGCAAAATTCTAAAACAATGGCCCAAAAAATTATCATTTACTGTATTTTGATAAACGATTGCAGAAAAAAATCGCAAATTTTGACTACCGATCGCGTAAAGAAATCGCAAATTTTTTCAGTGATCCTTTCACAAAATTTGCATTTCTCTGCAATTATTTTTTCTGCACGCAAAATCGTACAATGGTATTGTTCATTAGAATAACCATACACTTCGAACAAAATCCATACATTGTACTCTTCTGTGCATTGTACTACTGACCATACCGTACAAGTTGGCATCTATGAATATCCTTTTCGATTTTATGATCATTTGACGAAAGCTCGGTCTTATTTCGGAATCGTTTGATGTAAATCTCGGGAGTTTTTTTCCCCCGCAATCGTATGGCAGAAATCACAAGTTTATTTCGGGATCATCTGGTGAAAATTGCAGCTTGATTTCATGATTGTTTAATGAAAATCGTCTTTTTTCCGGTGATCAAGTAAGTCAAATCGCAGTTTTGCCAGTGATCATTTTATGAAAATCGCAGATTCTTAAAAATTAAAAAACGTGAAATTCTGCCGTTTGTCGAAAAAGTGATCCTTGTATATGTAACGACCGAAATAAGAATTTTGAGATTCCTTTCTGCAATCCTCTGACGAATTTCTCAATTGTTTTTCACAAGATCGACTGACAAATTTTGCAATGATTTTGCCACTGATTGACAGATTATATGCTTTTTTTCTCGTGAAAATGACAAAATCGTGATATTCTTCCTGCGACCGAATGACGAAGTTTATGATTTTTACCCCTCGAGTGATTATTGAATTTTGCGTTTTTATCTTGCGACAGATTGACCAAATTCACTTTCTTTTCAGTGTCCGACAAAAAAGTTTTGTGATTTTTGCCCGCGAACGATATACTAATTTCGTAACCATTTTTCCACGATAGAGTGACGAAATTTAGAATTTTTTCCCCTGCAAAAGAGAGACAAATTTGGCCATGCAGAGAATTTTTTTCTGCAGTCTGTAACACATATAAAAACTTAAACAGTCTGCAGGCCAATCCCTCGCATTACATTATTTGCACTCAAACCTTCAAGTATTTGTGATAGACATAAAAGAAAAATATACTTAAAAAAAAAAAAAAGTTGCCCTTGTTCTCAGAATTTTCAACGTCTCATACATTGTCCTAAAGAGGGGGGGGGGGGCTCCTCTTTGACAAAATTTGCGTTTTTTGCCTTTTGCGAAATTTGCATTTTTTTTCGCGATCTATTGACGAAAACTGCCGTTTTCTTGCGATCTCTTGAAGAAATTTGCCGTTTTTTCGCGATCTCTTAAAGAAATTTGCCGTTTTTTCGCGATCTCTTGAAGAAATTTGCCGTTTTTTCGTGATTTTTTGAAGACGTTTGCCTTTTTTTTTTTACTAACTTTAGGAAGAAATATTAGGTTTTTCCGTGATTTTTTGATGAAATTTGCCGTTTTTTTTTCGCGATTTTTCGGAGAAATTCGCTGTTGTTTCGTGATCATTTTACGAAATTGACGTTTTTTCGCGTTCTTTTGAAGAAATTTGCCTTTTTTCACGATCTTTTGAAGAAATTTGCTATTTTTTTCGTGATTCTTTGAAGAAAGATGACTTTTTTTCGTGATCTTTTGAAGAAATTTGCCATTTTTTTCGGGGTTTTTTAAACGAAATTTGCCATTTTTCGCAATTTATTGAGAAAATTTGTCATTTTTTTCGTGATTTTTTGACGAAAACTCCCGTTTTTTCGTGATCTTTTGAAGAAATTTGCCGTTTTTTGTGATGTTTGAAGAAATTTGCCGTTTTTTGTTATGTTTGAAGAAATTTGCCGGTTTTTTCACGATGTTTTGAATGATTTTTTTTTTGAGGAAATTTGTCGTTTTTTCGCGATCTTTTGAATAATTCGCGTGTTTTTCACGATCTATGACAAAATAGATTTCTTTTCGAAGTCTTTGTCGAAATTCGCGACACACTTTTATGTCCGAATTTTTTTTTTTTTTGCTAAATTTTTAACAGTTGAAAAATAGCCTGTGGACCTTCTCAAGTGTCTGCGACGTGCGTCGCAGCGTTTCGCCGATTCTGCTCCCGGGAAATTTGGTATACTGTTTTCCGCGACTAAGTTTCACTATAGTTCCACGGAATTTCATAGTTTCATCCTAAGACAGATTAACATAATCCATGATTTTCCGCCGGTTTCAGACTGAAAAATTTTGCGATTTTTACCCGCGAACAGTTAACAAATTTCAAGATTTTCCTGCGACAAACTGACAAGTTTTCCGATATTTCCTCACAACAAATTGTTGAATTTCGCGATGTTTTTCCCGCTATCAAATGAGGAAAGTTACGATCTTTTTCCTGCGATCGATCAGTGGGTAAGAAACATTAAAAAAAAAAAAAAAAAAAGTGAAAAAAGAGACTAAATCTGAAAAATATAGACTAAAAGAGACAAATGCAGAAAAATAGCGAGAAAAGCGAGTTTAGCGACTCGCTCCGAGGCCTGAAATCACTAGAAAGAAAACATTGGAAAAATTTGGGGGAGACCTACATCCAGCAGTGGATCGAAAACAGTTGATGATGATATATATGTATGTACCGGGTGTCCAGTAAATAACTGACCCATTTTGAACTTAAATAACAAATAAACAGTTTGAGATAATAATGCGCGGTTTGCGGTATTGTTATTAGAAAATCAATAAATTTTTAAACATGTACTTTGTTAATATAGTTCAAATTTCGGAAAAAAATATCGCGCTGGCGGTAACAGGCTGTTTGAATACAGACATGACTCTAATTTTCATAAATATGAGATTTATGAGATTTATTCAGCTGAATCTGAATCTATATGTTGTCGAATCTGAATCTATATGTTGAATCGACTCTCGAATCAACTTCAGAAATAGGGTACGTTGGTTGGAAAGTGATTTAAAATAATATTTGTGATTGAACCATCTGTATTATATTTCTCCTACTCAGTCTTGAGACTGAGATATTATTTTAAATATTATTATATTACATTAACAAAATGCATATTTTAAAATTTATTTATATTCTAATAACAATACAGCAAGCCGTGCATTTTTATCTCCAACAGTTTTTTTGTTATTTACATTCAAAATGAGTCAGTCATTTACTGGACACCCGGTATATACAGCCATTTACACTGATTTATTTGTGTTATTTCAATGAAAATTATGTGTATATTAAGTTAATAAAAATATAATATTTCTTGATTTAATATACATACTTTCAAGAAATAAGGAATTCCCCCAGCCCTCACCTCTTAAGGAAAAAAAAAAAAAAAAAAAAAAAAAAAACCTAAAAACTCATTTGGGTTGGAGTTTTTAAAATCAGTAACCCAAGTTTTTTGCAACCCTGCTTATTATATCTAATATACAAATAAAAAATTCTGAAGTTTTAATGGTTAATCAAAATCACAAATTAAAATACAACCAAGAACATTTTCTAATATTTTATTAGTGCATAATAAATACAATGGCTTATGTCACTAAAAATATCTTGTTAAAAATTACACATAAAATCTTCAGCCACTGTTTAGACAGCATTACTTACAAATGGCGTAAATGTTTTTATTCATACAAAGTTTATGTACATATTTCCAAAACAAGGCTCCTTTCATTATCTTGCATCAAATACAACCACTGTATAAAAATAATAGTTAAAGAAAATATTTGCATATTTCAATAAATTTATAACTGAAAAAAAAAAGAGAATCAACTACGAATATTGTAAAGTCAATTCAACATAACAACTGAACAAATAGTAATCGAAATTGCTACAGATACGAGAAATTAAAATGAAAAGATAATCAATGCTAAAATATTCGCATGTAATATGTAATAGGCCCATATTTAAAACGTATGATGTGCTCATGTAGTAGGTTCAGGTGGTGTATAATAGGCATGTTTAAAAAATAAATTAAGAAAATATACATACAATTATTATTTTTTTTTTTTTTTTTTCTTTGCAAAAT
Organism: Maratus speculifer; assembly: GCA_964019185.1. Classification (NCBI taxonomy): domain Eukaryota; kingdom Metazoa; phylum Arthropoda; class Arachnida; order Araneae; family Salticidae; genus Maratus; species Maratus speculifer. The sequence goes on from OZ025302.1 coordinate 100,313,794, forward strand.
TAGTTTATTACAGGTATCAATTATCATTTTTCAATGAATTTATAGAGTATTGTGACTATATTTGGTACTTTTCAGTTAGCCGGGCAGCAGTTTTATACATATATATAAACTTATATGTATACATATATTGGATATGCACATTAGGGTTTTCATTTCTCCAAAGGTGTGATTTTCATATGACTTTGATTATGCCCCAAGTCTGAGTCTCGTAAAAGATATGTATGCCAAATTTCAAGAATATTGGATAATATTGAGGGGTTGCATACTTTGATCACTTTTATCTCAAACAAGTGAAATTTCTAATAGTGAAGTGTTTTGTACAAATGGCCATGAATTTCTTTTATCTTTTGAGGTAACTGAACTTTAAAATAAGAACTAAGAGGAATTTTGTTGCTAAAAAAGATGGTGAGTTTTTATAAAATGGGACTATTTATAGAATATTTTCCATCATTTATTTTTTATCTGTAATTTACTGAAACTTTGCAATAGATTTGTCAGGAAAATACTTCTATGTCTTGAAGAAATCATTATTAGCATTCCTATTTATTCCTGTGAAATTTCTCCCTCTTTTTTAGCAATATTAATATACATATATATATATATATATGTTTATGCAAGATAAAACCTTATAAACTTTTAGATTTAAATATGTATATTTCTGGTAATAAAAATATATCAACATTATCTTACATTTTCCATTACTTCTGGAAGGTCAAGGTCAGTAAAATTAAAATTCTTCTTCAAACAAAAAACATGTGAATCGCCCATTAAAACTTTTTATCAGGCATCAAAATCAAAACACCTTTGAGCTGCACACTTCTGCAATTTGATGAAAATTGAAGAAGAAAGGATTGAGGGAAATCCTCCCCTTGAAAGTAGGTCATTGAAGTTCCACCTCTTTTTTTTTAATTAAAAAATTGACAAAAAACCATTTTCTAACAGCATTTTAATGGAATAAGCTTTACAAAAAGCCTGTTTATTGCTAATTTCCTTAAAGAAAAAATCAGTATGTGGCATGCAAAAGTACTTACAAATACACTAACAGAAATTTTCTGAAGGAAATATTCATGTATGTTGTAAAATAAACAAAAAACGATGTTGAGATAAAGTCAGTTAGTATTACAATCTCACAGATACTTCAGCAAAGCATACATTTGCACTAGACATAAGCAAACAAACATTAATGACTATTTAAAATAAAAATTTTGATTTGGTTGTCACTTTTACTTAGCTCAAATAATTAATTTTTTTAATGCATGGTACAAAATGTATGAATTTTCTTAAATCCTGACTTATTTTATTGAATAACTGATAATTCATAAAACACTTCCTCTCTGAGTTAACCATGATTTTCGTTGTTCACATTCCAACATGTAGTGTGGATAGAGGTCTGCACGGGCCGGAATTTCCAGGCCCGGCCCGGCCCGGCCCGTAGGAAAGTTATATCGGCCCGTTGCAAAACTCAAAATTTCGGCCTGGGCCCGGCCCGTACAAAAATCAGTGAAAACAGACCCGGCCCGTTTTGGCCCGTTACAATTTCTACGATTTCTAAAAAATTCATATTTTTATCATATAACTAAGATTCCTTTAAAGAATACTGCATACATATCTATGGAATGATTTTACAGTATATTTTACAGCAAAGACACATTAACAACGTTAATGATTACTTAGATTCTTAGGCTTTCAACATTCGAATAAAGATTCATTAAAAAATTAATATGGCTTAGAATAAAAGAAAAAAGAAAGAAAGCTAAAAACATCGTTAATTTTGAAGCTGTTTAATAAAAGAAGATTTATAAATACATTTCTATATCATTTTATTATAGATTTCAAATCCAAATTCATTCTTAAATTCAAAGAAGCTCCTTTCTGATACATTTCTAAATTCATTTTTTTTCTCAAAAACGCATAAGATTAGCAGATATCTTTATTCAGAAACTATATAATCGAATGGCGTTATCCATTTTTTGATACAAGCAATTTAAGAATACTGCAAACAAATAAAATACTGTCATAATTAGCGTTTTGAATAGAATTTCCGGAAGCAATAGCAAGGGAAGGATGAAAAACCTGCAATCATTTGAGAAACTATTATATCTCAACAAGGTTATATACAAGTATTTTATTTACCAAAATTGAAAAACGCTATTCGATTCCAAATCCCTTCAATAGTTAGGCTTATCACTTTTATACTTTTACAATTTAAAATTAATCAGAAAATGTGTCAAACTTTCGCACTATTGAGAAATTAATTTAAAAATCATCAAGAAGTATATATCCAAAGACTAAGCTAACATAAGTTCTTTATCGCTGTTAATTTTACAAATCATGTTTTCTGCCGATAATTAAGTCTAGTACCGGTCCGGCCAGTCTATATGTAGAAAAATAATGCAAGCGTGATCTCGGACCGGTATGAGTTAGCTAAAAAAATATTAAAACGGGTTACACATAATGTAATTCTCTGATGCCGATACACTGTGCATTTTATATTGATGCTGTCAAACTAGTATGGCCACATTTATACTTATTCTCGTTAAAACCATTTTCGTTGAAAATAGCTCATATTTTATCATTTCTGCCCAAATCTTCAGAACGGGCCGGCAGGCCCGAAAATTCTTTTTTTCGGCCCGGCCCGGCCCGTTCAATTTTTTTGCCGGCCCGGCCCGTTTATGTTGTTTGTCGGCCCGGCCCGTTGAAAAAACTATTCTAAATCTGCCGGCCCGGCCCGTTAGAGAATTCGAAACGATTCCGCCGGGCCGGGTACGGGCCACGCCCGGACCCGTGCAGATTTCTAAGTGTGGATAGTAAATGATTGTGAACTATACATTTCTGGATTTCACAGAGTTGACTGCAACTTTAAACTATTAAACATGCCAAAAATTTCTGTTCAGAAACAAGAGAACTCAAAAGCAAAAATTGTAATGAATCATTGTAAATAAACTGAAATCTACAACACAAAAATATATAGATAAATATTTAGTAATTATACTAAGGGGCTGTGTAAATATAATGTTATCATTTTAGGGGGAAGGTTGCACATGATATTGTAAGATATCACTAGGAGGAGGAGAGGAATTGTCTTTTGATATTGATATCATTTTTGATCCAATCAAAATCAGGGTGGCTACACAGAAATGATGAAAAAAAGTTCCCTGATTTTTCCCTGATTATCTATATCAGATATCCCTGATTTTTATTATTAAAGAACATATACAGCATTTTTTTTAACATATGCTGCTTTTTTGTATAACACACTTATCCAGCTTGCAAAATATCTCTTTTGGGAGAAAAAAACAATTTTTGTTATTATTAATTAATTTGTTTATTCCTCAAACTTAATTAGCAGAGGTGCCAAGTATAATGATTTATCTGCAATTATTATGGATAGGCAACAAAAGTTACAGCATTAAAGGCATCAGATTAAAAAAACTTGCTAATTTTGTCAAAAGATCGCTTGAAATAATGCGCATTTCGACATAGGATTGTGGAAAAAACATGAAATTTTGTCAAAAGATTGTATATATATATTAAAAAAAATTAATTTCATCAAAATTTTGCAAAACAAAAAAAGCGCAAATTTAGTCAAAAAATCATGGAAAAGGGGAAATTAGTCCTAAAGATCGCATAAAAAATGCAAATTTCATCCATGCATAAAAAAAATGCAAATTTCGTGAAAGGTTTACATTAAAGCTAGAATTTAGTCAAAAGATCGCAAAAAATGTGCGAATTTCATCTAAAAATTGTGAAAAACATGCAAATTTCATCTTAATATCATGAAAAATCTGCAAATCTCATTTAAAAATAGTGAAAAATGCACAAAATGCATTTAAAAATAAGCAAATTTCACCAAAAGATCGTGAAAAACACACAAATTTCGTTGAAAGATCGCGAAAAATGTTCGAATTTAGTCAAGAAATCACAAAAAATGCACAAAATTCGTGAAAAAAAAAAGTGCAGATTTCGTGAAAAAATCGTGAAAAACTGGCAAATTTTGGCAAGAACTCGTGAAAAAGTGTACATTTCATCAAAATATTGCAAAAAACATGCAAATTTCATCAAAAGGTTGCTAAAATTGACGAATTTCATCAAAAGATAGCGAATGAACAAACTTTTGAAAATTTGGTTTTATGGGACAATTTAGCTTTCATGCAGACAGATATCTCTTGGCAGCAGTACAGATTTATGTCTCTTTATCACATCTTCTTATTGATTTAAATTTAGCCTGTTTGGCAAAGAATCAATGTTGTTGGTAAGGTGAAACAAGAAATATTTTTGCAGAGAGAAAAAATTCCCTGATATTTCCAGATGGATAAACTTCCATGATTTCCAGAATCTGTAGCCACCCTGAAAATCTTCTTGCTTTATTTGTAACATGGTATTTGGTTCAAAATAGTACGTTTTCTTTTTTTAGTCGATTACTGATTTTTACGAAAATGGAAAGGGCCGAATCCATGTCAATTCAGGCAGGGGGGTTACCTTCATAGTCTCAGAAGTTCTTTGATTGAACATATGTTAAAATTCAGGAAAAAATAAAATTCCTGTAATGTTTGGTTTTTCCCAAAAAAATTTCTGGACCGAGATACAGGGTGCCAAAGATGGCATCCCCAGCACTTTTTCCCGTTTGCGATTTTCGAAAAAATGTTTAAAGTGCTCTATCTCTGAAACGATGCAAGATATTTCGTTGCAGTTTATTTTATTTTAAAGATAATATTTTTCTGCTTAAAAAGATATACTCCATTTTGAAATATGTATTTAATTATTTTTACAGCAGCCTTCTAAAAAAAAATTTTTTTAATCAAAAATAATTTTTTTCTCAAAAATGCCAATCTTAAAAATTTGGATTTTTTTACTGTTAGTCAATACCATTGAGTACTACCTTCACTGCAAAGGAGAACTTCCACTTTTGAGTTTAACAAGTTTTAGAATTATTTCAAGAATTTAGAGAATTTTACAGGAACTGCATGTCAAAAGTTCCAGTAAAAGTCTCTCAATTTTTGTTTATTTGTATCATATGTAGCCTATTACATATCCTAAACAAGTTAGAAATCACGTGTCAAACACGGTAAATGAGGTACATTCATACTATGACTAATTTTATAGATATTTAGGTCTTGGTGCAATAAGTATTACACTCTTGTGAAAACTGGCATGAATACAAAATTTATTATGTTTCTATATATTAAATTCAGTAATACGGAAGTAATATGAATCCATCTTAAAAAGAACATAATCACCAGGGCAACCTAGAATCATTACCTGTCATGGGATATGTTTGAGTTAATTATGTGTGATAGGATTTAATAGGATGAATAAACTATTTATGATCTTTATTTCAAAGTTTTAATTTGACTTTCATAACATTAGACAACCTTTTTCACAACATTTGTTACTTTTTTTTTTTTTTGAAGGTAACATTTTTCTGTTCGAAATGATATATTCAATTTTGAAAAAATGTATTCATATTTTCTGATGCAGCCTTTTGATTTTTTTTTAATTAAAAGAAATCAAAAATGCTAATCATAAATTTACTTATTTATTTTATTTGACAAGTTATCGAAACACATGTAAAATTTTACCATATATTTTACCAGTTCCTGTATGACAACCACATACTGGTCTCAGAAAATCAAAATCTTAGTCTTGTTTGGCATAGAATTTTATTTCTTAATAAGTATAAAAAACTGACAGCTTTAAAAATAGCTTACAAAAAAAAAAAAAAAATACACTAAGGTTTACAAAATATATGTATAAGTTTCACAACATATTACTTTCTGTGTACTCTGCTTAGAACTGAAATTAGAAATTCATACACTTTATAATTTGTTGAACAGTATCTGTATCTTCCTTTGATATTTAGTGATGCCTTCCTGTTTAACTAATAGGGTCTGGGGCTTCCATAATCCTTAAAACATTGTGAATAGGAAGTGAACACTGTTGGTGGTGTTACTGTCTAGCAGGTGGAAATCTATATCCAACAGGATAAGAGTATAAGGTTAACGACAATTTCATAAACAACTGATTTCATTTACCTTTGCAATCCACCACTCACAGTAATATACACAGGCAACAAAAATTCCTTTTTATAAATTGTGAATCTGAATATTTTGCAATTGTTTCAGAGATCTTGGTTGGACAAATGAAATTTTTTCTTGCTTGCTGTTCAAAGTTTGTGCAATTTAGATACTATGATATTAATAGATGAATATACCCATCACTATGATATTAATAGATGATTGTTCATTCTATTAAATTCTATCATACATAATTAAATATCACATGATAGGTAATGATTCTAGGTTGCCCTGGTGATTACGTTCTTTTTAAGATGGATTCATATTACTTCCTTATTACTGAATTTAATCTATAGAAACATAATAAATTTTGTATTCATGCCAGTTTTCACAAGAGTGTAATACTTATTGCACCAAGATCTAAATATTTATAAAACTCGTCATAGTATAAATAAATGCACCTCATTTACCATGTTCAACGTGTGATTTCTAATTTGTTTAAGATATGTAATAGGCTACATATGATACAAAAAAACAAAAATTTAGAGACTTTTATTGGAACTTTTGACGTGCAGTTCCTGTAAAATTCTCTAAATTCTTGAAATGATTCTAAAACTTGTTAAACTCAAAAGTGGAAGTTCTCTTTTACAGTGAAGGAGAACAATGGTACTGACTAACAGTAAAAAAATCAAAATTTTTGAGAAAAAAATTATTTTTGATTAAAAAAAATTTTTTTTAGAAGGCTGCTGTAAAAATAATTAAATACATATTTCAAAATAGAGTAATTCTTTTTAAGCAGAAAAATATTATCTTTAAAATAAAATAAACTGCAACGAGATATCTTGCATCATTTTAGAGATAGAGCACTTTAAATTTTTTTCGAAAATCGCAAATGGGAAAAGATGCTCGGGATGCCATCTTTGGCACCCTGTATCTCGGTCTAGAAATTTTTTTGGGGAAAACCAAAAATTACGGGAATTTTATTTTTTCCTGAATTTTAACATATGTTAAATCAAAGAACTTCTGAGACTATGAAGGTAAGATTTTTACTTTGGCTGCCTGAATTGACATGGATTATGCCAAAGTTATTTTTAAAATCATTAAACTGTTATAAAATTATTCAATTCTAAAATATGGAATGCTACAACGTTTGATTTTATCATTCTTCTCCATATGTGTATGCATATATAATCATGGTCCAAGAAACCATGTGTGAAGTACATTTAAAATGAAGCTTATGTTTACAAATAAATAAAAGAGAAAGAATGTTGTCCACTTGCTTTGTTGATAAGAATTTCGATATACAGTAGACTCCCTCAAGTTCGCACTTCTAAAATCCGCACATATTTTACGGATGTAAACAATGAAACATTCAGTTCAGATGTAGGTGCAAAATTTGACTTTTTTTAGTTTTATATCAATTCCATACATTTTTTAATTTGTAATTTTTATTAAGGTTATTGAATTCATGTTTTTTCATGAAGAAAGAATAATTTGTTTCTGAAAAAATAAAGATATTGCTGATATTATTGGTAATCACAATCTTACCAAATATATTTATGTATTAATCAAGCTTTTTTAGTTATTAAGTCTGGCTAAACCTGAAATAAAGCTTCATTATTTTATGATCTTGATGTGAATTAGTAATGTACCTTCATGAGGCAAGTTTCATTGAATAATTTAAGAAAAACACATTTCATCTTTATAATGAATATTTAATTGAACATTATTGATTATAAATTTGACCTTTGCTTTTAGTATTTTTAAATCATTTTAAAAACTATCTAAATTTTTATTATTTTAGTCTATTTTCATATTTTAATATTTTAGCATATAGTAAGCATTCATTATACTTTTGATTTCATTATTAATTACATTCAAATTACTTTTTAAAAAATGTAAACAAAGCAATGACCAGAAATCCATAAAATTCTAAAATCTGCAAAACCTTTGGTCCCAAGCTGTGTGGATTTGAGGGAGTCTACTGTATTCCCTACCCCTTCTCTATTCAGGGCAAGTGCAAGAAGACTTTATTACTACTGAACCAATATGTAACAAAAAACTTTTTATTAATAAAATATTTTTAAATGCTAACTATTTCTTTTAAGTGTTATTTGATGTAAAGTAGAGATGCACAACCTGTGGCCCGCGGGCCAAAAGTGGCCCGCGAACTTCGTCAATTTACAGCTAGAAAAATTTGCAATTTTTGTGGAAAAGTCGCAGATAAAAATCGTAAATTTCGTCAATTTACCGCGAGAAAATATAAATTCGTCAGTCACTTAAGAATCGCAAATTTCTTAGATCGGGCACGGAAAAATCGTGAATTTCATTGATCAAGTGCGGAAAAATCGCACTTTTGAACATCAGGTATGAAAAAATCGCGAATTTTGGCCATGAGGCTCGGAAAAAAATAGTAAATTTAACCGATCGGGCACGGAAAATACGCGAGTTTTGTCGATCAGGCACGGAAAAACAGCGAATTTTGTCGGTCAGACACGGAAAATCGCACATTTCATTGGTCAGTCAAGAAAAAAATCGTCAGATTTCTTGGTGATGCACGAAAAAATTGCAAATTAAACTCATGGGCTGCGGGAAAGTTCGCATGTTTTCTCGGTTTGACGCGTGAAAAAATGCGAATTTCGTTGATCTGACACGAAAAAATCGCGAATTTTATCGATCAGGGGCGAAATATTTGCAAAGTTCGTTGATAAAACACGGGAAAAGCATGAATTTTGCGATGATGCGCTGAAAAATTGGAAATTTCGTTGATCAGCTGCCAAACAATCGGGAGATTTGTAAGCTTCTCAAGAGAAAAAAATCGCGAATTTCATCTTACCGCGTAAAAAAATGCAGTTTTCGTCAAACGAATTAAGTCACGAATTTCGTTGATTGGTCGCGAAAAAATGCAAATTTCGTCAGTTAAAGGCGGAAAAACACGAATTTCGTCGATCAGACACGGAAAAATCGCGAGTTTTATAGATCGGGTTCTGAAAATGGCAAATTTTGTCAGTCGGACACAGGAATATTGCGAATTTGGTCGATCTCACGCGGAAAAATTGCAAATTGCAAATTGCGGAAAAATTGCGTCTATCAGGTTCCAATAAAATCGCGAATTTCATCTATCCGGTGCGGAAAATTCCGGAATTTTCTTGATCAGGCTTAGAACAATCGCGAATTTCGTCGATCGGCGTTGCAAAAATCGCAAATTTCATCGATCAGGTTCGTAAAAATTGCCAATTTCGTCAATCGGCTTTATAAAAATCGCAAATTTTTTCGTTAAGGTTTGTAAAAATCGCGAAATGTGTTGAATTGGTATAGAAGAATCGCGAATTTTATCAATCATGCGATGAAAGTTGCAAATTTTGTCGATCAGCTTCGTAAAAATCGCGAATTTCGGCAATCGGCTTTGTAAAAAACGATGACTTCGTCAAGCAGTTCCGTAAAATCGCAAATTTCGTCAATCGGCTTCGTAAAAATCGATAATTTCATCGATCAGCCGCAGCAAAGTCGCGAATTTCGTCGATCAGCTTCGTAAAAATCGCAAATTTCGGCAATCGGCTTCGTAAAAACGATGATTTCGTCGATCAGCTTCGTAAAAATCGCAAATTTCGTCAATCGGCTTCGTAAAAATCGATAATTTCATCGATCAGCCGCAGCAAAGTCGCGAATTTCGCCGATCAGCTTCGTAAAAATCGCGAATTTCGCCGATCAGCTTCGTAAAAATCGCAAATTTCGTCGATCGGCTTCGTAAAAATCGCAAATTTTGCCAATCAGCTTTGTAAAAATCGCAAATTTCGTCGATCGGCTTCGTAAAAATCGCGAGTTTCGCCAATCGGTTTTGTAAAAATTAATAATTTCGCCGATCAGCCGCAGAAAAGTCGCGAATTTTGCCAATCAGCTATGTAAAAATCGCAAATTTCGTCAATCGGCTTCGTAAAAATCGCGAATTTCACCGATCGTCTTCGTAAAAATCGATAATTTCGTCGATCAAAGAAAAGTCTCGAATTTCGCCAATCACCTTCGTAAAATTCGCAAATTTCGTCGATCGGCTTCGTAAAAATCGAGAATTTCGCCGATCTGCTTTGTAAAAATCGCAAATTTCGTCGATCCGTTTCGTAAAAATCGCGAATTTCGTCGATAGGCTTTGTAAAAAATCATGTTTTTGTTGATCCGCCTTGTAAAATTTGCAAATTTTGTTGATCGGTTTCGTAAAAATTGTGATTTTTCTTGATATGTTTCCTAAGAATCGTAAATTTTGTTGATCAAGCACAGAGAGATTGAATTTTCTCTATCAGTTTCGTAAAAATTGCGAATTTTGTTGATCACTTTCATAAAAATCCCTAATTTGGTCGACATGCATGGAAATTTTGTTGATCGGCATTGAAAAATCAGGAATTTCAGTAATGAGACAGGGAAAAATCTTATTGATCAGCTCCTTCCCTCCCCTTCGTTCATAAATATCACATTTTTTTCGGCACCAGCCACTTATCTTTGTTTTTTAGCACTTTTAATAAGACAAAATTTACTCTCCTTAATAAAGTCAAGGAATACTATTACATCTTGAGAATAACCCTTGCTATATATGTTATATACACAAATGTAAAAACTGCTGATATATCCTTACCAACTGAAAAAGGATATTTTGACTGGTTAAGCGAAACCTAAAGGGGTATTTTCCCACATTCCTCTGAAAACATATTTTTTATCCGATTATAAGCCACAGATCATCTTCGAAATCGAATTATCTCCATGTTATTGATGTGGCCCTCGACTGCCCAGACATATTTGTAAGTGGCCCTTCTCTTGAAAAGGTTGTGCACCCCTAATGTAAAGCAATATTTTATTGACTTCTTTTTATTTAAAATAATAAAGTCTGCAAAAAATAAATGTAACATGTTTTGTATATCACTTCAAACAAAAGAAATAAATGAAATAAATTCTAAAAAAAAAATAAAAAATAAAATAACGATATTATTATTAAGAAAGAGAGGGGGGGGGGGGCGATAACGTATTTTATCAAAAAGGGGAGAAAGAGTCCAAATTTACCAAAAAGTTGATAATGTTATATTTGCACAGCCCCTAAACAGAGTATACTAAGCAATTTTAAATTCATGCAGATAAAAAAAAAAAAAGGATACATCTCTTGGTTCTTTTTTTATACATAATTCTGTATCCACATTCTCGACATCTGATTGGATCTTTGGATTTTATTTCATTCTCATGATGACATTCTAAAGAGAAAATAAAATTTAAGGCAAAGGAAAGTTTTAAAACAATTGAATACCAATATTATCAAAAAGGTTGCTGGAACTTTCTCAGTTAACTGAACTTGTAAAAAACTATAATTTTTCTGACTGACATTATGACTGAAATAAATGCAATGGTGATATATTATAGTGTATTTATTTAATATAAAACAAATATAATTAATAGAATATTACATATACAAAGAATAGATAAGGCAGAAAATTCCATATTCGAGTGCATTTGGGGATTTTTGTTTTTCAATATGCAATTTTTATATCATATGGTATTTCAAGTTCAAATCATGAGCTTTGCTTTGAGGTACCCTAAATGAAAGTCACAAGATTTTTTTTTTTTTTTACATTAATTTAACCCATTTTGAATATTTTTACTTTCTTCTATCTTTACAAAAAGAGAGTATAATTGGATTTGGAAATTTTTTAAAGAATTTATAACCTCTAAAATAGGGATGCAAAACCTGTGGCCTGCGACGGGCTAACATATGGCATGCAAATTTCGTCAATTTATAATTGGAAAAAAATTGCAATTTTTATGGATAGGTCGCAAAAAATCATAAATTTCATCATTTTGCCATGAGAAAATTAAAAATTTAGTCAGTCACTTCATAATTGCAAAATTTTGTTAATCAAATGCAGAAAAATAGTGAATTTTAATGATGCAGCATGAAAAATCACACTTTTAGTTGTTCAGGCAAGAACAAATCTTAATTTTGTTGATGATGTGCAAAAAAATTGCTAATTTTGTTCGGCTAAGAAAAAAATCATATGTTTGGTCTATTTATAGGATGACAAAAATGTAAATTTCAGTGATTAGCAAGAGTTGTATAATACGTGCACACGCAGAAATTTTTATGAACTTGCAGAAAATTTTAGGAAAGAAACAATCTTTATTTTTGTAACTTTTTTTAGTACTGAAAAATTAAAAATATACCAATTATTTTATGTACGAATTATTTACTGTTAGCACACAATTAAAAGCAGTTCCGATTTTCGAAGTTTCCAAAAATTTATGGTATTTGATGTTGAAAACTTTAAAAGTTCACCAGTCTGAAAATTTGGACACCAAAAATCATGAATTTTGTCTTAAAAAATCAATTTTGTCAATCGTTCACAGAAAAAAAAATCTCCAATTTCATCAAACTATCAAGGAAAAAACACAAATTTAGTCAAAGTTCTGCAGAAAAAGTGCGAATTTAGTCAAAGTTCTGCAGAAAAAGCACGAATTTCGACAAAATACCTAGGAAAAAATTACAAATCTTAACAAAGAATTGTGTAAAAAAATGTGCATTTTAACAAAGAATAGCGTAAAAAATCAGATTTCTGCAAAGGACAGCATAAAAAAGTTTTATTTTGACAAAGGACCGCGTAAAAAAAATGCAAAATTTGACTAAGGACCGCTCGAATTTTATCCATGAATCGCATAAAAAATGCAAATTCCGTCCATAAATCACATAAAAAACACAAATTCCATCCATGAATCGCATGAAACGCAAATTTCAGCAATGAATTGCATAAAAAACATGAATTTCGTCCATGAAATTTGGAAAAAAACATGGATTTCATCGATAGATCGCTCGAAAAATGCTAATTACATCCATGAATCACATGAAAAATGTGAATTTCACCCATGAATTGCATAAAAAACGTGAATTTTGGTCAAGTCAAAAGAATATAGCATGTAATTTTCTTAAACCTTAAATTAATTTGCAGAAAGTTTTTGACGAAATATTATGTGTGCAGAAAGTTTTTGGTTTCATACAAGTCTGGTGATCGGGTGTAGAAAAATCGAAAAAATTGTCGATTAGACATAGTAAAAGTACGAGTTCTCATGATTGGACTCCGAAAAATTGCAAACTTTATCAATCAGGCATGAAAAAAAAAAAAAAACACAGCAGAAAAACATAAAATTTCATTGTTCGGATGTGAAACAATTGTGAGTTTCATAAGTTTATGGTGAGAAAAAAAATCTCAAATTTCATTATTTTGTCATGGGTCATGGATGGGGAAAAATGCAAATTTCATCTGACTTAGCTAAGAATTGCAAATGTCATTAATTGGATGCTTAAAAAATGCATATTTTGCTGATCAAGTGCAGAAAAAGAGCAAATTTCATTGATCTGACACAGAAAAATCTCAAGTTTTATTGATCGGGCTCCAAAAAATTGTGAATTTCGCTGGTCGGGCATGGAAATACTAAATATTTTGTCGATCATGTGCGAAGTAGTCGTAAATTTTGACAATCAGGCTCGGAAAAAATCATGAGTTTTGTCAGTCAGGCTCAAAATAATCGTGTACGTTGTCTATCAGCTTTGTAAAAAGTGCAAATTTAGTCAATTAGGTATTGAAAAATTGGGAATTTTGTTGATCAGGCACAGAAAAATCTTGTTGATTGGCTCCTTCTCTCTCTCCTTTATTCATAAATTTTATTTTTTTTTGCATTAGCTACTTATGTCTGATTTTTAGTACTTCTAATAAAACAAAGTTTAGTACTCTCCTGAATAAAGAGTCAAGTAATATTATTACATCTTGAAAATAATCCTTGCTATATCTGTTATATATGTAATTCTATTAAACTGCTGATATATCTTTAGAAACAGAATTGGATATTTTGAAAGGTGTGGTTTTATCATATATATACCAAAACTTGGATTCATGAACACCAATGATGGTAATACTACAAGCTTTTTTTGTCACAAATGTCATCTATGCACTATGTTGGCATGATTGCAACAAAATGGCGATTTTATATGCCTCGTCCAGTTATTTTGTTTCAACAATTTATTAAAAAAAGAAACAACAGTTGAAGCAATAAATAAACAGTTATAAATAATAAACATAACAATAAATGTCACAATAAATCATTACAAATATTAACACTTATAGCAATATTCAAAAACAAAGTTTATGCCTAAAGCAGCAGAAAAAATATTGCACCAATAAAATGCATATATAACATTTGTACCGATTTTTTTTTTTTTTTTTAAACACAGCATAGTCAGCAGAAATTGTGAAGCTTAATCTTGAATTTATTTTTAAAAAAGGTACTTATGTATTAACGCCACCGCAGCAGAACTTGCGCTAATGTGCCAATAAAGAGCAATTTTGTTGTTCGCACGTGCACAAAAATAATGGCAGCGTTAGAATTCCTAAAAAAAAGTCACTGGTCCCAAGGACCAGTAAGCATGAGAATTTACTGGTCCGCAGACATCATCACTGGTCCGCTACATAAAATTCTATTAAATAATTTTAACACTTATAATGGCCTCTCCCCCTTCCCCCCTCCCTGGAATATAACCCAATCCTACTTTGCATTTATCCAAAATTTTTAGCATAAAATGTAAAATTATAATTTGCTTAAAATTAAATAAACAGTACGTAAAGAAAAACTATCAAATTATTAATTAGATATTTTATTTGCCATTACTTATTTCAACTGACTAAGTTTTAATGCAATTTTTTTTCGATTTTTTTCCAGATTGTAGCCAGAGGGGTGTAATTGTAGCTAGTGTCAGTGATGCAGCTGGACTTGAAAAATTCTAGGTCCCCGGGACTTCTAAAATTCTGTGTCCCTTTTCGATAAAAGCGGGTCCCCACTAATAATATTAAGTCATATTTTTCGACTCAAAAATTGAACTTGTTCATTTCCACAAGAAAAATAAAATGCAATAATTGTTTTAGTAATAATAAATAATTAAAACAATATCAATTTAAGAGAAAATTTGTGTACTTTTTAAAGAATAAAAGTGCAAGATACAAATTTAATTATAAAATAATGCTTATTTAAGTGTAGAAGATAACAAACCCCTTTTAAAATGGGGCAAGACAGGTTTATTGAAAAAAACATTTTTGCTGAAAAAAGGGATATTTTTGTTGAGTAAATAGATACTTTGCTTAATGAAATGGTGCTTTCAGGAGTCGCATTCACTCAGAAAGATTTGGAGCAATAAAAAACCGATTGGGAAACAGGAAAATCAGTTTTTGGAGCAGCAACAACAATTTTGAAGCATGAAAATTAGTTTTTAAAACAGAAAAATTTTCTCCCAGCATTCACTTTTTTTTTTTTTTTTTTGTGCTTTTTTGTTAAAATTTCCGTTTTTTCGTGTTATTTTCACGAAATCTTTTGTTTTTTCGGGGTTTATTGACGAAATGTACCGTTTTTCGCGATATTTTTTGACAAAATTTGCCGTTTTATCGCGATTTTTGGACGAAATTTGCCGTTTTTTCGCGATCTTTTGAAGAAATCTGCCTTTTTTTTCGGGTTTGAGGCTGAAATTAGCCTTTTTTGCCGATATTTGCCGGAAATTAGTCGTTATTTAGCGATTTTTTAACAAAATTACAAAATTTGCCGTTTTTTCGCGATTTTTTTTTCTAAATTTGCCGTTTATCGCTATTTTGTTCGAAATTTGCCGTTTTTTCGCGAGCTTTTGAAGAAATCTGCCTTTTTTTCAGGTTTTGGAATGAAATTAACCATTTTTTCGAGAATTGTTTGACAAAATGTGCCGAAAATTAATCGTTATTTCGCGATTTTTTAACGAAATTTGCCGTTTTTTCGCGATCCCTTAACGAAATTACGCTTCCCGTGGGACGCATAAGCTATTTTTTTGCATCCCATTGCCGATTTTTTGCTTAATTTACGCGCTATAGCGCGTCCGTGACATCGCTGAAATAAAAAAAAATCTTAAGTGCGATTGGTTGCGGTTTTCTCAGGGCCTGAAAAAAGGCACTGGTCCTGCGGACCACTAAATTTTTCAAATTAGTGGTCCGATTGAATTATCGGTGGTCTCGGACCAGCGGACCACCAAGGATTTCGAACGCTGAATGGTGTTAAAAACTGAGCAAAAAATGCACTAAAAGGCTCTAAAAAGCACTAAAACACTAAAATGGTGTCAAAAATCAGCAAAAAACAAGGCAACAAGGAAATCGAAAGATAACTGTAGTGGCATTAATACATAAGTACCAAAAAAAAATTACACACGGTCACGATAGCTTTGCTTGACAGAAGGCATGAAATTGATATTGAAAAATTCAAAGTTTTCACTCATCATACCACAAGGTACTTTGTTGATAAGATCCATGGTACAACATGCCTACCAATTATGCACAAATACTTCATACATGATCCAGTAATAATGTCAGCAGTATTGGTTCCTATTTACCAATTAAATGAAGAAGCGCAATAGCAGGGTTGGCAAATTTCTTCCGCAGTGGAAAAAAACGGCCGGAAAAAATAGGTTTCTTCCAAGTGAAAAAAATGGAAGAAACTGTTTTTCTTTAAGAATTTATCATATATTTTCAATTTTGTTAGATATACACTATATTGCCATTGATTATGGGACACTTGCGATTTTAGACATTTTACTAAATATCTAGAAAAATACATGAGGAATCATCTCGAAACTCTTGGTGTATAAATATAATAGTATAAGTCATACATCTCCGTGAAGATTTTTCCCCGAAACTCCAAAGGGGACCGTCAACAAATTAAAAAAGAATGAATATCTTTTGAATAACCCTGTCAAAACTAATGTAGCAAAAGCGCTCAAACTCTAGATTGTGATTGAATGCCTTATTGTAATAAGCCTTGTTCATTTTTATGCAAATAGCATGCATACTCGCAGAGTAATTAAGGTTTTTATAAAAATGATCCCAAATTTTTCCAAGTTTTTTCCTTATAATTTTCAGAGTTCTTAATATAAAATATTATTTTTTTCAGAAAATATGACAAACAACATTGCACACAGTGCCCTGTAATCAGAATTAAAAAATAATGAAAATTGTATAAAAAATGAGTTGGTTTACTAAATAATTTTTTACTGCGCATGCGTCAACGATATCAAAATTTCATTTGCATATTATGTTAGCCAAATGTATAGAGCAACTATTGGGAAAGTCACAAAATAATAACTTGAAAATTCTGACAATAATCGTCAATTGAATAAGTCGAAAATCCGTTATTCTCAAAATGAAGCAAAAACAAGAGGGGTTGTATCCATATATTCATTGATTAGTGTCAATATAGAATACACAATATGGGATGTACTACTGCATTTGGATAAAATCCCTCATTTTTTTTGCTTCATTTTGGAAACAACGGATTTTGTCTTTTTTCTATAGACGATTACTTTCAGAATTTTCAAGCTATGATTTTGAGACTTTTACAAAAGTTGCTCTATACATTTAGCTAACATAATATGCAAATGAAATTTTGATATCTTTGACGCATGCGCAGTAAAAAATTATATAGTAAACCAACTAATTTTTCATACAATTTTTATTATTTTTTAATTCTGATTACAGGGTACTGTGTGCAATGTTGTTTGTCATATTTTCTGAAAAAAATATTATTTTATATTAAGAACTCTGAAAATTATAATGGAAAAACTTGGAAAAATTTGGGACCATTTTTATAAAAACCTTAATTACTCTGCGAGTGTGCGTGCTATTTGCATAAAAATGAACACAGTGTATTACAATAAGGCATTCAATCATAATCTAGAGTTTGAGCGCTTTTGCTACATTAGTTTTGACAGGGTTATTCAAAAGATATTCATTCTTTTTTAATTTGTTGACGGTCCCCTATGGCGTTTCGGTAAAAAATCTTCATGGAGATGTATGACGTATACTATTATATTTATACACTAAGAGTTTCGAGATGATTCCTCATGTATTTTTCTAGATATTTAGTAAAATGTCTAAAATCGCAAGTGTCCCATAATCAATGGCAATATAGTGTAATAAATATCTTCTTCCTATAATCTTATATAAATCAATTTCACTGGACCACAACAAATTTTATTAAGTATATATGCTAAATTAATAATTACATCAGCTTTTTAGCCAAGATCATACACAACACTTATCTAGAGATCTTCAACCATTGGCTAAATGAAAAGAAATTTTATCCAAAATACACAAAATCAATTAAATGTTATCCATTTCAATTTAACCAACATATTTTTTTTATTAATTAAATTTCTGAAACAAGTAATAAATAGTAGATATTCTTTACTAATGGTAGAATGAAACCCATTTAAATAAAAGATTTTAAATTACATCAGTTTTATTAATGTAAGTAATGTATAATAATTACTGTATTAAATAGAGATCAACAAAAAATACGGTTTTGTTTTCAGCCCAAAATCAGAGTTTAGCCAAAATTGTAGGCTAAAATTTAGCCAGACCAAAACACTCAGTATTCCAAAAATCTTGTTTCTTCCCTCGGAAATTTTCAACCTTAGTCGCTGATTTGAACTGTATCATCTCAAATGAATGTATTGCAATGAACTTCATTGTTGTTTATAATTATCAGTCATGAATTATCAATCATCTCATAGAAAATTTTTATTTTATACTCCATTAGATTTCAAATATTCTTTGAGAAAGTTCTAGAATAACAAATGATTATTTACAAAAATTATTATAGATGAAAAATCAAGGTGTGCATACCCAAAACTAAAATATTTTTTAATTAAATGAAATTCGTATAATTAGAAAATCTTTTTGTGTCATGGATGAATTAATTACATTTTACTGTATATGAAAATAAGTTTTTGGATTATTAATAGTTGCACATAATTATTAAATACTATACATATAATTAATTTACAATTATGTATATTTATATTATTTATATATGTATTAATTATTTTAAAACAAATTTACAATAATTACTTAAATTTTTTTTTTGGATGTTATGGTTTTCAGCCAAAAAGTAGGAAGGTCACCTAAATTCGGTTTTGGCCTTTAAGAACCTATTTCGGTCTATCCTTAGTATTAAAAAAAGTTCTTTAACAGTAGGATGCTGCAATTAATTTCTAAACTTAAATTGGATGAAAGCAAAAAATGAAGATTTTTTTTTTTTAATTCCTACATTTCAGGATAGTTTAAAAGCATTTTAACATACCCATAGATATTTTTAGAACACTAATCTTAATCATCATTGAGATATTCATGCTAGATGAAATATATAAAAATTACAAATTTATTTACTGTGTTGCACAGTTTAAAATAATGCACTTTTATATGACAATAATATATAATATATTTTTATATGAAAAATAAACAATTTGTATATAGTTTCTTTCTTTTTTTTTTTTTTTTTTTTTAAATAAATGGAGCAATTAATAAAAAACTCCCATTTCTTTGCTCTACCTCTAGAGTAATAAAAATCTGTCACCTGTAAATGTCTTCTGAACCTGGAGTTTGTTATTAAAAAATTAACTTATCTTTTCAAAAATAATATTTTTAATAATAATTAAATTTTTCAATTTAGATTTCATGTAATTATACTTTAATTTTTTTACATAGTTAATATTTTTTAACTTTGAGCATTTGTTTTGGATTCTGGTGGTTTCTTCCATTTCTTCCAGTTTTTTCCACTGTCCTGGAAGAAATAGGTTTCTTCCGGAAAAAACCCAACCCTGCGCAATAGATACATAACAAAGATTTAAGAAAACATAAGGAACACAATTCCAAGAAGTACAACAGAGCCCAGGCAAACGAAGATGTTGTTAGTTTATTTCTAATCAACAGTTATCTGGAAATATCAAGCAAACGCAAAACAAAGCGGAAAAACCTAAAACAAATTTGGATGAAATGTACTTTACTCTCCTTCGCCAAGGCGACTTTTTTTTAGCGATAAATGTTTTGACATGGCAACCGTGCATTTTCATTTTCTCCACTCGGATCTTCAATATGGCAACCCTAAGGAGTGCTTCGGTTTACGTAATGTACTGATTTCTAAGCCATTTCTGATTGGACACTTCTTTTTGTTGAATGTTTTCTGATTGGACGAAAGATGAGAACTTAAAAGAGAGCTATTTCTAAGCCGTTTCTGATATGACGCTTCTTTTTGTGTTGAGAGTTTTAAATTTTTGAGTATTGTTATTCCCGCTAAGAAATTGCTTCATGTGGCATTGTTTTTGGGAGTTGTGTTTTGCATTCAGCGAGTGAGTTTAATTTTTTGCATTTTCCTCTTTTTATATTTAGTGAGATACCGTTCAGTAACTACTATGGAAGTTGTTGATTACAGAAAGAATGTTGTTGATTGTTTGAATGAGGAAGTAAAGTATTCAAATGGATACTTTACGCTGTTGAAAGTTTGCGGAAAGAAGTATATGATTGACCAGTCAATCCGGAGCAAAACAGCGGCTCCGGGTAAGTAAAAATTCTCTTTTTTTTTTTTTGGTCTTTTGATTTGTATTTTATGTGCTTTGTCTCTTGGGCCCGCCACACACCAGTGAAAGGCCCGCCACAAACTAAGGAGACGTGCGTCAAAAATCTGTGAAATACGACGCAGTCAAACCGGTTTTTTCTTTGTTATGAGTGTGAAATTGTCGCATGTGCACTGTTAAAAATTTTAAACTTTTGCAACATCGACACTCCACCGCTTTTATAGAAAATGATTACTTCACTGTATTATGAAGTATTCTCATTGGTCAAAATAGAGATATTCTATAATAGCGGTGGAGTGACGATGCAGCAAAAGTTTCAAATTTTTAACAGTGTGTCATGTTTTTTCGCTCAATGTATGACAGGTCTGTGGCAGGCCAAACATTGAACGAAAAAACGTACGACATGGACAATTTCACAGTGATAAGAAAGAAAAAACCGGTTTGATTGCATCATATTGCACGATTTTTGACGTATGTCTCTGTAGTGTGTGGCAGGCCTTGGAGAAAGAAGCTCCGGGAGACAAGAAGCAAAAACGCGCCAATTTGGCGATTTTTAAAAATCGCGCCAAGGAGAGTAAACTACATTCACACCACAAATTTTCACTGAGAGTGGTATCTATGTTGAAATTGCAAGCTCCAACAATAATTTGATAAAAGTAATATTGACACTGAAGAAAAAGGTGAGTTAGACACCTTCGAATCACCACCTAGTGATTTTCATTTATCAGATTTTTGAATTCATTATAACGTATGCTTAGTTTAAATATATATATATATATAAGTTAGACTATTTAAAATATTTTTCAATACATATAAAATGTAAGTTTAATATATAGTGAAAAATAAAATTAATATTAAATAACAATAATAATAATATATAATATTAAAAATATGGAATTTATAATTAATTGGAACAATATAACAATAAACAAATATGAAAAATAGGAATCTTAAAAAAGAATCTATTATTTAATGCCAGTTATTTTTAATGCACTTTGCTCCACTACCACTGAGCGATAAATTTATTTGTAGTTTGTGATAAATTTGATATTAAAAAAATAACTTGCAAATTAAACATATAATGCATGCACATTTATTAGTTTGAAAAATAAAATTTAATATTTTATTAGCATAAATGCATACACAAACTTATCAGATCGGATCTAAAAATAATACAAACTAAAAAAAAAAAAAAAAAAAATTATACATGTATTACCTCCACATATGTAAACCATAGGCGTCTTAACAGCCTGCTCTTTTTCCATTGTTAATAACAAGTTAGAATTAAATTATCAAATTCTTACAAAACACACAACTTTTGAATGCATTCAATTCAAAGTTTGAGTGAACAATGCTTTGAGGTTTATAGCTACAATGGCTGTTACCTCGAATGATCCATAAACCACAGAAACAAATACAGAACACTTTATTATTACAAGAAATCCATTACATACATTTTTAATACACATCACAAGGACAACACCCGCACACCCATGCCGCTAGCTGGACTCGAACCAGGGTCCAGCAGTGTGGGAGGAGCTCACGCTACCGACCACGCCACTGGATCGGCCCAATTCAAATACAAAATACACAAAGGATTGAATGGTTGATGGGTTGTAAAAAAATGAAGTAGTAGTGGAGTTGAGTTGAGAAAATTGAAAGTTGAGTTGCTAGGAATTCCAGGCTGCGTTCGAGAATTACGCGTGCTGAGCGCGCGAGATCAGGAGGCAGGGACATGGAGTGTGATCCTATCGCGGACAGGATATCCGTTCAGTACTCGCTACTGTACTACAGGTACTGTAACTGTGCGCTCAATAACAGACTGAGAACAGATCTCGGATTTGATTAATTACGGTGCTAATTATAAAGATAATCTGTTGCAGATGAAGCTTCATGACTGATATCAGTCAACCTACCAAACAAAGAGCAACAGATAAGCACCGCGATCGATGCTTCTGCAATGCTTTTCAATGGGAAAAATGGTCATTTTTAAAATTTTTTTTACGAAAAATCTGAATTTTTAGAAAGTTGTAGAAATAAAAATCTGGTTAATTGAAGTTTTCTTCACAACATACATATTTTTTTTTTTATAGATATTTGGCGCTTCATTTTCGTTTTTAAGCCATTTAAAATACGAGTTCATTCTGACAAAAACCAAAGAGCAGGCCATTTAAAAACATTGAATATCGCGGATTAAAATGACTTATGTAAGTAAGTTGAATATCGCAAAGAAATAGACTTATGATTTTTAGAAATTAAGTATTAATCAAATATTTTGGAGTAAATTTTAATTTCGCGTATAGTTTTTATAACATTAGAACATTTTAATAATCCATAACTTTGGATATTTATGCAATTAATGCATGTAGAATTAAAGCAAATTTTTATTTTAATTACTTGGAGGGGGAAAAAATGAGTTAATTATTTTTTTCAACTTTGCTTCTATCTTTTATTTGTGTCTGTGCAGTAAAAATAAATTTATAAATCAAAATTTTTCTTAGCTCATTCAGGAATTTTTGCTTTTAAATCCCCATCTTTTCCATCCTTACATTCAGACCCACGTGAAAGGGGAGGGAGGGGGGGTCGCCCCATCCGAGGAGATTGAAAGGGAGCACCAAATTTATTCTACCAGCACCATTTTTTTTTATTTCCTTCTAGCTCTACAAGAAAAAAGCATTGGATTCGTATAAATTTTCGAATTCTGGTTTTCGACGGATTGTACACGTTTTAAGGGTCAGAGATTCCAAAAAACATGCTTTTATAAAATATCTGTCTGTGACAAGTATTTTATGGGCCTCTATTTCAAGAAAAAATTCACGGAATTTAATAAAAATTGATATTTAGGTAAGACCCTGATATAAATTATTGCTGATTAGTTCTTGGCATAAATCGCTCAACAGGTGGCACTGCTATGCTTCATTTTTTATGACGCAACAGCTGAATCCAAAGAACCAGCGCACGGATTCTAATAAAAATTTAGTTTTAGGTAGTCCCTGATATAAATTGATGCTGATTAGTTTGTGGTGTAAATCGCTCAACAGGTGGCGCTGTTATGCTGCATTTTTTACGGTTGACGCAGCATCTGTATCTTAAGAACATTGACTTTCTCATATACGTAGACGCCAAATCCCATTGTTATCTCGGCATGGTTTCGAATCCAACATCTTTGGCGAAAAGATGCTGTTTTTTGGCGGTGATCGCTTTATTATTATTTTAAGCATTAAGAAGTGCGGTCCAATTCAAGACAAACATACAGGGTGATTCAGCTCGTCGGTGACAAACTTTAAGGATCGATAGAGCACACCTAGACGAACATTTTTGAATAGGGAATGTAGGGTCCCTGACGCGATGGTAAGGCGCTAGGCGCTTTCGAAAATTTGGGTGCCGAAATTCGAAACGTCATAAAAACTAGGGAAATGGTTAGATTTTCTTGCTTGTTGCGTCGAAATGATTCTGTTTGTTTAGACTTTCTTCAGTACCAATTTGATAAGCGTATCTCTTAAAACATGGATAGGGGGCGCTGCAGACTTTGGAGAGCTAGACAACAACTTTAAGCCCGTTATTTTGATAATTTAACACATGCTCGCCAAAGTTTATACTCTAACTTAAAGTTTGAACCCAAAAGTAGAGCCCTGCAAAAAGCGTAAGAGCCGGAATAAAATGTCAAAGTACAGGGTGGTCGAAACTCGAAGGCTCCTAAGAGATAAACAAACAGATTTCTTGACTTATGGCATGCATTTTCATGATTCTGTTTGCTGGGGCTCTCTGAAACTCAGTTGAACGGTACAAAAAGAAACATCGATAGGGGGCGCTTTGGGCAAAAAACATAATTCGTTGACATTTCGGACGCTAACTGGAAACGGGGCGCTACGATCAGTTAGTAATAATGAAAACACATTTTCTACCTCTGCTCAACACTTCTGAATAAATTTAGACCAAAAACATCAATGATACTGGAAATTTATTTACAAAAAATAACACTACAGAAGATGCTCGAAATTTCGACCTTGGGCCATGATGCAGGCTTCGCACCTCCGTCGCATTGAGGAGTGTGTGTTTCCAACAATGCCAGGAGTATCTCTGATCTGCCCTGCAGCTGCCACAATGCGCGCCACAAGTTCTTCAGCACTGCTGACAGGTGTATGGTATACCTCGGCCTTCAGGTAACCCCAAAGGAAGAAATCCAAGCAGGTGAGGTCTGGTGATCGGGCAGGCCAGTGAACTGGACCCCCACGCCCGATCCACCGCTGGCCATACCTTGCGTTTAGATGGAGACGCACGTCGTTCGTGTAATGGGCCGGAGCTCCATCGTGCTGGAACCACATCTGGCGACGCGAACCTTCGGGTACGTGCGCCTCCTCCAGAAGCTGCGGCAGCACTTGATCCAGGAAAATCAGGTAATTTCCACCTGTCAGCCGTTCAGGTAACAAATAAGGGCCAATGAGGCAATCCCCCAGAATGCCGGCCCACACATTTACTGAGAAACGCTCCTGGGCTGCTCGGCTTCTGGTTTCATGTGGATTTTCATCACACCACACATGACTGTTGTGGGCGTTCCACATTCCCTCCCGGCTGAAGGTGGACTCGTCCGTAAACAAAATGCTGTTTACAAAACGGGGATCCCTGGATCTCATCGCCAAGTACCATCTTGAGAATTCCACTCGAGGGCCAAAATCCTGCTCTCTGAGCAACTGCACCCGCTGGATGTGGTAGGGGTGCAGATTCCGGGAACGTAAGATGCGCCACGCAGTTGCTTGCGAAATGTCAACATGTCTGGCGATATCTCTCGTGCTAAGACCTGGGTTGTCCTCAACCAGGTTAAGCACAGCCTCTTCGTTGTCGGGGGTGCTCACTGATCGCTCCCGTTCAGGCCTGCCTCCGTCGAAAGATCCCGTTGTGGACAACCTCTGGTGTACTCGAGCGAAGAAGGCATGGCAGGGGATTTGCCTGTTGGGGTAACGCTCGGCGTACAACCGCTGAGCGGCTCGTCCATTACAACCAGCAGCGCCATACGCCAAATGCATGTCAGCCAATTCAGAGTTTGTGTACCGTTCCATCCTACTACCGATCTGCAGACAAGTAACCCGAAGCTTAAGTAGGTACCGCACGTTCAAAAGACGTGTCTGCGCATACAACTACGTCATCTCGCGTTGTCGTCTACGCATTACGTATCTTTTGCATATCGATATGGTACGATATCTTTTGCATAAATCAGCAAAAAGCACCTTATGTAAATTTTATTGCGCGCATTGTGCATGATTGAAACCAGCTATGTTTGTTAAAAAAAACAAACAAACTGCAGTTTTAATAGCTTCTTATGATAAGTAAATTACTCTCTTGTTTTGTTTCTAACTGATCGTAGCGCCCCGTTTCCAGTTAGCGTCCGAAATGTCAACGAATTATGTTTTTTGCCCAAAGCGCCCCCTATCGATGTTTCTTTTTGTACCGTTCAACTGAGTTTCAGAGAGCCCCAGCAAACAGAATCATGAAAATGCATGCCATAAGTCAAGAAATCTGTTTGTTTATCTCTTAGGAGCCTTCGAGTTTCGACCACCCTGTACTTTGACATTTTATTCCGGCTCTTACGCTTTTTGCAGGGCTCTACTTTTGGGTTCAAACTTTAAGTTAGAGTATAAACTTTGGCGAGCATGTGTTAAATTATCAAAATAACGGGCTTAAAGTTGTTGTCTAGCTCTCCAAAGTCTGCAGCGCCCCCTATCCATGTTTTAAGAGATACGCTTATCAAATTGGTACTGAAGAAAATCTAAACAAACAGAATCATTTCGACGCAACAAGCAAGAAAATCTAACCATTTCCCTAGTTTTTATGACGTTTCGAATTTCGGCACCCAAATTTTCGAAAGTGCCTAGCGCCTTACCATCGCGTCAGGGACCCTACATTCCCTATTCAAAAATGTTCGTCTAGGTGTGCTCTATCGATCCTTAAAGTTTGTCACCGACGAGCTGAATCACCCTGTATAGCAATATGAGTTTCGGCGGGAGAAAAACCGGCTTGGCGTGCTAAATCTGCCCTCCGTCACGTGACGGAAGGCACACATGTCAGCCTACGAAAAGGTTGCTATTTGGAGTCTAAAGGTGCGTTTTCACGGGCCGCTCTAACTACCTAAAAAACCTTAGCTTACCCAAAACCTAACCTAAGAGCGTTTTCACTGGTTACAGATAAATCCTTATGCCAACCAATCAAAGGCAAGTCTTCACTGCGCAAGCGTCTACTTTAGGGCTTTAACAGTCTACAGACCGATCAGCTGATATATAATTATAAACAAATAACTTTTGTTTACGTTCATAAAGATAATCGTAAATATTTCGTATAAAAAAGAATAGAAAGTTTTGACTGTTTTTTCTTACTAAAACAGCTTTAAATAATGCTCCAAAAATCATTTTTTATCCAAGTTTCAAAATGAAAATACATAAAAGCACAGTTACTATGATTAATGTATTAAAAACACATAAGTAAATTTTCACTTATGGAAAAGTGATAGTAAGTTACACACTTTGATCAGGTTATTTCATGTGCTCAAATGACATAAATTTGTCGAAAATTTTGGGAAAATTGTTCAATTTGTACAAATGGCATAATAATGATAACACTAATTAATATATCTATCCATAAGATGTCAATAAAACACACTGTGTTTGGTATTTCTTTTCAATTAATTTAAAAATTAAACGTTATTACTAAATAAGTATAAAAGTTTTTTAAAAAATATTTTTTAAACAGTCTTATATAAACTTAAAATATTTATAAATATCATGACCAATTACAAGACGGCAATTCATGATGGATCAAAAAACTTCTCTTCACTATTTGGCATGACTCTAATTATGGAAAATTCACCACTATAACTTGGTAGAAAGCATGAACTGCTGAATTTATTAAAGGAGTTATTTTTTCTTTCTTTTTTTCTGATATGACAACAGAAAAGGTAAATTAAAACTATTTCTTAAACTATGAATTGAGAATTTTTAAACTATTTTTTAAAGTTTAACTACAATTTACTTAATGCTAAATTATTAATTGATAAAAACAGATACAAAAATTATTTCTTTATTTTTGTTAATAAAAATTATCTCATTATTTTTATTTATGTTTCATTTCTTGCCTTCAAATTATTTAAAATATTTTGTTGTTACAGTTTCACTGCCAGTTGGCATATTTTAATGACACGGTTTGATGCATAATTAACTCTGCTTGCCTTAAAAAATATTTGGTTCTTTATAACAAGTGGTTAACAGAAAAATGTTTTAAAATTCACTTATTACTTTATATTAAATTCCTAAAAAAAAAAAAAAAAAAAATATTGCCGAGAGAAGCACACGGGTATAGATATTTTTAGACGTGTTCGTAGAACAGCCAAGACACTTGATTTTGGTGATTTTTTAACATGTACCAAGCACCCACGAGTGGCAACTGAGATTTCAGCAACTCTGAAATTCTCCCCAATCACAATGCACATATTTTGGCTGACAATTAGCGATTTGCACAGTTTCAGTGATGACTCCTTTAATAAAATAAACATTTTACAAACAATTTACAACTAGTTAACTTCTTTTACCACAAATTTTCACTATGCAAACATTTTTCTTGATATTTTTCAATCTTTAAAATTTTGCAGCTCTCCATTTTCTGATTTTAAGTTTTTTTTCATGTTAAATGTTCAGAATTTTATATGCACCAGTTTCTAAAACAAAAAAATGCAATAACCATCAAATAAAATTCACTTACTTCTGCTTCTCATTATCATTAAAGAATCTTACAAAAAGGATCCTGTATTTATTTACTTATTATTTTTATTTAAGAAAAAAAAAATCACATGTTCCAAACTAAAAATTAATTAATTAAAAAATTTTAAGATTTTCTCTAAACAAGCTAACATCAAAGCGTTGTTTTCATCTAATGTCCAGTATTCTGGTGGAATTTGCAAATAGAGAAATAGTAAACGACATTGAACAATCAGAATTCAGCATTTTTACAAAGCTTTCTATTTTCTAAGTGAGAAAATTTTCTGATAGAATTTGTGTTGTTGGCGAAACAAGGTTGATCTATCTAGATAAATGCTATAAAAAATGTTTTTGCTCCTTAAAAAAAATCAGCATAAAAATTAAAAGAAATGAATTTTAAAAACACACTGTGTACATTCATGGGAATTTGTTTAAATTGAGATATTTTTTATTTATGTAATTTACAGATATTGTTTATTTCAGTGAACAGTCACATAAACTTATTGTCAGCGTTGTGCTAAAGCCAGGGGGGGGGGGGGATACAGTCCCATGGGGTGCAGAAACTTAGGGGATGTCAAATTTGTACTACGAATGTCGTTTTGGGGGCTTTAGTGTCAAATTAGAGGAAAAGGGGGGGGGGGGGCGAATTGAAACTTTGCCCCGGGTGAAGTTTTCTTTTAAACTTCTTCGCCTCTGCTAGCAACAAGCAAATAGATATACCGTTAATCCGCCCCCCCCTCCAAACAAAACGAAATATCATACAATAGTTACAGGGGGGCGCTTACACGGGATTTTTTCGCGATCGTTCAACAAAATTTACAGGAATGAATCATCATGAAATGAATGAATCGTTGAATGAATCATAAATTTTAATACTTGAAAAAATTGGGTTATTTTTATTTAAAAACGTAAATTCTGTCGAAAAAAATGCAGAAAAAAGAGAAATTAATAAAAAAGGCCAAAACAAGCATGAAATCAATTAAAAAATCTTGAAAAAACGCACATTTCATCAAAGATTCATGATTCATTCATTTCAAAATGATTCATCCCACTCTCAATCGCCTTTGAGAATCGGGAGGGAGGGCGCTTTCTTGGGATTTTTTGAAAATTTCAAATTCTTTATAAAGTGGGGGGGAGGGCGTTTGATCGGCAAGGGCGGATTAACGGGATTTTACGGTAGTTTTAGCATATTTTGCAAAGTAAACAATCAATGATTGAAATTAACAATTAATAATTTTTAAAGTTTTGATTTGATATTATAATGTTATTTAAACTGCCTTCCAACATCAGAAATAAATTTCAATACCTTTTAAGGAAAACTCTACTAATAAAATTTACAGAAAAGGAATTTCTAAATTTTGCCACATACATTTGCACAAAGTTATATAGTTTTACGACTTCTGTTCATGAATTTAACAAATATATTTTATTTCTAAAACTTATTTAGGATATTTATCAAACATATCAATTTCTATAATTTTAAACTAAAGCACTTATGAGTGCTATGTGCCCATTAAAAAAAAGGGAAAAAAATGGCTGGATGTACGAATTTTGCTGTCTATCAAGCTCTAAAATCGACGAAATTCATCAAACACGCATTGACTAACAACACTAAAATTGAAAAATTCATCTCTGTATGCACAAAAATCGCATCGAAGAAGTTTCTAAAATGAGCAAAACCGCAATTATTAACCACAACAGGTATCAAATTATTAAAATGTCTATAAATTTGTACAAAAATATGTGATAAAATTTTGAAATATTTTTTTCTAATATTTATGGTACAAAATTAGGTACTTCTAGGTTATCCTGTCGACCAATTTCGCCAAATTATACAAACTGCCAAACTAATAGCCAAATTATACATGTTGACATAATTTTTATTTTAAATAACGAAAAAACAAATAATTAGTAGAATATTAATGAAAATATTAATAAAAAGTCGAAATAAAAATCACTTATTGACATTTTAAACACGTGAATCTTATTTAATGTTATCGAATGTGATATTTACGATCATCCATTATTGGCATTTAATCTTATAGTTTGGCGATATTTTTTTGGTCGACGGGATGACCTAGAAGTACCCAAAATTATTATGCAAATTTTTAAGCAAGGAAAAAAGTATTTCTGATATAGGAATTTGCTTTCAATAACATCAACATGTCATTCAATCTTTTAATGTTATTGACAAATCAATTTAAATCATTGAATATTTATTTCGAAAAAAGCGTACACTCAATATATTTGTCTGCTGTACCGCACATATATTTCCAAATTTATATTACTATTTAGTGAATAAGCAATATCTTTAAAATGCATGAATAAAAAACCAGAAAATATAGTCATACACATATAATGCAATCTTGTTTTTAAATATAAATAATACAAGACTGACATAATAATAGCATTTCATGAAAGTCAATCAAACAAAAGACAAGAAACCAGCCAATCCAATTAAATTAGTCCGAATTCCTGTCAAATAACTGTAGGCATGGAAAGAATTCAAGAAATGAACAAGTAACAAGAAAAAGCCATTTATCGTCTCGCCAAATTCAAAGATGCTAAGTGTCTCGGCTGTTTTAGGATTCAGCCATTTTTTTAAGCTATAAAGTATTTAGTAGTAAACCAATTATAAAATCCCAGCTTTACATACTTAAAGAAAGTTAAATAAAAGAAAGTAAAAAGAAAAAACAAATTCACAGGATTAATAAAAATACAACCTACACTGTTTTTTTAAAATAACAAAATGAAAATGATATCGGGGAGGGGGGGGGGAGGCCCAGTATCATACAATCAAATATCAATGAAGATGTGAAAAAACTTACAATAACAATAAACACATACTTTTCTTAAGCTAGATTACTTGCTGATTAACACAGCGTTTCTCATTTTACAGAAAAAAAGTATTGTTTGTATATAGAGATGCACCGAATATTTGGTATCTGACTATACTGCCAAATATCAGACTATTTGGCATGTCAAATATTTGGCTTGGCCAAATTTAATGCAATTCAGTATACCAAATATGGTATATCTGCCAGATCAAATACTTAAAAAAATATTTTAACAAAACTTAAAGTAACTTTTTATTATTTTATAAGACCTTAAAACAACTCCTATTTTTAACTGTTTATTAATAAAACTATTTAGAAATAGAATTATACTTATATAAAAGAGAATGCTTTTATATTTTTTATTTGAAAAGTAACCTCAAAGACAATTTACCAAAAATGATAATTTTATTTTTTTTCTGACAAACAAACAATATATGACAGTAAAACTCTAAAATTTCACTTTGATATCAAGATATTTGTTTCAGAGTTAAAGAAAATTTTATTCATTTGTTTTAATTCAGAGAGGAAACTATCCTCTTCTTAAGTAACAATTCAAAGGATAGATTTTTTTTTTTTTTTTTGGTAAAAAGATCTTGTTTATCAATATGGAAGATTTTATGTTAAATATGTACCTAAGATTATTTTAACTTTTTATTTTTCAAATTCTTAAATTTAAGAGTATTCCGATAAGTCAAACATTTGGTGTTTGGTTTACCTGTTGGCTGAATTTTCTGCATTTGGCTAAAATCACTATTCGGTGCATCTTTTCTTGCATATATGATTCAAATCGTAACGGGCAAAACTTGGAAATTTCATTACTGGCCAGTTAAATCAGTTTTATAAACGAGCACTTCTTTATTTAAAAATACCAAACAATAAATTTTCGTTAAATTTAAAATTCTATTAATTTAAAAATTGAATAGCACAAATTAATATGCTAATATAAACATATTGCAACCAGAAAATAATATAACATGATGGAAACAAGAAAATTTTACTTTCTCCTTGTAGCTACTGACAGCCAATTTTTTTTATAGCCACTTCTTTTCATTCACTTTTCTTGTGGCCAGTAGTTAGCAAGGATCCAAATTTTTCCAGCAAGAATTCAAATGCGATCTAGCCTGCAAGCATGCCATCCCAAAAGGCCAAAGATTATTTCTAACCTATAGCCTTTCAAGCGACATTCCAACGGACCAACGCAAAAGTATCAAATAAGCTTTGAAGCATCTTTGTTGTATTTCCATCATCAATGTAGCATATGAAGCATCTAGCAAATTAAAATAAAGAAACAAATCAAATATGTGCATACATATATATAAATAAGTTCTTGAAAAGCAAATATTTACTAATTAATAACTAACAATTAATCATCTAAGAAATTTAAGTATGTTTGTTTGAAACCATTAGACAAAACAGAAATAATAATTAAACTTCTATTTCACCTAAATATTTATAACAGAACATTAGTTATGAAAAAACACTTTTAGAATGCTATAAATATTAAAATGAATTTATTGCATGGTATATCATAAAGGATATGATAGACTGCAAATCCATTCTTTTGTTTTTATTACATTTTCATCTAGTTTTGGGCTAAGATTGTAATATAAATTCAGAAAAAGCAACTCTTAACACTTTAGAAATTTTAAATCAAAGTATCTTATACATAATTATATTTTAAAAATTTAAAGCAACAAAAATACACAATTGATTAAAATTGTAAATATGAATTTTTTTATTTGAGTACTAGCTACTTAAAATCAAATACAGGAAAAAAATAGCTGATTACATATTTTTTTAAAAATAGTAGCAGTGTAACAAAAACTTCAGTAAAGAATTTTATTTTTCCTAAGCAAAAATTTATAAAACTACACATTTCTACTTTGATTAGGCTTAAGTTCATTTAACTGTCACGAGATTTTAATAAAACTACATTTAAATACAGAAATAGTTATATTAATCCTTTAAAAGTTAGGGATGTTTGTCCAACTGGTATATATTTAAAGTTATTCTGGTGAACTTTAATTTTTTCAGAAAAAGATTGTTTATAATATACACTGGTGTCCAAAATTTAAGCATAATTGGTAATTAAGTAATTATTTTTAAGTAATGAAAGAAATATGAATCGGAATGTGCTGAAACTCCAGGTGTGTAAACAAAATAGTACGCGTCACATATTTTCGCGAAGAGTTTTCCCCGAAATCGAACAGGGGACCGTCAACAAATTGAAAAAGAACGAAGATCTTTTGGATAACCCTGTCAAAACTAATGTAGCAAAAGCGTTCAAACTGCACATTATGATTAATTGGCTTATTGTAATGTACTGTGTTAATTTTTACAAGGATAGCATGTACACTCGTAGAGAAATTAAGGGTTTTAATTTCTAATTTAATTTCATTAGTAGGATAAAGAGAATACTAAACACTTTTAAAACAAAGTTAGGATATCCTTAATTCTGATCAAAGTTACAGGATTAATAGATAAACTCTAGTGAATTAAAACTTAAGTGCCTATCTTACCAGAATAGCACATGAAAACATTGTTCAATTAGTAACAAACCATGCATGAAAATACATACAAATTCTTAGAAATAATCAGATAAAAAGAAGCTATACATATTTAAAATGAAAATTCCATGAGGATTTACAACTTTGTAGGTTATAAATCGTCATAGAATTTTCAGCATGAATCCAAGAACAAAAAGAATCTGTGGGTGAGATGCAATAAGAAAAAAAGAAAAAAAATAGAAAAGAAAAGAAAAAATTCTAGAATAGCAGTTTTTTTGGATGACTATGTTCATAAGTAAATCTCTGTAAAGGGATATATTTTGCAATTAAATATTTCTTTCTTATAATAAAATAAGAAAATATCTAGTACAGTGGCTTATTTATTTTAGAGAAAATTCTTTCACATGCTTGCAATAATATGCATAATCAAGTATATTAACAAAACTGGATTGCACCTTGCCTTTAACTAATTTCTCCTTTTAAAACCAACGAGCTAAGCTAACAAAATTTTTCTTAACATTTGCAATTATTTTAAATGAAGAAAAATATTTTATTCAAAATTAATCGGAAATACTCTACAAAACAACCGAATATAATCAATGAAGCAAGTAATTAATTTTAAGAAACAAATATTTATAAACAAGTACTTTTATTCTTTGTACTGTTAACTTTCAATAAAATAGTTTTGAGAACAGTAGATTACATCATTATAGCAGCACATTAATCTTTATTATTTGAAATGAAATCCATGAAATACGAACAATATAAGTATTGTTTTAATATTAATAAAATACATCCCAACAATTACCAAAGACAGAAAGATTTTTACAAAATGATGTTGGGAAATTATTAATAATTATTAATTAAATAATTATTAATTAAATAATTAATATTAATAAATTAAATAATAATTAAATAATTAATAAATTAAATAATAATTATTAATATTTATAAAATTATTAATAATTATTAATTAAATTATTAATAATGTTGGTGGCAACACCAAATTTGTATTGCTGGTTTGGCAACGTTATGTTGTTGTTACTTAAGAACATGTAAAAACGATGTAAGCTGCGTTTTAGCGGTGTTTTAGATTCGATGTAAAAATGTTACTCTAGAAAGTTTTTTTCTATTCTAAATTGTTCTTCTATTGTAAATAAACATTTTCTTTCTTAGTCACTTAGCTCTTACTTTAAAAACTTAACATGGCAGTAGAGCGCGGTTTCGAATAGAGCTTGTGACTAAGAACAATAGAAGTAACGTAAAAACGGAAAAAAAAAAAATTGTAAAAGTCGAATCGCTTAAAAAAAATAAGTAAAAATGACGAATATGTATGAAGATGTTTCGCACGTTGAAAAACTTCGTGACTCAAGTTCATTCCCGCTTTGGAAATTTCAAGTAAGCATAATATTAAAATCTAATTCCTTGTTTGAAGTAGTAAATGGAACTAAAAATAAAGAAGGCCTAACGGCGGATGCCAAATTGGCGTGGGAAAAGAAAGATGCCAAAGCTCAACAGATAATAGTAACAACTATAGATAAAAAAGTGATGATGCATATTATAAATTGCGAAAATTCTCATGAGATGTATAAGAAATTATGTAATATTTTTGAAAGAGATACGGAACAACAAAAATGTAACTTGCTACAGGATTTTTTTAACTACAGTTTTAGTGCAGAAATTGATATCGCTACACATATAAGCAGATTAGAAAACATTGCTTTTAAACTAAAAGCCCTTAATAAACAAATTGATGATGAAATGGTTATTTCTAAAATTCTTTCCACTCTTCCAGAACAATATAAGCATTTTAGAACTGCATGGGACTCTACTAATACTGAAGAAAAAACCTTAGAAAATTTAACAGCAAGATTATTGAATGAAGAGTTGTGTACAAGAAGTGCAAATAAAAATGAAGAACCAGTTGCTTTCAAAACATTGGAAAAAAGATGCTTCAAATGTAACAGTGCAGAACATTTAGCAAGATCATGTGGTAAAGCTAAGTACCCTGTAAAAAGTGTTAAAGAACAGAGATATTTTAAATGTGATAGCAAATTTCACTTGGCTAAAGACTGTAATAAAGGTAAAAATAATCGTCCCAGGTGCGGCATCTGTAAAAAGGATAATCATTCTGAAAAAGACTGTTTCTTTCGTAAAAATGGAAAACCAGCTGTTTCCTTTCTTGCTCAAGAATCTAGTAAAACAAGTTTTGTTAATAAATTCGTGGTAGATTCGGGATCCTCTTCTCATATGGTAAATAATAAAATAATGCTGAAAAATCCTGTGAAGATTTCTACTGAAATTGGATTAGCAAAGAAATCTGAAATAATGAAAGCTGAATATTGTGGAAAAATTGAAGCTGATACTTGCACATTAAAAAATGTACTCTATGTTCCGCAGCTGAGTAAAAATCTATTATCTGTTAATGCAATTACAGAAAATAATGGAGAAGTAAAATTTGTAGAAGATAAAGTAGAAATTTCAAAAGATGGAAAAACTGTTTTGGAAGGATATAAAAACAACAAGGGACTCTACGAAATTGATTTGAATCAACAAAATGAAGCCTTGATTTGTGAGCAGAAAAATTCGACATTATGGCATCGAAAACTTGGACACTTAAGTAGTAAAAATGTAAAAATATTGTTGAAAAATTCAAATGGTATAGATCTAAAAGTTGACGACATAAAAATGTTAGAAGAAGATCTGTGTGAAATGTGTCTTAAAGCAAAGCAGACTAGATTTCCATTTAAATCGATAAGAACAAGAGCAACTAGACCATTGGAGCTGATCCATACCGATATTTGTGGCCCAATAGAAGTGAGTACATGGGACAGAAAAAGGTATTTCCTAACATGTTTGGATGATTATACTCATTTTGTCATGGTTTTTCTATTAGAAAATAAGTTTGAAGTTGCTGACATTCTTAAACAGTATATTGAAGAAGTCGAAGCTAAGTGGTCACTCCGTGTCTCTAAATTACGCTGTGACAATGGAGGAGAATATGTTTCTCATAAGTTAGTGAACTGGTGCAAAAATAAAGGGATTGTTTTAGATTATAGCATTCCACATACGTCACAACTTAATGGAAAAGCAGAACGGTTGAATCGGACACTCTTTGAAAAAGTCAGAGCTCTAATATTTGATTCCGGACTCAAAAAAGAAATGTGGGGTGAAGCATTGCGAACTGCAGCCTATCTCCTTAACAGGAGTCCAACAGAATCTATTGGTGTTACACCTGCTGAAATGTGGTTCCAAAAGAAACCAGATTTATCAAGATTGCAAATATTTGGCAGTGTGGCTTATGCTAAAGTACTTGGTCGGCTGAAGAAATTGGATAGTAGAAGTAATAAACTAATTTTTGTCGGATATGCTGAAAATGGCTACAGATTATGGGATCCAAAAGCTAAGAAAATACAAATTGCAAGAGATGTGATATTCCTTGAGCCTATAGTTAATGAACCAAATGATTTGATATCACCATTTAAATACTTTAATTTTCAAGATGAAAGTAGTGAAGATGAGGAAAATCTTAACAACATGAAACAAACTACATCAGAAGATCAAAACGTTGAAGAACTTGGACGAGGCAAAAGAACAAAGAAACTTCCTGTTTATCTTAATGACTATGCTATGTTGACATATGAAGAAGCCATTAATGGAGATGATAAAGAATTGTGGAAAGAAGCAATAGAAGAGGAAAAGAAATCCCTAGAAAAAAATGAAACTTGGAAAGTAGTTGACAGAAATGTAGCAAAGAATAAAAAGATATTAAGTAACAAATGGATATTTAAAATTAAAGATAATGGAAAATACAAAGCACGTTTGGTTGTGAGAGGTTGTGAACAAAAATATGGTTGTGATTATGAAGAAACTTATAGTCCAGTTGTAAGCATTACTCCATTGAGAATTATTTTTGGATTAGCATTGAAGAAACAATATAAAATGATGAAATTTGACATTAAAACAGCATTTTTGTATGGCAAATTGGATGAAGAAATTTATATGAACATGCCAGAAGGATATGATGACAAATTTAAGATATGTAAACTTCAAAAATCATTGTACGGTTTGAAACAAGCACCTGTAAAATGGAACAAAAGATTAACAGATTTTTTGAAAGAAAGTGGTTTTGTGCATATTAAATCTGAACAGTGCATTTTCATAACTGAAGACAAAAGCATAATATTAGCTATTTATGTTGATGATGGAATTTTAATTGGGTGTGATCATGCAAGTTTAACAGATTTTTTTGAGAAGTTAAAAAAGGAATTTGATGTAACCTATGAAGAACCGCATTCATTTCTGGGTATGAATTTAGAATTAAAAGATGACACACTGAAAATTCATCAAGAACCATATTCAAAACAAGTATTAGAAAAATTTCGAATGTTGGACGCAAAGAAAACAAATACACCTTTATTACAAAACGGAACAGTAAATTATATTCAAGAAAAAGAAAATGTGTTTCCATATCGAGAAGCCATTGGTAGTCTTCTTTATTTATCATGTAGAACAAGACCAGATTTGTCCTTCGCTGTTGCTTATGAAAGTCGCCATGTGGGAAATCCATCAAACTGTGATATTTCTAATCTCAAAAGAACTTTAAGATATTTAAAAGGAAACAAGGACTTGGGTGTAGTCTATACAACAAGTGGTAGTGATACAGAACTGATTGCCTATTGTGATGCAGACTATGCAGGTGATCCTGATACTCGCAGAAGCACCACTGGATATATAATATACTTTTGTGGAGGTCCAGTAACTTGGAGCTCGAGAAAACAGCCTATAGTAGCTACGTCAAGTACTGAAGCAGAATATATTGCAGCGGCTGAATGTTGTAAAGAACTTGTTTATCTCAAAACTTTAATTGAGGAAATTACAAATGATAAGATTTCTATAACTTTAAATATAGATAATCAAAGTGCTATAAATATAATTAAAAATGGGGTTGTAAGTAAACGAAGTAAACATATTGATGTAAGATTTTACTTTATAAAAGAGAAAGTTGATGAGGGTTTAATTAATATAAAATATTGCCCAACAGATATTCAAATTGCCGATATATTTACTAAAGCATTGGGACCAAACAAGTTTGAAAAATTTAAAGCTAAATTGGTAATGTAATATGTTTGTTTGAATTTAAAATTTACTGTGTTTGTTTGTATATATATATCTACTTTACTTAAATTTATTTGCTTATTTTGTATGTGTAAAAATATCTTTTGGTTAGAATGTAATACTTTATATCTGTAAATGTAGTATATGTTAAAACTAGAATAACTTTAAGGGAGTGCTTTTAACTGTATTATTAATAATTAAGGGAGTGTGTTGGGAAATAATTATTAATAATGTTGGTGGCAACACCAAATTTGTATTGCTGGTTTGGCAACGTTATGTTGTTGTTACTTAAGAACATGTAAAAACGATGTAAGCTGCGTTTTAGCGGTGTTTTAGATTCGATGTAAAAATGTTACTCTAGAAAGTTTTTTTCTATTCTAAATTGTTCTTCTATTGTAAATAAACATTTTCTTTCTTAGTCACTTAGCTCTTACTTTAAAAACTTAACAAATGAAAAGACATTAATAAAACCTACCATCTTCTTTCAATCCTAAAAAATAGATTCTGCTTGAATCAACAGAGAGCAATTCGAAATAAAAATAACTGTGTAAAATGAAATTTCATTTTTAATGTTACATTTCTTCACCGCCATTATTTGGGCAAAATACTCTTTTCTGATTGGCTGCGCTTAGGTAATTTCTGCTTAGGTTTGAACACGAATCGAACCTAAAAAAACGCGTTCTAACTACCTAAAATCTTGAGCGCGTTCACAGACGTAAACCTGGGTTACGTATGGTTTCCCGAGTAGAACCCGAAGCGTTCAGAGACCGCCGTCACGTGACTTTTCGTACCGTTCAGAGCCGTGAATTACCGAGATTTCGGGTAACCCACATTACCTGAAGAATTTTGTTGGGTAAAGTGATCACGTGGTTGGGTAATCTGATTTGTTTATCATTTGATAGCGTAACTGCGACTGTTTATTGGAATATCTCTGTTTTGATTAGTTTTTTTTGCAGTATGTTTTCGTTTTTTCATATTAAGGAAATGATAATATAGACATTTTTTTATCTAAGTTTTACATTTCGACAAGTTAGAACAGTAATTTCGTTTATTCATGATAAAAAAAGAATAATAAAGATATTTCTAGTTTAAATTTTATTTTAGATAAGTTAGAATATAAATGTTAAATTTTTCATATGACAAATTAGTTAAGCTTAAAAGCAAAAAAAAAATTATTTACTTTGGCTAAATATGTTTAATATAAGTAAAAACTAAGGGCAGAAAATAGGAATAATTCTTTATGTATCAATAATTACATGTGTGTGTTCCATTTATTTGAAATTTTGTTTGTCCATATTTTTGTAATTGCTAAACGTTTAACACAGCTCATAATGATTTTAACACATAAACTTTTTAATAAAGTATAAATTTTAGAAACATTTTGATT
This sequence comes from Maratus speculifer, assembly GCA_964019185.1. Lineage (NCBI taxonomy): Eukaryota > Metazoa > Arthropoda > Arachnida > Araneae > Salticidae > Maratus > Maratus speculifer. Next base: position 100,353,836 of record OZ025302.1, read on the forward strand.
ACAAAAACACACAAAGATAATATGCATATTTTAAGAAAATAGAAGTTACTAAAATAATTTCCAGTGGAGATATTTTAAAAATATGAATGCATTATGAACCTATAAGTTTGACTCTAGCAAAGGAATTTGATATCTTATTGACCAGCACTCTTAAATATTTGATTCTTTAGCCAGAATAACATTTTGGTTCTTCAGAATGAAAAATATGCTTTTTTATCTAATATTTTTATGAGCAAATACTGCAGTATAAAGTTATTTTTCAATATTTGTTTTAGAATATCAGATATTATTCATTCGTTTTAACCTATAAAGGAGTCCATCAAATTAAAAATGCTTTAAAACTATCCTCTTATGAAGTATCAATTCAAAGTATAGGTTTTTTTAGTGTATAAAGTTATTTTTTAAAAAGATCTATATAAAATTTTTAATATTTTAAAACTCTGAAATTTAAAGAACTTGTGTGCCAAATATTTGGTATTTGGCTAAAATCGCTGTTAAAGAATTGTAATTCACATTATTACTTTATTTATTAAACAAAAAGAAAAAAATTAAATTCTTGTATCATAAATTTATTTTTAATTACTTGTAACAGTTAAATTACTAATGCACTTTATTTGGTTTGCTTTAGAAAAAACTGACGATATGTCAATTGCCTTTCTTTTAAGAGCATTCTGTGATCATCAGCAAATGAAAGACATAGAGAGACATAGTCAACAATGTTCACTGGCGATCTTTAATTTTTAGACTTCTGATAAAAAGTCATAAAACATCAAATGAACCACATAAAAATTTCTGACGTCAAGTGTTGGATTTTTAAGATCAAAACAAATTACTTTTCTTGACTACAGAAACAGGAAGGAAGGAAGTATATATTGTTCTGTTCTTGAAAATTCCTTCTTATTGTCCTTTCAGTAAATGGAGTGAAGAATGCTTTGAATATGGAAAATGGAAATTTCTTATTTACCTCAGGCTAAGGAAATGTTACTATGCCTTAGAAAGAATATAGCAACACATTTTGGAATGCAAACAATTAAAAAGAAAAAATCTTGCAATCCATCATTATATTAATCAATATGTTTCAGAATTCAATTTTTAGAATGAATTTTATAGAGAAAGTATTTATTATATATATATAGGCAATCACTTCAATTCAAATGAATAAACATACTTTATCCTTAACAAAATATTAGTTTAAAAATTCTGATTCAGCAGCATTAGTTTTAGTAACATACTTTAATGATAGTTTTATTGTTAAAATTATTATTAATAATCAATTTATCTAAAAGCAAAGCATAATTTTGATTACTATCATTGATTTATATATATTTGTAATCAATTAGCTAATTTAAATTTAGTAATAAGTACTTTTTTTTTCCAAGCATTCTGAACCACCTCCCATAACTCGAAAAAAAAAAAAAAAAAAAAAAAAAACCCTGAAAAAATACAGTGGGTTGGTTTTTTTCTGAAAAAACCTAGGTATTTAACAACCCTGGTTGGAAAAGATAAAGCTACAAAAACACTCTTTTGTAGTTATTCACACTATGTTCTTTTTTTATTTATTAAACATTCGAAATATTAAACTAATATGAATCTCTTCATTTTAATTTAGCCACACTCATACTAATTTTAGAATTCTTATTGCATTTGTAATTTTTAATACTTTTTAGATAAAGCTATAAAATAATGAACTTTTTAACAGAATTGTTATCCAAAAGCTAAAATAACTTTTCAAATCACAAATGAACTTAATATTAATTTCCTGAATGAAATGCTGATATTACAGACTAAATAAAAACCAGAGCAGCAACAAAAGTGGTGTGGAAGATGTGTCCTGTCAACTAACAGCGATTACAGCTTAAGCACCAAGTTTCATATACATTCTTGTGACGTGTAATTTAAGGTATTTAATGAACTAGCGAGTTACACTTACAGAACAGGAAATCAAAATGAAACCTTACCCTGTGAGTGTACCCAGCTGTCATATAAATACCAAATGATTCTTCTTCTGTCCCTCTTAACTCAGCCCCTTGGTATATCTTCAACTTCAGTAATAACTGTGTGGCTTATACCAAGTTAATATTGAATTCAGACACTTTTCTCAGGGGACATTTCATTGCTCCGGGAGGAATGTCCCCCCCCCCCCCCTTGGGCCACCCACTGAATTCAACACTGGTGTGAACAACAAGATTGCTCTTTATCGGCACATTAATGCAACTTCTTCTGCGATGGCATTAATACATAAGTACCAATATTTTTATTTATACTGCTGACAGAAAAGCTTAAATATTCATGAAGAATTCCAAAAATAATAAGAGTTACCTATAACTGCTGAATTAAAACAAAATTATTCAGATGAATACTATAATTAAATAATGAGTACTATCATTTTTCTTGATCTCAAAAAGGGGACAACATTATTAATACATCTAATTTTGCTAAAAAAAAATATGTTTTTAAGTTTTATGTAAACATAAGCCACCCACCCAGAAAAACATTTTTCATCATTTTATCAATGACACTGATTTAAATCTCAAAGTGTATTTATTCCCCACTATTTATGATAGTTTTAATTTCTAAGAGCCAAGTGTTAAGAAGTTTTAAATCATTTAGAATAAATTTCACTGTTATTTTTTTTAAGTCATCATCAAAGAAAAGCTAGTTAAATAAATTTTAAAATATAGAGATAGGAAATAGCCTAAAAAATTTTCATCAGATAAAGTAGGCTTATGTTTATTAATTCACTGAACAGAATTAATTTATTAAATTTGAACACAAATTTCTAGTTACTACAATATTGCATTATAGAAAAATATACACATGAAACCTAAATTATATGTGCTTATAAAAATACATTGGAGCATACATATACAAAGAGAAAAATAATAAACTCACTTTTATTCCTCCAGTAATAGCACTATGGTTAGGTTTAAATTGCAGAGCTTTTTTGGCAGCAAAATAAATAAATAATAATACACTACGTACACTTCCAGGCGCAATGTAACTGGTGATCAAAGGTTCTCTATAATTTTAACCTTTACAGGGGGATTCAGACAGCATCTGTCTGAGAATACCTGCAAACCTGGACAGATGTTGTCCAAGCCCCCACATAAAGGTTAACATAGTTTTTGAATCAATTACTGTCAAAATTCAATACAAACTAAACACAGGTTCAAATACCAACAAACGCAGAGCACAACAAAATTCTATAGCATTGCGTGATGCAATCATCTATCTAGATCACGTTACTTTTTCGCTTCCGAGCCATTCTAACGTCGATAACAATATATGGCTGCCATCACATTTGTAAATGTAAATAAAAAACATCTGCCCACATTACCCGAAAGCATTCAGAGCCATTTTAACCCCTGTTACATTGAGAAACCCGTATGATGTCATTCCTCAATTTTTCGAGTAACTCGATTTTCAGTCTTTGAACGCCCTCTGTGAAGAAACATTTTAGGCCTAGTTTATTTTCCATTTTCTTTAAAATAAATTGGATGACCCAACACTGGAATATTTTAGAGCGGGAGGTGGCCACATAGACAATCATCGAGTCCACTGCTGAAATCCCAGAATTAGTTAAAACTCGATTTGCATATTGAAACACAATCGGTCTGCCGAGTCATATCTTGGTCGAAAACACTTGGAAAATAGATTTTAGTGATTGATTTGTAAGTTTACCAATGGAGCAGGAAAACAAAATAATAAACTGATGAGTCAACTGCTAAAATCATATTTTCAGGTGTTTTCCACTAAGATATGATTTGACAGACTAATTGCGTTTTAATATGCCAATCGAGTTTTAACTAATTCTGGAATTTCAATCATGAACTTGATCCCACTGCCACCTCTTGGTCTATTTCTATTTATGCAATATAATCTTTACTTTTACGTATAATAACATAGCTTTCAAATTGTGATGTTAACATATCACTGAAGTAAAGCTAACATATTGTTAAAAATAGTGTCTAAAATTAAAAAAAAAAAAAAAGAGACAAATAAAAAATGATATTAGAATATATTTTAATTAACTCTTAAATATTTAACTATTATAAAAGTATGACAAGTTCTACAGTTGTAGTGTGTTAATTTAAAATCTGATTATGTCTATCAGAATTCAGTATGAAAGAGATTTGATTAAAGAGAACTTGAATAGAAATTATTTTTAAATAAAATAATTTTTGTAAAAAAATAAACTAATTTTCTTTTTCCATTCTTCTCGCTATTCACTTTTCTATCAAAAATACAATACAGTCAATAAAAAATATAGGGTAGCAAGGGTAAGCTAAACCCGAATTTTTGTTCACAACTTTAATAATAATGAAAACATTTTAATGAGATGAGATTTTCATCATATTAACTTTGCTTTGTATGAAATATAAAGAAGTCTTTGGAAGTGATCTAATTTTTGACTGAAATATATTTCACAAAAAGCAAAATAAGTCTCTTCTAAATATTGTTAAATATCTTCGGTTTGGCTGAATATTTGGTAGTACAAGTATTAAAAAATGCTCTGGTGAGCAACAAAAAACGTTAATATGTTTTTAAATATGAAAAAGTGTTTGACAAGTGCTTCTAATTGAGCATGAGAGAGGAGGACAAGGGGTTATTTCTTGGCTGCAGCTCACTGCCAATACCAAATTCGAAAAAATCATATTTGCACTTTTTCTGTGTAAAGGAAATCAGTCACAATTACGATAAAAATGTGAAGCGCAAAGACATAGCCAAGAAAAATGCAGCATAATTAAACATGAATGTAAGGCGAAATAGTACCAGAAACCTTAGTTCCTGAAGCGTATCATACTCATGCAGGGGCGTAGCTACAGGGGGGGTGCGACACCCCCCCACATTCGGTATACTTATTGTATTCGGTAAATTCATTCGGTAAAATTTCGTTCAAAATTTGTATCATTTCTTGCTCTATTTTTCCCTTCTAAGAAATTTAAAAAATATATTTTAAAATTATTACAAAACATAAAACAATATCAAAACATTTAAGCTATTTTAGGAATACTTATATCCCACATTTGCAACACTCATTACATTCGGTAATTTCACTTTTGTTCAAAAATTGCATTATTTCGCGCAGCTTTTTTAACTTCCAAGATTTTTTTTTTTTAAATTAATACAAAGCATAAAACGATGTCAAAACATATAAAATTATTAAATAGTATCAGAATACTTGTACCTCACATTCAGAATTTTCAGAACATTCGGTATTTTTACTTTATTTAAAAATTGCATCATTTTGCACTGCATTTTCCTTTTGTAAGAACTTAAAAAAATATTTCAAAACATAAAACAATGTTAAAAGATTTAAAACTATTAAATATTTTCGGAATATTCATTACATTCGGTATAATCACTTTTGTTCAAAAATTGCATTATTTCGTGCTGAAGTTTTCCTTTTCAGAATTTTTAAAAATATATTAAAAAATGTATTACAGAACATAAAACAATGTCAAAACCTATTTAAAAACTATTAAATATTTCTGGAATACTCATATCCTACTTTGTGAATATTCAGTACATTCGGTATTTTCACTTTCGTTGAAAAATTGCATCATTTCGTCTGTTTTTTTTCCTTTTAAGAATTTTTTAAAATATTTAGAAAACATAAACCAATATCAAAACATATTTAAAACTATTAAATATTTTCGAAGTACTCATAACCCAAATTTGGGATACTCTCATTCGGTAATTTACTTCGTTCAAAAATTGCATCATTTCGTGCTGTAATTTTCTCCCTTCTAAGAATTTTTTAAAATATATAAATAAAAATTTATTACAAAACATAAAACAATGGCAAAACATATTTAAAACTGCTAAATATTTTCTTAATTATTAATTTTCTACTATTTACATTATTATTATTCACTCTGAGTCGATTACCCTTTTTCGCCATTCTCTCTTCTTTTGCGATGTTTTAACTAAAATTTGTAAAACTTAAAAAAAAAAAAAAAAAGAAAAAAGAAGCTTGTAATTTAGGGATGCACAACCTGTGGCCCGCGAATTTCGTCAATTTTTAACTGGAAAAAATTGCAATTTTTGTGCGTAGGTTGCAGGAAAAAACCGTAAATTTTGTCACATAGGAAAATTGAAAATTTCATCAGTCACTTAAGAATCTCAAATCTCATTGATCGGGCACGGAAAAATCATGAATTTTGTTGATCCGGTACGGAAAAATCAAAAATTTTCTCGATCGGAATTAAAAATAAAAAAAATCTCGGATTTCATTGATCGGGCAAGAAAAAAAATACAATTTTTTTTTATGATGCGTGAAAAAATTGCAAATTTGGTTCATGGGTAGCGGAAAAGTCGCCTGTTTTAGCTGTTTACCTAGTGAAAAAAAAGCGACTTTCACTGAGCGGGAACGGAAAAATCAAAAATATTGTCTATCGGACATGAAATACTAATCGGTAATTTTGTCTATCGGCCTTCGAAAAATTTCGAATTTTGTATAAGTTTTCCAAAAAGCACGAATTTTGTCGATCTCGAGCAAAAAAATTGCGAATTTTTGTTGATATTGCACGGAAAATCGCCAATTTCGTCGATCGGGCACGAAAAATCCGGAATTTCATTGATGGAGTGCGAAAAAGTATCGAATTTTGTCGATGAGATGCGGAAAAAAATAGCAAATTTCGTCAATCGAGCATGGAAAAATCGCCGATTTTCTTAATCGGGAGCGAAAAAAATCTAAGATTTCGTTGATCGGGCAAGAAAAATAGATTTAGATTTTTGAAAATTCGTGAAAAATTTGCGAATTTTGTTCATCGGTTGCGGGAAAGTAGCATGTTTTGTCTGTTTACCGCGCGAAAAAAAACACGAATTTCATTGACCGCGTGAGTAAGAATGGAAAATATTGTTTACCAAGCATGGAATAATCGCAAATTTTGTCGATCTAGAGCAAAAATAGAGCGAATTTCGTTGATATTCCACCGAAAAATCAAGAATTTTGTTGATTGGGCACGGAAAAATCGAAAATTTTGTCGATCGGGAACGAAAAAACACGATTTTATTGATATAGCACACAAAAATTACCAGTTTCATCGATTGGGAAAGAAGCAATTGTGAACAAGTCGATCGGCTTTGTAAAAAGCGCAAATTCGGGCAATCGGGTACGAAATATTCGAGAATTTCGTCGATTCGGAACAATAAAATCGCTAATTTCGTTGATAAGGTACGGAAAAACCGCAGATTTTGTCGATGATGCGCTGAAAACTTGAAAATTTCTTTGAGCGACTTCGGAACAATTGTGAGTTTCATCAGTTTATCGCGAGAAAAAATCGCAGATTTCATCAATTTGCGGCAGAAAAAATGCAAACTACGTCAATCAAGTTAGTAATCGCGAATTTCATTGTTCGTGCGCGGAAAAATGCGTATTCCTCCGATGAAGGACAGAAAATGTGCTGAATTCGTTGATTGGGCACGGAAAAAATATGAATTTTGTTGATTACGCGAAGAAAAAACGCAAATTTTGTCGATTATTCGCGGGAAAATCTGAAATTTTGTCGAACAGGGGTGGAAAATTGCGAATTTCGTGGATCGGCTTCGTAAATTCGCAATTTCACCGATCGGGTGCAGAAAAATTGTGAATTATGTCGATCAGGCGTGGAAAAATTGCGAATTTTCTTGATTGGCTTTAAAAAAACTGAAATTCTTTCAATTAGGTGTGGAAAAATTACAAATTTCATTGATCGGGGGCGGAAAAATCGGAAATTTCGTTGATCACGAAAACCTTATTGATCAACTTCTCTCTTGTCTTTGTTCATAAAGTTTACATTTTTTACTGAGCCCTAGCCACTTATGTTTGTTTTTTAGTACTTTTAAGAAAACAAAATTTAGTCTCCCGAAAAGTCAAGGAATATTATTACATATTGAAAATAATCCTTGCGATATCTGTTTTATATACAAACGTAAAAACTGTTGATATATCCGTACCAACTAAATTGGACATTTTTACTGGGTAAGTGAACCTAGAGGAGTACTTCCCCTCCCCTCAGAGACCAAAATTTTTATCTCATTATAGGCCACAGATCACCTCCTTAAAATAGAATTATCTTCTTGTTACTGATGTGACCCTCGATTACCCAGACATATTTGTTAAGTGACCCTACCCTTCAAAAGGTTGTACATCCATACTGTAGTAGATATAATTATTTTTACAGTGCTCAATCTAAAATATAATAAGTCATAAATATTCAAGAATAAAAAATTAAATCACAATCATTCGGTGATTTTCATTTAACATTCGGTAAATTCGATCTCCACACCCCCCCAAACAAAATGCTCTAGCTACGCCACTGTACTCATGTAGTGCCACCAAGCATGCTCCCAGCATAGAACTGCACAGAAAATGATTTGTATTGCAGAGTCAACAGTGCAGTTCACATGTAAAGCAGAATTGAAAATTTTACTAAAAAAAAAGACAAAGTTTTACGCAAATTTCTTTTATATGGAAAAAGCACAAATATGACTTTTTCAAATTTGGCACTGACAGTGAGCTGCAGCCAAAAAGGGACCCCTTGTCCTCTCTCATGCTCAATTAGAAGCATTTGTCAAACACTTTTTCATATTTAAAAACATATTAACCTTTTTTGTTGCTCACCAGAGCATTTTTTAATACTTGTCATTCAAATTTTTTGTTAAAAACTGAAGATTTTTTTATATCTTGAAAAGAAAAATATTTGCTGCCAAAATTTTATTTTTATATTTGAATTAATTATTGCATTGTCAAATAAAATACATGATGTCTGATAAATAAACCAAGGAGTCGAAGAAAATAATTACAGTGCACTCACAACTTTATTCAAAGAACTGAAACTAAATGCTTCGCAATAAAAACAAATAATTGTTTTCCACATGATTTATTTAATTTGAATGAATTATACTACATACATAAAAAATTACTTATTTAAACTCTGTGGCAACGAATAAAAAAAAAAATCTACAACAGCAACAATGTTCAACTGGAACTTTAAGACACAAATTCGATTTTCTTGGCAATCGTCAAACATACAAAGATGAAAAAAAAAAAAAATCTATTTTAAGTTTTACCAAAAAGGGTACTACTCTGTTATCCCATCGACCAAAAAATTATCGCCAAATTCTAATATTAAATGCTGATAATGGAATGTCACGTTCAATGACATTAAATACGTTAAAGGTGTTTAAAATGTCATTGCATGATTTTATTTTGACTTTGTATTTTTATTAATATTCTAATAATTATTATTATTATTATTATTTTTTTGTTATTTAAAATAAAAATTATGTCAATAAGTATAATTTGGCTATTAGTTTGGCGATATTTATAATTTGATGAAATTGGTCGACGGGATAACAGAGTAGTACCTCAAAAGGATTAAAATAAACCAAAAATGAAGTTAATCCCTCCATGGGATTGTTAGCTATCGCTTGTTGAATTTTTAGTCTTCATTTTTTTTTTGTTAAAAGTTAAATAAAAAATTATAGTAAACTACGATAATGTTTTGAATGCTATTTTATTCGTCTTGTCAAGTTCTATTTTTTGAAAAAAAAGAAAATCACTGTCATACTTGAACTGTTTGCCACAAATTTCAAAAAGACATTTGCATTTTTCATTTCTTAAACATATTATACCAAATGCTACCGCATATACTATGATAGTATGACCAAGCCAAATAGACAGCACTCGTTACATCCCTAGTATTTAAAATAGAAAATTCAAATGCATAGAATAGAAATGAGCTTTAAAACATATTACAATATTTACTATAAATAAATACCCCCAATCATCACGGTATCACTTCAATGTAAAATTATGGATTGAGCAACCCCCCCCCCCCCTGATTCCTCTAGTTACATCTATGTAGAAAATATGCATACAAAATTTCTTATTCTCACCAAAATCCCTATAGTCGAACATTGTCTGCATTTCTTATTTATAACATTTTCAGACAAAGATAATGTAAAAATATTTACAGGAAAAGAAAGAACATTTTGATTTTATTATTGTTATCCAAAAAAGTATGAGTAGAATAACTTTTGAAATCCCAAATGGACTTGATATTAACATATTAACGAACTGTGAATGAAACACATCCATTGTCACAAAATGAGACCTTGCAACATCAGTGAAGAGCTTGATTGAAGACACCAAGGACTAGCGGGCTACATTTACAGACAGAAAATTAATAAAATATCTGCCTGATAATGTATCCAGCTGTCATAAAAATTTTAACAGATCTTCGGTTCCAGAGTTCCTTGACTTCCCAGCAGGCTTCTTAACAACAGGGATAACATTATGTGATTTCATTACACTCCATTATAAGTTAATATATTGATACCAAGTTCAATTAGAATTAACAAAAGATATTTTAAATGTACATTTTTAGATAGCAGTTTAAAAACTTCTTTAATTTTCTGTAAATATTTTTATTTTTTCTGCTGTCTGCGAGGTATTTTTTTTATTTTTGTTTAAGAGTATAGAAATAAAGTAAACAATATTACTTGGAAATAAACTAAGTAAGCATCAAAACAAACACATTGCAATATAGTTACAGCTACCTACAGTTAGTTGTGTTACCATATTCTTGAAGTCATGGAAACACACAATCTGCCCATTTTCGCCATGTACACAAAGATATTTAGCAAATTAAGCGACTGGCTTTTTTTTTCCCGATCATTTTAAATTTATTTTATAATTTACACATCCATAAAATAGAAGTTTCTTGGGAGGGAAATGTCAGCAGAAACGTTTATTTGATATATGCTTTTTTTCGCGAGAGGGCGAGAATTTTATTACAAATTTTATAGATATAAGCACATAATAATTTAAACATACCATATTTTCAACCGAATGATTGCATCTCCACTTCACACTAAAATCGCCAGCAAAATCTGCAGCAGACATTTGTGCCACAGTATATATTTCACATAAAAAATAACTTTTTAAACACTTCCCCTTCTAATAAGAGTGGTTATTCAGAAAATATTATAATCTTCTCATCTGACGAATAATCTGTCTGCACTACCAAAAGCCCAGTTGCCGCCATGTTTGTTGATGTAAATAAAAAAATCCCGTAACTTTTCCCGAAAGCGTTCAGAGCCGTTTTAACCCAACCTTACCCCTAGAAACCACTATGACGTCATTCCCCATTTTTCCGAGTTACTCGTGTTTCGGTCTCTGAACGCGCTCCTTGTGTTTTAGGTAAAGAGTTGGGAAAGTTAGCGCTTGGGTAGGCCCGTGAAAACGCACCTTATGTATCTTAAGGTCATTGCTTAAGAACTACGCACGGATTGTGATAAAAATTTATATTTAGGTAGTCCCTGATCAACCTTTTCTTAGGCCGACATCTTTGCCTTCCGTCACGTGACGGAGGGCAGATTTAGCGCGCCAAACCGGTTTTTCTCCGGCGAAACTCATATTGTTATGTTTGTCGTGAGTTGACCGCGCTTCTGCTTTTCTCTTTATGAAATCTGAAAGATGCCAATAAAGCGATCACCGCCAAAAAACGGCATCTTTTCGCCAAAGATGTTGGATTCAAAACCATGCCGAGAGAACAATGGGATGTGGCGTCTACGTATATTAGAAAGTCAATGCACAAAACGCACAATTACGTGATAAAATCGCCCAGCAGTTTTTTTAATGCTTTTTACGTCGCCCGCGCGAGCTTTGACCAGCGTTGGTGGTCATATTTTAACGCTGATCGGGCTTAATTAGATGAAATAGGTCACTTGATACTTTTCTGGAATATTTTGGATTTTACTTGAGTGACCATAGGTATGTATTTCTGTTACAAGAACCATGTTTTGGAAGATAAAGAGATATAGTATTTGTATTTACCAATTTTGAACCATAAAAATAATGCAATAATTGAATAATTTAAACTGCTTTTCTTCGATAATGTCTACTCCATGCAGAATCTTCTGAGCGCGCTCGGATGCTCCCCGAACACGCCCCTTTTATAATTCAGGTGATCTGCAACTCAACTTTCACTTTTTATAAATAAAACTTTTGTTTACATACAGAGTATCCACATGCTGATTTTTGCTTGTCGCTTCTTTGATTTATGTGATTTCATTTTCAGTTTATTATTAACATAAAATACTCTTATAAAGTTATGGAGAATAAACAGTTTAGTGTGTCTGGTTATAAAATTGGTGATGAAAAAGCAGTTCTTCGCCACTTTTTTGTAAAACAACATATAGGAAATCATGATATTAAACCATCAGATAGAACTCTTTTAGTTATGAATGTTCCACCATATGTAAATGATAAATGTCTCAAGTTATTATATGAGGACTTTGGTGCAATTGAACGTATATTTTTTCATAAAAAACCGCAGAGTGGTGCTGATGAAAGTGAAGGAAATTCGGATTCAGTGTTCTCAAACAAAAAACAAATAGTTGGCTACAAATGTGCATATATTGTTTTTCAGAAACCTTCTGCTCTTGTTAAAGCATTAAAGTGTGTGGAATTAGGTATCATACCTTTAGATATTATTGATACGATTGGTATTGATAAATTTATTTCTGATTACAAAACTAACTTCATCGATATACATAAAGTTAGAAAGGAAGTTGAGCAGTTTATGACCTATTATGATCAGAGTTTTGAAGAGGAGAAGCAGAAATCAAAAGACATGTCAATGGATGAAGACGGCTGGATTACTGTCACAAAGCATAGTAAAACACCTAAAATACCAAGGAAGGAAGGAGTAAGTGAAAGAATAATTCAGAAGCAAAAGAAAGCTCTAGAAAAACAGACATTGTTAAATTTTTATCGTAGTCAGATGAGGCAGCAGAAAGAAGAAAAACTTGATGAACTTCGTAAAAAGTTTGAGAAAGATAAAAAGCGTATTCAATTAATGCAACAAAATAGAAAATTCAAACCATATTAATATTTATAATAAAAATCTATAAAAAATACTTTGAAGTGTATTTATTTAAGAATCTGTTTTTTACTTATTTTTCTTTGGATACTGATACTAAGAGTATTTTTATAACTATCATTACTGTTCTAAAGTCTGTAATTGAAATATATTATCAATTATGAAAGAAAAAAGTTTCTACATGAGAAGGAAAAAAAAAAAAAAAAAAGAAGCTCAAAGTTTATTTCAAAATTTTTTTTCTCTCTACATTTATATAATATATGATGTTTTCTAAACAAAAATTTACATTTTTTTTAATATGAAGAGTTTGAGTAATTTTTAAATAAAAGTATGTATAATGGGTGCTACTTTGATATACCCCCCCAAAAATTACGCGCCAAATCTGGCACTCCCTACGCACTTTTCCTACGGACCTTTTAGGTTTGCTGTTACTCAGCTTCATTCCTTCATTTGTATTTTTTATGTATTCATTGTATTTTTTAGGTATTCCTTTTTTGTATTTAACGATTAAGTAATTTTTGTTTATTAATTATTTGTAATCATGTATTATTTGTATTTGTTAGAAACGGGTATTTTGCTTGGCGAGAAAAAAAAGTCGCCAAATTTGCGATTTGGGGGGGTATATCAAAGTAGTTCTGTATAATGATCACTTCAAACTAAACTAAAAATTGCTAATAGTGATTCACCATCTCAGTAGCTGAAACTGTCCAGCACGGCAGTGGGTGCTCCAGATTATTTTAAACTGCAGATTAATCCACCATCTTAAAAAGAAAGACTGAAAATTAAAAAAAAAAAAAGCTGAAATAAAGATTCTGAATTTATGGCATTTGTTTTCATTTTTATAATTTTATTATATTTTCTTCATAAAGGCAATTTTTTCTTATTTTATAAGATATTGCTTTAGTAGGCTTAGTCTAGCACTGTGTCGGATTGCAGATAATTTTAATATGCTGCAAATTGACATGAAAATTGCTGGGATTCATTGCTAGCAATTTTTAGCTTAATGCAGTGCCATGCGAAAGGAGGTAGTTGCCCTGGGCACGCAAATTTAGAGGGCACCAAATTTATACTATAAACGTCATTTTTAGCCTTTTATGTCGTTTTTATCATTTGTAGCTTGGGAAGGGGGCACCAAATTAGGACTTTGTTTCAGGCATAGTTTTCTCTTTGCATATCCCTATCCTAGTGTGGTATTTTTTTTATTATCTGATAGTTAACAATGATTTCCACTTTCCAATCAGTGTGGTTTATTGCACATTTATGATGCAATAGATTTGTCTATAATAATGTTTATACATTTTTTAATGTTTATACATGTTCATATTTCAAATACATCCGATTTGGTGCAGACTTTTTTGTACAATTCCCAGTGGCAGAACTATCTTCAAGTGTCTGCAACGTGAATAATATATTTTTTAAATGTCTGTAATATCCAGAATATCATATAAATCCATTTTTGCAGTATTGTAGTGCTCATTATTTATGTATCATAGTTATCTATCTATATATGCATTTTCTCGAGGCCCTTGGACAAAATTCGCGTTTTTCCCATGAACCTTTGGTGAAATTCATGTTTGTTTTTTCGTAATTATGTGACAAAATTAACATTTTTTTTTCACAATCATTTCCAGAAATTTGCCTTTCTTTCTGTGATCTTTTGATGAAAATCTCATTTTTTTCACATTCCTTTGACAACATTCACGTCTTTTTAGCGATCCTTTGACACAATCTTTTGATGAATTTTGTGTTTTTTTTTTGCGATTCTTTGTTGTAATTCAGGATATTTGTATGTCAGAAATTTTAGACTGATGACTGATTTTCTTTAAATTTTCAGAACAGAATACCCATGGTTTTTAGTCTGCAGTTGCCCTAAAAGGCCTGCGACACCCGTCTTGCACATTCTGTATAGGGTATAGGGGTACTATTCTGACAAGAAAACCCTATTCTTTTGCGTACTTGTTAGGCCTAATGTACGAAAACAGCATGTTGTCTTATGAAGGGGCTACTTCAGTGAAAAGACCCTTTCGCTAATGCTAATCCTATGGAAGAAATTTATAAAGATATCTCGGTTGGATTTCAATAGTTTTAAAGGATTCTTTTTGCACTGGATAGCTGAGACCAATCTGTATGCAGGCCATTTTTTATTTTTTTTATTTTCTTTACAGATATTTTTTAGGAGGACGCTTTCATTTTTTGGACTGGTTTGCAAAGCGAAAGTACCCTCTTAAAAAATATCAGCAACACAAATCGAAAAAGTAGAAAACAGCATGCATACAGATCGATCTCAATTATCCAATGCAAAAAGAATCATTTAGAAATATTGAAATCAAACCGAGATATCTTTATAAATTTCTCCCATAGGATTAGCATTAGCGAAAGGGTCTTTTCATTTCACTGAAGTAGCCCTGTAACACACAATTTTATTATAGTATCATGTCACGTGAGTAAAAATTTAAAAAAAAGTCGACTCCATGATAACCGTCTTTAATGAAATTTGATACACAGGTTCAATTCATATTCAAATAGAGCTCTGCAAAATATCTTGACAAAAATTAATTATTTTAGCAATTTTGAACATTTAAAAAACTTATGATATAGAATGGCATGTGTGCAATCGACCAAAGTTGCAAGTTTGAAGTTTTATATCTTGAAAATTATTTAACAGAAATTTGGCTTATAATATTATAACCTGAAAAATTATTTTCTTATTTATTTAAAAATAATAATCTGGTAATGCCATGATTAATTTTAAATTAGTTATAAAAATTGAAAATGTGTGAATTTTGGGAAAATTAGAAATGCTATAAAAATTAAAGGAATTAAAAAACGTGTGAAATTGATGCCTGATGTAATATTACACATAAAGTTTGATTTCCCAAACTTTGAAAGTGACCATTTATTTCCTTCAACATCAATAAAATTTAGAAACTTAAAAAAAAAAATCTAAAATCATAATTTTTTCTCTTATGTATGCACGAAAAATAAATAAAGGAATGATCCAACATTAACAATATTTCATAGACAAAGATTAATAAGTCCATAATATGCTAGAAAATTTTCAATATCGCCTTTTGATTCCTAACATAAAAAAAGGGGGGGAGGGTCAGAAAGGTAATTTTGTTACATTCCATGCAAAATTTCTCTGAATTTGCACGCTTTTCTCAAAATATTGCATGATTTCAAGGGAAAAATAGTGCTGCTATCTACAATAATTTAAAATTACTAGATATTTATTTCTTCAATTCTCATCATTTTTAATATAATCCTGCCGCAAAACAAAGAAGAAGAAAAAGGTGAGAAGTAGCATTTGAATATTTAAAATAGACACTTTTATCTATAATATCAAATAATTTGAAATGATGTAAGAGTTTTCCTTGTTGTGTAAAAAAGCAATAGAAATGTTGCCTTTTCCTGTCATTTTTATTCTTTCTTTTTTTTCGCATTAAGGAATAAAAAGGCAAATATGAAAATGCCTGTATTTAAAATATGTACTTTTATCTACAACGTCAAATAATCATAAAGTTATAACAGCTGTCCTTGTTTAAATAAGTAATAGAAATATTGAATTTTTCCCTTAACATTTTTCCTTTTCTATATTTTTTTCTCATTAAGGAATAAAAATTCAAATCCTAAATTATGCCAATCTCTTACTTATTATCCCTTCTTACCTAAAATTAATTTTTGATATAGTTTTTTCATTCCTAAGGCTAATAATCAAGATTAAAGTTTCAAGCATGTCCACAAAAACTCTATTTTGTATCAACTTTTAATGTGAGTTTACATACTTAAATAAACTATCCTGAAATCTATTATTTTGCATTTACTCATAAATAAACATGTTGTACTTATATGCCAATTTTCATTCAAATCTGTGACATGGCAGTGACAGCTAATTTGCTTATTTTGTATGGAATGGCCCTATAACTACATACAAATTATTTTAATCTACACTATTTTTATGACATGTGCATGTCATGAAACAATTGCCTGGTATATTGGATCATCATGCCATAAAAAAATTACCATTTTGATAATAAAGGAAAACTATGATGCATCTGTGACATCTTTATTCTATATTTTTTTCAGTAGCATTTATTTATTAATATGTATTTAATTATGTATTAATGCAATTCATATTGAAGCATATATACACAAAGATAAAAAGTGAAGTGCGTTGATGAAAGAAATTTAGACCAGATTAGTTATTATCCCGGCAACAGAAACAGTGCATCACTGCATATTTTTTTATACCTTACATTCAATCTAACAGCTTTTTAAAAAATTCTGAGCTAAGCCAAATTTTGTTAATTTTTTTTTATATTTCTAGATTTATTGTACATTCTTATAATTTCTTTGTAAATGCTGTGTCTCTGCTTATTTTGCGGGCTATAATTTACGATTGTAAGCTTGGCCTAGCATTCTTAGGTCACAGATAAATTTTGATTTGCTGCTGATTAATACAAAAAATTCTCAGGATTCATGCTCATCAGGGGAATATGGGATTCTTGTGAAAATCAGAGGATAAATTTTAGGTTATAAAAATCAGGGGAAAATACAAAAAAATTCCTGAAACCTGGGAAAACCTGTTAAAATGATTGTCTACTCTGGGAAATTAACCACTTAACCCGCGACAAGTATGGGGAAACAGTGCTTTTACCCCCGACTTATCTCGGGGCAGACGGTTAAGTAGTTAAAGGCAATTGTTGTTTGTGTGGTTTATGATACTGCATCTGTCAACATCCATGCAGTCACTATACGCACCTCCTAACATCATGAGGTTTGACGATAGTTCAAGAAAAGCTTAAGAAAAATAAAGGACATTTGTAATATCATATTGGCACTAGTAGCCTTTATGTTATTCATAATGCTTCAAAAAAAGATAAAAAATCATAAAGTAGAAATGAGATTCTTTCAGCAAATTACCAAGTTTTTAAGACCAGCCTTACTAGGCATGCAGACTTCATCTCTGTGTTACATAAAATAACGTTTTCCTTATAAAGTGGTGTTCATATTGTTTATTTATGTGATGTATAAACTTTATTACTGAGATTACCTTGTTTTAATTTTATTTTGAGAAGATAGCAGTGTCATGATACTAGTTTTAAAAATGCCGTTAATTGTTGATATGGAAAAATTAAACATCTCAGAAAATAAATACATGAGCAGATTTTTTCTTGGAAAATGAGTATGAACCCTGATTCTGCTACTGGGGTTATTATCGACCTTTCACAAGAAAAAAAACCTGTCAATCATATGTGACAGCAGAAGACATTTCCATTACTTTCAAATCATAGTAGAGCAGAAATAGGAAGGTTGCCATATTTCTTAGCTTTGGGACATTTGGTGACTATTTATTTATTTATTATTGACTTATAGGGGAATTCCATTAATATGTTATTCAGGGAGAAAAAAATATTGTAGCATAAAGATTGAAACAACAATCTATTTCTTTAAATATGCCTCTAGATACATATCGTAATTTATGGAAGAAATGCTGAAGCATTTACGAGTTTAAAAGTTAAACATTCTAAAATGTGGCATTTACACCAGGGCAATGTTTACGAAAAAAATATTAATAAATTAGCAAAAACACTTTTTTTTTCTTCTTGTGATCAGGATACTGTCAATCCTAAATCAACGAATGCAATACATCATGAATTATCCTTTTCCAAGAAATATAGTGAATGCAGTTACACAAAGCGGGACAACAGAAGCTTGCTTTTATTGCATTGCGCTGCAGATGCAGAAACATAGTATTGGAAAGCCTTTTTTGCTTGAATTTTGCTGTTGAAATTTTTCTTTTATTATTACATTTTAGTTCAGTTACAAATCACTTTTATATCCTTTGAAAAAGAAATATTTTGTTAATGTAATTGATTGTTTCAACTTTTATTACCGTATTTTCGGGTGTATAGTCCACGGCTTATACAAGAAAAAAACCTCCCAAAAAGCCGCTGCGGCTTATACATGGTGCGGGTTATACAAAGATTTTTTTTAATTGGAAATCGTGATATTTCTCTACAATTTTTAAACCTTAAAAACTTTGAAAAAAACATCAAAATTTGTAAATTTTTTTCGCTATGCCTTGAAATTTAGAGAGTTTTCCCATGTTTGTAAAGGTTTTTTTTTTACTGCTTAAATACAGTTATTTCTGGATTTGGAAGAACTGTCGCAACTATCGCCAAGTATTGCATTGACAGATGTACAATAGCCATTGTGTTTGTAGAGTACAAAATCCAAAATCCGGAACCCTTCCAATCTTGACAATTTAAGATCATTTTTAGTTTATTTTTCAAAAAAATAATCTACTGACCCTGTTACATCATTGTCTCTGTTATATCATTTTGGAACGATTCAGAGCAGTCCTTCTTTTTCGAAACGATTCCGAGGAATCGTTCCTTTACAGAGTCGTTTCATTTCGGAAAGAGTTCAAGGAATTGAACTTTTCCGGAGTCGTTTCATTTCAGATAGAGTCCGAGGAATCGTTCCTTTTCGGAGTTGGTACCTTACCCTGTTGCAAAGAATTAAAAAAAGAGCGTGATTTATGTCATTTCAGAACGATTCAGAGCAGTCAGTCTTTTTCGAAACTATTTGGAGGAATCATTCCTTTACAGAGTCGTTTCATTTCGGAACGAGTTCTAGGAATTGAACTTTTCCGGAGTCGTTTCATTTCAGATAGAGTCCGAGGAATCGTTCCTTTTCAGAGTTGGTGCATTTTGGATCGATTCCAAGGATTCGATCCTTTTGGGAACCAATGACCTAAGATACGTATACATTTTATGTCCGAAATTTTAAATTTATCACCGAGTTTTTTTTTTTTTAATTTTTGGAAATTTCTTTAAATATCACGCTTCTTAAAAAAAAAAAAAAAAATGCGCTTAGAGGCTGCATCGCTTGAAATTTTATCTTAAAACACGTAAACGCCGCGGCATTTCTTCCGAAAATTACGGTACTGATAATCTTAATTTTTTAGCCCAATTACTGTAGATATTATGCATCACGAAAAAATTTGGTAAAGTTGTGTGAAAAATTATGACTAATGGCTTCTAATTTTGAATCCTGGTCGAAATATACGTTCGTAAATGGTGTATAGCCCGCGGACTATACACCGATGCATCTCCGCAGGTTATACACGAACTTTTTTTACTGCACTGCTCGATTTAGGGGTGCGGGCTATACACCCGAAAATTCGGTATAACAATCTCTCATTAGAGGAGCATTTAAAAATTCATTTTCTTATGACGACTTGATAACACAGATTTTTTACATCTTTTTGATTATTTATTAACTAATTTAGGAAGACAAGAATAAAAAAACTTTAAATTCTCTGTTATAACAATCCCCCATTAGTGCAGTTTCGAAACATCCATTTTTACGACTATAAGGTAAAAAGTATGAAAGAAAATAAATGCAATACATTAGCATATTTTATCAAACTTTTCCAGATTATTCTATTTGTATGGCTGAAATATCTACATCATTAAAAATATCTTATTTTTGAACTGTTAATAATATTTTTAGATTATATACCTTATAGATTCAGTATTGGCTGTTGCACTGGAAACAAAAATTGAGGGGCACCAAATTCATTCTGCCATTTCTTCATTAAAGATCCACAGAAAGTTATTAAATGTTTCACTTAAATATCGTTTAGCTAGTTAATAAAGCTGTTATTAGCTACACATATTCAAATAATGTATATACAATAAAATTCCAAAAAACTGCACTTCTCCCCTCTTCCCATGACAATATAAAACATTGACAAAAATAAAAGGCTTATATAATAAAAGGCTTATATAAAAGGCCTTATATATATATAAGGCTTTCAATAAAATTTTAGAGGGTGTGACATTTTTATCCTGAATTATGGTTACTTCCAATTGAAAATTTTCTTTAGAAAGGTGAAAAATTTGGAGATATAACTTGCAACTTCATTTGGGAGAATACAAAAATTAAACTTTTATATGGCCCCTGTAGGGTAAAATTTTCCTGATCGATTCCTCAATTAAACACAAAAAATTGAAAATATTTTGTCATGTTTCAAAGCGATTAGACGCAAATTGAAATGTGTATAATTCAAGAAACAGTGTTACTTTTTAAAGTTACAAGAAATGTGTAAAAATAGACTACATTTATACTTTCTAAGAAGGGAAATTTTCTGTAACATATTTTTTTTTTTTTTCCTATGTGATTCCGTCTAAGAAGATTTTACTGTATAGTATTTTTGAAAGTCTTCCCAATTCACTGAATATACATTAACAATATTAAATAATAGTAAAACATTTACATACAAATAGAGCTTCATTAAATAAAGTAAATATCACAGCCTTTGGCAATTCTTTAAAAGAGAAAGGCTATAATAAGTATTTTTGATCAATTTTTCCGTAAGAAACAATTTTTAACCAGACTGATGTAAAAAACTATGTTTTGTAGAAATTCAGTTGAACCAAGCCAGGCTCAGGCTAGATTTTAACTTGTTTTACAGACCGCACCAAACTTTTCTTTTTCTTTTTGTATAGGTTGTATATTTTGAAAATGATTTGAATTTTTATGAAATGGTTGCATATTTTTGACCCAGCATATTTTGAAAGTGTAAAATCACTTGGTTGTGAATTTTTTTTAAAAAGTGCTAAATTTTTTTGGATATAGGAATCTTATTTTATGTTCATTTGTAATGTTTTATGTTCCATAAGTATTAACATAGACTGTAGGGGTTGTGCAAATATAACGTTATCAACTTTTTGGTAATTTTGGACCTCCTCCACCCCTTCTGATATCATGCATTATCATCCCTCGAACTCCTCACCCCGGTAATGATATTGTTATCAACATGTAAAAAAATTCTGATTTCTGGAATTTATTTCTTTTGTTTGACTTAAGGGGGCTCAGGGGTTGAAAACTTTTTAAAAAAAATCGATTTTTTTTATGATCTAGTTTGATTATTCAATTAGTTTTTAACTCAATGCAAAAAACCACATAAAAATATTTGCATTTTTAACGGAGTTATAGCATTTATGTATCAACACTTTCATAGCCGCACCCATATAATTTCAACTTTAAGTCGCGTTTTCTCAAAATTTGATTTTTGGCGACTACCACCAAGATTTAAAAAAAACTATTTGATGGAATGGCTTGAAATTTTTTTTGCATGCAGATAACATCATTATCTATAGAATGAATTAATATATTTTAGATAGTTTAATATTTTGAGTATTTAATGAAAAAAAAAAATTATTTTTAGGGGTTTTTTAAATTTGAGAGATTTTTTAATAATGTTTTTTTTAAGTGATAGTTATATCCTTAATTCATTCTATAGATAATGATGTTATATGCATGCAAAAGACATTCCATCAAATAGTTTTTTTTAAATCTTGGTGGTAGTCATCAAAAATCAAGTTTTGAGAAAACGCGACTTAAAGTTGAAATTATATGGGTGCGGCTATGAAAGTGTTGATACATAAATGTTTATAACTCTGTTAAAAATGCAAATATTTTTATGCAGTTTTTTGCATTGAGTTAAGAATTAATTGAGTAATCAAACTAGATCATAAAAAAAAAAAAAAAAAATCGATTTTTTGAAAAGTTTTCAACCCCTGAGCTCTCTTAAAATAAATCATCCCTCGAACTCCCCACCCCTCCCCCAGTAATAATATCATTATCAAAGTGTAAGCAAAAAATATATATATATATATATATTTTGAATTTATTTCTATTGTTTGATGTGATATACAAAACTGATATTTATTTATTTTTCACAGTATACTTTATTGATTCAAGTGAAGAGAATAAAATATCATTTTGTATCAAATAAAACTTAAAAGAAATATTTCCTATTTAAAGGATATTTTTTAAAAGTTTTTTTGTTACAGAATGCATTCAACAGTAATAAAAACTTGTTGCACTTGCACCAAACGGAAGTGTGGAGAGGAGTAGATAAAATTTTTTATCAACTAAACAAGTGGACAACATTCTCTCGCTTTTTCTTTTATTTATTAGTAAACACAAGCTTCATTTCAAATATACTTCACATAGGGTTTCTCGAATCCTTAATTATATGTGCATACACATGTGAAGAATAGGAATATCAAATGGTGAGGTATTCTTAATTTTAGAATTAAATAATTTTATAATAATTTAGCAATTTAAATAACTTTGTATTTTCATAAAATTAGATAACCAACTAAAAAAAGATAACACAGTATTTTAAAGCTAAGACCATGTTTCAAATAAAAAAAGAAAATTTTGATTGGATCAAAAATGATATCAATATCAGAAGACAACCCTTCCCCCCAGAGATATTGTATGCCAGATTCCTCCTCCCCTCTAAAATGATAACATTATATTTGCACAGCCTCATACTGACAATTCCAGATTCAATTTTTGTTAAATCAGTTAGTGCAATAGTCAGTCTAGTATTGCTGCAATTCAGTAAAAATAAGCTCGCAATAATAATAATAGCACTTCACAAGAAATTAGTTTTCAGAAATTGGGCAAAAAGAATGCAGTTTTTGAGTACCTATAATTGTTTTTTATTTTCTGAAACGAGGCAGCAATGTCTTTCAACTTCTGCACAATCATTAATTGTGCAGTACCTGGTTACTGTGCAGTACTTGTTATACCTGGAATCGGTGGTAGGGTTTAATCTAGGAGTAGCCAAACAGCTAACTGAAAGCTTTTTTTGACCCAAAAACATTTAGTGGACTAGCCCCCCCCCTCCCCCCCCCCAAAAAAATGCTATATCATTTTTATTTTATTGTTCCACATTTCGTAAACCTGCTGTCGTCGCATGAAAACAGAAAAAAATTCCCATACTGTGTCTTGTGCATGTTGACAACTCTCTTCAAAATGTGTGCCATCCTCTTTAAGCAAGTATCTTAAGACTCTTGTCCCTGTCAGGTGAAGACACTCATGAGTTTATGTGAAACAAATGGAGAAGTTATTTGCTTATATCTCATTTGCATTTTTAAACATGTTGGATAGCTAAGATCTATCTCCTCATTGCCTTATTTTACTTTTTCAATTTTGATTGTCGATATTTTTTAAAGTTACTACTTTCAAACCAGTGTCATTATAAAAAAATATAAAATATTTAGCATTAACTCAACAGTGTCTTCATTTGACAGGGACTGGAGCTTTAAATTACAGTCCCCTGAATACTAGGCCTGAGTGCCAACACAAAAATGGCAGCTGTTTTAGGCATATACTATTTAAGAGCTTGTACAGTTCCTTTATATTTAGACACTAGTATTTTCCAAAAATTTTCTTTGACTTATTCAATCACAGAAAAATAAAATGGAAAGAACTATTAAATATTATTGGTATTGAAGTTCAATGGACCATACAAATACTGAAAAAATATCCATCTATGACAGTTGCTTTTTTATGCCAGTGCTCAGATCTAATATTCAGGATGCACTGGTCTCAAACAGCATGATATGTGCATCAGCTCCAGCTTATAGCCAGGGATATAGTGGAGGGTATATGCTGTATACTTTCTGGATTTTTTAAAGGAGCACTGTATACCCTCTGTTTCTCAAAAAAGCTATAGTATAAACACTCTAGGGTATACCATCTGATTTGAGCGTACACCTTCTGTTTAGAGCATATACTCCGTTATTTTTACGACTACATGCCTGCTTATAGTATGGCAAAAAAAAAAAAAAAAAAAAAAAATGGAGATAGTTTATGCTCATGACAGAATGCATGCCAGCTCTGAATTATCAACGTATCAGATGCATATCGTATATGTTTTTCAGACTTGAGTATTTGCTTCCCAGTAACATAACAGATGAACATCATGAATAGCTTAGTACATAATGGTTTAAAAAAAATAAGAGTTTATTTTATTTTGATTCGCACTTAGGAAAAGAAACTGAAATTGTTCAGGTGGTTTCTGGTTACAGGGTGTTAAGAAATGAAACTAACTGATTGTATTCTTTTATTCTATAAAAAAGGCATTACTGACTGTTTTCCAATGTGACTTCTTTGTATAAATTTGTAGCAACACTTGTGTTGTCTACAGAAGATTATGAAAAGGGATTCAGCAAAACTGACTGACTTGAGAAGTAAACTTACAATCAAGAATTTAAGTAACTTAATAGTTTAAAAGGTTGGTTTTTTTTTTTTTTCATTTTTTCTAAAATCGTTTTATGCATAAATCTCAAAGGGTCAATTTTACAGAGTGACATATTGTTTGTATATCACATAGTTACTAATAATACTCATGTATATAGAAATTTTGTATAAATGAAACATTTTTCCTTTTCTTGGATAAAGCTATTTTTATTTGGCTAAAAGTTCTTGGCTATAATTAGCCAAAAAGCTACAACTCTCTTTTTCCTAGGTTAAACCCTAAGTCGAGGATATATGACATTATACACTGTATACCTTCTGTTTATGAAGTACAGCTATGTGTAATATTTTCTATTTCAGAAAACAAATGTATTTTGGGTAAAATGTGCAAGTAATGGACACCCTTAAGCAGTTTTTTATAATTAACACAGGGTTCATACTCATCAGGGGATTATGGAATTCCTGGGAATATCAGGGGATAAATTTTTGGTACTAAAAATCAGGAGAATCTCAGGGGATAATACAAAAATGTTTCCAAACTTGGAAAAACCTGGCAAAATGACTGGTTACTCTGAGAAATTGGAGACAATTGCTTCTGTCTGCACGCTTTAAGATATGAGATTTTTCAGCATCCATTCAGTCACTAGACACATCTTCTAATATTGTGAGGTTTTACAATAGTTCATGAGGAACTTAAGAAAAATGAGGCACATTTTTAAATTGATATTGGCATTTGTAGTCTTCATATTGTTCATAGTGTTTTTTAAAGATGTACTAAAATCATAAAGTGGAAGTTAAATTCTTGCAGCAAGCTATGAAGTTTTTAAGGCCAGCCCCACAAGGCATATAGGTTCATCTGTGTTTTACACAAATTAAAGTTTTTTTTTTTAATTTTTTTTTTTTTTATATAGGTGATGTATATACTTTATTTTTAAAATTATCTTGCTTTTATTTTATTTTGAGAAGATGAGAGTGTTGTGATTTTGGTTTAAAATATGTCATTAACTGTTGACATGAAACACTATATTTCAGAAAATTTCTCAGGGGATTTTTTCTTCAAAAATAAGTATGAACCCTGTAATAATTTATAATAATTATATTCCAGTTTTTCAATTTATATTAATCTACAACAATATTTAACCATTCTCATACTCTTATTTCTTAATATGAATCAAAATGTAATTGTAAATAACAGAAATATATCAAAACATCTAAAATGCCAGTAATGGACACCCCATAAAAAGTAATAATAGTTTTTATCACTATTTAGAATAAGAATTTAATAAAAGCATACAAATGAAACAGTTTTTTTTCTTTTCTTTTTTCAAATAAATTTAACATTAAGGATACCAATAATTAATAAAATATTTATAATAATCACTTACTGTTTGCATCAATTATTGTAAATATCAGGAGATTGATATTTTACTTATTTTTGATAGATAGTTTTAAATTTTAAATATCGGGCAATTACAGCTATCAAATTATTGAGACAGCAAGAGATTTAAAAGATAATAATTAAAAAAATTTAGGGATATTGGTGTATAGTTTCGCTTCACTATTCTTAATAATTAAATTTCCAGAGGCACTTGACATGTTATTTGTAATAATTAATATTAAAAATATAAAATAAATGACTCAGTGAATATTTGAAATATTTAATTAAATAATTTCAAAATAAAACCTCACAACTGATGTTTGAGGCTACTGATCTGTAGATTTACAAGTTTCAAAATTACAACAAAAAAATTTTTTTTTTTGGTGTGTGTGCGAGAGAGTACGTGTGCGAGGAAAGGGGAGGGGGGGGGGTGTCAAAGATGAGTAAGCAAACATCTAAAACACAAAATAGATTTTTAATAATTTTTTGTAACTCAGTTGTTTTTATTTACAAAAAAGAAAGATAGAGATAAATGTGCTGCTAGCATGGGGCAAGACATCCATTCAAGTCAAGACTGAAAACTTGTCTGAATAGTATGTGAAATGACCAAATGGAAATGGGTTAGAACATTTCTATCTCTTGCATTATGGCTGAAAATTTATCTCTTACAATAAAAGACAATGATTAAAAATTTTTAGTAAGTATACAAATTGTGATTATTTAAATACATAAAGAAGAATTTGATATTGATCAAAAATCTCTCCAAGACTGAAGTCAATTCTGAGATTGGATTCTTACATCCATAAAGGTTTGTCAATGTATCTTTTTTTTTTTTTTTTTTGTATTATTAATCTATCAAACATGGCAGTTACAATTTTTAATGATTTATTTATATATTTTCAAAGCCAAAACACAAAACTCATCTTTGGTATAAAGAATAGTTGAATGTGTATTCAAAAAAGTTGCTTAAACTAAGCCTTTTCAGTTGAAAAGGGGGTCATTCAGCTGTTGAGACATAGAAAAATAAAATAAAATGATTGCATAACTCTGGTAAGATAATTATGGAAAAAAAAAAAAAAAAAAAAAAAAAAAGTTGCAAACAACGTTTTTGAAGGATAACAATTGATTTTTTTTATGAAATCAGTGGATAATTTATTTCCAATAACAGATCATTTAATAAGATCAACCAACAAAAATCATTTTATTTTGTTTATAAATGCTAAATCCAGATAAAGCATTTCTCCTCATAACAGTTTTTAATTGCCGCACAGCAATTTTATGTACACTTGATAAAATTTTATACAGAATAGTTCTTAAATAAATATATTTTTCTTCTCTGTATTAATTCTTGTTTTTCTTTCTCCTAGCTTGCCTCATTTTTCTTTTGACTCCAGTAGTAGCACCTTTTTGAGCACCTTTAACAAGATTTTTGAACTGCCCTTTCACTTTCACTTGTTTCCTGTAAAGTGTTAAACTTGTTAATGTAGTGATACATATTGATATAAATAATAAAAATGTCAAAGAACATAGCATTTGACAATAGGTTTTGCATATTTTACAGTAGATGCAGTTATGTTTCTATGATATGCACAACACTATTGCAAATATTTACATCCATTTAAAAAGAAGAAAAAAAAAATTCTTTTCTTGCTTTATTGAACCAGTTTTTTTTTTAATTATTATTAGCATCTAATGAAATAGCATAGTGAACAGCAGTGATTGGTTGACTAATGTTAAACTTTAACAATAAATAATGTTTCTTCAGACTAACTGAACAGTTTTTACAAAAAGAAACAACTCATCAACTTACTAAAAGAAAAAACTCACAAGCATAGAATAAAATTACATTACAGCAAAACTGTTTAGAGTTTTCAAAACATGACAAGCTGCTATGAAATAGTATGCTCTCATCCATTCATATAGTTAAAAATACCTGAACTTTAGATATTTAAAAAATGCCACATTTTGAAATTAAAATCCCAATACCATCTTCCTTTCCACTCAAGGTAATAAATTACTACAAATGGAGAGGTTGGTTATGAAAGCATAATTTGGAAAACAGTTCTACTAGCAGCAGGATGTTTTATCATTTTTCTACAAATATTATTAGCATTAAGTTGGTAGCATATATATAAGTTTAAAGAAAGATCTATAAAGTAAGAGTGTATTTTTTTTTCTTTGACTAATATTCTTAGATTCATTTAATATTCTTAATTTTTATAATGCTTATTATTTGTTAGTATTTTTAATTATTAACATTTCTTGTTAACATTTATAATATTAAGTATATATATATATACACTTTTAATACCCAGCAGCAGAATTTTTTTCTGCAGTCTGCAACACAAGTAAGAACTTAAAAAACAATCTGCAAACCAATCTCTCGCATTGCATTGTATATGCACCTCCCAAGTATTTGTGATAGACATAAAAGAAAAGCATACTTTTAAAAAGAAGTTGCCTTTGTTCTCAGAATTTGTAACACATCATACATTGTCTGAAAGAGGGGGGAGGGCTCCCCATTTAAAAAATGTGCACTGTTTTTCATGATCTTTTGACGAGATGTCATTTTTAACGATCTTTTAATGAAATTTGCATTTTTTTCGCACTCTTTTGACATGATTTAATGCTTTTTCCGATCTTTTGACGAAAACTGCTGTTTCTTTTTTTTTTTTTTTTTGCGATCTTTCAAATAAATTTGCCGATTTATTGTGATTTTTTGACGAAACTGCTGGTTTTTTTTAGATCTTTTGACGAAAACTGCTATCTCTAAACTGCTAAGTCGCGATCTCTTGAAGAAATTTGCCATTTTTTTCGCAACCTTTTGAAGAAATTTGCCGTTGTTTTCGCAATCTTTTAAAGAAATGTTCTGCTTTATAGTGATTTTTTGATGAAATTTGCCATTTTTTGAAAAAGTTCGCCGTTGTTTCGTGATTTTTTTTGTACGACAAATACCATTTTCTCACGATCTTTTCATGAAAACTGCCGTTTTTTCACGATCTTTTTAAGAAATTTTTCGTTTTGTATGATCTTAAGAAATTTTCCTTTTTTTTCTTTTAAAGAAATTTTTCGTTTTGTATGATCTTAAGAAATTTTCCTTTTTTTTCTTTTGAAGAAATTTGTCGTTTTTTCGTGATTTTTTGACAAATATTGCAGTTTTTTTCGGAATTTATTGAGAAAATTTGCCGTTTTTGTGATTTTTTGACGAAAACTGCCATATTTTCGTGATCTTTTGAAGAAATTTGCCGTGTTTTTGTGATGTTTTGAAGAAACTTGCCATTTTTTTTGCACGATCTTTTGAAGAAATTTGTCGTTTTTGCTTGATTTTATGACGAAATTTGCCATTTTTTTAAAAAACAATTTTTGGACAAAATTCGCGTGTTTTTCACGATCTGTGACAAAATTGATTTATTTTCGAAGACTTTTGTCTAAATTCGCAATACATTTTAATGTCCGAATTTTTGCATTTAGGATCGATTTTTTTAAAATTTTTGCTAAATTTTTAACAGTTGAAAATAGTCTGCAGACCTTCCCAATAGTCTGTGACGTGCGTCGCAGCATTGCGCCGATTCTGCTCCCGGGCGTTTTAAATTGTAAATAAGGATTGATATTTACAATGTAAGTTAAGGAACATGATCAGTGGGATCTGAAATTCCTCTCTCTAATGTTAAAATTATGGGGCATGTAATGCATTTGTATTTTTAAAATATATCTCAGGAGATAAGTATTTATTCTGTCATATACCGTATATACTCGCGTATATGTCGACCCCCTAACTTATGTTGCTAAAAAAAGAAAAAATTCAAAACCCGTGTATAAGTCGACCCCCCTCCAAAAAGGGAGACCAAATGACTTTCCCCTGAAAAGGAACGATTCGTCGGAGTCGTTCCGAAAAGGACTAGTTCCTCGGACTCGTTCCCAAATGAAACCACTCTCAAAAGAAACGATTTTTCAGAATAGTTCCAAAAAAGATGGACTCCTCTGAATCGTTCCGAAAGGGACGATTCCTCGGACTCGTTCCGAAAAGGAACGATTCCTTAATATCATTCCAAAATGTATCATCCGAAAAATTATGCGTAATGTGATAAATGGGAATCGGAAAATGACGAAGAAAAATCAGATTCATTTTGTTTATTCTTGCACTCATTCTTTTTTTCTCGGATATCTTCCATTTTTCTCAGAATCATTCCTTTTTTCGGACGACTTTGAATGACTCGTTCTTTTGGTAAATGATTCCTTAAAATGGTCATTTTGCCCATCTTTATTTTTTAGTATTGAAAATGTGTTCTTGAAATAAATCACACATTTTTTTTGTTCTTTGCCACAGGGTAGGGTAGATTATTTTTTTGAAAAATAAACTAAAAATGATCTTAAATTCAGAATCGTCAAGGTTGGAAGAGTTAAAGATTTTGTACGCTACAAACAATGGGGAGCTGCAGCACCGATTCTCTAGCAAACTAGTTCCCGATATTTTATTTATAGATTTATTTTTTAGGTCTCGCATATAAGTCGACCTCCCTACTTTGAAGTTCTTTTTTTGTTTAAAATTTCTCAACTTATACGTGAGTATATATGGTACTGCTCTTAAAGTATGTCAGGATCCTTCTTATTTTTTAGTAGCTGTCAAAATATTTCTAAAATAGTTTATCTTAATCAATTTTGCGAAAATTTTAACACACAAAGTGAAATATATATTTTAGATATTTAAAAGAGACATACTCAGTGTTGTTACTCATATGAAGAATGAACTTCATTGAATTATCCATAGCTACCAACTTGTACAGATTTTGTTCTAAGTGTATGTTTTTGCATGTGGAAAAAATTATCATGGAGGATCGTGGAAAAACACAAATTTCATCAAAAAATCATAGGAAAAATGCAAATTCTGTAAAAGGATCGGAAAAAGAACATGAATTTCATCAAAGATTATGACAAAAAATTCTAACTTTGCCAGAGTTCACACAAAAACTGCAATTTTGTGAAAAGATTAAAAAAAAAAAAAAAATTGTCAAAGGATTATTTTTAAAATGCAAATTTTATCAAATGATCACAGAAAAAGCACTAATTTCTTGGATCATGGACAAAAAGATAATTTCGCTAAAGGATTGTAAGAAAATGCTAATTTCATCAAAGTTGCATGGACTAATTTTGTTAAAGGAGTGGGGGAAGGATGAGAATGTGAATTTCATTAAAAAAAAAAAAAATAGAGGGAAATTTTGATAAAGAATTGGCGAAAAATGAAATTTCTTTTAAAGGATGAATAAAAAATGCATAAATAGCATGCAGGGAATTACTCAGGAGCAAAATCTGCAGGAAGGTGATTTAAATGGAATTTATAAAAAATAGAATTTACAAAAACATCAAAGATTTTGCTGATCCATCAAAGACAAAGCTTTTTCTTATTTGGCGATATCCATGAAATTTGTTTTAAATTCCCTGACTTAATATGAGATATAATAATCCCTGAGATAAATTTCCAAATTCACTCATTTTTCTAGATTGTGCAACAATTCTGGTCCTTTAAAACCGGTACATGAAAAGAAAAAGAAATTAAAATATTTTCCAAAGAAGATATTTTAAAAATATGAATGCATTATTTGGTCATAGGTTTAAAATTTGCAAAAGAACTAAAGATCTCATTGACGAAATGCATATGTGTTAGGTTGAAATTAAAGAGCAAGAATAATAAATTAAAAAACAATATTTCGCACAATGATTTTAACAGCATTTTTATGGAGATAAAAATAAGGAATACAACTGAAAAAAAAAAAAAAAAAAAACTTAAAAAATGCTTTAATGATGTTATTTATCAATATTTATATGTTTTGTTTTTAAATAAATAAAAATACAGAATTTTAAACAGCTTACCTTTTGTTCAACATCTGTTTATTTAGTGGTATGTAAGCAAATGGATCATATTTTCCCTTTTTAATGTCACCACCAGCCTTCTGAAAATCCAAAAATAGCATTCATTAAAAGTTTACTACAAATGTGTAATAAATTTTCTTCTTTTTTTAAAAATTATTACTTATAAACAACAGGAAAAAATGATTTAAATAAAAATCCTTCTACTTTGAACATCACATTGGGAAAATAAATAAACTTTAAGCAAGGAATCTGAATTTTTTTTTTTTTTTTTTTTTATATATGTGTACATATATAAGGTCATTGTTACATGCATTTCTGAATGAAGAGAACTATAAAAGTCTTAAAATTTTCATAACAAAATAAAACTTATTGAAAACATTTAAATCATCATAATTACTTTTTTTTAAAAATATATAGGTACAACAGAGAAGCTAGGAGAGATGTTTATTAAAACATATACATAGATAATTTAGCAAAAAATCTAGGAACTTCAACAAAATCGTAAATGTTGACATTTTTTTATCAAAAATTTCTTCATAAATGCAAAAGTTATTCAATATATTAATAATAATAACTTTTACAGTTGACATAAAGAATTAATTATAAACATCAGTATTTTACAAAATTTAAATAATTTTAAGCGATTACAACCATCACAAATTTAATATTATATGCCATCTTCAAATATCACATTTAATATTTTATACCAGTGTGGCAAATATTTTATCATTTTAAAGTATTTTATCAACATTATATTAATTTTTATTTTAATTAATTTAAAAATAAAGAGTAAAGTATATTCCATATCATTGAGATTAATATGACTGTAGCTATTTAAAAGTATCAAATTTCAACTTGTTTGCTTACATTCAACACCACAGAAGAAATATGACTTTTTCATAGATGAAAAGTATTCTGACAATTAGTTTTCATTTAAATGTTGAAGGCATCAGTTGCTCTGTAGATTCAATTAGTATTTATATTCACTGATTTTGGTTATTTTTAAATGCTGAAATTTGAAGAATATTCTGGTGATTAATCTTTATGATTTACATGGCTGAAAATCAGCAAAACAGTCTTTAATAGGCACTAAAAATACACTAAACTTGCATTTGCAAAACAGCATAAATCATGGCCAAGTGTAAAGTAGTCTAATCTTTTATGGAGCAATGAAAGTAAATTTAATTTAGTGTCATCTGATAGAGTTAAGCACATTCAGCATCCTAAAAACAAAAAATGTTTGACACCAAACACCCAACATAAAACATTTTTCATGCAACAAAATTGGACCCTTAGTTCAAATTGAGGGAAATATGGATTCGTATAAACGAATCCCTATTTCCCTCACATAGTTTTCATAGTGCGCTGATATATTAAACATTCATATGTTACCATACACTAAAGAAAACATGCCTGTTAGTTAAGTAGTATCTTCATCAAGATAAAGACCTGAAATAGTAATAAATGATTTAATGAAGTGCAGAAAAGTCAAGATTCTAGAGTAATCTGGATTCTAGAGTAATCCTCATGCAGTATCTGTGAATTTGAAACCGTTTAAATCAAATACAAAAAATATTTAATTTGATGATTACAAATTGTGCTAAAATATTTTTCCCCCTTAAATGTCAAAATACTTTCGGTTCCTCAATTTTCTGAATTCTCTTGGATTTCATATTTCTAGCAAATGATAGTTAATTTACTAAAATTCTGTAAAGCATTCAACACGATTAAATAAAATATAGGTTTGATTTTATTATTTTTATTATTATCTTTAATTAAATCAAGTAATATCTTTTTCAAGATACTTTTAAGCACTAATTATAATAATAGACTTTATAAAAATCACCATCAGCAGAAAGAGACACATGTATCCTTTAGCTGACAAAGAGCTGTATTGTTTTTAGCTCGAAACACATCCTGCGTTGATTTTTACAAAGTCTATTATTATAATTAATGATCGCCAATATATTCTTCTTTTTTTTGCACAGCTCTACTGTATGACAATTTTTCTAGCACATGAAAATTTAAGTTTTGGATAATTATTATATACATGTCATTCAATTTTCTTTTTATTACATCAAATAAAACTTTGTATGAATTAAGACATTAAAAAAAAAAAGTGTGCATGAACTATGCAACAATTTTGACAAGTAACTACAGGGTGCCCAGCAAAACATGAAGGGCAAATTGCCTGATTTTCCCTGACCAAGTCTCAATTTTTTAAAAACCAAACAAGAATACAATGAAATTTTCAAGTTCTTTTTTCCCTTGTGATTGTTTGGTGAATTTTGTGATTTTTCCCCCCGAGACTATTTGATGACTTTCAAATCATTTTTAATTTTTTCTCTAAGATTTTTCCATGACTTTTAAGAAAATATTTATAAAATACCTGACTTTTCCTATATAATTTGAAATTTCCATGATTTTCTCTGACTACTTTGAAATTCCATGACTTTCCAGATGTTCCCTGATTTTCCATGACACTGGGAACCCTGAACTACTTTGCTTTTTTGTATGAATTAAAAGTTCCCATTAACAAATAAGAGTTGTTCACATTTTTCTAAATTTATCTTGGCTATAAGTTAAATGTAATCATCTAGAAATAGGATTATTAGTATTTATAGACTATTAATATAGGATTAATTACTGAAAAGTTAAAAAATTAAAATTAATAATTTTTCTCTAATTACATTATATGTAAGTTAACTGTAAACATCTAAATTAAAATTTTATTAAATTAATGGCTGATTACAATATACAAAATTATGTTTTGATTTTGTACTTAATCTATGCATGAAAGCAACTTCTTTTATGAATAAGAATTTCATATATCTAACATATGCCCAAAAAATTTTTTTTACAATTAACTTGACCCAGACCCAATGTAACCCAGAATGATCCACTAATCAAATGTTTTTGAACATGCAACGTAGCCCAATGGTCTTCTAGAGCCTAAAAACTATATAGCATATAATAAACTTTAATCAAAATCGCTAGAGTTGTTTTTTAGTTAAATTAGTATGACGTGAAGTGATTCAAAAATGATCCACTAATCAAAATTTCTTGAATATGAGATCAAGCCCAATGATCTTCTCGAGCCTAGAAACGGTATAATACAGAAATTTTTCAGAATCAACTGCACCATTTTTCAAAAATAAAAATAGCCTGACCCTTAACCATTGTGACTCAAAATGACCCATTAATCAAATGTTCTTCAACATGCAATCTAGCCCAATGGTGTTCTTGTGCCCCAAAACCAAAGAATACAAAATTTTGTCACAGATCCACTAACCAAATTTTCTCAAACATGTGGCTTAGCCCAATGCTCTTCTCATAATCCAAAATAATAAAATACAAAACCGTCAGAGTTAAAATTAATAATTAGTTAAAATCGTCAGAGCCATTTTCTAGATAACATTGGCTTGATCCGTAGTGACCAACTAATAAAAATTTTTCAATCATGTGACCTGGCCCAATAGTTTTCCCTAGCTCCAAAATGGTTGGATATAAAATATAGTTAAAATTGATTAACATTTTTAAGATATAATTAGCTGGATATCGATCCATTATGATGACCCAAAATGACTCACTAATCAAGTTTTCTTGAACACGTGACTCAGCCCAATGGTTTCTCATGCCCAAAAATGGTAACATACAAACTTTAGTCATTGTTAGAGTTGTTTTTAACATAAAATTTATTTATGCATGCACAATTATTACATGCATAATTTTATTTTTGCTTGTATTACAATATAAGAAAGCTGGGTAATGTACACAACAAAGTAAATTAATCTTTATTAGATTTTATAAACAGCAACAAATTTGGTATGAAAAGTTTCAGAATATACTCCACTAGAATTTTGTTATTTTTAAAAAATAATAAGTAATAATTTCATGTTTGAGAAATTTCTAAAAGATAGTAAAAATCATAATACTTTTTACATACATGAAGGATAAAAAGTTATACATAAAACATACCTTAGCTTTGAATTCAGCACCAGGAGCTTTCTTAGTCTTTTGGTTTAATGTACGATGGATACCTTTCATTACAGCTATTGAAAAAAAGAAAAAAAATTGCATAAAAAAGGCTTGGTACATTTCAATCAATGTATACTAAACAGCAATAAGAAAATTAAGATATATTATATGTATTGGTACTTACGTTTACTTGCTGTGTCATCATCATCATCAAAGTCATCAATTTCTTGATGTTTCCTTTTTTTCTTCTAAAATAAATAAGTAGAACTTTATACAAGTTAACAGTAATACATGTAATGGTAGAGAAAGAAAAAGCTAATACACTATATTGCCATTGATTATTGGACACTTGCGATTTTAGACATTTTACTAAATATCTAGAAAAATACATGAAAAATCATCTCGAAACTCTTAGTGTATAAATATAATAGTATACGCCATACATCACCTTGAAGATTTTTTACCGAAACTCCATAGGGGACCGTGAACAAATTAAAAAAGAATGAATATCTTTTGAATAACCCTGTCAAAACTAATCTAGCAAAAGTGCTCAAACTCTAGATTATGATTGAATGCCTTATTGTAATACACTGTGTTCATTTTTATGCAAATAGCATGCATACTCGCAGAGTAATTAAGGTTTTTATAAAAATGGTCCCAAATTTTTCCAAGTTTTTCCCTTATAATTTTCAGATTCTTAATATAAATTAATATTTTTTTCAGAAAATAAGACAAACAACATTGCACACAGTACCCTGTAATCAGAATTAAAAAATAATAAAAATTGTATGAAAAATGAGTAGGTTTACTAAATAATTTTTTACTGTGCATGCGTCAAAGATATCAAAATTTCATTTGCATATTATGTTAGTTAAATGTATAGAGCAACTTTTGTAAAAGTCTCAAAATCATAGCTTGAAAATTCTGAAAGTAGTCGTCTATAGAAAAAGGACAAAATCCGTTGTTTCCAAAATGAAGCAAAAAAATGAGGGATTTTATCCAAATGTAGTAGTACATCCCGTATTGTGTATTCTATTTGACACTAATCAATGAATATATGGATACAACCCCTCTTGTTTTTGCTTCATTTTGAGAATAACGGATTTTCAACTAATTCAATTGACGATTATTTTCAGTATTTTCAGAATTTTCAAGTTATGATTTTGTGACTTTCACAAAAGTTGTTCTATACATTTAACTAACATAATATGCAAATGAAATTTTGATATCGTTGACGCATGCACAGTAAAAAATTATTTAGTAAACCTACTCATTTTGTACACAATTTTCATTATTTTTTAATTCTGATTACAAGGTACAATGTGCAATATTGTTTGTCATGTTTTCTGAAAAAAATATTATTTTATATTAAGAACTCTGAAAATTATAAGGAAAAAACTTGGAAAAATTTGGGACCATTTTTATAAAAACCTTAATTACTCTGCGAGTATGCATGCTATTTGCATAAAAATGAACAAGGCATATTACAATAAGGCATTCAATCATAATCTAGAGTTTGAGCGCTTTTGCAACATTAGTTTTGACAGGGTTATTCAAAAGATATTCATTCTTTTTTATTTGTTGACGGTCCCCTATGGAGTTTCGGTAAAAAATCTTCACGATGATGTATGGCGTATACTATTATATTTATACACTAACATTTTCGAGATGATTCCTCATGTATTTTTCTAGATATTTAGTAAAATGCCTAAAATCACAAGTGTCCAATAATCAATTGCAATATAGTGTATGATATATACACTATACAGTGCCAGAAAAAAATCCTTGACACTTAAACCACAATCTCAATGTTTTATTTTATTTTTCCAGCTTTAAATAAAAGAGGTGGGTGAGAGTTTCTATAATACATTGGTTAAGTGAAGTGATGGCCCTTGCAGCTTAACATGATTTAGAGTTCTTTATTTGCTTTAGGTTCCGGTAGTGATTTGAAAAGAGGATTTTTTAAAATTCTTTTCGCTACAAAAAAATCTCTTCTGGTGCACATAATTGAGGTAAAAAAATTACAATTGTTGAACAACCCTGTACTTTGATTTTATTTGAACAAAATGTTCCTGTAAGTCATAAAGCCTTAGATTTACAAGCATCAGGACAAACCATCTATGTCCTAAAAAAAGCCAAGGCCGATTTACAACATGACAGTAAACAAAAACAAAAAATCTTTAAAAAAAACGAGAAAGACTTCAGCGAAGTCTGATAATTTTTAAAAATGTGATGTACTGTAAATACCAGCTATAACAGTTGTAGAAATAATAAAAAAGAAACATTACTTATGAAAGTTTCACCAAGGACCATCTGTCATAAACTTCACATTTTTCAATAAATGTCAAGATATTATTTTGACTGGCACTGTATATAGCATTGAACAACCTATGATTGATGTAGGTTTATTTGTCCTTGGATCTTGATTTTTTGAAAAAAAGTTTTCCGCAAAATTTATTATATTTTTGTGAGAAATAAAATTTTATAACTAAAGATCAAATCCAAACTAAAAATTTAGCACAGGCAACTTTGTCTAAGAAAAACTCTGTTTAGGATAGAAATTCGCCTAATGCAGAAAGATTTAAAAGCCCCACAGAATTTTTTTTAATACAGTACACTCTGTACAGGGTTCATAAATATCAAAATTACTTAATATTTTCAAAGCAGTAGAACATATTAATTTTTGTAAATATTTTGAGATTTAATACAAATTAGAAAGTAAAACATGTTGAACTTAGCATGAAAACTTAATAAACAATATTCTAAATTAAGATAAGAT
This sequence comes from Maratus speculifer, assembly GCA_964019185.1. NCBI lineage: Eukaryota > Metazoa > Arthropoda > Arachnida > Araneae > Salticidae > Maratus > Maratus speculifer. Next base: position 100,392,786 of record OZ025302.1, read on the forward strand.
AGATTAAAAAAAAGACAAAAAAGCACAAATGTTAGTATGTATAAACTGCATACAGCTGTTTCAAAGCCTCTAAGGTTTCATCATCAGTGCTTAAAAATTAAAATGATGATTAAAAAAGTAGATTGCAAAATGTAGATTTTTAAACTACATTTTTAATTTAATCTTCATTTTATTTTGAGGTTTTGAAACAGCTGTATGCAGTATATACATACTCTCATTTATCCTTTTTTAACATTGTCCTTTTATCTTAATATATTGGCACAAAGTACAATCCTTCCCCCTTTTTAAGTATTCTAAATCTCTCTTTCATTTATGTAACAAATTTGAAGATCAACTAATATGCTTTTTACATTTACACATACACACACATATATATACAGGGTGTCCCTAAACAAATGGTATATACGCTAGGGGGTGATAGAACACATCAAGACGAGCAATAGTAAATAGGAAACCAAGGGTCCCAAACGTTTTCCAAAGGAGATAGCCGCCATTAAAGTTTGGGGTCCAAAATTTCAAATACACATAAAAAATGGAAAAATTAGTCGATTGATTTGCGGTTTTCACTAAAATTATTCTTTATGTTGGTATTTTCTTGAAAATAAATTATAAAGATAAATTTCGAAAAATGCCGATAGAGGGCGCTTTAGACTTTGAAGTAATGAAAAACTATTTTTTGCCGTGATATTTTGCATCTCATTAAATGGTTTCGTAAGCTTAGACTTAAACTTAAATTTTGAGCTCAAAATCTAAATAGTTGGAAGCGGTTAAGTAGCGCAAACTTAACTGTGTTCAGAGGGTTTAACTTTCAAATGACTATAAAAAACGGAAAAATTGGTCGATTGATTTGCGGTTTTCACTAAAACTATTCTTTATGTCGGTATTTTATTAAAAATGAATTATAAAGATAAATTTTAAAAAATGCCGATAGAGGGCGCTTTAAATTTTTTAGTAACAAACAACTACTTTTTAGATTATTTTTTGCATCTGATTAAATGTTTTCGTAAACTTAGACTTAAACTTAAATTTTGAGCTCAAAATCTGAATAGTTGGGAGTGGTTAAGTAGCACAAACTGAACTGTGTTCAGAGGGTTCAAATTTCAAATGATAATAAAAAACGGAAAAATTGGTCGATTCGTCTGCTGTTTAAAATAAAACTATTCTTTAAGTCAGTATCTTCTTGAAAATGAATTTTAAAAATAAATTTCAAAAAATTCCTTTAGAGGGCGCCTTAAACTTCAGAGTAACCAACAATAAATTTTAACCGTTATTTTTTGTATCTAATTAAATGCTTTCCAAAACTTGTTAAATGTTTTCGAAATCTTAGATTTAAACTTAAAGTTTGAACTCAAATTCTGAATCGTTGGGAGGGGTTAAGAAGCGCAAACTGAAGTGTCTTCAACAGTTGAAATTAACCCGCCCCCCCCCCCCCTCGAACACAGTTCACTTTTGCGCTATTTAAACACTCGCAACGACTCAGAATTTGATCTCAAAATTTAAAACTAAGCATTTGAAAGCATTTAATGAGATTTAAAAAATAACGGTTAAAAATAGTTGTACGCTACTCCAATGTCAAAGGCGCCCTCTATCGGCATTTTGTGAAATTTATCTTTAAAATTTATTTTCAAAAAAACACTGATTTAAAGAGTAGTTTTAGCAAAAACCGCAAACGAATCGACTATTTTTTCCGTTTTTTTATAGTTTTCCATTTCATTTGAAATTTAAACCCTCTGAACACAGTTCAGTTTGTGCTACTTAACCACTCCCAACTATTCAGATTTTGAGCTCAAAATTTAAGTTTAAACCTAAGCCTACGAAACCATTTAATGAGATGCAAAAAACGGCAAAAAATAGTGTTAGGATGGATTAATTCGTTAATTCAAAGTCTAAAGCGCCCTCTATCGGCATTTTTTGAAATTTATCTTTATAATTCATTTTCAATAAAATACCGACATAAAGAATAGTTTTAGTGAAAACCGCAAATCAATCGACCAATTTTTCCGTTTTTTGTGATCATTTGAAATTTAAACCCTCTGAACACAGTTAAGTTTGTGCTACTTAACCGCTTTCAACTATTCAGATTTTGAGCTCAAAATTTAAGTTTAAGTCTAAGCTTACGAAACCATTTAATGAGATGCAAAAAATCACGGCAAAAAATAGTTTTTCATTACTTCAAAGTCTAAAGCGCCCTCTATCGGCATTTTTCGAAATTTATCTTTATAATTTTTTTTCAAGAAAATACCAACATAAAGAATAATTTTAGTGAAAACCGCAAATCAATCGATCAATTTTTCCGTTTTTTATGTGTATTTGAAATTTTGAACCCCAAACTTTAATGGCGGCTATCTCCTTTGGAAAACGTTTGGGACCCTTGGTTACCTATTTACTATTACTCGTCCTGATGTGTTCTATCACCCCCTAGCGTATATACCATTTGTTTAGGGACACCCTGTATAAACTATAAATTTTAATAATCAAGAAAACTTTTATTTTTATAGAATAAAAATTTTAAATACAAAATAGTTTTTTTTTTTCCAATTGGAAAATATGAGCATAAATGTAAACTTGTGTACTTTTTTCTATTTAACCTATGATTAAGTTTAAACTCAAGTAAACTAAAGACAGAATAGATTATTTTTAATAAAGCTGTAAATAATTTGCTGTCCAAATTTGCAGGAAATTGCAGATATTATGTAAAGCGTGGTTAAAGTAAAAATGTAACTTTCATAGCTGACATTGAGGCCCTGATCTGCAGATTTAATACCACTGAGAATAAAGAACAAAATTGTAATGTTTTCTCAGTAATTTTTTATTTAAATGCTAAAAAAATATTTCTAACATAATACAAAATTTTTATCATACATAGGTATAGAAGCCTTAATCATAATTTAATTGTTTAAAACTGAATTATATTTGTAGAATTATATTAATTTAGATATTGTTTCTATTGCAATGAAATTTACAGCTTAGTGAACAGATACATCAGTTTGTGATGGTGAGAAGGTTAATAATAGTTAACAATTCACTACAAATTTTCCCACAGAAACATGCAATCTTATATGTTCACCCATACACTGAAACTGTACATTGGATGACCAATCCTTACAAGTTGACAGGTATGCAAATAGAAACAATTAAGAAAAACTTATTTGTATTAAAACATCAATTATTCAAAGATAAATAAATACCTTAAATGCACCGAGTTCAGCCAATATTTCTCTTCTTTCATCCATCTCTTTGTCTAATTATTTTGAAAAGAGAAATATAATTAAAACACTGGAATATGAAATAATACTTTTAAGAGAAAAGAATACAATCTGGATAATATGATTTTAAGCCATACAATAATGATGGATATTAGGCTGGTCCTTATTTTTGAAGATTTAAAATTAATTGATCTTGCAGTCTAAATTGGTTCCATTACGTCTATAAGCCATTCTTGTAAAATTCACTAGCAAATAATATTTATATGTAACTCAAGTAAGAATAAATTTGATAACTTGGGGTCATTTTCTTGTTTTCTTCAAAAAATATTTCTAATCCCAATATTAATAAAATTATTTCTATGCATTAAAAACTCATTTATCTACACTATGAAATTCATAAAAGGTATAAGTAAATGCCATTATTAAGTTACCTACAGATAATATCGCTGATATAAAGATAGAAAATGTCTATCACCTCTCATAGATGTCAGTGCCAGCAACAGAGATTCCACTTAAAACTAGTCAGATTTGGCAATTCTAAAACTTTCTTCTATCTCATATATTTTAATACTTCAAAAGTTACCAAAGTGCCAAAATTAAATGGCAATCTATGCTATTCATGAGGATTCTAAAGGCATGGAATTCCATGCATTAGTTCTTGAAATAGAACTTTGTGGATATTGGGAAAAATGCAACATAAAAGTGCCACTTGTTGAGCAATTTATACCAAAACATTAACAGCAATAATATTTATCAAACTATATCCGAATCTGAAGTTTGATGAAAAAAATCTTGCATTAGTTCTTGAGATGAAGCTATTGCAGGAATCTGGAAAATTCAACATAGCAGCCCTACCTGTTGATCAATTGGCATGAAAACATAAAGAGAAGTAGTTCATATCACAGATTTACTGAATCTGAAATTTGATGAAAATCCATTCAATAATTCTTGAGATAGAGCTATTGCAGAAATAATGAAAAATGCAGCATAGTAGTACCACCTGTTGAGAAATTTACACACACAAAAAAAAAAAAAAAAAAAAAAAAAAAAAATTGTAAACAACATCAATTTATGTCAAGGACTAACTGAATCTGAAGTCTGACGAAAATCCATACATTAATTATTGAGATAGTGTTGTTGTGTAAATAGTAAAAAAAAAAAAAAAAAAAAAAAGAATTATAGCAGTACCACCTGTAGAGCGAATTAGATGAAAAAGTAATCATCATCAATCTATATTGGGGACTTCCTGTATATTATTTTTTATTAAATTCCACACATTAGATAATCACCAAACTTTAGCAAGCTTGAGCTACCTCTAAATATATTTATTTTTCATTTAAACTTCTCTACTTTGTTTCTTACTGTATCAGAACAAATTTTAAAGATGAGACAAATGAAAAAAAATATATATATAAAATAAAAAAATAAAATAAACCATGTAAGGACCTTTCTAATGGATACAATATATAAAAATTTACAATGCTAAGGGTCATTCCATGCCAAATCAACCAGTGATTCAACCTGACCCTTTCCGATTTCAGTGAAACTGAAAGGGATCATTTCTCTATGATGATATAAATTAGAGCATATTTTTATTTTTTGTTTATCGCTTTAAATTTTTATACAATTAATTATTTAAATTTTGAAAAATCATCATTTTTTGATTTGCATAAATATTTTCAATTTGGAATTTCTCAAGCTCTATCAAACATAGAAAATTTTATGACCACTCATTTCAAAGAGGAGTTTATAAGGTTTAATTTGATATGCAAGTCGACTATGTATAGTTAAAATAAATAAAATTTAAAATATTTTAAAATTTAAAATTTGAAAATTTTTTAGATAGTCATTTTTAAAAATTTTGAAAAAATTGTATGTTTGATATGATATTATAAGCTTTAAATTCTGAAATTTTTAGAGTGGGATCTCGATGGGATCAGAAGTTATTAAATAAAAGCAAAAATTACCATTAAAATAGCAATTTAATTATGTCTATTTTGTTATTTATTTATTTAGTTATTATTATTATTATTATTTATTAAGCTTATTGTATTACAACAAACATACAATTTTTTCAAATTTTTTTTAAATGACTATCTAAAAAAATTTTAATTTAAAGTGTAAAAAAAAATTAAAATTTTATTTTTTTAATTATACATAGTCGACTTGCATATCAAATTAAACCTTATAAATTCCTCTTTGAAATGAGCGGTCATAAAATTTTCTATGTTTGATAGAACTTGAGAAATTCAAAATTGAAAATATTTATGAAAGTCAAAAAATGATGATTTTTCAAAATTTAAATAATTAATTGTATAAAAATTTAAAGTGATAAACAAAAAATAAAAATATGCTCTAATTTATATCATCATGGAGAATGATCCCTAGCAGTTTCATTGAAATCGGAAAGGGTCGGGTTGAATATTGAATTTTTTTGGTTGATTTGACATGGAATGATCCCTATAGTACTGAAAAATTTAAAAGAAATATAAACAATATAATTTAAAGATAACTGAATGTTTCTTTTTTAATGAAATGTATACAGTAGACTCCCTCAAATCCGCACAGTTTGGGACCAGAGGTTTTGCAGATTTTAAAACTTTGCGGATTTCTGGTCATTGCTTTGTCATTGCTTTTCTAAATGGTAATTTGAATACAATGAAATTATTATGAAAGCTTACAATATAATAAATATTAAAATAATTAATAAAATAATAAAACTTTAGATAATTCTTAATATGATTAAAATATTAAAAACAAAGGTCAAGTTAATAATCAATAATGTATGATTAAATATTTATTATAAAGATAAGATGCATTTTTCATAAGAAATTTGTTTTATAAAGATACATAACTAATTCACATCAAAATCTTAAAATAAGGAAGTTTTATTTCAAGTTTAGCCAAACTTAATAACCAAAATATTTTGGTTAATACATTATATATTTGTTAAAAAGATTGTGATTACCAGTGATATCAGCAATATCTTATTTTTTTCCAAAATAAATTTATTCTTACTTCATGAAAACACATGAATTCAGTAATATTAATGAAAATTACAAATTAAAATAGATATGGAATTGATATAGAAACTAAAAAGTCAAATTTTGTCCTTACATCAAAACTAAATGTTTCATTGTTTACATCTATAAATTATGTGCAGATTTTAGGATTGCAGATTTGAGGGAGTCTACTGTATTAGAAAGTAAATTATATTATTTATATTTCCCTTTTTAATGTAGACTTTGAAAGTTCACAAAAATATTACCTTTTGATTTTGATGCAGCATCATCTTCTTCAGTAATGATAAGTCTGCCATCATCGGACACAGGGAAGCCTTTTTCTGTCTTTCTAACAGCTGGTTCTTCAGGCATTTTAGCTATGAGAAAATAAAACATTATTTAGCATTTATTATTATTATTACTAGCCGCCCTTGGCTACCAGTTTGGTCTCCTTTAAATTTATATTAAACATTGCATCGCAATACGTTTATTGATATTTTAATTTTACCTGCTCAATTGTGTACCAAATCAGAAAGTTCTACTAGAAAATTCAAAAACTCTGTATTTTTATACTGACAGAGCACAGGTGATAATTCGCCAAACAATCTTCTTGTGGCATTTTTTCATATTCCATTAGTTTTATTTAAAATATAATCCTTTCACTCATTTAATTTATAATGCATAACATTAATTTTAAACTGAAACATTTAAAATTCATGACGCATATATATATATATATATTGAAGTAACAGAAAACTAAAAATAATAATATTTTAAAACTCCTTAATTGCAGCAAAAGAGAAAAATGTAAATATTCAGATTTACCTTGGTCTAAATCTTTCTAAATTACTTTTACACAATAACAGATTGTTTGTGTTTCATTCAGATGTTGCCATTGAACAATTAACAAATAATCGTGAGTTTTATGCCGCATACGTTAGTGTAATATATATACAGATTATTATTTTACATGTACAAACTTGCATTTTTATTCAACTTACTTAATAATCTTTTATTTATGCTTGGATCCAAAAGATCAACAATGTCATCTTCACCCTCTTCTATAACAGTTTCAACAGTCTTTCTCTTTTTCCTAGACTGTTTTGCCGGCTTTTCTGTATCAGTTTCCAAAGGCAATTCTTCATCAGAATCAGCAAGTATAGCATCAAAACTACAAAAATAATTAGAACCATTTTAATTTAGGCAATAAAGACATTTAAGGAGTCCCCATATAGGGGCATTTAAATATTATGTAATGGCAAAGTTCTTCTGAAATTGTGATCTAAGAAATTTTCTTAAATAGAATTGTAAGCAAATAAAACAAGTATTTTTTCATTATTATTTTTAAATTGAGAAATTTTTAAAATTTTTTTTTAATCAAGTCCTATTTTTTAAAATTATTACTGTTAAAAAAGTGGGGGGAGAGGGAGGGTTGCAATTTGCTTACATAATTATTAAAGGGGGGGGGGGGGGGGGGTTGCAATTTGCTTTTTTAGCTGACAAAGGGAAAGAGGAGTCAAAACTGCCAAAAACATGCTTACATAATATTTGAACAGCTCCAAAGTATGAATATGTTATAATAACAAGGATTCATTTTATTTTGGATAGAGAATTAAAAAACATTCTCTTATAATAAACATTCCAATAACATATTGTTTTAATTAGCAAAAGCAGAATTGCTTTAAGTTCCTACATATTTTCAGAATTTTGCAAAATCCTTGCGTGATAAATAATATGATGCAAAGCAGATATCATCGCAAGCAGATAGTATTTGGATGAAAGTTTAACAAATGAAAAAAACTATGGGAAAAATTTATAATTAAAATAAGGATCATCTTCACAACTAGAAATGAAAAAATGCTAAAATAAAATATTTACACAATAAGAAGATACAAAAATAAAAGTATTTTTAAGGGACAAAAAGAACTAAAATAACAAAGCTAAAAAATAATTTTTTTTTAAATTTTTGACTAAATAATCTATCTATATATCTATCTAATATATGTAAAGAAAGGGGGAAAAAAAGTAAAAACTAGCATAAATATTACCAACATACTGGTAATAATCATGTTTCGTTTGCAACTTTTTGGCATGCACCAATTTAAAATGATGAGGGAAATTCAAAATACATACTCTGTTTAGCCTAACTTTTAATAATGTCTAATCTAATTTTGTTATCATAAACATTCGTTAGATTATTTAAGAGTCAGATTTGTTTAGGTTATAAGAATGCCCAAAAATTATTCATGAAAAAAAATGGAAGTTAATTAATTCAGAGGATGATAATAAAAACAAGATTGTAGGGCTTGGATGCAACAGAGGGAAACAGAGATTACTGGTCGCCTCTTCATAAATTATAAAATTTAACTGATTTTATATCACTCATGTTTTGGACAAAAAGAGGTCCGTTAACAGCAATATTTCTGGCAATTTTTAAAACAATTTGAAGTTATTCTACTGATTCAGATTCAATTATAATAAAGAAGAGGGATTTTCAATAATTGCTTAATAATCTACTGTGCATAAATTACATACATTTCTGAAGTAATCATATACTGTTGTTCATATTTAATGGTGTGTAATAGGATATATTTTGAAGAACTAAACATTAACTGACTTTAAAAAGACTTATATTACCAAGAAAGTCATGAATTGAAACCAGTTAGTTTAAATGGATACCCATTTGTTACTTATGAAAACATACCATGAATATCTTAATGGATACTTAGTTTAAGCACAATGATTTTAAAATAAAACTTTAAATTTCCATTTTACTTAAATATCTCATTTTTATGCACTAACTATTGCAATCTTAACACCATATTCAACATAATTGAGTTTTAAAATTTATTTCAAACCGTGGAATTTAAGAATGGAACAAAAATAACCTTGTCAAAAGTTTAAACACAAAATTGTTTTTATGCAAATTTTACAAAATGACATAAGCAATTGCACGTACAAATGAATCTTGAGTATATAAGGAGCAAATTGTTGCTTTAGCATTATGTACAAAATACCAAAGTTGAAAGAATTCTCACATGAGGAAGTGTTTAAAATCTGGACTATAAGAACATAACGTAAATTCGTTTTTGAAATTACAAGAGCATTAAAAACATCAAAGTGGAGAAATCATGTTTTGGCTAGTGGTAACAATTTAAATGAAAATCCCACTCAGGAAGATCAAGAGTAACCATTTTCTGTGAAGACTGATACATCAAAAATTTAGCTTCACTAGTAATTATTTTCTTTTGCAAATATATATATATATATATATATATATATATATATATAGTGGGAGGACAAATACAAAAACTTTTCATAGAAGATTTTTGGAATCGGGGTACATAAAAATTATAAAATGTTTCAGTTATCATGAACTGGATAAGTTGAAACGAAATCATAAAGGAGCTAAATTATTATTACAGTAGAGGACCTATTATCCGGAATCGTCGGGACCGAGGACTTTCCAGATTTCGGATCCGTCTGAAACTTGACACTCCCTTCCCCCCCTCCCTCTCCAAAAAAAAAAAAAAAAAACCACGGAAAATTTAAAAATAATAACAAAATTATAGCACTGATATCTAGAATATGAATGAAAAGTGTGTTATATGAGAAGTCTGTGCAAAAAACAGTAAGCTACAACTTTGACTCTTGTATTATAGTACAAAGTCAAGTATACGGACATCCAAAATTCAGAGCTCTTCAAAATCCGGATGTTTTGCTAACTGGCTTTACATATGTATATATATGTATATAACTATAAAATACCATTAATCCATTCCCCCAAAGGTGACGTAAATCGTAAAATAATTAGAGGGGGGCACTTACACGGGATTTTTCCGCGATCGTTTCACAAAATTTGCATTTTTTGCGAGATATCTGCAGGATTTTTTCGCGATATTTGATGAGATTTGCAGGGTTTTATTGCGATATTTGACAAATTTGCAGATACTTAAAAAAATTTGCAATTTTTTATGGGGATGAATCATGATGAAATGAATGAATCATGAATCTTTGAATGAATTTTGATACTTGAAGCAATACTTGAAAAAAATGTGTTAAAAAAAAAAAAAAAAAAAAAAAAAAAAAAAAAAAAACGTAGAAAAAATGTGAATTTTGTAAAAAAAAAAAAAGCATGAAATCTAAAAAAATCTCGAAAAAACGCACATTTGATCAAAGATTCGTGATTCATTCAATCATGATTCATCTCGTTCTCAATCGTCTTCATTTCCGGATTTCGGGTTCTTCCGGATTTCGGAATTCCAGATAATAGGTCCTCTACTGTATAGTTAATCAAACAGCATATGTCATCTGGTGATAAGTGGCTAAATGTCATATTCAGTGAAGAAAAAAAATGGAACCCCAGTGGGCCTGACGGGTTTAAATATAATTGGCATTATCACTGCAATGAATCCAGGTAGGACTGGGCGATGTCTCAATTTCTACATCGTGATGCATCGCCCGAGTAAAATCACGATATTCCGATGCATCGCGATGTTACTTCTGTTACAAGTAGTAGCTCGTGGTTTATTCACTTTTCAGTTGCCAACAAAATTATCACTTTACTCTTTTAATTGATACATTTATTTAATGATATATTTTATTTAATTATTTTATGGGAGAGGTTTTGAGTATCTGCAGTACAGCATTAGATTGACTGCCACTGATTGCTACTGTAATCATGAATTTCTGTTGCTATTTTAGATCATTTATATAAAAAAAATTAAAATAAATTTATGAAATAACACAAACATGTTACATAAAACAAACACATGGACTTTAAAAATGGGCTAAAATAAATTATATATTTATAAATATATACAACAACTATTTTTGTGTTTTAAAAAAAAAAATAAAAAAAAAGTACAATACAATTATTTAACATTTACTTCTCAAAAGATTATGTTAGTATTAATTTAAATCTGAATTTAGTGTTAAATCTCAAATTTTGATGGTTAAATTTGAATGTAAATACATATAAATATCAATATATTGAAATCATACTTAAAACAAACTAAAGCTGACAAAGCCAAAGATATTTAATTTATCTAAACAAGTTGAACATTAAGGTTTTTTTTCCCTTAAAATGCATTTGACATAATTTAATTTAATTTTTATTTTATTTTATTTATTTATTTACTTTTTATTTATTTTTTTATTTTGAAATTGCTTTTCGATAAATAACGAAATTTTCATTATTTTTTACGGACAGTGTACGGAGGTTCCGCCGAAATTTTTTTTATAAACGTATATATCCTCATAAGAAGAACATTCTGTATTTTTTTCAGATTTTTCGGAATATGCCTGTATGGAGACCTTCCTTGTAAGTTGGATTAGAACCGGCTTTATCGCAAAACATCGCCGTTTTTCCGCGCATGTACATTCCCTTACTGTGAATGTGAAAGTTCCGATTTCCACGAACCGGCAATCATGAGTTATGAAAGTAGTTATGCCTCTTCAGGTTTCTACACCGGTCTTACACCGGCAAACATCGGGAAAACCGATGTCTGGCGATCGGCGTGACGCATAGCGAAACTGAAGCACCGACGACTTAAATAATTTATAAATTGATCCCCCTTCCTTATATAAGATTAGACTGAGAAAAAACCATTATTAATGCACAGAACCGTTGTATCAGTTTCAAAGTACTTCCTTTACTGTTTGAGCAGCAAATAGAAATAATGATTAAAACAAAAAGAAACAAAAGCAAAATCCCCTTATTTTACTTACAATTAAAAAAAATAATTGATATCTTTGTTGCTAATTGGACGATTTTTATCAAATTTTCAGCAAGTTGTAATCGTAATGAATTAGGCTGCGTATTAATTTTTCATTAAAATATAATAAGTTCTGATAAAATTATAGTCCCTACAAAAATAGCTCACTGTTAGAACAAAGGGGGGAAACATGTATGATCTGCGGTTTGTTTATTTAAGTTCGGAGAAGTCCGACGATAAGAGAATCAGATAAGCTTTCCATCCACTGATAATGTTTTCTTTTGCAATTCAAAAAGAAAAAAAAAAGAAAAGCAATTTCATAGAATTAATGAAAAGAGCATTTAATTGACATATTTATAAACCGGAACAATGTTTGTCATAATTTCACGAACCGGAACATCGTTCAGTTGAATTCAGACACTTTTCTCCGGGAGGGACTTAAGTGGCTCCGAGGGGGGGGGGGGACTTTATAGAGTTTCGGGAAGGAAATCTTCCTTTTTGATTGTTGAAAATGCAAAATTTCAAATTATTTTCTGGAGGGGACATTTCACTGCTCCGAGGAGGGGGGGGGGGGGGGGGTGGATTATCATTAAAAAATAGCTAATTTAGAAGTTCTTACTAAAGATGAAGTAATTTTTAGAAAACCGTAATCTATATTAATAAAATAACAAATCGCTCTGTGTGTGTGTCTGCGATAGTTAGCAAAAACTATGGCACGTACGAAGTTCAAATTTTTTTTAAAGATTGTTCAAGGCCTTTCCTAATGCACCTGACCCTCAGAATTTTAAAATTCTAATAATTAGTTGAGAAATTAATTAAAATCCATAAATTAGAAGAAAGGAAAAGTATTCATAATTCAATAAGGGCATATATTTTTCTTAAACCACAGAATATTTCTTCAAAAATTCAAAGAAAAGGAAAAAGGTTACTGTAAATACAGGGTTGCCATGGCGATGAATGTACTAGGCGTTTTAATAAAGGGCTGTATTTTAAATTCTTCTGGACCTAAAAACTCAAAAATTAGATAGCTACATGCAGAAAAAATTCCTCTTTCAGAAATTCTAAAAATAATTTTTATACTCCTGTAAATAGTTGAAAAATCCATAAAAATCCATTTATAAAATCTCATTTTATTTCCTTTCAAAGAAACAGAATTTCCAGAAATCTTTCTGAATGAGAGCAGGTGTTTTGTAATTCAGACAGCTGAGCGTCAGATAGTAGTGGCTTTTTTTAGACGACCTGTAAATATTTTCGAAGTTTAATTTATGAATTTAATTTTCGTCAATTCAAATGAAGAATTTTTCGCTGATTTTAAATATATAAATTTCTTCGCAGTCGCTCAATTACAACCTTATATATTAATTATTAATTTGTTACTTGGATGACTTGCTCTATTTAAAAAGCAAGTATATGGAAACCACAAATGTTTTTTGGTACACTGTTATTTTTTTTAAAAAATACACCATTTAGAGGTTTTAAAGTTATGCATTGAGCAATATCCTTAAACGTTGTTTAATAATATGTAAATTTATAAAAATACAAGTTTTCTTTTAAATAAAAAGTTGATTTAAAAAAGAAAAAGAAACGCTGAAACGCGAATTAACTAAAATTAAGAAAAAAAAAAACTCACAAAACGATCCTTTTGAGCTTTCAGATACATTATAACGCAAGTAAATATTTTAAAGGTCAGTGAGCATGAAATACGGGGCGGTGGATTTTTTAGGGGGAGCGATCAAATATTTAAAATTGTACCGTTTTCTACCATTTCAAATGAGGGATTTTCACTAAGCCCTGGAATAAATGTTACTTATTTAATATAAATTTTCAGATTGTTTATAACACTTAATATAAATTTTAAAGAGTACGGTAGGGGGGCAATAATTATTTTAGAGAGGTATTGATCAAATATTTGAGACCGTACCGTTTTAGATGCGGATATTTCAGAGCCCTGGGATAAAAATGCATATAGAATTTTAAAAGTGTATTCACCTGCATTTTCGAATAATAATCTCATGAAATATCTTTTTTAAATCCAGAAACGGTTTTGTTAAGAAAAGAGTTCGCCATCTGGTGGTAGAATGTGAAACTTATCCCCCCCTCTTTTTTACCGTGTGTGTACAGCATTTCTGCTAAACGATACCGTAGGCCGGGGATTAAGTTCGAGATAAGGTCTTTCTACAACATTTTGTAGTACGAATTTCAGGTGTATTTTAGAATATTATTACGGACCCGAGCAGCGCCGGGCGACTCATCTAGTCAGTAATAAAAGGAAATATCTCATACTAAAACTAACAGCGTCAATTGCTATTTAAATTATATTGATTACAATAGCTTTGAAATAACACAAGTAATTTACGGGGAAAATGCACATTTGACATAAGACATCGCCGAATTTTCTCATATACACATCGTGATCAAGATACTGTCCGCTAATCATTAAAAAAACAGACTTGTAATTGAGAATGTGATTTGATTGTCATCCGATTTGGATAACACTGATCAGCGCCGTGCGAAAGGGGGGGGGGGGGGGGGGTCAAGAGGGCGGTCGCCCTGGATGCGGAAATTTAGGGGGCTCCAAACTTATACTATCAGTGTTATTTTTTGCCCTATTACTAGAAAAGTAGCGGTGGGGGCGCCAAATTGAAGCTTTACCCCAAGTGCAGTTTTTTTTCGCACGCCCCTGACACCGATGTCTAAATGAGCGGGGGAAAGTTCGATCGCGAAGTCATTCGTCCGATGGTACGAGACATCGTAGCAGAAACCAGTTACGCCACGCGCCGCTATCTCCGTTTTAGGAATCTTTCATGAGAGGATTTGAAGATCGTATGAGAAAACCGGTTTTGCTCATCATCGATGCGATCTCCGTATGAGTGATGATACTTCATGCGAGCGTTGGAAGATCGGAGGTGAAACCGGTCTTACACATCGGTCTCGTTCATCATCGATCTAGTATGATGCATCGTATGGCCCGATGCATCGCTAAAAGAAAGATCCGGAAACCGGTGTGACGATTTACGATTTAAATCGATATTTCGCGATGTATCGATGTATCGCCCAGTCCTAAATCCAGGAATCTTTTTTGCAGACATGGTGGTGATTGTGTAATGGTTTTAGGAGGTACTTCTTTTACTGATCAGATGTCCATAACATCCACCGGAGGTCATGAAAACTCTGTCAACTATTAGGAGACACTTGCCAATCATTTGCTCCCTGTTAGCAAGATTTTAGGCGGGGGAGGAAGATTTTTCAACTTGATAATGCTTCAATCCATACCTAAAACTCAATGTCAATGTGGCTTCAGTCAAGTAAGGGATCAGTTTTAAAACGGTCAGCTGTAATAAGCCCTAATTTAAAACCTATAGAAAATGTGTATGTAGGGTATTTTCATACACGCAGTTTATCTAAATGATAAGCAGTATTCTTCTGTTAAAGATTTGAAAAATGTAATTGAGAACACTTGGTTTAAAATCAAACCAAGAATAAAACACCTCATTTTATTGATGAAAGGCCATATATTTAAAGTCATTCAACAGAATTGAATACTAATGAAGCATTACTCTTTTAAATTCTTGTTCTACAGAAGACTGAAGAACTTATGCTTAAACTTTTGTCAAGCTCATTTTTGTTCTGATAAATTCTTTTTGTTCAACATTAATTTTAAAGCATAATTCTGTTAAATATCTTTTTAAAATTACAATTCATAACTCATATGAAAAGGAATGTAACTTGCAGTCAATTATATGACAAAGATTTTAAATACAGTAAACCTTATTAAACGGAAATAAGGGAGACCAGATCAAATTTAAAGAAAAATGTCCTTATAGACAGATTTTATTCCATTTACAGACTGCAAACCAAAATTTATCTGTAACTTAACAAGGTTCAATAAAGCTACAACAGTAAGAAATAATAGTAACCCATAAAGTAAGCAAAATTCGTATTTAGAAACGTAAAGTAGTCAAAAAGATGCAAGGGCAATAAATCTAGACAAAGGGATTTATTAGATCTTATTAACTTCTTTTTAAATAATTGGATTAATCTGCAAGGATTAAGAAAATCTGCAATGCATGCTGCACTGTTTTACTTCTGGGTTTATATATAGGGAATGAAAACATTTTAAAGCTTTTAATTACTCATTTTTTTTCTTTTCTAGAAAAAAGCTTACTTTCAGATTAAAAAATAAATAAATACATAAAATGTAAACAAATTTTAAAAATTAATTGATCAAAATATTTATTTTTTAATATTAGACCCAAAACAGATATGGGCAATTTTTTCAAAAATATTTTTTTAAAAGAAGTTTATTTTATGAAAATGTTTAATCTAATCACAAATTAAAATTTTATAGCTTTGATCAATTAGTATGCCATAAACAAAACAAGGGGATAGGATAAGAAGAAATTAATGAATTTTCTTAAAAAATCAGTAAATAAAATAAATTTATTTTTGATGCTATTTAAATTGTTATTATGGAAAATGAAATATTTACAATTAAAATAACAACAAAAATAAAAATAATTTGCCACCTACATCAAACTAATCTGTTTTTAAGATAATTTAAAGTAAACTTTTTAGATGTTAGAATTAATATAATAATAATTATTACACGGAAATTAACATTTAGCATTACAGTTAGAAAAAATAAACACCAGTAATTTTACACAATTATTAAATCTTATTGAAATTAAATTATAGAAATCAACTGTTAAATTACTGAGGATAATAAAATACAACAGAATAAAAATACAACAGTGAATCTCTTTAGATAATTCTTACTCTTCAGATGCTTTGTTTTTAAATGATGGTTCTGAATCATCATCTTCTTCATCGCCAATTTTCTTTTTGCGGGCTTTTCTTGCTTCCATTTTACGTATATGAGAAAGCTGTTTCTGATAATCGTCAGGAACTAATTTAGCAATCATTTCATACCTGCACATAAAATAATAATAAAAAAAGAAAATTTATATTGCCTTCAATTTGACACTCATTTATAATAACTGTCATTCATTAAAACATTATATCCATCCCATTAAACCATTATATTTTAGAACACACACACACAAATATTATATATATATATATATATTATTAACTTTAAGAGGAGGGAGAAACAAGAAAAAAGGCCATGAGCAGAGATTGTAAGTTTGCATGAAACAAGAGAAACTTCTACTATAAGGATGTTTACCTAGTGTAGAAAGGAGAGAAGCAGGGTATTTTCCTTAAAAATATATATATTATATATATGCACACACATTAAAAAATATTCAGTAGAGTACTAAATTGATGCTGCATTATGTAACCAACCAGACTTATCAAGTTCAAAAAATCAAAAATCAGATTAACTCTATACAAGCTAAAATAACCTAAAAGAACAGTTCTTTTTATTATTATTCTTACCAATCTTCTATTAAAGATGATTTATTTTTATTTGTTTGTCAATTTTAATGTGTTTGGTTCAGTTCTTCTTTTGTATCTTCTGTCTGTAAGAATTTTTCATCCAAATGTCACACACATATATAGAATCATTATATTTTCACATTTTTGTATCAAACGGCATCAAATTTTGTGTCAAAATTTCATTTGACACCAGCTTTGCCTTCTGTTCTGGTGCCTAGGGGACATGTCCTTCTCTACTCCATTTCCCTAATTCAGGTCTGTTCATGAGCTAATTTATCATGGTATAAAAAAATAAGAAAGAAGTAATAGAGCTTACCCGAATTTTCTAATTAATCTGGTAAATATTTCTTTTGCCTTGAATCTAAATGGACGTTGGTTATCTTTAGAAATGTTTGTTATACTTTTCACCTGAAAAAAAAAAAAAATAAATGAATAAAAATAAATATCCATCCATAAATATTATTAAAAATTTACAAAAACACATGTTTTACATAATAACTGCAATTTTCAAACATATTACGTCAAAAACTTAAAAACAGTAGGATAATTTTAAAGTAAGAATAGAGTTAGTATGCAAAAGTTCTTTAAATGGACAAGAAGAAGAATTTAATAAATATTTTCCTTCTTTCCACTATGATTTTTCTTAACAACATTATTAGTATTTACTTATAAAAGGACTCATTACACTGTATCTCAAAGAATAAAGCATAACTACAGCCAATCAGCATATGTAATATGTTTTAAAATTCATAAATAAAATCAAAGTACAATATTTATTTTAATACAATACTATTCCTACAATTTTGTACAATTAAAAATCTGTCCATCTGTCCATCCTCCTGGATTAGAGAGAAACTAGCATTGTTTTATCTGTGCAGATTAGACCATGCTAGTTTCTTCATGTTTAATTTCTGATTTAAATTCATGACTTTTTTATAACAGATTATAAAAATTGGAAATTCTGTTTATGCAATCTCTTGATAGAATTTGCACTTTTTTCGGTGATCAGTTGGTGAAATTTGTAATGTTTTTACTGAGCTTGTTCGATGAATTTTGATTTTATTCTGCAATATACAGATGAAATTTGAGATTAATTTCTGCATTTGTTTGACAAGATTCCTGCAATATTGTGAGGAAATATGTGATATTTTCCCATGATTGTGTAAAAAAATTCACTTTTTTTTTTCTCTTTAATGAAATTCATGATTTTTTTCCAAGTCTACTTACAAACTTCACGATTATTTCCATGACCGACCAATGAAATTCATAATTTTATTCTGTGATCATTTCATGAAATTCACTTTTTTATTCAATGTTCATTAGACAAAATTTGCAATTTTTTTATGGACCTCCTCAATCAACTAATAAAATTCACAATTTTATTCTGCAATCATTTGTTTAAAATTGTGAGTAATTTCTGCATTTGTTTAACAAATTTTGCTGTTTTTTTCCCACAACTTCTTGAAATTTGCAATATTTTCCTGCAATCGTTTGACAAAATTCTGGAATTTTCTGAGAGTGATTAAAAAACTTTGCAATATTTTCCATTTCCAATTAATAAAATTCAAAATTGATGAAATTCATGATTCTTTTCCCCAGGTTGATTAATGAGCTTCATGATTTTTTTCTGCATGACTGATTGATGAATTCAAGATTGATAATATTCAAACTACAATTGTTCAATGAAATTTGCTGTTTTATTCTATGATCAATCGCTGAAATTCAAGATTAATTTTGTACTTGTTTGGCGAAATTTGCTCTTTTTATTCTATCTTTTCTCTTGATAAAATTGCAATTTTATGCAGTATCGTTTGACAAAATTTGCAATTGATTTCTGAATTTTTTTTTTTAGCAAAATTTGCTTTTATACATGATTTTTTGAAGAAATTTGTGATTAATTTAATGTCTGAGTGTGTTCTCTGAAGAAATTCATGTTTTTTTTTTTTTCCTGCAATTCTTCAACCAAAGCAAACGATAGTTGTATGGGCCTGGTCCTATTTTCATGCTGTTTATTTCTAACCATGGTAAGTCATAGGATAGAGAAAGTCATGTGAGAAATAAACACAATTTGGTGCTGTTTATAATGATTTTTATTATATTTCGTCCACTACCACTACTCTGCTCTCTCCCCCCCCCCCCCCCCTTCATGAAAACGTAAAAATGTAAGCACATTTTGCAGATTTGCTTCGATCCCAAGGATGATAAAATTCAGTGCCAAAAGGACCAAATTCAGCGTTTTTGCAGAAAAGTAGAATATCAGTAAATACATTTGTTTAATCTTCCTTTTATATGCAAGAAATTACAGCACTTTAAAAAACATAAAAATTCATAAAAATGTTGAACACTCATTTGAAAGATCATTTTTTAGAACGGTTCATTACCATAAGCTCCACATGCTCAGCAAGGTCAGCATTATCCATGACAGAAAATAAAATCTTGATGAAAGACATTGCTGAAACAACAACTTCACGAGACTTAGATGTCAGGAGCAAGCATGTATATTCAACTATTTGCCTAATTGAGCCAGAATCAATTTTATCTAAAACGAAATAATAATAATAAAATTAACAGTAACATTTCAATATTCAGAATCAATTTTATCTTTAAAAAAATTATATTAAAAAAAATTAACAAGAACATTTCAATCAACTGCAACATAAAAAACTAAATACAGAACAATTATTCATATACATGCTTGTAATTTTTACCTTTAAATTCATATAATACTCTTCCAATAGCAAGAACTGATGCACTGATTAAATGAGGACTTCCAACAAGACCAGCAAAAAGAACTTCTAGATATTCACACATAGCTCCTTTAATGAAAGAAAAAAAAGGAAGTTAGATCTAACTGTAAATGACATTATCTATATTTATTTTAAATACCAACTCTCACTTTACAAATGAAAGGCAATATACAAAGTTGAAGAATACATAGTGTGGTATACAATAGATTCCTACAAATCAAAAACATAAATTCGCAAATGCCAAAAATTTGCACATAATTATGGATATAAACAGTGCAATTCTCAGTTAAAATATAGGGGTGGAGGGAGGCAAGATTTTTATTTATTTATTTATTTTATTATTATTATTATTATTATTATTATTATTTTTTTTTTTTTTTTTTTTTTTTGGTATACATTTTTAGATATAACTCTGATTATGTGAATTTTTTCACATGAAGAAAGCATAAATTTATTTCAGGAAGGATTCTTGATAGTGTTGATATCACTGATGATCCAGATATTTTTACTAAATACATTTATGTATTAATCAAGCTTTTTTGGTTATTAAATCTAACTAAATCTAAAAATAAACTTCATAATTTTTCAATTTTAATGTAAATAATTATTGTGCTTTTTCTTTAATTAGTGTACTTTTATAATGCAAGTTTCATTGAATAATTCAAGAAACATTTATCATATTATTGTATCTGAACGAGATATTTATAAACGATTCACATTTTGAAAATTCTAGTACACAAAACATTTTCTACTGTCCAGTCGCCATTTTGAATATGAGATTTGTGCAGCAAGCATAGCAACCACACGCGCATGACACATATGGAGTGCGAAACTATAGTTAACACTCTCTTGTTTGAGTTGTCATGGAAACATATACGTTTCCTAGTTTGTATGTAGTAACATATCAAAACCTGATGATTCATTTGTAATAACCCTGTATTATGAAGCAAAAGAATTGCAATACCTCCTAAATTTTCTAACATATACAGTAGGGTGGAGCGAAAATTTTTTTTTTTTTTGAAAATCAAAAATGGGTAGGTGCCAAAAGTTGCCTTTATACTAGTACATCAACTGTGTGAAATTTTACCGCTGAAAAAAAAAATGGCTTAAGTCTGCGCTTTTGCTCCAAAAATCGAAATTTTGGGTAAAATTTGTCATTTGTTGACATTTTTTCAAAAAAATTAAAAAATTCCTACAGAGCTGGTTAGTATTTAAATGTGTTGCTTAGACCTTTATATTTATCTGCTTAACATATTTAAACTATAAAACAATATGTTTATTCCCTATTGCTGGAGAAAAACAGACAACTTTTAGTAAGAAAACAGCATTACCACTCTATTGGGTCATACAACGAATTATTGTTTTTAATACAGCTCTTGTTTTCAAAACTACCTTGGACATGCGTCGTGGAGGTGGCTATATTTTCTATACCACTCGGCCCAACTATTTGATCATCTTAGTACAGTGTTTTATTTATACATTGATTTGTGATTTTCTTTATAAAAATTTGGCATGTTTTCAATGCTTCCACCTTGTTTATCTGTTCTTTGCATCCACATGCTGCTGTAACTATTTTCATGTATATTTTTACAGTTTATACAAAAAAAAATGACAAGCAGAGTAATGCACAGGAATATTATTAAAATGATCTATTTGGCCATTTATTAAATTTATCAAACTTACATTCAGTTGATGAATAGTGATTGGAAGTTCTGTTACCACAACAATTTTTCAGTCAGTTGTATTTTTTTACGTAATAATTTGCTTCAAAGATGATTTCAGATATTTCAACTACAAGTATGCCATCATTTATTCTACTTTTGCATTTTTTATATGTTGAGAAGCGAGCTGTTTAATGTGATGGTGATCGTCAGAGAGAATTGCAATGAAAATTTGTTCTTCATGTGTAAAGCAAACGCTGTTGTAAATAACTTTTTTTTGCATTAGTTTTATGCCGTTTTCTAAGTGTTTTCGTATCTAGGTAATTTCCTATTAACTTTTAGATCCCCTTTTTATGAGCGGAAAACATTTGATGGTGAATTGTCCTGGGCATAAACTTATAATGCATAATACTTTATGAGGGAATGTACAGATTTTTATCGACTATAAGTGCTCATTTAAAATTAGGAGAATTTTATTTGTCACTGTGAACCATTTTGCATGGGGTAGGCTTAGAATTGTGTATAATATTGAATCATTTGCTACTTCAACTCCAGTGAATTTCCTCTGCGTCAATTATTTGAGAAGTCGATATAAAACGTTCTAAGCTACATGGATTCACCGGATCAATAAGGAAAATCTTTGTCTGCGTACTATTCACTTCCTATTGCAATTTTTTTTTTTATAAAATAGAGAATAATTTTGAAAAATTATTTTCTCAAATTGAGAAAAAGATATGCAGAACAGAATAGAAATTTCTGCCGGAGATTGCAAAGCTATTTCTCAGAAAGAATTGGGAATAGGAATTTAGAAAACATCTTACACAAAAGACAGCTCATAAAGTTAATAAAATTTTCCGCTTTATATAAGCACAGATTGTCAATCAGCGTTTATATGTTCACTCACAAAATGTATAATCCAAGTTTATACCGCGGGATGTTTTATACCAAATGTACTACACACCTAAATAATAGATCTAAGATCTTATTAGAAATTACTAGACTACGGAACAACACAGGAAACGACATAAAGCATACTAAAACTTCTTTAGAAATATTGTTGTTTTACAACAAGTAGTTTTTGCAAATTTTGTTTGCAATCCTCTGTGACAATCGTTATAATATTAAACAGCTAGCTTCTCAGCATATATTCAATGTAATAGGTTCAATAAATGATGACATACTAGAAATTAAATTCATACAATCAATTTTTAGGCAAATCATTGCATATAAAATGTAATTGATTGAAAGAATGCTGTGATAACAAAACTTCCAATCATAATGTACTAATTGCATGAAATTTTAATGAAGGTAATAGACTGATGAATAGGTTCAATTAAGAACATACCCAATACATTGCTCAGCTTCTCTTCTGTTATACATGGTATAAAAATATACGTACAGCAGGTCACACCAGCATGATCCAAATCATCCAAAGTCAGTGAATATAAAGAAGAGATAAATTACTTTGATATATAGAAAACTTATACTCGTCTTCGGGAAAAAAATAACAATTCAATACATAAATAAAACACTGGGCCTAGATGATTGGATGGTTGAGACGGGTGGGATAATGCAACCACCTCTATGAGTTATATACACAGTAGTTTTGAAAGCAACTAGGTAAGAAATGAATTCAAAACAACATTTTGTTGTATGCTCCAATAGAGATGTTAACGCTGATTTTTCACAAAAAGTTGTTAGATTTGCTCCAATTATACAGACTACAGATATTGTTTTATAGTTTAAATATGTTAAGCAGATAAATATAAAGA
The DNA here is from genome assembly GCA_964019185.1 of Maratus speculifer. Taxonomy (NCBI): domain Eukaryota; kingdom Metazoa; phylum Arthropoda; class Arachnida; order Araneae; family Salticidae; genus Maratus; species Maratus speculifer. Next base: position 100,416,288 of record OZ025302.1, read on the forward strand.
TCTAAGCAACACTTTTAAATACTAACCAGCTCTGTAGGAATTTTTTAATTTTTTTGAAAAAATGTCAAAAAATGACAAATTTTACCACAAATTTCGATTTTTGGAGCAAAAGCGCAGACTCAAGCCATTTTTTTTCAGCGGTAAAATTTCACACAGTTGATGTACTAGTATAATAGCAACTTTTGGCACCTACCCGTTTTTGATTTTCAAAAAAAAATTTTTTTTCGCTCCACCCTAATATACAGTCGAACCTCGTTAACATGAAGCTCAAGGGGAATCAATATTTTGTTCATGTTACAGTATCAAATATTTGCATTCGTCTGGGGACTGTGAAAACAGTTCATGTTAAAAGTAATTCATGTTAAGCATGTTCATGTTAATGAGGTTTGACTGTACCAAATTTTATAAACAAAACATGATTTTTTTTTAAAAGTGGTATATTTTTCAATAAAAATAGCTCTTTAAATTAATATATGCAAACTTGCAAGCTATATTTTGTTTCGTAACATACCAATATATGAGCAGAACTTTGTTAAAAAATTTTATTTCAGTATCTTAAAATTTTTTTTAAGAAATGATGTTTCTCGTAAACGTGCACAATAATGCAGTTTTCCAAAAAATGAAAGATTTTGAATCACAGAGAATTATGTATGTAGTAAAATGTACAATAATTATAAGTGTTTATATATTTTTGTACATATATATATATATATATATATATATATATATATATATATATATATATATATATTTGTGCATTAAAATGCATTATTTACCCTTCTGTGGCTATTTAAATGGTCACTTCTGGTTTCACAAAGTTCATTTCAGGTTTATATTTTGGACTGTAACTTTGTATCTGATTATTATTATTGCTGAACAAAAAGTAAGACATTTCTGGAATCCTGAATGTTATAATCTTTAATTTTAAATAATAAAATAAAAATTGATTTTTTTTTTTTTTTTTTTGCAAAAAAAGTGATTTGAGGATAGGCACATACCTTAAGAGAATTTAGCTAAGATTATAGTAAGAGAAAGAAATTTTTAAAAGAAGAGTACATTTGAATTATGAATACATGTAACTCACGTCCTCATATATCTGTTTTTAATTATTAGCATTTTATTAAAATGATAGAATAAACAATTGTCAATGTAAATTTGGTTTCTCATTTTCAGAGATCATATATCTTTTTAGATATAATCTAGAAAAAATTCTAGAAGCACTATTATGAATTTTACCTCTATTTCATATCATAATAAATCACTATAAACATAAAATAAAACTGTTATATTCTAAATACTGTAGAGGTTTTACCTATTTTTAATCTTGATTTCAATGAAGTAATTTTTAGGTGATTAAAGACAGAAAGTCATAATTCAAATTTCGATGGTAAATAATTTTCAAATTTTAAATTTTCTTAAAAAGAGCTACATGGTGAAGCATACAGGAAGATTACAAGCACTTTTTAAAAAACAAAGTTTGCCAAAAAACTGATTTTCTTTAATTTAAATTTCAAATATTGAATGAAAGCTTGTTTAATTGTGAATATTTTGACACCGTATTTTTACTCATATGGGTACTATATTGTGAGATATTGTAAATTTTGTTAATACATTCAACACCATTCTCATTACAAACTAAAACTTTCAGTTGCTTTTTCTCCATGTTCATATTTTCTTCCCTTTCATATTTAAAAAATGCTAAAACTGTTTTAGTATTTAAGCTAGAGATTTAAACTTTTTTTGTGCATGTTCTTTATTATATATCTGATAAATCTACATATCAAATTAGCTTTCAGATTTTTTGTTATTAAAAAGAAACAAAAATGTATGATAATATGTTGATTTTCATCGTTTTACACCAGATATATCAGTAAAAAAATTATATTAAACATAATGTTGTATCTAAAAATCCATGTGCAGCCTTGTGTAACATATAGTTAAACATCTTTAATGTATATATACATATATTGGGCCAAAATATAATTTTTCTTAAAAATAATAGGGATTTTAAAAAACTCAAATTTTTATGATCTTTAAAAAAAAATTAATTTAATGTGCAGTAAATATTATTATTATTACTATTTTTAAATATATTTTGATTTGAACATTGAAATACAATGAGTCTGTCATTTGAATAATATTTTTTTCATTGAATATATTTTTTTAAATAATAACAGAATAGTTGAAAAGGTAACAGTCCCTTAAGAGTATTTATTGAGCAATGCTTAGACAGATTTTTTTTTTTGTATTAGTTGATTCATTTGCCCACAAAAATTCCACTTTTTCACTATTCATAAAAAAAAGTATAAAAAAAATCTTTATTTGTAACAGTTTGATTTGCAATTTAGAATTTCTATAATAGATTTAATATAAAATTAAGAAAAAAAAAGATGAATTTTGCCAACATGGCAGGAAAAGAAAAGGTTTGATGAAAACACACAAAAAACACCAGCGATAATTAATATTTAAAATAATATACTTTGTAAAAATCACCATAAAATGAAAAACAAAGCAGGACGTGTTTGAGCTAAAACAATAGCAGCTCATCATCAGTTGAAGCTTACACATGTTTGTCAGATGGCAATGTCAGAGATAAACCAGTTTATTTCTGTCATTGTCTCCTGATGGACATGTGTAAGTTTCAACTGATGATAAGATGTTATTGTTTTAGCTCAAAATACACCCTGCTTTGTTTTTCATTTTATGGTGATTTTTACAAAGTATATTATTTTAATTAAGAAAAAAAAAAAAGGTTTATTGTTTAATGCTAAAAGTCTTCTAACAAAATTTGTTAAAACTGACGGAAAAATTCCACAAGAAAAGGGAGGAAAAGGGGGGGAGGGTGATAAACAGAAAACAGGAGAGGATTTAAATAATAAAAAATACTAAATATTGGAAAGATACCCGAAAATGATTTTCTAATCTTTATGTATCTTAGTTACTTGACAAGCACATGCAGAAAAAATGCACTATTTCTAAATATCAATTAAATTTTAATAGAAATTCAATGTCAAATCATCATGGTGTTTTATTTATAAATATTGAAGACTTAATAAAACACTGTAATTTATTTTGAATTAAGATATATAAGAACCTTTTGGATCATCAGGTCTCCATTCTAACAGAGTGTTGCCAATAATAATGAGTAAATTAAATGCAGCTGCTCTAGCCTTTACTGAATTTTCTTTGGTACATAAAACAGCCTATAATATAAAAAGAAATAAATTAACATCTAAAAACATTTTGTAATTATGTATAACAATGTTTCAAACACATTTATTAATTTACACTTCTAGTTTTTTTTCACTGCTTCACTGCTAAAGATTCATTATAATATGAAATTATTTTTATGCAAATATGAACATACATGAATTAATTGTTAAAGATTTTTATAATATAAATGTGAAAGTGTGTCAGATATTTGACTGGAATTTAAATCAAAATGAATGAATTATTGCCTTTGTATATAGATAGATTATAATTCAGAAAGAATATAGACTATGATTTATTTATAATACTTTATTAAAATATACTCCTAACCAGCAACCCCTCCCCATCGTGTTTTTCAGTCACAATTCTATGTTATTGTAATTCAAATTTTTACATTTTTTGGAGAATTTTTAAGAACTTTATATTAACAAAGTAAAAGTATTCTTTAAATATATATATATACATATATATATTGTGCTATATTTTAATGATTGAAAGTATCCTTCAAAAAAAAAAAAAACGTATAAATTAAATTTAGAAATTATTTGTATCATATAAGCAAATATTTTAACATTGGAATATAATTGAATAAACTGTGACTTAAGATTCAAAACATTTAAATAAAATAAAGAAGTCTGATGTGTCAATCCCAAAAGTTTCTTCTATCTCATATATGTTAATACTTCAAAGTTTGCTTAACAGAGCCAAAATTAAATGACATTCTACGCCCAGAAAGAGCATTCTAAAGGTTTAGGTTTGTTGAAGGTTTAAGTTCCATGTTAGATTTATTGCATTTTTCAAACAAATCATTGAATTTTCAGAACCCAACCTATTATATGTCTGCAACCAAAATGCACAGGCCAAGACAGTAGAAAAGCAGCACCTGTTGGACAATATACATCCCAGACTGGTAAGGATCTTTTTAAATGGAAGTGTAACAGAATATGATATTTTATTAAATTCTGTAAATTTGCATTTGAGATCCAGCTATTGTGAAATATAAGTTTATTGCAGAAATCATGAAAAATGCAACATAGCAGCACCACCTGTTGGGCTATTTAACCCCAAAACTAATCATCACCAATTTATAGTGATATACAAGTTTTATTAAATATCGTGCCTCAGTTCTTGAGATAGAATGATTAAGCAACTTAGATCCCTTTCTTTGGAAAGCAGTTAAAGCTATTGTGTACACAACACCTGTCAAGTCAGAAATGGAACTTGTTGTAAGAGTCATCTGTGCAGCTGCAACTATTCAAGAAAATCTAGGTGCATAAGACTATGGCAACTGATCCATGGCTCATCAGTGTAACATATTCATCATTTGCAATTGTGGAAGTCTTGAACATATTTTGTAATGTTTTCATGTCTCATCTACTACGTCACATGTAATATTTATAAGCAGTAAATATTTCAAGCAATCTCTTTTTATGTTTTATTTTATTTTTCACCTCTGATATCATCTTGAAATCATGTTTCCAGCCATGGAATGTTACAATTGCACAGTATGTTGCTGTGCAATTCTCAATGCTTTTGATGTACAGTAAACTCTCGCTACAAAGATATCCGATACAACAATAACTCTCTCTACTATAATAATACTTCGTGGTCCCAATGAATTTGCATATAAATTAATGCTAACCGCCCCTCAATATTGCGATATTCTCTAGAACAATATATCCCTGTACAACGATACATAAAAAAAAAAAAAATTCAACGTTATTTTCTTCTTTTAGAACGATATTTTGGTTTTTAAATACTGTAGCAAGTGATTCAAGAGTTAGGAGATAAGGAACTCAACCCTTCTTGATGGAAATATGTGTTTTATCGGTGATGAGTCCCCTTCCTGCAATAGCCATTAGGGATCAAAAACAGTCGCCACAATAAAAAAGCCCATTCGTGTGATTGCACTTTTAGAGTGCATGAAGTTGCACAATTTTAGAGTCTATAGCGAAACATTTTTGATTTTCTTTCTTTCCTGAGTGTATTTTTCTCTAAGATGACAAAATAAACGCAATTATCATTTTGAGATAAACTGAACGTTATCAACAATATTGATGAGGGAATTAAGTAAATTGATGCAACTTAGAAATAAGAATTGACGCAATATACAACTGCAACATTCCTAAAAAAAAAAGATAAAGCAAATTGAACAGGCTATAAGTGCAAATGCAATTAACCCACAGCTAAAACAACTGAAAGTTGCAACGAATGTGCTTACTAAATGTCCAAAATACGTAGGCTTCGATATAACAATACAACTCTCTACAACAATATATTTATTTGGTCCCTACAATATTGTTGTATCAAGGTTTTACTGTATACTATTTCAACTCAAAGTTTTTCCCAATTTTATAGGACATCCTGCATGTTCCCCCCCCCCCCCCCCTGAACAGCAAATTTTAAATGTAGCATTACTTCAGAAACAGAAAGTATACAAAGCTTTGTTAAAAATTCCAGAGGATATATGCACATTTTCACATGTCTGTCTTTCATTACATTAATATACTTTATCAGAATTCAGAAAAATAATAAATAAACAAATAAAATTATTTCAAAATTAATTCCATTAAAATTGAATAATGATAATGTAACAATTTATAAAATGACATAGACAGAACATACAAAATAAAAGCTAAGCAAGTAGGAATAAAATTAAAATAATGTAATAAAAAGAAAACAAAATATTTTACCTCAGGGACAAAATTTTGCTTTACAAACTCTTTTGAACTACTGGGCAACTGTTTAATAATATGACCAAGTATGTTCAGTCTCAACTAGAAAGAAAAATAAATAAAATGCTATTTAAAGACCAAAATAATGCAAGAAATATGTTAAAAGTTTTTAATTAACCTATGCATTTAAAATTAGATATATTTTTGACACATACATATCTTTTGACAAAGAACTAACAAAAGTCTAATTTTAAGCATCAGTTTTCATATAGTGTCAAGAAGTTTATTTTAGTGATAATTAATAAAATTCCCAACTTTTGTGAAAAGCTAAGGATATAAATATTTCTGGTGTTTGATGTTTTTCTCGGCATCTTCACAATTTTCAACCCTTCATTTTTGCTCCCCTTCTATCAGTTATTTAATTTATTTTTTTAATACTTTTGAGCAGTGCTTTTTAATTTACATGTTCCATTAGACAAGTCAGGATTACCAACAAAGCATGTTTGACGATTTGCTTGACCAAATCTAAAAGAGGACTAAATATGACACTATTAGATTTTCTGTACATGTGTACACAAAATCTACTTTGATACAGTAATTATTATTATTATTTTAAACATAATAATTAGTAGAATTAATTTTAAAATATAATTCAAATACTTTAGATACATTTTTTATAAAATTAACTGTTACAAGTAGAAAAAATATTATTACATTAAACAACTTTCAAAATTTTTTTTCAATGGGACATAAAAATAAAAACAAATGCATCATAATCACAAAGTGAAAAAGGGAAAGGGACAGTGATTTAATAGTTTAGAATTTTATATAAAATAATTTTTATTCTTACAAAAATCTTTTACACATCTAAATATTAATATTTTTTTCAATGCTGTTTTTTTTCTGTGGATTTAGTTCATTTTTAATTGTTTCTTCTTCTAATCCAACATCTTTTCTATTTTTTCCTCTTTCTTATAATTTTTATTTATTTATCTTCTTACTCTCTTGCCAACCATTTTCATTTACTACCTTTTCTATGATTTTGCATTTATTTTTCAAATCTAATTTGTATCATTTATGGCTACTTCACACATAAGAATTTTTTTGTTAATATGGATTGAATCAAAAATTCCTGATTCTATGACAGCATCATATACACGTGTCTGATTAACTACAAGATTCTCGGCAAAACATGTCTTGTCTAGGAATTTCCCTGGCCTAATCTAAAAAAATTCCATGATCAAACAAGCATACGATAAAATTTACTATTTATTTTCACAACACTTTGACAAAATTAAACATTTTTTATTTTATTTTATTTATTTATTTTGCAATTGTTTTATGAATTTTTCCCAATAATATTTGATAAATTTCACATCACTTTTCATTTTTTTGGTCAGACATTTGAGAAAATATTTGTAAATTCCCCGACTTTTACTACATATTTTAAAACTTCCCTAATTACTTTGAAATTCCTTGATCCTCCTTTAAAAAGAATATTTTACAAATATCTTTTTAGAATTTAATTTCCCCTTAATATTTTAATCTTTAAATATTACAGTTGACTAATCCAAAGTTGGATAATAGTTATTTACATATTTCAGACTTAGAAGTGACTTTCTTCAAAAATATTATAGGAAATATAGGAATGATTTTGAATAAAATATAGGAATTTTATAGGAAATTTTATTTATTCGTAAATACACCAACATATGTTTTAATACATTAACGCATGTATCATCACAGACATCAACATTGCAAAAACATAAGTATATTTGAAGTTCATTCCTGACTATTTCCGAAATTTTTAACACACTTCAGTATTAAAATACTGGTTTCAGGTGTTGTACCCCCCCCCCCTTTTTTTATACAGCAATATTTAACATTTTTTACAATTATTTTCTGAATCATCACTACTTATAGAATTTGCATTTATCAAAACAAACGTAATTGAAATAAAGGTTATAAATAATTTTTTTGAAATAAATTTTATATGAAATGAGTTCTTACAGTCACAGCAATTCAAAGTTCTAAAAAAAAAAAAGAAAAAAAAAAAAAAAAAAAAACCTGAAATTTACAACAAATTTTATGAAAAGTTAAAGCAGAGAAGAGGGAATGGAGAAACCCTTTCAGGGTTGCCACTCTAATCTTGAAAAAAAATTCCCTGTATTTTCCCTGTACTGCAACGCGTTTATTCTATATTGAGTGTGCAAAAATATATGCGTGTATATATGTCAGTTAACTACCTTGTAATTTACCATCACCCAACTAATTGAGAAAATATAATACATTATATAATATGAGCAAATAAAAAAACTCTTTAAAGTTATTACACTTATTATTAAATCCCACATTTTACATTAATAATAATAAAAACAGTACAGTAATACTCAAGCATTCAGCTAAAAAATACTTTGAAATATTTACCACTCAACTACCGCCCCCCCCCCCCAAAAAAAAAAAAAAAAAGTTGTTGCAGACAATATTGCAACAAATTTTCTGCAACCCTTTTTTTTTTTTAATTTTATCTTTTGCAATTTATAACAAAAATCGCCGTTAAAAAAAAAAAAAAAAAGAGCAATTTTTGACATAATTCTTTTATCACGGCAATTTTTGACAAAAATCGGCGTTTTTTCATGCTTTTATTAACAAAAATCGCCGGATTTTTTGACGAAAATTGCCGGTTTTTTCGACGAAAATCACTGTTTTCTTTATGAAAACCATGTTTTTTTTTTTTTTTTTTTTCGCGATTCAATGAAGAAAATTGCCGATTTCTCTCGACTTTATGACGAAAATTGTCATTTTTTCTCGACTTTATGACGAAAATTGCCGGTTTTTTTCACGGCTTTTCGTTAAAAATCACCGTTTTTTAACAATCTTTTGACAAAAACAGTTTTGTGTTTTTTTTTTTTTTTTTTTTTTTTTTTTTTGTTTTTTTATATTTTGACGAAAACAGCATTTTTTTGTATTATTTAGTCGATAATCGCGGTTTTTTTTTTTTTTCGCAATTTTGGGATCTTTTCACGAAAATTACTTTTATCGCAATTTTTGAGAAATATCGGCTTTTTTTCATGCTTTTTTTTTAAAAAAAAAATCGCCGGATTTTGTCGAAAATTGCCGGTTTTTTCGACGAAAATCGCTGTTTTCTTTATGAAAACCATGTTTTTTTTCGCGATTCGATGAAGAAAATTGCCGATTTCTCTCGACTTTATGACGAAAATTGTCATTTTTCTCGACTTTATGACGAAAACTGGCCGTTTTTTTTCGCGGTCTTTTGATAAAAATCGCCGTTTTTTAACATTCTTTTGACAAGAACAGTATTTTTTTTTAAATAAATATATATATTTTGACGAAAACAGCATGTTTTTGCATTATTTTGTCAATAATCGCGTTTTTTTTTTTAGCGATTTTGGAATCTTTTGACGAAAATTACATTTTTCTAGCGATCTTTTCGGGAAAATCGCGTTTTTCACTTGATCTTTTGACAAAATCGCATTTTTTTTCACGCGATCTTTTTATGATATAAAAAATCGAAAAAGCGAAAAATGAAAAGAAAAAGCGGAAAATCACGGATCCGCGGTAGAATCTCATGCCTGTTTTGAATTAATGCGACGGGAGAAACGGAAGAGAAAGAACATTACGCGCAGTCGCAGATGGATGACATGAGAGAGAGGTGCTGTGTGGATTCAACTATTCGCATGGCAAAAAAGGGGTGTAGGCAGAAACATGAAAGAGCCGCTTTAAGTGAATTTTCGTGCCGCTTTTCAAGGGGTTTTCTTTCTTCCGCGAAGAGGATTTTATTTTGAAAGCAGAAAAAAAATATGATTGGATATAACAGGACAAAAAAAATTCCCTGTGTTTTCCAGGTTTTTTAGGATTTTTTCAAAATTCCCTGGATTTTCCCGGTTTTGAGAGGGGATTTTGAAATTCCCTGTGTTTTCCCGGTTTTCCAGGTGGCGTGGCAACCCTGCCTTTCCTTACCTACATTGATTACACCTTTTTAAATGGCATTCCCAGGTTTTTTTTTTTTTTTTTTCTCTCTGTAATGCTTTGATGGAACTTGAATTTTTCCTTCAATACTGAGGAGGCAATCCCACTTTTCTACTGATCTTTTAACGTAAAAGATTTTAATTCTTGATGACATTTGAATTTTTTTCCCGTTCTTTCGACGAAATCCCCCCCCCCACGATCTGCAGATGAAAATTGTGTTTCTTTCGCGATCTTTTGACGGAAATCACGTTTTTCTCATGATCTTTTGACGATAAACGCATTTTCTTGCGATCAATTGATGATAAACAAGCTTTCTTGAGATTTTTTTGAACAAAATTGCAGTTTTTTTTTTTTTTTTTTTCCACGACTTTTTGATGAAAATTGCATTTTTCTCGTGATCTTTTGACGAAAATAGTATTTGCGATCTTTAGATGAAAATCATTCTTTTTTTCTCGTGATCTTTGGATGAAAACAGCATTTTTCTCGCTTTTTTTTTTTTTTTTTTTTTTTTCATATGAAAAATGTGTTTCTTTGTGATCTTCATAAGAAAAACATGTTTTTTCGTGATCTTTATGTGAAAAACTGGTTTTTTCATGATCTTTTGATGAAAATAGCTTTTTTTGTGACTTTTTGACGAAAGTCTTATTTTTTCACGCGAACTTTTGACCAAATTTTCGTTTTTTCGCAATCTTATGACAGAGGGGGAAAAAAAATCTGAAAATGATAAAAAAGCAGAAAATCACAGAAGAATCTGATGCCTGAATGGAAAACTGAAAAATATAGGAAAAAAATAGGAATTTTTTCAAATTTACAGGAATTATAGAAGCTTTGCGAGGCCTGATATTTATTCAAATGTGCTTTTAATAATTGTGCTCGCACATAGGTTTGAAAAGTTGTGAATTTTTGATTTTTTATAAATTTAAATTGCCCATCAATAATATTTTTTATCAATCATAATTTATTTTGAAAATTAACTTACTTTCTTTACACACCACTTATGAGAATTGGATATTTAAGAAAGAATGCAATTAAAAGCAAAAAGAAACTGGGAAATAAGAGAACAGGCAGTGTGTTTTTTTATTATTCACACCATATCTTATAATATGTAAAAAATGCCAATAGGTTCAAAACATTAGCTTAGCAAATAGCAATTATTGCTTAATGAAAAATCAATTCAATCAAGTGTATCATTATTATATAGTAAATAAACACTAGTAAATCTGCAGATCAAGAGCCTCAACGTCAGCTTTGCACATCATTTTTTTTTAAAAACACACTTTGGGTAATATTCAACTTCCTGGAAACTGTAATTTAGTTTTTTTATTATAACATAGTAGATTTCTTCAGGGGAGCAGAGCCCCCTGAATCCCCCATAGTGTCATTAAACTTAAATTTGTAACTTTCTATCAATTTGCTAATGGTTATCGTATATCTTGTATTTCTTTATACATTTTGATTTATAAGGATAAGTAACAGTTTTAATAAGCCTTTTTCATTATCCTCATACTTCTACATACCTGTCCACCACAAACACCTAAATCTGATGTATCAGGAACTTTTGAAAGTGTAAACTCAGTAATCTGGGGTTTTACAATTTTGTTTCCGAAAAAAAGAAGTTTTGATTGCATTTTGTGGCAGATATCGCGACCAGACAGACAGACAGAGAGACAGAACAGACTGACAGGCGGAGAACAATAAATTTTGTGTCGCCAAAATCAGCCTTCACTGAAGTTTCGGCAATGACGTCATTATTCATGAGTTATTTCTATCCATGTTTCTTATATTTTTAACGACTACTATAAAATACCTGTTTTATTTCAATTATGACATCAAATTTTATCAGGTGAAATATTTGTTAAAAATATAATTATTTTTTATTTCTTTTATTTCTAATTATGCCCCCATTTATATAGGAAAAATTCTTATTAACGAAACAAATTTCCGTGTTTAATATTTAACAAAATACTACATTTATTTTTATTTTAATTCTGACGTCATATTTATTTTTTCTTAGTTTAATTTTTCGAATGGAAATTGCTCAATTGAAACTTATTGCCGTTGAAAAATTATTCCAGATTTTGATTTTTTTTTTTTGGCAACAATAAAGGAAATTGGTTAAATTTCATCTAAAAAATCGCTATTGATTCTGCATGAAAAAGAAGGAAATTTTGAATTATTAAGGAAAATATGTGAATAAAATTAATAAAACATAGCCTATGTTCTTTTCTGCACTATTTTATAGTTATACACAAAGATACAAAGACATTAATTCATCAGTTTTGACGTTGACTTCATTTAAATTTTTGTACATGCATTCAAATTTATAACAATATAAAAATAAGGATTAGGATGAATGGCTGCTTAGCAACCATTAAGAGAAAATAAAGAAAATGAAATAAATACATTTGAAATAAGTAAATCTCTAAAACAAATTAGTTTATATTATTGGAACACATTTATAAAAAATCTCAAAAATTTACAGTAATAATTTTAAAAATCTGACAAATGAGTAGACAAAATTTCAAAGCAATATGAATAATTTCACTGGTAAATTTCAGCATCCATTTATCATAATGTGACATTTTCTCTTAAGAAAAAAAAAATGGAAATCATTGGATTTGCCACAGAAAAGCATTATTGCGCAAAATAAAATATTCTATATTTTGCGAACGAATGAACCAAATCTTACAAAAAACCATACAGCTTAATCCCAGTGCCTCACTAACATACCCACTAAATTTCAAGCCAATCGGATGCTTTTTATGGAAGTTATCGCGGAACAGACAGACTGACAGACACAAAAAAATTTCGTGTCTCCAAAGTAAGCCTTCACTGACGTTTCGGCAATGAACAGTGATGGTCATACAATATGATAAATCTAAATAAAAAAATTGTGGATTGGGCAATTCTTACTGAAATTAAAGTGTGTTGTTTGTCCGAAATGGTAAAAAAAGAACACTGCTTTTACATTTATGAAAGCGGAAAATAGAATTTCAACAACTCCCAGTCTATCCTTTTCAGCTTTATTTATTTATTTTTTGTAAAATAAATTTCTGGAACAAATAGGTTAAATTTTAATAGAACCAGTATTCGGTCAGCTAATAATGATTTTATATTAAAAATCATTTTCAAACAAAATACCTTGTTTACTTAAAAAAAAAAGTTTCTACTTTTAATTTGAATGAAATTCAATACAATTTTAATAATTTATCTATTCATATAATAATTAACTTAAAAAAAAAAAAAAAAAAAAAAAAAAAAAAAAAAAACTAAACTCTGTGACATTACAATCCATGGAAGATCATCGCCAACAGTGCGCATCCCTGTTTACTAGACTCCAAGCCCCGAAATGCTATGCAGCATATGTCCTGGTCAGGTGGTCAGCCTAACACGAGACCCATGGTGTTTAGTTCCCAAGCAAGTTTGGTACTAATTTTATAGACCTTGAAGGTATAAACAGCTAAGTGCACTGTGCTGTGTGCTCAGTCAGGAGTCAAACTCATGATTTGCAGCAGCGCAATCAGATGATCTGACCACTAAGCCACTGGGCTTAATTTACTTTTTAATGTTCATTTAATTAAATTAGAACATATATAAAGAGCATTGAACCTGTTACTTTATTATTATTATTATTATTTTAATTTTGATAGAAAACAAATATACTTACAGCTTTTGTGGCTGGAGTTAAACCTGAAACACTGCCACAAAGGAGAGGACTTATGTCTCCTAAATTCTTCTCGACAAATGATTTACAAGACTTCGACTCAGAACTGCAGATTTCATTTAACACACTGTATGACTTCTTTTGAGTAGTATGGTTAGAGTCCTGCATAAAGGAAAGAAAATATACCAATTTAGCTCAAATTAATATTTTCAAAGACATTGTTTTGATAATTTTTTTTTCTTTTGAGGGGGTAGGAAGTAGTTAAGTATGATGAACTTGATTTTTTTAAAAAGGTAAAAATAAGAAAGTTGAAGAATCTATTATGCAACATTAAAATTTCAGTGAGCATGAAAGAGGAAAAGTTATATTTAAATAAAGTTTAACCCCTTGGGGACAAGTGACCGACAAACATCATCTATAAGGTGCTCAGAATCCCTGATTTTTCTCACAAGTAAATTTTTGTTGTAAATTTTGCCTTATTTAATTCAATCATTTTCTTTATTTAATTACACAAAAATCTCTGCTTTAAAATACATGCAAAAAAAAAAAAATTAAAAATTCTGTAAAAGATGTTGTCATGATGGGATTAAATAAATATAATCCACTCATAATTACACATTAAATCACCCTATACCACCTAACTGAATTACAATGAAAATAAAAAGATCTTAGATAAGCAAATCAGAAAACTTTAGACGAAAAAAAAAAAGTAAAAATTTTACAAAATTTTTCAATAGAAATTAAAAACTATCTGAAGCATAAAATTAAATAAATAAAATAAAATAAATGAACAAATTTAAAAGACCACACTAGAGTAAAATGAAATATTCATCAATTTGCAATCAGGGAATATATTTTATGAATGAAACACTCCCTTATTTACAATAAAAAAATGCATAATTGACAGAAAAAGAGTAACACACAGGGCTGCAGATGAGGGCTGCAAAAAAAAAAAAAAAAAAAAAGGCCAACTGTGACTCCATCAATTTTAACGACTTTGACTTCGGTCTGGCTAATATACTAGTGTTGCTGTTGGTTAAAATTATGAGGAAACAAAAGAAAAATAAGGTAAAAGTTTCACTATTTCGGTATTAATTCAATTTTTAGAGCTCTGAAAGAAAAAAGGGAAAAAATATGTATATATATTTTCCCTTTTACTAATTTTTCAATTTCACATCCCAAAAACTTGAAGAATCCAATTATCAAAATCTAAAAGAGAAAGCAAAATAGAAATTTTACTACTTCGGATCTGTGGACTTGAAAAGGGAAAATATTTAAAATTTTGATGTTAATTCGTCTCCTTCAGAGCAGAAAAATTTCGATAGAAAGGAAAAAAAAAAAAAATAATAATAATAATAAAAATGAAAATTATACTAATTCAGGATCTATAGAGTTTTTAATTAAAAACGATTTTCATCTATTGTGTACGCTGGATAAATTGGAAATCTTTAACTTGGGTAGTTCGATATAATCCAAAAATAACAATAATAATTCTTTGTGTGGATTTAAAATTTCATATCATTGGTTTAATCTCCTTCCAAACTGGCTAACCAAAAGTCTGAGTTTGCTTGTTTTTTAGCGACTTTGACTCTTTAGCTCAAAAACAAACTTGACTCAAACTCCAACTTTACAGCCCTGCATATTAGGTCATTAAGTATGAAATATCCAGTTTCAGAATGAACCAAGTTTGATTCCCGATATTTTTTTACATTTCACTTCACGAGTTTATTTCTATTTATTGTGGAGATACACAATCTACTTGACAGATGCATGCTTTTGTTTCTGTTAATCTGTTAAATTGTCTTTTGGAGGTTACAGGATGATATATAGAAGGTTAGGTGTCTAAGGGAGCTATGGCCCTTAACTACGCTATCAATGAAATTGACTTTTGTTTCAATGGTTTCTATCATTTTGTATTTAAGTGGAACGTGGACGTAGTCAAGGGGTTAAATTTTATAAACCATGGATAAATCCCAAGATTTCCATATTTTCAAATACAAGTTTCATTGAGGAACTAATGCAGTACAGACAACTCAAAATGTCAATGAAGATGCGAGAAACATATGGCTAATGAACATACAGTATTTTGATGGTTTGAGAAGTTCTGATCTGATAATTTTGATCATCAAAATGAACCACGTGAGTGAACTGAGACCAAGGTAAATGATGTATGAATTAGCAGTCCAATCATATTAAATAATTTGAAACAAACTGAAGATGTCAAGAAGTGAACAGACAGGTTTCACAAGAATTAAACGAGCATCAGAAGAGGAATTGTTTAGAAGCTTGTCACTTTATGCTATCATGACAAAAAGGTGAATCAATTTTACACCATATTCTTATATGTGATGAAAAAGGGAATACTTGACAATTAAAATAGTTTGTCACAGTGGTTAGATAAAGATGAAGTGCCAAAACACATTCTGAAATTGAGTATTCACCAAAAAAAAAAAAGCTAAAGCAGTGATCACACTCACTCTAAGTAATTTGTAGCAGCTTTTGGAGTAGCAAAAATTAAATTTTGTAGTTGGTAAAAAAAGTTTTTGTTCAGACTCAATTTACTCAGACTAAAGTTGTTTTTGCAAGCAGAAAAAAACATTTTATAGCAAGCTCAAAAACAGACACACAAAGAAAATACTTACTTTTGTAGCATAAAACAAATTTGCCATAGTTTAAATTAAAAACTGCAGAAAAAGTATGAAGGGTTAAAATATAAAAGCAGATTAAATGGGGAAAAAAAAAAAAAATCATCATCATCATTTTATTCAATGCTTTTTAATTCTGTTGAAATTTACACATTCCATCAGTAAAACTTACCACTCACAAGTCTGTATTCACATTTATACATCAGTTTTATTTAATGCTCTCCTCCGAACAATGTTTGACCATTTTTTTCAACACACACACATATATTTCCATGATTTTTTTTTCCATTTAAAAATAAAAAGGCTGTCAAAATAGAGTTAGATATAAAATCATACAATTTTGAGGTTCATGTAAGGGTAATTTATCATGGGCCTGAATAATGCTGGGCAGGTTAACTAGTATTAAATACAATCTTTAATTATACCTATTAAATTTATATTGATTTATTTTTTCTGCTTTCTACAAAGTTTAGTAATATTAAACATTTATACAAAAAAAAAAAAAAAAAATAGTATTAAGAAAATTGCAAAAAAAGTATACTTACTTTAAGTAAAGGTTTGCAGTATTCATATATTTTGCTTATGCCATCTTCATCACCATAAGGAAGAATTGCACGGCAAATATCAATCATACATTGCCTAGAACAAGGTTAATTATACAATAAATGTATCTACAAATATTTAAATCTAATTATTGTTATAAATTATGCAACAAAAATACATAACAGCTACCACTTTTTATTAATGTATATGACTAAATAGACTAGTTCAATATATATTCATACATACATATACATGAGGACGTAAGCAAAATTTTGGGAAATCATGACCATAGGCTTTCATTGTAAACCAAGATTTTACAATGCCTAAAATACACAATAAAACTCTTTTTTTTCTTTTGATAGATTGCAGTGTTTTTTGGATACAGGCTCATCAATAGAATAGATTGACAGTAAAAACTAAATTTTTAAAATTTTGGATAAAATGAGTGTTGAAACTCATGTTCTCATACATATTCAATTCTCCCAATATATATACAATACACACTATATATTCAACGATGAACAGTTATGTGCAATTTTAGATGTTTTGTGAAATATTTATAAAAATACATGAGGAATTATTCTGAAACTCCAAGTGTGTAAACAGAATAGTGGGTCATTCCACGTGAAATCAACCAATTTAAAGAAAACTTGTTGCATCATAGTCACAGATTTTTTTTTTTTTTTTTATCATAGACAGATATAGTAGTGAAACCCTCAAATCTGAAATTTAAAAGTAATTTTCACAATATTGGCTGAGATATAGTCATTTGAAAACTGATCATTTTTACGAAATGGCGGCCATCTTGGAATTGTATCAGTGTCTAAATATAGCCATAACTTGACAACTAATGGCTCAAATTTTATATATCTGGTACCAATTTGAAGCTATTTATACAAAGAATGCATATTTTACATCAAAACAATAATAAATTTTTGTTTCTTTACATTTTATTATGTGCAAAGTGAAAATTTCACCCCAAAAAAAGGCAGATTGTAATGGCTTATAAAAAAAATGAATCATCATAAATTTTTCCGAAACTTGGTAAAAACATTGCTCCATCTGAGTGCTTTAAATTAAAAAAAAATTGGAAAGGTAAAATTTGTTGTTTTAAAATAAATGTTTTTTTACACATAAGGTGTCATTAACCAAATAATTACACTGATAAAGAAATTTTAATGAATTTTCGATTTCTCTATATATGTTGGGTGTTTCTTATATATTTCAATCTGCTGAAAAAGAATATGTTTGTGAAAATTTTCTATCACCCTCCAATTTTGAGAAATTTCATTAATACGTTTTGGAGTGTGTAGGCATCGTATAGGCATTATAATTATATTATATTATTCTCTTTCATGTATTTGATTCACACAAACATTCCTTTTTCTTATTACAACGATAGAAGATACAGCAAGAGAGTAGAAACAGATGTCTCCCTAATAAATTTTATGTTAGCGACCTTGACAGACAGCTCTAGCCACCCCCACAGTATTTGACTTTAACGCAAATCTCTTACAGTGGAAGCTTATCTTTCGGGCAAATACACTTCTATTTCTTTGTTCTGTAAGACTTTTTAATTAATTTTTGATTATAATTATCATATTTTCCTCTACAATATGTAAAACATGTCTAGAGAATGCGTTAATGAACCCGATTCTTTTTGCTGTGTGTGTGGGGAGCTAACTTTGAAAAAGCATCGAAGCGCCTGTCATATGTACTTTGGATATAAAGTAGGTAAACGAGATAAGAAATGGGCACCTCGTTCTTGTTAAACACAATGTGTTACAAACCTCTGGACGTGGATGAAAGGTACAAAAAAGTGTATGTCCTTTGCTATACCCATGATATGGCACATGCCAAAGGATCAAATAACCGACTGCTACTAATGTATTGCAAAAATTAAAGGATTCTTTGCAAGAAGTAAACATAAAATTAAGTACACGAACTTAGATTCAGCAATGTGACCAGCATTACATAATGATGATTTACAAATACCGAAACCTCCAGAGAATTTTACATATGATGATGCAGCAGTAGAAATGGAAATCGATGAAACTGAAACTTCCTCTACATCTGATATGAACTATTCTCGTGGCATAAATGAAGAACCACACCAAATTACTCAAAAAGAATTAAATGATTTTGTGAGAGACTTAAATTTATCAAAGAAAAACTCAGAATTACTTGATCAAGATTGCAAGGTTGGAATCTCCTGAAAAACAATACAAAGATATCTAATTATCGAGATTGATATAAGAAATATACAACATTTTTTTTAAAGAAAAGATGATTTATGCTATTGTAATGATATAAGGATTAATGGCTGCTTTAAATGTTAATATAGCTCGGAACAATGACCTGCAAGAGAGCATCCACAGATAAGACATTTACTGCTACACAAAGTATGAAATTTCTTATTAATATCATTTCTTTTTACAAAAAATCTATATTTTTCTGAAACTTTATAAACAATGCATACGTTCTGTGTTTTAAATATTAATTTTAAGCTTTATAAATGTTTATTTAAAAGTTTGTCATTACTAAAATACCAAATGATAAATTTCATAAGGTGTATGTGTTGAATAAATACTACAAAATCGAGATTTTCAGGATTTTGAATTTTTTAAAAATCTGTGGGTGATGGACACTTTTTAATGGCATATTCTTTCACAGCACCACCTAAAATATAAAAATCACCACATACTTAGTTAGAAACAGAAACTTTGTTTATCAACATTATCATTTTAGAATCTGTAAGCATTCCTGATTAAAAAAATAATGGTTAAAATAAAATTTTCTAACATCTAAATTAATGTAAAAGTATATTCAAAACCTCATTTGTACTAATTTTGTAGGAATCTGCCCCTTAGCCCCCCCCCCCCCCAAAAAAAAAAAATAATAATAATAATAATTCGACAATTGAACAAATTTTACACTGAAAAAGATAAGAAAATAATTAAGGAATATAATGTATAATTGAAAATTGCTATAAATGCAATGCATACATATGGTGATTTACTTCACATATAGGGGCGAGTGGGGTGGAATGGAACAGTAGGTTTTTCTCCTTATGTATCATTCTAAATATTTCATCAATCACATATTAGATAAAGTAATGGTACTGCAATCTTCAGTTGAAAAAAATAGCTAATTTACATAAGCTTGCAATTATATAAAGAAAAAGATTATTTCACATTAATTGGTGGATTGGGGAAATTTTAGATTACTGTGAAGAACTTACCGACTATAAAATTATGTTCATGTATCCTCATGGCACTAATTCTTCATATTCATGGCCAAAATCCTCAGATGTTTGTTAGATTCTGTATGAACAAATAATAAAAGAAGTGTCTATTCCTGTAACTGCTACAGGAAGAACATATACTGTTGCACCAGAGGAAACTCTAACAATTCAAGCATTATTTTTAAACTTTAAAACTGATTAAATCCTTTTTAGCTTAAATCTGAAGAAAAAACCATGATATCATAAAGTTATATGCATGTAAGTAAATATTTTGCTCTCATTTTATCTAGATTTGTTCCATGTGTAAGTTTAAACTTTGGCTTATTTCTCATCATATTCAATGTTTTGCCCTGGATTTGTATTATATTATTGTTATTATAAGATATATAAAATTTTTTTTTTTGTCTCATCGTATCTAGATTTTTGTTCATATAAATTTTAACTCAGTGTGAACAAAAAATAACAAATGTCAACTCAATTAACTCATTTATATATATTTATTTTATTTAAATTGCACAATTGAATAATTCAACTCTGCAATTTACAGCTAGTATTTTTTCAACATTTCTGGAGAAAATATTATGTGCTTTTTTTTTCATGTATTCCATAGTAAGGTATTTAAAATATTTATGTAAATATGTTTTGAGAATTATATTATCATATTTTGAATGAAATTAAATAAAAAGAACTGTAAAAATGAATATTTAGTGTAAATAACTGCAAATAGATATTTCTTTATTGAATTATATAATATACACACAATACTTTAATTAGATGCTAGAAAAATTCATTTTAACCAGTATTTCTTAAATTAAGAATACTTACAGATTTTAAAATAATCATTATTTGGTCAA
Source organism: Maratus speculifer (assembly GCA_964019185.1). NCBI lineage: Eukaryota > Metazoa > Arthropoda > Arachnida > Araneae > Salticidae > Maratus > Maratus speculifer. The sequence continues at coordinate 100,437,113 of OZ025302.1, forward strand.
TGACACCTTATGTGTAGAAAACCATTTATTTTAAAACAACAAATTTTACCTCTCTAATTTTACAGTATAATGTTCCATATATAGAGAAACTGTTATATCTATGCATAATCAAACCATTATACAGAAAGCGTAGAAAGTATATGAACTAAATTTACTTTTGATTTTTGAAATAATCTTTTTCTTTATATAATTGCAAGCTTATGTAAATCAGCTACTTTTTTAAACTGAAGATTGGGGTACCATTACTTCACCTAATGTGTGATTGATGAAATATTTAAAATGATACATACAGAGAAAAAACCTACTGTCCCATTCCACCCCACTCGCCCCTATATGTGAAGTAAATTATCATATATATATGCATTGCATTTATAGTTATTTTATAATTATACATTATAGTCCTTAATTATTTTCTTACCTTTTTCAGTGTAAAATTTTTTCAATTGTCTATTTTTTTTTGGGGGGGGGGGGGGCTGGGGGCAGATTCCTCCAAAATTAGTGCAAGTGAGGTTTTGAATATACTTTTACATTAATTTAGATGTTAGAAAATTTTATTTTAACCATTATTTTTTGAATAAGGAATGCTTACAGATTCTAAAATGATCATTATTTGGTTAATGACACCTTATGTGTAAAAAACCATTTATTTTCAAAGAACAAATTTTACCTTTCTAATTTTTATTTTATTTAAAGCACGCAGATGGAGCAAGGTTTTTACCAAGTTTCAGAAAAATTCATGATGATTCATTTTTTTTATGAGCCATTACAATCTGCCCTTTTTTGGGGTGAAATTTTCACTTTGCACGCAATAAAAAGTAATGAAATAAAAATGTATTATTGTTTTGATGTGCAATATGCATTCTTTGCACAAATAGCTTCAAATTCATACCAGATATATAAAATTTGAGCCATTAGTTGTCAAGATATGGCCATATTTAGACACTGATACAATTCCAAGATGGCCGCCATTTCGTAAAAATGGTCAGTTTTCAAATGACTATAGCTTAGCCAATATTGTGAAAATTACTTTTAAATTTCAGATTTGAGGGTTTCACTACTGTGTCTGTCTATGATAAAAATTTAAAAAAAATCTGTGACTATGATGCAACACCCATTGGTTGAATTCATGTGGAATGACCCTAGTATAAGTCATATTTCCACAAAGTATTCCCCCGAAAACCCACAAGGCATTGTCAACAAATTGAAAAAGAACACATACCGTTTGGATAACACCATAAAAATTATCGTAGGAAAAACATTCAAATTGTAGAAAACATTAAATAAACTAAAACACTTTGTAAAATAACCATAAAATGAAAAATTAAGCAGAACATGTTTCAAGCTACAACAATAACAGTTCATCATCAGCTAAACCAACACGTGTCCGTAAGGACACAGAGTGGAGATAATATTAAAATAATATTACAATTAAAATGATGCAGTTAAAGGTACTACATCAAAAGATAATTGCTTTTAAAATAAATTATTTTTCTTTTTGTATAAAATAAAATATAAATGCAAGAATAAAGCTATAAAAATTAAAGTACAGTTTTACATTTGGAATTTAATTACTAAAAAATAAACAAAACTCACTTTAATTTCTGAATTAAAAAATAATCTTTAAAGAATTTTACAAGGTAATGTTTTTGAAAAACATTATAAATGTAGAGGTATTTTAAACATACAGAAATTTAGAAATTTGGTTCTAAATTTTGAAGAATTGGCACCATTTATAATTTGAAAATACTTACTGCATAAAATCATTTGCATCAACTGCCATTAGTTTTTTCAGAGCACGAGAAAAATACTTTTTACACACCTATAAAGAAATGATAAATACAGTAATTCCTTATAAAATCTTCATCCCTTGCAATATTAACTTTAAGTACTATTATATTATACAGGTTAGAAAACTAAGGTGGTAACAATAGCTTAGTTGCTGCTGTTTCTATGTAAGGATCGACAAAAACAAATTTTTATGATCGAAAGTGGAAATGAAACTGAATTTCAGTTTTGTATTCTTACAGTCCAATTCTTCCTACTTTCAGCCTAAAACAAAAAAGTCTAAAAAAATTAGTATTCGAGTAATTTATGCATACATAAATATACATAATTATTAATTGATCATAACGGATAGCCCAAGTTGACTATGTGTCCCTGACTAAAACATTTTATTTTCATAAAAAGTAATTAACATAAAATGTAATTAATTCATCAACGACACAAAATAATTTTTAAATTACATGAATTCCATCTAATAAAAAAAATGTTTCAGGCAGACATACTTATATTTATCTTTTATAATAATTTTTGTAAATGATCAGCTCTTGCCATAGAAGTTTCTCAAAGAGTATTAGAAACACATCTATGGTCTCAATCTGAAAATTTTTTATTACGGTTAAATCTGCAGCTTTTAATGAGTATGTAGAAAGTTTAGTCATATATGCATTTCTTGTATTATAACTTGCATTCAAGTCTTGGATCAGATAGGACTGATGATTATAAACAGTGAAGTCAAAACAAAAAATTATGAGTTTTGCATTGGAAAGCAGCTTAAATGAAAGAGTAATTTTGAAAATTTCCAAAGGAAGAAACAACATTTTTGAAATACAGATAGTTTCAGTCAGGTTGAAATTTCAACAGCATTATTGCCATAAAACAATTTTTGATTGGTCTCTAGTTGTATCCATTATATGGAATCTAATACTAGGTTATAAATTGTATCTGCATCGAGTAATTTGATAATCTATTGTTTGCTGTATGGTTTGTAAGGTACAATTATAAAGTAAATAAGTTGGTAAACGCACCAAGTGTAGCAAATGAGGTCCATTCATACTAAAACTAGCTTTACAAGTATTTAAATTTTGATTCAATAGCTGGTAAACTCTTATGCAAAAATGCATGAATACAAAATAATATGATATGACTACATATCTTAAAATCATGGAATACGAAAATAATAGGGTTCTATCTTAAATAGGGTGTAATCAACATGGCAAATCTAGAATAATTACTTATCACGGAATATTTTTGAATTTATTGCATATGATAAGATTTAGTAGAATAAAGATAGATTTCATTATTATCTTTTATAGTTCTGAATCAATTTTCAAAAAATTTGAAATGAGTCAACAAAATTCTCCAACGATTATATAAATAATATTTTAAGTCATTTGGTTGGGTAGATTTGTGCTGTTTGATATGGCATAATAAATTTCAAAATATATTAATTACAGAACAATACAACTATATGTACACAAGTTAGAGTTTAGGCATACAAATTAAATGAGAGAAATCAAATTCTTAAACAATTTCAATTATGTTGTAAAGCATTAAAATGCTTGATAGGTTGAAATTTGACTTTCAGAAATTTATATCATTAGATGATGCCTGAATATTTTAGTAGCCTTGTACTTTGCTTACTATTTTTATATATATGCCCTTTTTAACTAAAATTTAATTAAGACTAAAACATGCTTAAGTCTAGTGATATCGCATTTCAGAGATTATCTTCCATAGATAGCCATTTATTCAATTCTTTGAATGGTCCTTTAAATCTTTTTTTCTATGTTCTACATACATATCTTGATTTACTAAATGTAGCTCATTGTAAAAATACATAATTCTTTTAAAAAACACCTTTAAGCCATTTTTGTTCACTTTGTAACCTTTACAAATTATTTGTATTATTCTGTATATGATTCTCAGCATTTATTTATACAGACAATATAACATGCAAAATTTAGTTGCATTTAAAAACTCATACTGCAACTAAAATTGCACTTCTAATAATCATCTGTAATATACAATATTTGGTGTACAGGTAGTATCTGAAATCTTTTGTGTGTTTCTGTAAATACTATGTACTTTCTATGATATGGGAAGTAACTTGCAATAAACCACAGCAATGTATATATATTTCATTATATGAGAAATAATTTAACATTATTAAAATATGTTAAAAACAGTGTTCCTCCCTATGCCATTATGCAATGGAATTCTTTTGAGCAGCCCTGTAAATGAATAAACATTTTTTGCATGCATATTGTACAAAATATATATTTTAATGCACTTCATAGATGTACAGTCACCGCAAAAAAAATCTTGACATTTGAGATTTTAGACGTTTTGTTGAATATCTAGAAATATACATGAGGAATTATTCTGAAACTTCAGGTGTGTAAACAATATAGCACAGGTCATATATTTTCGTGAAATTTTTTTGCCGAAGTCCCATAGGGGACCGTCAAAAAATTGAAAAAGAATGAATATCTTTTGGATGACCCTGTCAAAACTAATGTAGCAAAAGCATTCCAACTGCAGATTATCATTAAGTGACTTATTGTAATTATGTGTGTTCATTTTTATGCGGATAGCATGTATACCCGTAGAGAAATTAAGGTTTTTATAAAAACAGTCCCAATTTTTTTCAAGATTTTTGCTTATTATTTGCAGAGTTCTTAATATAAAATAAAGTTTTTTCCTGAACTTATGACAAACAATATTATAAATAATACCCTGCAACCAGAATTTAAAAAAAATAATAATTGTATGAATAATGAACAGGTTTACTAAATAAATTTTCATTGCGCATGCGTAAAAGTTATGCAAATTTTGATTGCATATTGTGTTAGCTAAAGGTATGGAGCAACTTTTGTAAAAGTCTCAGAATCGCAGCTTAAAAATGCTGAAAATTATCGCGGATGGAATCTGATGAAAATCCGTTGTTTCGAAAAAGACGCAAAAAGATAAGGGGTTGTATCCAAATATAGTAGTGAGCGCGATAGTATGTACTACATAATATTGCGCGCACTACTATATTTGGATACAACCCCTTATCTTTTTGCGTCTTTTTGGAAATAACGGATTTTCATCAGATTCCATCCGCGATAATTTTCAGCATTTTTAAGCTGTGATTCTGAGACTTTTACAAAAGTTGCTCCATACCTTTAGCTAACACAATATGCAATCAAAATTTGCATAACTTTTACGCATGCGCAATGAAAATTTATTTAGTAAACCTGTTCATTATTCATACAATTATTATTTTTTTTAAATTCTGGTTGCAGGGTATTATTTATAATATTGTTTGTCATAAGTTCAGGAAAAAACTTTATTTTATATTAAGAACTCTGCAAATAATAAGCAAAAATCTTGAAAAAAATTGGGACTGTTTTTATAAAAACCTTAATTTCTCTACGGGTATACATGCTATCCGCATAAAAATGAACACACATAATTACAATAAGTCACTTAATGATAATCTGCAGTTGGAATGCTTTTGCTACATTAGTTTTGACAGGGTCATCCAAAAGATATTCATTCTTTTTCAATTTTTTGATGGTCCCCTATGGGACTTCGGCAAAAAAATTTCACGAAAATATATGACCTGTGCTATATTGTTTACACACCTGAAGTTTCAGAATAATTCCTCATGTATATTTCTAGATATTCAACAAAACGTCTAAAATCTCAAATGTCAAGATTTTTTTTGCGGTGACTGTATATCAGTTTCATTCTGTTTGAAAAGCTGTATCACCATTAAAATGCCTTGAAACATTTTTTTCCATTGGCTGCAATGTAACAAAATACTTGTAACTGAACTGTACATCCAATTTGCATATAATTTAAAAATGACTCAACAAAATACTGCAACAATTATAAATTTAAAATTTCAAAGCATTTGGTTGGGCAATTTTTGCTCTGTTGTAAGTGGAGAGACAGATGAACGAACAGACATAACGGCAACTACAGGAGCTATACATTTGCAGCAGCTGCCAGATTTTCTATATAGCAAACTTTAGATACTCAACCAACCGATAGATGGCAGCACGCCACACCTTTACCTAAGACACTTACCTGTGTGGCACCAGTGACTTAACTGACATTCACGGTAATGATCGTACGACCGATTTTCGGTGTGCTGCAAATCATGACTAACTAACTCTTCATGCTAATTTAATTTTCTGTAAATAATGTGTTTAAATATAATAATATGAAAAGTAAATCGTAGTAGTTTATTCTATAATCAAATACATCCAATGCTCTCACCGATTGAGTCAGATTAATGGAGAGGTCAGTGAACGGCCTTTCCAAGTGGTGACCCTGTGAAGGAATACAACGCTTGCTAACATCGCCGGCGCCGTAACTAAAAGACTTGCGTTCATCATTGTCCTGCTTTCATCCAACTTTACAAGTGCTATGATTATGGACTTTATTCTGAATTTTATGCCAGCTGTGGTACAAAGGAGAGCCCACGTGTTCGCGATGTGCCGATTCTGAAGGTAAGTGGCTATTTTTCATTTCCGTTCATTGTTTCTGTCAGGAGTGCTTTGTTTATTTTTACATATTCACGATGCCGCCAAACGATCCATTGCAACAGGTTGAGAAAGTCTCTGTTAAATTCCCCCCTTTTTGGGATAAAGAGGCTGACCTTTGGTTTATCAACATCGAAGCACAATTTATTCTAAATAACATTACTCAAGATACTACGAAGTATTACGCAGTAGTATCGGCTCTTAATTCGGAAGTGCTTTCATATGTGAGCGATATCGTGAAAAATCCCCCGAATTCGGATTTGTACTTAAGCCTTAAAAAACGCTTAATCGCTGAGTTCGCGGATTCTGAGCAAAAGCGGGTGAAAGATTTGCTAATGCATACGGTTTTGGGGGATGAAAAGCCATCGCACCTCTTACGTAAAATGCGACAGCTCGCGCAGGAAAAAGTTAATGAAGAATTTCTTAAAACACTATGGATTCAACGTTTGCCTAAAGAAACGCAAGCTATTTTATCTGTTTCGGAAGGTAATTTAGATAAACTCGCGCAGATGGCTGATAAAATCATCGAAGTAGCAATTCCACAAGTCGCGGAGACGCAGCGGCGTTACGATCAAAACAAAGAAAACGCGTCGGTTTCCGAATTACAGGCGCAAATCGCGGAGTTAACCGAGCAGGTGAAACATTTATCGCGCTTTAGCCAGCGGCGGGAGCATAGATCGCGGGACCGTTCTAAGCATAGAAGGCATCGATCGCAGACTCCTAAGCGCATGAAAGAAGGTTTGTGTTGGTATCACGCTACGTTCGCCGATAGGGCACGGCAATGCCGACCCCCATGTAATTTTAAGAAATCGGAAAACTAGAAGGGAAATCGCACGTGGCGCAATGTGATTTCAATGTTAACACGTCAAGTCGCCTTTTTATTCACGATCCTACTTCTCGCCGGCATTATTTAATTGATAGCGGCAGCGATGTTTGTGTTTTGCCGTATACGGCTAAGATGTCTTTTGTTGCACCTTCTAATTTAACACTGTATTCAGCCAGCAATTCCCCAATCAAAACATTTGGTACTAAAATGGTAACACTTAGTCTAAATTTACGACGCGAATTAAAATGGCCATTTATAATCGCTAACGTTAGTAAACCAATTATCGGCGCCGATTTTTTAAAACATTATGGATTATTAATTGATTTGAAAAATTCTTGTTTATATGATCCACTCACTAAGTTCACTTCCAAAGGCACAACAATTAACAGTCACAGCAAAAGCATTACTCTTGTCTCTAGTAGAGATAAATTTTATAACATCTTAAACAAATACAAGGATATAATTCGCCCATATCCTGCTTCACCCAACCCAAAGCATAATACTGTGCATAGGATAATTACAAATGGGCAACCAGTCTTCAGTCGCCCAAGGCGTTTAAATCCTCAGCAGTTAGCCGTCGCAAAGCAGGAATTTCAGACCATGATGGAACAGGGTATTTGTAGGCCTAGTAAATCGAATTGGTCAAACCCCTTACATATGGTTCCTAAAGCTAATGGTGAATTTCGCCCCACTGGTGACTATCGCGCCTTAAATAGAATAACTCAGATGGATAGGTATCCTTTACCACATTTACATGATTTTGCACAAAATTTGCACGGAAAAAAATATTTTTCAAAAATCGACCTTACTAGAGCATATCATCAAATTCCAGTGCATCCTGATGACGTGCCCAAAACGGCAATAACTACACCTTTCGGGCTCTTTGAATTTTTATTCATGCCATTCGGCTTAAAATGCGCAGCCCAAACATTTCAACGTTTTATGAATGAAGTACTATATGGTTTTGATTTTGCTTTCGACTACATTGATGACATATTAATTGGCAGCTCATCTGAGGAGGAGCACGCTAAGCACTTAGATATGGTTTTTAGTCGCCTATCTGAGTATGGAATTCGAATCAATGTGGATAAATGTGTTTTAGGTGTTCAGGAACTGTCTTTTTTGGGCTATCTTATTAATGAGCAGGGTATAAGACCAATGCCTGAGAGAGTAACACCCATCTTGAATTTTGATAAGCCAAAAACTGTAGGGGATCTAAGGCGATATTTGGGGTTACTTAATTATTACCGGCGTAATATCCCGCAGGCTGCTCATGTTCAGTCATTTTTAAGTACTTACTTAAAAGGTTCTAAAAGGGCTGATAAGAGCGAGATAGAGTGGAATGATGAGAGCAGTAAAGCTTTTGAGGATTCAAAACGTCAGCTCGCTAATGCAGCTTTGCTTTTTCATCCGTCGCCCGATGCTCAAATTGCTTTATTTGTAGATGCTAGTGATTTTGCTATTGGCGCAGCGTTGCACCAGTGTGTTGAGTCGACTCTTCAACCATTAGGATTTTTTTCACGCAAATTGACTGAGACTGAAGAGAAGTATTCCGCATATGATAGAGAGTTATTAGCCGCTTATTCTGCTATTAAACATTTTCGCTTCATGCTGGAAGGTCGTAATTTTACTTTATACACAGACCACAAACCACTGACTTATGCCTTTTCTCAAAAAAGTGACAAATGTTCCCCACGACAATTGCGACAGCTAGATTTCATTAGCCAGTTCACCACTGATATTAGACACGTTAAGGGGGTTGACAACATACCAGCCGACACGCTTTCGCGAATTGAATCTATAACTTGTCCCACGCCAATTAACTATGAACAGATCGCTGATGATCAGAGTAGGGACAGTGATTTAAGCACATGTTTAGCAGATAATTCATCATCGCTTAAGCTCAGTAAATTCATCATGCCCAATAGCTCTGTGGAACTTTATTGTGACACATCTACTGGAAAAATCAGGCCTTTTATCCCGCTAACTCAGCGAAAAAATGTTTTTGACGCTTTACATAACATTTCCCATCCTGGTCGTAAATCGACTATTAAACTTATCACGGACCGTTTTGTTTGGCCTAATATTAGAGCCGATTGTGATAAGTGGACCAAGACGTGCATTCCATGTCAGCGAGTTAAAATTTTGACGCACACCAAAGCTCCAATAAGTAATATCCCTGTTGAAAACCAGCGCTTCTCTCATATCCATTTGGATTTAATCGGCCCTCTTCCCACTTCTCAAAATTTTACTTATTGTCTTACAATTATTGATAGATTTACTCGTTGGGTGGAGGCGGAGCCCCTTAAGAATATTGAAGCTGAGACGGTAGCAAGTGCGTTTTACAAAGTTTGGATTGCACGTTTTGGCACACCCAAAATTATAACAACTGACCAGGGCCGTCAATTCGAATCTCGTTTGTTTCGCTCTTTGGCCAACTTGTTGGGTTCAAAGCACATCCACACATGTTCCTTTCATCCTCAGGCGAATGGCCTTATCGAAAATTGGCATCGTACGTTAAAATCTGCCCTGAAAGCATACCTGACAGAGCGGTGGACGGAGAAACTCCCAACAGTTTTGTTGGGCTTAAGAGCCACATTTCGACCAGATCTGAAATGCACTCCCTCCGAACTGGTGTATGGGCAAACAATCCGTTTACCCGGAGAATTTTTTGCATCAACTGACAACGATCTCCAGACATCAGACTTCCTTAAATCAATTAAACAGGCCATGGCTCAGCTACGTCCTACTCCAACAAGAGTGCAAAAGCGGACTAGTTTCTTCCTCCCAAAGGACTTGACAACATGCACGCATGTTTTTATGCGCTATGATGCTGTGCGTGCACCGCTAAGACCACCATATGATGGACCATTTTTGGTCCTTGACAGAACTGATAAATTCTTCAAAATTCAGAAAGACGGCAAAGATGTCATCGTATCAGTAGACCGGTTAAAGCCTGCATTTACCCTAGCAGAGCCCAACGACATTCCGAGCACAGAGACAGACACTCATCAAGTCATCGACATTCCAGTAGCAGAACCTCCACTCCCTACTCCGGTTTCCAGATCTGGACGTTCCATTCGTCGACCTGTACGTTTCTCTTAGCAATTGCTAGGAGGGGGGTACTGCAGCAGCTGCCAGATTTTCTATATAGCAAACTTTAGATACTCAACCAACCGATAGATGGCAGCACGCCACACCTTTACCTAAGACACTTACCTGTGTGGCACCAGTGACTTAACTGACATTCACGGTAATGATCGTACGACCGATTTTCGGTGTGCTGCAAATCATGACTAACTAACTCTTCATGCTAATTTAATTTTCTGTAAATAATGTGTTTAAATATAATAATATGAAAAGTAAATCGTAGTAGTTTATTCTATAATCAAATACATCCAATGCTCTCACCGATTGAGTCAGATTAATGGAGAGGTCAGTGAACGGCCTTTCCACATTTATATAATCACAAACATACCATAAAAAAAGAGAGAACATCCAATGTTAACTTTTCCACAAAACATAATATAAAAATATAATTACTAGTAATAATATCTGTTATGCAATGTTAAATATTTGCTTAGGGAATTGTTCATGCAGAAAATGTAACACAAACTTGAAAATTTGCATACCAATACCTAATTTTAAAAGCATATTTAAAATCTCTAGTAAATTTTATTTTAGGTTACCAAATGACAAGTGACTTAGTCAACCAAATTAAGAATTGCGTGGCTTTTAAACTTGAGCATCCAAATGTTAAATTCATTTTTAATCACTGAAAAACAGATTCCAATACATGCAGTTTTTAAAGCATAAATCATAAAGCATTTTGGAGTAAATACAGGTGTACTATGCAGCATGGCTATCCCAAAAACTCTATCTCAGGAATTAATGCATAGATTTTTATGAACCTTCAAATTCAGTTAGTCCCCGATATAATTAGTATTCTTTAATTCTTACACTAAATCGCTCAACAGGTGGCACTTCTACTGCAAATACTAATACACAGATATTTATTAAATTTTAGATTCAGTTAAAACTTGAAATAAATAGTTGCAGATTAAATTTTGGTTATCTAATTTGGCTATGCTAAAGCTAACATAATTATCTTGGTTTTTAAGTTATTGAACTATTTAAGGAGATAAACTGTAATTTTAGATGTGGATATTTAAAACTTCAAAAAATCTATTTCTATTAGCAAAATCATATGCATTTGAAAAATAATAAAATTAAGGTAAAATTTATCTGAGGATCCTAATATGATGCCAAAGTTAGGCATTAGCATTGAAAATTTAAGTTTCCATATGTAAATTGGCACAATTTCCATATGTAGACAGACCCAAAGATTAAAGCATAAGTTTCATATTAATTAGTACACCTTATTAATAATCAAATGGTACCAGTCACATTTTCATTTTCATATGATGATTTGGGGCACAGTTAGTACTGGGTATTCTTTTTACTTTATTCTATCTTTACAAGAAAATATTGGATTCGTAAAAATTTTAAATTCCGATTTTGAACAGATTTACATGTTTTTGGGATCAGAGATTCTAAAAAACATGTTTTTACAAAATATCTGTTTGTATATGACATAAAATTTGTGGGCACTCTATCTCAAGAACTAATGCATGGAATTTCACAAAATTTTAGATTTTGCTAGACATTGACATAAACTGGATCTGATTAGTTTTTGGTGTACATTGCCCAACAGTTGGCACTGCTATGTTGACTTTTCCACGATTGCCACAATAGCTATACCTCAAGGAATATTAAATAGATTTTCATAAAACTTCAGATTCCATTAGCCTTATATACACTGCTCAAAACAATTAAAGGATATTTGAAGTTTTATATTAAATAAAGATATAAACGAATTTTTTTTGCCGAAAATAGAAGAAGAGAATCACAAATGCAAATTTTTCTGGTTTTCAAACTGTGGAGTATGCAAATTTTGAGTTCGACGTCAAAAACGTCGCTTCAGCGGCAGCGAATGAAATTTGACTTTCAACTGGATAAAAGAGAATGAAGACAAGGATGATCGACATTCAGTGATTGCTTTGTTTCGATGAGTACGATGTCTCTGTTTTTTTTTTTTTTTCTTTCTTAAATTGGAAAGCATTAAGTCTTGCAACATTTGCTTAAATTGGATCCTGCTAAGTCGATTTAACACTAGCTTGCCCTATTTTCCTTAAATCATATTTTTCTTAAATCGGAAAGCATTTCTTAAATTGGATCAGGCGAAATTGATTTAACACTAGCTTGACATGCTTGCAATATATGCATCAAAGCAGATAAATCAATTTTCTGATGTTAGCTCTGAATCGTTACTTTATTTTAAATCGATTTTAAACCAATGGCTAAATTATGATTTAGGACTGACTATATCGTGATTTAAAGAATTGGCTAAATCATGATTTCTGATGCATCAATTTAAGACTAATGGTTAAATTGGATTTACGGTGAAATATTAAGCCTTAAATCAATTGGTAAGATAGGCATTAAATCGATTTAAAGCCCAGGCTTAATTTCAATTTTTGTATAATTATTTTTAGAGCAGTAATTGATCTAAATCGAATTGTCAGCGATATAAACTAATAAAACAAGCATTACAGATGCTTTGCAAAATTAGAGGGAAAAACTGTTAATCCAGTTTATTTCCAAACATTTTTATATATCAAACAAAACATGCAGTATTCAGAACAGTATGTGAATGAATTAAATAAAGACAAAAAAAAAAAAAAATAAGCAATTAAAAAAAAAGGGAATGCAGTTCATGAAAATATAAAACATAAATAATAAGTTATACAATCTTTCAATCACTTAATGACATTATTGCAAATGTTGCTGAAAAGGAAAGAAATGAAACAATTCGTCATTATAACAATAAGCAGTGAGAACCATGATTATATCAAGAAAAATTTACACACATATACCGGGTGATCCAAAAGTCAAGACAAACTTTAAAAATGAATAATTCGAAAACAAATCAAGATACAAAGATACAATAATTTGCACCAAACGGATGAAAAAATAAATAAATAAATAAATAAAGGGTTTTGTGTGGCAACAACAACAACAAAATACAGTAGACTCCCTCAAATCTGCACAGCTTGGGAATAGGGGTTGTGCGGATTTTAGAATTTTGCAGATTTCTGGTCATTGCTTTGTTTACATTCTTTAAACAGTAATTTGAGTGCAATTAATAGTGCAATCAGAACTAAAATGAATGCTTACAATGTAATAAAATATTAAAATAAGTAATAAATAAAAATAAAAATTTAGATATTTTTAAAATGATTAAAATACTAGAAAAGGTCAAGTTAATAATCAACAGTATATGATTAAATATTCATTATAAAGATTAAATGTGTATTTCCAAAATTATTCAGTGCAACTTGCCTCATAAAAGTACATTACTATTTCACATCAAAATCATAAAATAAAGACTTTTTTTTCAAGTTTAGCCAGGCTTAATAACCAAAAAATTTTGATTAATGCATAAATATATTTGGTAAGCCTGTGATTACCAGTAATATCAGCAATATCTTGAATTTTTTCCAAAAACATTTATTCTTCCTTCGTGAAAAAAACACGAATAGAATGTTATTAAGAAAATTATAAATTAAAAAATATTTGGAATTGATACAAAACTAAAAAAAATCAAATTTTGTCCCAATATCCGAAATGAAAGTTTCATTGTTTACATCCATAAAATATGTGCGGATTTTAGAGAGTTGCGGATATCTGGTTTGCGGATTTGAGGGAGTCTACTGTAGTTCTGTTGGCGAGCAACAGATGGTGCTCTCAGCGCTACATGAAGGTTATGCGAGATAGCAAAGGATCAACAACATCTTCTGCATTGAACAAAATGATGGAGAAATTTAAAGCTACAGGTTCTTTGGCATCACATCAAAGAAGTGGACATCCCTCAACAGCCACTGCTATTGCCTCAACAGTGAAGCAAATGGTGCAGTCCATATCGGCGGCTAACAGAACTATTTTTTCCGTTGCCACACAAAATCTTTCGTAAATCTCACTGGTTTCGTTTCCATCTATTTCATGTAAAAGTATCTTTGTATTTTGATTTGTTTGCGAATAATTCATTTTAAAAGTTTGTACTGATTTTTGTATCACCCGGTATGTATGCTGTGAAGTACTGAAAGTAAGCCGCCTTTTGCAGATAGGAAATTTTAATGATTTTAAGGGAAGGGAGGAGGAGGAGGAGGGTAGCATATAAATGGAACTTGTGAGAAGAGGATGGGGACGGGAGGCATGGTATATTTGGAATTCATGAAATTTGTAAAATAAAATCCCATCAAATTAACATTTTTGGTTTTAAAATTCCCTTCTATAGAAGTTAAGTACTTTTCATTAATAAAAGTAATAAATTAATGAAACAAATTTATATAAAATAAAAAAATTAGATTATGAAAGAAATGTGAGCAAAAATTAAATTTTAACTCAATATAAATATTTATTTAATCTTAGTTCAATCAAGGACATTTTGGACACATGGCATTTTGATACAAAGATATGTAAAGGGATTAGATAAAAATACATTACAAAAGGTATATTAATTTAGGAGAGGGAGAAAAAATTCACAATATATGAAGGAGGAGGGATTATATTCAAAGGGGGGCTTATTTTCAATACTTTATTCGATGTATTTATATTTAAATATTTACTATTGTTGCTACTTATACGTACCAAACTTTACAAGTAGCTTAAATGGCCACAATATATAGGTATACATACCTCTTTATCTGTAATCTGCAAGAAAGCTTTAGCAGTTTCATAAGAGGACAGGCGTATTCTCTCTTCATTTTTATCTCTTGTTTCAGTTGAATACAAATTAAACAGTAAAGGAAGGTAATTTGTAGAAAATCTTGCTATCACCATTTTGTTTTCTTCTACAAAACAAATTTTCATCTGATTAATTTAAATAATTGAATAATTATTACTATACATTTATTTGATGAAAATCCAATATTATACCATCTACTGGGGTAGCTTTGCAATAGGTTCAATAGCTAGCAATGTTTATGCTATTTATTATAAATATTAATGTATTTATAAGAAAGAACTTATGTGAATAATTTAATAAGAAAAATCATAATTTGATTTTGAATTATTGTTTTAAATCATTTGCTCCTCCCACATTTTTCTCTCCACACCACATGCATTAAGGGAAAGAAAATTGTATGTATTACTTTAATTTAAAATTTTGAACTCATACAATATTTTAAAAAAGTAATTGATGTCATGCCGTTAAATAAAAGTTTTGACTTAGAAAAACAAGAGACTACAAACATTATTATACAGTTAGCATACCATTTTCCAGATTTTTGTTGATAAGAAGCCTGAGTGAACTCATCACAGTCATTCGAACAGAGGGTTGCTCCTTTAAAAGCTCTCCGAGTGTCCTAGCAACTTGAGGAAAATACTAAAAAAAGGGGGTTTTAAATTTTCAGATTTAAATTGAATAATTCAATAATTTTACATTATTTTCACATAAAAGGAGAAAAAGAAATTTATGATATGTATATAGATAGTATATATATACATAATTGTAGTATTATATATATACATCAGTAAATTAATAATAAAAGAGAATCTTCTAATCCAAGAAGTTGAGGTAAAAGTCAAAGTTTCATTATTGTATATCATCATCATCATCATCATCATCATCAATTGTTTTCGATCCACTGCTGGATGAAGGTCTCCCCCCAGATTTTTCCAATGTTTTCTGTTTAGTGCTTTTGTCATCCAATTTACACCAGCCACTTTTCTAATTTTGTCACTCCATCTTACTACATATATATATTAATTTTTAATTGAATACCATTCTTGGATAAATGAATAAAATTTACAAAAGTTCGGTTCATTAATCATTTTTCAGTGTGTTATAAATTATACTATGATTCCAAGTGATTATCAACTCTGTTTCATTCAACAGAAGCCAAGAATTCCAACCAATGAGTGTTATATGACATCTATTGAAAAAGAACATTAATTACTGGATCATTTGTAAAATATATCTGAGGAAGTGGGGACTACTGAAGAGCAGTCTAGTAGCATCTATTAAAAAAAAAGACAAAGTACTTTATTGAACCAGTTGAGACAATTACCAGATTTTTCTTCGTGATGTGACTCTATGCGGCATTCCATGTATAATTCATACATGTAACCATGTATGAACCTTTGCTGTCACGGGACCGACCAATCCACAAACATAAAATCTGCATAGGTTTCATAAAACAGTACATCTTACATTCATGCAAATTTATACATGTTGCCTGCAGACTTATTTCTAACTGTAATGAATAAAAATAGTGATTTTTAAGTTTTGTCAACTGGTTAACAGAAATAATATTGAAGGTAAAGTTAAAATTATTTTCAATGTTAGAACACCAGAATATTCGTATTCCAAGCATACCGGTTTCGGTAGCATATAGCATACCTTCCTCAGTGCTAAAGATAGTGGAAATTTGCTCATATATATATATAGGGAGGATAGGGATTCAAGCGACAAGTTTTTTGACCAATAGGAAAACAGAGGATCCTAGGCAACAGCCAATAGGAAAACCAGGGAACAGCTAATAGGAAAATTGGGTGGAACTGGAATGGTGTATTGGCTGTTGCCTAGGATCCTCTGTTTTCCTATTGGTCAAGAAACTTGTCGCTTGAATCCCCATCCTCCCTATATATATATATGAGCAAATTTCCACTATCTTTAGCACTGAGGAAGGTATGTTATATGCTACCGAAACTGGTATGCTTGGAATATGAATATTCTGGTGTTCTAACGTTGTAAATAATTTTAACTTTATCATATTGCACCAGGCAACAACCTATTACTTAATATTGAAGATAATACTGCAAACATGGTTGCAAGAAGTCCATCCAAGCTAAAACTGAAAACTTTTTTTAGTATCAGGGAAAACCAAATTGAAATAGGTTAGATTTATATGCCTTAAATTATGGCTAAAAATTGATCCTTTACAATAAAAGAAAGTTATTAAAAGTTCTTGATTGTAAAATTGCTATTATTTAAGTGTATAAAGCAGAATTTACTTTCAGTCAAAAATCTCTCCAAGACTGAAATCAGTTCTGAGACTGAAGGCCTTGCAAACATGACTACAAAAAATAAGTGAAGTACCAATTTCTTAGAAATTGTTCTATTCAGATAAATATGAAATACTTTGGATGGAAAACATATTATACTCTAAATTTATTCAAATAGTTACTTAAAAACGAGTAAAATAAAAATGTGATGATGGCAACTGCTAATAAATTAATAGTTTAAAATATTTTTTATTAATGAATTGGCAATTTTTCCCACTTTGTCAATAAAATTTTTATTCCTGAATAATGTTTGATACATACCTCTTTGAGATCTGTAGGTTCATTGCAGAATCCAGGTAATAAAGCCCATATCTAAAGGAAATAAAAAAAATTCAGTTTTCAATGTTGCTTATGGTATACAATTGTATTTATCTTTTACTATATTATATCATAAAAATACTTTTTAAGAAGGCATATTATGGATGTATGTATGCATGAATATATATATATATATATATATATATATTCATACATATATATATATATATGTGACGATTTAAAAGTTAGGAGCCAGAGACATCAACGCCAGGTTTCCCTTTCACCGCAGAGAAGTCATGGCCACCGAGGAAAATAAAATAATAGATGTAGAGAATCCAAATAATTACTCATTGGCTGCTGTAAGTTCATTTATTTAATCCATAATCATGAGAAAGGGAAAAGCTCCTTTTGCAAACATTCCATCATTATTTCAGCGAGCCGTCTTATCGAAGCAAAAACCCAAGAATCTTTTTTCTCAACTCGAGGCTTCGCCTTTTTAAATCTGAAAGGAAAATTCTGGAACATTCTGTAATCTCAAACCATCATTCTTTTATGTAAACAGAATTCTTGTCCAGCTACGAGACTATTTTCCACAGACGATAAATTTATTTTTAAAAAAAATATATTATTTAACCAATTTATAGTCGAATCGGGATTTCTTAGGCAGACGATTTTTATAAATGATTAATTTTAAGAGAAAAAGAAAAGAAATGAATTTATTGCTATGCACACTATCAAAGGTTGACTGAGGAAAAATAAATAAATAGATAAAATAAAATAATGATATTTTTTGAAAGGTATGTGTTTGGAATAAATTTAATAAGACTGTCTCAAAAAGGGTTGATAAAAACATAGAAGAAATTAGTTTTATTTGGAATATTAAGAAATAAAAATTTAATTAAGAATATTTTTAATTTAGAGCCATCTTTTCAAATTTACGCATACTGGAATAATGTTTTTTAAGGCAAATTAAGAATTTATACCGTCTGCATAAAGATTAACAGATTAGATTTAGAAACAAGATTTTAATTTAATAATTTGAAGTAAGTACGGAACATTATTATAAAAAAATTAAGATAGTATAAAGTTTAGTTTTGGCGAAAAAATTTTAAATTTGTAATATATATATATATATACATTAATTACACTCTTATTTCTTTTATTTATATTTTAGTTTCTACTTTTTACTGTTTAAAATAGTTCATTGTTGCAGTTTTAAAGCCAGATGGCACTTTTTAATTAATGTAGCCCATGATTAGCTTCATTATTAAAAATCTTATAGAATTGTACCCATGTTTTGCAAAGTATTATTAAAATGGTATCCATTAATCAGGCTCTTTCTTTGAGTGTTAAGTAGAAACAATTCTTTCATACTGAAATAAAAAGTTTTTGATTTAAAATATTTTTAATTAATTTTTATTTTATTTTAAATTAAATGTATTAATGTTTACATGTCAAATAAAGTAGGTGATATAAGTGAATTGCAGTTTGAAAGAAAATTTGATGATTTATAAATTGTGCTTAACAAAAACACACCTAAAAATAAATAAGTTAGCCTAAATAATTTTAAAAAGTCTGTTAGTTTATTAATTTCTAATTAAGCTCTAACAATATGTAAATATTGCATCATTATCAGAAATATGCCTGTATTCAATTAAAAAATAACAATAATTCCAGTTCAACACAAGTGAGTGAAAAATCGATTACAAAATTCTAGCTTTATATACATATAAAAAGAAGAAGAAAAAGTAATCCATACCTGAGTGCATAAGAGATCATATAGTTTGCTCTCTACAATTTTTTGCTCTTGCTGAAGGGCATGCTCTAAAATACATTTTCAAAAGTAACAATAAAATATAGTAAATATGCTTTATATATGAATTTTAAAAAGTAATGCAGAAAAATATAAATACACAACTGTAACAAAACAAAAATTTTATTTTATTACAGTTTGAATTTTTATCAGAAATATGTTTTCTCACCTTTAATTTTCAATCTTTTAATTCTAGGCATAAAATATGTCACAAAAAACTTTAGCTCAGTTCTTTTTACATAATCTCGCAAAAGTGGTAAAAGCCAACTTCTAGGAAAATCTGGTCTATCACTGAAATTTTAGAAAAAGTTAAGTTTTAATTAAATTAATTAGTAATAGAAAACACAATTATTATAGTTATAATAAAAATGGGATGAATTATAAATTAAAATATTTTAATTTGAATATTTTTATAAGTAGCACAATTTTGCATATTCTATTATTTTTCTGAAAATTTAATTATATAAATGTAATTTAACTTTGATAACTTGAAGCAATGGTGGTAAAGAAATACAAAAGCAATTTCTTTTTATATTGCATAGTTATTACTGAGAGATGTATGTAAATCACACACACACACACAAATATATATATATATATATATGTTTTTAACACTACCAAATCAGGGTTGCCACTCTAATCTTGAAAAAAAAATCCCTGTTTTCCCTGTACTGCAACGCGTTTATTGTATGTCCAGTGTGCAAAAAATAGGCGCATCACCATCAAGAAGTAGGTTAAAACTCAGTTTACTCAAATGGGCAAATTTATTTGGATATAGTAGGGAAAAAATTCCCTGTGTTTTCCAGATTTTTCAGGATTTTTAAAAAATTCCCTGGATTTTCCCTGTTTTGGGAGGGGATTTTAAAATTCCCTGTTTTTTCCCCGTTTTCCAGGTGGTGTGGCAACCCTGCAAATTGAGATAAAATTTTGCATCTACACCCTATCCTGCACTTTTTTTTTGTACCCTTTATTGTTTGCCAACAGCTGAGTAGGACAGCTAATAACTGAAAGGTTGGACAACACTGTTGCAGAACATGTTAGGCAATAAAAAAAGACAATTTTATATTTATGAATTTTTTTAATAAAATTTTGTTTTAAAAACATATAATTTTCATTATACTTGATACTGAATCTTACAAGTTTTATTATTATCTTTTCTTATTTTATTTTTTATAAAGTAAATTGTTTGTATGTTCAATCAGTTGATCTTCAATCAAGTGAAAAAAAAAAAAAAAAAAAAAAAAAAAAAAAAAAAAAAGGGAAAAGATAAATTTTGTAAAATATTGTTTTATTAAGTTCCCCTGTTAAGTGCAATTGATTTTTGTTTTTAATCTATAGAGTAGATTCCCTTAAATGTGGTATCTTAAAATCTGTAAATTCTTCAAATCCACATACTCTTTCAGATGTTAGCAGTTAAACTTATAATTAAGTTGCAAGAGCAAACATGGAGCTGAAATCAGTGGTGATTGCAACGTTTTTTATTACTAAATTTTCCATTAATCATTCTCTTTTGGCCATTACAGATGTTTAATTGCTAAATAAATTGAGCTACCTTTGATTTTGATGTAAATTAGTGTATTTATAGCAAAAATTTGCCATATTGTAGTTCCTGCACAATATTCTTAGTGTAAGCTGTGACCAAATTGTTTATTATTATTATTTTTTTCAACCATTTCACCATATTTCAGGGTTTTTTTTTCCCCCCTGTCTTTCTTAATAATACATATGGATTTTAATATTAATTCTGAATAATGTGACCAAATTCAAGTTTTATGATGAAAATACAAGTTCATTTTAGAAAAAATCAAGATGCTAATATCAATCAATGGCAATCAATCTTTTTTCCAAGACATTTATTAATCAATCAAGCTTTTTTTTTTTTGTTTATTAAATCTGGATAAACATGGCAAAATTTTGTTATTTTACGATTGTGATGTAAATTATATTCTTATCAAAGATAAAAATATAGCACAACAATAGCTTTTACGCAGTTATACAGTTGTTACACAGTAACAGTTACAGAAATAATCAGTTTGTCCTTGTGTCACTAAAAGCAGCTTTTGCATGATCTTAAATGCTATCGCACTTATCTCTATTTATCACTAAAAATTGCAGATTTTTTATTAGAAAATTGAAATCTAAAGTAAATTTTAATTTGCATCTGTTTTTGAATCCAAAGAAGATACTTTCAAACATACTACTCAATTCATATTTGCTTTGCTCAAAAACACATGAAATCAGCAATTACTCAGAAACTATGTAATCAAATTACATTTTCTATTTTTTAGTAAATGCAGAAGATCTTTCAAAATTTACTGTTAAAGTAGATGTCTTGAAATGAATTCTCAACAAGGTAGAGTGAGAAAAGGGAAAAACTTATCATCATATGAGAAGAATCATTTATGACTAAATAGCTAAATTTTTAAAAATGGAGAACACTATTTGATTCAAAATCACTTTAATAATTAGCTCTGCCAATTTTACACCTTTACATTTAAAAATAAACCAGAAAATTTTACAATTTTGAGAAAATTAATTACCGAATATTGAAAAAATATTTAAGGATTTAGGTTTCAATAGATAAAATTACAAATACAGTAATCAGGCATATATTTAAAAAAAAATTATAATCTAGTTTACCTGCTTTCATCCAATTGCAATGGTATAGCCTCAAGCACAACCTTTGGACCCATATGTTGAATAGCCATTCCAACTGCTTTCTCCAGTTCTCCAATGTGAGGAAATTTATAAGTATCATGCAAATTAGCGAGGGATTGAAGACACTATAAATAAAACATTGTCATGTTCTTTAATCATTTATAAATTATATGTAAATATTTAAAATGGAAACTTCTTAGACAAAAGGTATTTTAGCACTGATATACAGTAGGAATTGTTTTGCACCCAAAAACATTTAATCAATGCGGTAAAAGCTTTATTTATACATTTCAGAGTTTCCCCCAGGTTTAAAAAAGGCTAGGGCGCTACTGTTCTGAAAAGGCCAATTATACATTTTTCAGGGTACTTTTATAGAGTTGAATGTAGAATCTAGCAGTTGAAAAAGACATGAAAAAACAGAAATTTCATCAAAAAATTGAAAAAAAGAAAAAAAAAAGATAAATTTTGTTAATAGATCATGAAAAAACAGCCAATTTGTTTAAAGATCGTAAAACACAGCAAATTTTGTTAAAAGATCGCAAATAGCGGCATATTTTGCTTTAAAAAAATTGTGAAAAATGTCACATTTCATGAAAAAATTGCGAAAAAACAGCAAATTTTCCTAAACAATCGCAAAAACAGCAGGTTTCGTAAAAAGATCTTAAAAAAAAAAAAAAAAAATTGCAACTTTTCACAGAATTTTCAGTTTTATTGCGCTTTTTGGACGAAATTTGCCTTTTCTTCCACAAATCTTCAGACGAAATCTGCTGTTTTATCATTATTTTTGGACGAAATTTGCCACTTTTTGCTACTAATTTGACAAGATTTTCCGTTTTATCGTGTTTTTTGGAAGAAATTTGTCTTTTTTCAACGATCTTTTGAGATAATCTGCCATTTTGTGAAATTTTGTAACAAAATTAGCCATTTTTTTTGCGAATGTTGCCGGAATTTAGTCATTATTTCGCAATTTTTAACAAAACTAGCTGGTTCTTTTAGCGATTTTTTGATGAAATTACCCATACCACAGGATGTGTATGAGGCTATTTTCTGCGTTCCACCGCTGATTTTTTACGGAATTTACGCACTATAGCGCGTTCGAATCATCGCTATGGAGAGCTGCGTTTTTTCAAATGTGGGGCAAGAAGGGTGCTATTTTTTTTTTTTTTTTGAATGAATGAGAAGAGCGGCGCTAGTTTTTGGGTGAGGGGCAAGAGAGGTGCTATTTTTTAAACTAAAGGACAGGAGGGGCGGAGCACCCCCCTGAAACCCTCTGGAGGAAACTCTGCATTTGTTATTTTTATTAAACAATAATGGCATTAAATTTTCTTTCTTTCTTATATTTTAATTTATAATAGAAACCAGAGTCCATGCATTAAATGAATTAATCTTAATATTTAAAGAATGACAAAATAGAATATGATTAAAACCATTTTATTTATTAGTTTTAAAACACCTCAAATAAAACAATATGCAATTATTATCATTTAAAATGGAAATTCTTTATATATATATGCTATCTGATATTTTAGCACTAATATTACAACAGGAATTGTTTTGCATCGAATTGTTTTTAATGTTTATAGACTTAAGTTGCATGGATATATTTTTTAATTTATATAATAGAATCAAGATTTCATTGCATTTAAAGGGAGTAATATTTAAAGAATTACATGAAGTAAATTTAACATTTATGATAAAACTACTTATCAGTTTAATATCACATGAATTTTTGAAAAGAATATAAAATATACAGAAAATTAATAATTTCTAAAGGATGTGATTGGTATGCAAAAACAATAAATGACAATTATCTTTATTCAACACAAATGCTCACACATATAAACAAATTAATGAAAAAAAAATATTAAAAATTAGCTAAATAATTAGATTACACATTTAGATTGATTATTTAATTAATACTCCTCCATAAGTTTACATATATACTCATAAAATAAAAAGAATATTGCCCAGTTAAACTGATGGCATTAAGCTCACAGGCTACGCATACTAATTGTACATTACAGCCTTGTATTTTCATTAATTCCGTTCGAAAAAAAAAATTAAGAAGGGCTTTCTCCTTTCTCCTTTTTTATACTTAATCATTGAACTTCCTAAACTATCAAGTACATGTTTTATCATATTAAAAAATCTATATCCAAAATTGAGAGCAAATCGGATAATTCTTAATAAAAACCCATTTAGCATTTATATAATTTAAGAGGAGTTATTCCCCTCTTTTATACTTAACCATTAAACTTCCAAAACTATTCAGAGATTTGAACGAAATCTGACAATTCTGATTGAAAATTCCACTTATGCAAGTTAAGGGGAGGGGCTAGAACCCCCGTTCCCCCTGTTTTTACTTATTCAATGAACACCTAATAACAGCCACGGTATCGCCTCATCCGAATGATCCTATATCTGAATTTTGAACGAAAACTTTTAATTCTGCATGAAAATCCCGTTTATATCAGTTAAGGGGGGGCATGAGCCCCCCGTTCCCCCTGTTTATACTTATTCAATGAACACATAATAACAGTCACGGAATCGCCGCATCAGAATGATCCTATATTTAAATTTTGGACAAAAACTGTTAATTCTGCATGAAAAACCCGTTTATATCAATTAAGGGGAGGGGCATGAGCCCCCCGTTCCCCCTGTTTATACTTATTCAATGAACACCTAATAACAGCCACGGTATCGCCTCATCCGAATGATCCTATATCTAAATTTTCAACGAAAACTGTTAATTCTGCATGAAAATCCCGTTTATATCAATTAAGGGAGGGGGGCATGAGCCCCCCGTTCCCCCTGTTTATACTTATTCAATGAACACATAATAACAGTCACGGAATCGCCTCATCAGAATGATCCTATATCTAAATTTTGGACAAAAACTGTTAATTCTGCATGAAAAACCCTTTATATCCATTAAGGGGAGGGGCATGAGCCCCCCGTTCCCCCTCTTATACATATCGAATGAACTCCAAAAACTAATCAGGGAAGCGCCTTATCAGGATATACCTATATACAAAATTTTAAGTGGATCCGATATTTTTATCATGAGTTATCGCGTTACGCACGAACATACGAACGTACATACAGAACGGACGGGCCTTGCCTGTCCGTTCTGTATGTACATATCTGTATGTACTCATAGCTGTATGTACTTCTGTATGTACTCATAGCTCACAGGCTATGATAGCCTGTGAGCTAAAAAGGAGAGAAATCTAAATTTTAATGGCACTTACCTTTAGCATTACTGTATGGCAATCTTTTCCCATAACCTGTAATTTCAATCAATACAATATAGTTTCACATATATAATTTAAAGTTGTATAAAATATGAAACAGCATGGACAATAAAACAAAAAAGAAAGAAAACGCATTAAAACTTTTCCATATTGTTCAATATTGCTTAATCTATTAGCTTTAAATAAAATTAATAGTAATAATGAAAATCAAGAAATTATTTAAGTTGATTCAAGAAATTTCAAGCTTCATTGAAAGTACTTCTATTTCTTAGATTTAAAACTATCCTTTTAGATGTGTTAAGGAACTGCTGTAACTTCTACAACAATCTTTCTAAACTTTTTATGTGTGATACATTTAAAAAATATTTGCTATACATGTAAGCTACTCGAAACAAATACACATATATTTGGTTGATTTCTACAGCTTTCACTATACATACAGTGCATCATTTACAGTAGGGCATTTGGCCCAGGTCCTCCCAAATGCTGTTGAAGATTTTTCAATTATTGTCCAAGATCTGATGTTTTAATATCCCATGAAATTTTACATTTCATTCTGGATTCTATTATGTTCGTATGTTTGTTTGTAATGTGTATATTTTGTCTGAAACATCTTTTTATTACTTTATTATAGTTAATATTTTCTTTATCTTCATCAATTTAAAAGTATATTGTATTTTCAATTTTTGTTTAATCTTTTTTCTGTTATTGTCAGATTATTTGAGTGATGGTGAGCATAGCATGCTAGCTGTAGAGACTCCTAATATTTAAAATAATTGTAGCTTGGTGTTGTCGAAATGTATGTCAAAATGATGGACAAAACTTGTTGTGGTCAAATGAATATAACTTTATACAAAATTCATTATAATCATAACAGTTCAAATAGAATTACAGTTCATGATTAAAAATACAATATATTAAAGATTTCTGTAGTAACTATTATTAAAAAAAGAAAAAAAAAAACACTTCTTAGGAGGGGAATAGGACTTGTAAAGTTAGAGTAAAGAAAAATTGAGTAATAAAGTTAAAATAAATAATATCTTACATTTTTTATACAATCGATTTAAAAAAAAAAACCAGTATAACCTAGAAAATCCAGCATTGTCAGGACTCTGACTAAGCCGTCTATTGAAAATTCCAGATTTTTGAAAGAATATGAAAAATATTTCTGCTATTCTTAATGGTGGCTTTTATTCATAATTTAATTCTTAAAATAAATAAATAAAATAAAACAAAATTTTAAAAATCTAAAGAATTAATCTTTAAATTTAATATTTAAATAATCATTAATAATTAAAATAAAGCTACATTATTTAATCAATTAATTCTATTAAATTTTAACAAGCAATGACTTAACATTTAGGTCATGTCTAATGATTCAAATCAATTAGTTTCGTAAATGAAATTTAGACAGTTATTTAATTAAAAATTAAAATTTTATATAAGTTTTGATGAAAACAAAATTAAAGTTTTACCTCAAAAAATGCAGCCAGGACTATCATAACATATTTCCACGCTTTATGATATTGGTAAGTCAGGGATTCTTCAATATGGTAAAACATTTTATTCATTGGATTGTTAATAGCATTTTCTGATAAATACTGTTTGAAAACTTCACTAGCTGGACGAATGCATTCATATAAAAGATTCTAAAATGTAAAGAAATTATCAATTATAAAATATTGTGAAAAATACATGAAAAATACATGTGAAAGTACACAAGATACATTTATTAACCAAAATTATTTGTGAAAATCAGTTCTTGAAAGGTGAAAACATTAATTTTTCAAAAGTAAATAGAATTTAAAAGTTAACTGATTGACACACACATATATAGGCAAACATGAACTAATAGATACTGAGTTCCCTGTAGAATTCCCTGAATTTGACGACCAAAATTAGTCGTCAAAAGTGACGTCAACTTGGCGATATCTTTAATATTTCGCCAATCTGCCGTAGACATACACTGAAAAATATTAGACAAGTTTGCTTGATAATAGAGAAAATGTAACAAAAATTAATATTAGTAAAGGAATGGAACTTAATAAGATTATTTACATTATTTTACAGTACAAACACTAACTATTTACAAAATTCGTAACAGTATGTTTAAAATAAAATGCAATAAAATAAAACCTCTACAATCAGGTAATATTTTTTAACATAATAGAATTTCAAATAAATTTAAATAAAAGAATTGACAGCTTTGGATGTTAGAAGAATAAATATTATAAAAGAGAAAATAAATAATAAAATTTTAAATTTGTATGCATAAAAATGTTATAGAAAATTTTAGGATTCTATTTAGTGACATGTTCAAGTATACATTTTGACTTTTCTGTACAGATAATTTACATTGCAATATTCATCAATCATTAATTCTAAAAACAACTAATGATCATACAGCACAATAGTGTTAAGATATAAAAAAAAAAAAAAAAAAAATATTATTAAAATTTTATTTTTATAAAAAATAGAGTAAGAATTGATACTTTGGAAAAAGGTTTAAAGATAGCCGATAGATCGTTAGAGTGAAAGCCCATTAGCGTTGTGAAATAATTCAAGTAATAAACATAATAATAATACACTATTTCATGGTGAAATTACATAATAAATATATCCACTCACCTGAACCAGAACACAATTCCATCTACTCTTATGAAATTCACAAGTGATATTACACCACATATTTTATTCCAATGACCCATTGATTATCATATTTAATCTTGCTAAATCTAATCTTTAACTTTATTATTAACCGTTGCATGTACCTTTTAAATGTGCATAAGAAGGTATGAAACCATACCATAAAACACAATGATAAAAACGCTAATTGACAAACACACATTTTATTTATTCTTGCATAAATAAGAAAAAAAGGGGGGGAGGGGGAGAAAGAACAAGCCTAATCAGTGCACCAATTGGATAAATTACAAAAGTTAGACATTTCCAATTTAGAAATATAACTTTAACAGATTTTCAGGAATGTTAAGTAAAGTACAAATAATAATGAATGTATCCATATAATCGTGGGATTTAAATAAGATAGTTTCTCATAGTTCGTGAAATGTTAAATATATTGAGACCCTAAGTCAAAGGAAGGTGGAAGTCTAAAATTACTAAATAATAAGGATGAATCTCACCACTTGCAATTAGTCCGCACAGAAGGTGTACACTATCGTGGTTTAATGAACAGGTACATTCATCGGAATCATAATCCCTTGAATAGGTGTGTTTAAAGATTGTTTTCTTCTCATTCATATAGGATCCTTCATGAATCCACATAAATACCTCAACTATTGCATCTTTTTGGAAAGCTAGAGATGTTGTAATCCATAGTAATGCTTCCTTCTGTCAAAGGCAAAACCAATCTTGCTATTGGATATTTTAAAGGCCGACTATTATGTAGGGTCAGCTTACAATCACTAATACATGATCTTTATTAAAAGAGCCCACTTTCTTATACAAATATCAAAGGTGGAACAAAAAGTATTTTTGGCAGAGCGTTGCCACACCCTTGTTAGCGGGCTGGCATCCAGAAAGCGAGAGCAAACTGATAAAAAATGTTCCATAATAATGCTTTATACTAAAAAGGATTAAAGATTAAGAATGTTTGCAATCTGTAAAAAGACAGTGAGGACACTTCACCGCAATGCTGGTATAAAAATACAGCATCCCAGCGAAGCCCGCACGTCTGTTGTCGATGATGTCTAACAGCCAAGAGAAGGAGAGCCTCAATTTCTCTCAAGCGTCCCCCAAAGTGGCAGTAAAAATGCGCTATGCTGATTGGCCAAAAACGAATGCGTGCCAAAGATGTGCATTGGCCAAGACCAGCGGTTGCCACAAGTTAGAGATATTTAAATATTAAATAAGAAAGATCGTTAGTAAAATATATTTGAAAATTATTATTATAAATTATGTTTAAAAGTATAAATTAATTAAGTAAATATTAGAATCAAGAATTTAATTTATTTAAATTTATATTGATGATCTTTTTAGAAAAATTTAATTAAATTATTTTTTATATAAAGTTTAGATATTTTTTATCTAAAAATTGAAAATAAAATTATTTTGAATTAAATATTAAAATTTGAGAATTAAAGTTAATTATTTAAATTTTGAAATCAACAAATGTTGCCTAACAGATAGTGCTGTATAGTAGAGCTCAGATGTATCTCTAATCATAAAGTCCAGAGTTTGTCTCTTAATAACTTTAGATCCAGTCATCGGATTGCAACAAAATTGAAAAGGTGAAATGTCCTACTATAGACCGCAAAGTTTACAAAATTTTATCCAGATCCACCAATTAGTTTTGGAAGCGCTACTTCTCTGGTTCCACCAGTTTTTCATATGATTTTCAAAGAGAAATAACTTAAAATATTAAGCACACAATGCTAAAAGTATTAAAATATTAAACATATGTATGAAATTAAACAAACCTTAAGCACAGATGTAACTGTTTCTAGTACTTCTTCTTTTTCATTTTGCCAGCACTTCACAGCCTTCCCATAAAATTTTGGTAAGTGTCCAACACATAATTTTTCATCCAAACTGTAAATATGCAATTCATAAATAAAACAAATATACACAATTTTATTGATTATTAAAGAAATTTAATTATAAAATGCTGAATTCTTCTTTTTTAACAATTGTGAAATACATTTAGTTTTACAAATGTATAGGATTACCAATAAATCAAAATTTTAAAATAGTTTATTCTGACAAAGTATACAAGATTGTAACATATAAAAGAAATATTATATTTAAAAAAAATAGAGTACCACATTTTGATAAATCCAACAGTTGATAATTTTAAGAACTGAAATAAATATCTAATCTAAAAGGGATAGATTTGCATCAATTGACAACTAATGAAAGGAAGAAGAAAAACCAATATTTGAACCACTTTATGATTGGAAGCTTTCATGGAAATCATTAAAATTTGCCAAATAAGCTTTAGATGTTAAATTTTAAGAGCTCCAGAAAATTATCGCATAAAGAATTGAAGTATACAGACATGCTACAGGCTCAGCTAGAAAAAAGCTGAACTTCACGGCCTCACAAACTTTTGGCGAAATCTGCGTTTTTCTGCAATTTTTTAACGAAATTAGCATTTTTCTGCGACCAATTGACAAAAATCTTACTTTTTCCCACAGCCTTTTCAATGAAATTTGCCTTTATCCATGATCCTTTAGCGAAATTCGCGCTTTTCTCAGCCTCTTTCGACAAAATTTGCATATTTTCTGCGATCTTTTGAGAAAATTTGCTTATTTCCCGTGATCTTTTGTCAAAATTTGCGCATTTTCTGCAATCTTACGTCAAAATTTGTGTATTTTTTGCAATCTTACATCAAAATTTGCTTATTTTCGGTGATCTTAATTCAATATTTGCTTATTTTCGATGATCTTTAATCAAAAAATGCTTATTTTTGGCGATCTTTCATCAAAATTTGCTTATTTTCCATGATCTTTCTACAAAATTCGAGTATTTTCCACAATCTTTCGATAAAATATGAGCATTTATCACGATTATTTGACAAAATTAGAGTTTTTTCTGCAATCTGTTTATGAAAGTAATGTTTTACCCGCAATTTTTTAATGAAATTCATGTCTTGTTCGCGATCATTTAACAAAAATCTTGTTTTTTTTCGCTATCCTCTGAAGAAAATAGTATTTTTTCCGTAATTGTTTGATGAATTTATATATATATATATATATGTATATATATATATATATATATATATATATATTTTTTTTTTTTTTTTTTTTTTTTTTGCGATCTTTTGGAGAAATTTGCGTTTTTTCTGCAATCCTTTGAAGAAATTTGCTTAATTTAGCGTTTTTGTTGTATTTCATCCATTATCCCCCCCCCTCCCCCACCCTACATATAAATGGCAACAAATTTTAATGCATTTTTGCATCGATCCCAGAGATAGTAGAATTTGTCAACGAAAAAGCGGAATTCCACGTTTCCGTGGAATAGTAGTATGTCTGAGTATAGAAAATTACAACAGCAACTAAGGAAAGGTGCCATTTTTTCAAACATGTGTGTTTAAAACTGACATTATAAAGTTGAGGTTATTTTGCTATTTATTTATTTTTGTATTTGTTTATATAAGTTTCTATAAACCAGCTTATGTATATTAAAAAGTGCATAATTCCTAATAGATATTTTATACTTAAATACTTTCATTTTTCATATCATTAGAAATGTTCCATTTCCAAAATAAATAATAACTCCCTTACAGATTTATTTGTTTCATAAAAATTACGGCTGAACAGGGGTAATGACATCTATTTTATTTTTTATTTTGTGATAAGAATGAAAATGGGAATTGGCAGGAAAATTTGAACTAAGAATGTACTGATAACATAAAGAAAAGATCACCTAAATACGTTTTTAAGATCAAAACAGAAACTACAACATATATAACACATTAATATATATAATTATTAATTAGTTATATTTGCTTATTAATTAGATACAGTCAAGTCTCTCTATAACGAAACTCCATACATCGAATCTTTAGTAGGAACGGTCTCCTTTACCCGCGATTACATAAAAAACAGTCTCTATATAGCGAAATACCTATCTCCATATAACGAATTTTTTCATAAAATATTCTTTATTTATTCAGTTTTAAAAAGTTTCGAAGTCACAAGGAATAAATTTTCTATTACTTATTCCAAATTTTTCATTCAGTGCTGAATTTTTTATATTATTTCTCTCCTTGAATCTCCTTGTTCTTTAAGTCAAACAAATTCATCCTCCCCCCTCCCACACACCATTCAAGATCCTTCTCAAAACAGTGTAAACTGGATTGTTACACTTATAAGAGCAGGATCAATGGGGTTAATTGAAGAAAAAACATTCTACCATTGCTTCAAAAAGGCCAGATTTTCTACACTAGAGGATAATGTGGATTTTGAGGATAGAGAAGACGTGACTTGAGAAGACTCAAAAGAGAAATGGAAATTAATTAAGGAAGGCGTATATGCCAAAGACAATGTTGCTCT
The DNA here is from genome assembly GCA_964019185.1 of Maratus speculifer. NCBI lineage: Eukaryota > Metazoa > Arthropoda > Arachnida > Araneae > Salticidae > Maratus > Maratus speculifer. The sequence continues at coordinate 100,469,383 of OZ025302.1, forward strand.
CTCTGCTTTTTTAAAAGCTGATGACAATCTCAATATTACACAGTATACTACTGATAGTGATATTTTAAGCAGAGTTATGAACAATGATGGTGAGCTTTCAACTAGTAAGAGAATAAAAATCTACAAGAGAAAAAACATCACACAGTGAAACGATGAGTTTTTTTTATCGTATTAGGAGAAGCCTTCAAATGGAGCAAAATTTTAACTGTACAACTTTTCATTCCTTGCTAAAATTTGAACCTTTTTTTCCAGCGTACATAATAATTTTCAAATCAAAAGAACAAATAATTACAGATTTCTTCGTCTAAAATTAATGCATGTTTTCCTTATTTGATTTTTAAAAAGCCTTCAAATAAATGCCTTTTTTTTTTTAGAAACTGCTTAAATAAGTAATAAATATAATATTAGGTTAATATTTGTAGTTAAACATTTCAAATTCCTAATTAAACACAGCAAAAATATTATTTGTTAAAAATTTACACATTAAATAAAAATTTTAATGTCATTCTCTATGCAACGAATTTCTCTATATAACAATTTTTTTACTGGAACAATGAATTTCGTTATATAGAGAGTCGACTGTATAATTATTAATTAATTATGTATGAACCCCAATTTGGCTTTCTGTGCTTCTGACCATTTTTTTTTAAATATTTAAAATAAAATGTAAACAGTTCATCAATGATAAAAAATGATTTTCTAATTTTATGAATTTCATCTAATTAAAAAATGTTTTAGGTAACATACTTCAATTTAATTTTCATAATGATTTTTGTAAATGATCATCTGTTATACAAGAAGTTTTACAAAGAGTATTCAAAACATTTCTTTAATTTCAAACTAAAAATTTTCCATTACTGCAGTTCTTACTGAGAATATGAAAAACATCTTCAAAATTTAGTCCTAATATGCATTGCTTACTTTATAATGTGCACCCATATCTTGCATCAGGTGTGACTGATAATTACAAACATTGAAGTTCAAAGCAATAAATAAAGAGTGCCTTATTTGAGCCAATACAACTGAAATCAATGAGTAATGCTGAACATTTCTGAAGGAAAAAAAATAGAATTTTGGATAACAGGAATGCATTAATTACTATATGGTGCAGGTTTATAGCAGGGTTGCCACTCTAATCTTGAAAAAAAAATTCCCTGTATTTTCCCTGTACTGCAATGCATTTATTCCACGTTGAGTGCGAAAAAATATATGTGTGTATGAAGGGTAATAGAAATGTTATAATTTGCCATTACCAAATTCCCTGTGTTTTCCAGATTTTTTGGAGTTTTTTAAGAAATTCCCTGGATTTTCCCTGTTTTGGGAGGAGACTTAAAATTCCCTGTGTTTTCCCAGTTTTCCAGGTTCTCCAGGTGGCGTGGCAACCTTGTATAGCTAATTTCATTCTTTTTTTTCGGGGGGGGGGGGGGGGTCTTAAAAGGTGTTAATTATGAGTATTCATTACTCCAATCTTCTTCAGCAGCAGGTCATTCCATTCTTACAATAAAGAAAAGTTCAGATACTACTGTATTCAGGGCTGTAGCTAAGGAGACACTAAGGGTGGCTCAGCCCCCCGTAAAGCAGGGTTGGTAAAAAAATGGGTTTTTTTGAAAAAAACCCAAAAACCATGGTTTTTTTTGGTTTAAACCGGGTTTTTTAAAATATGTTTTCCTGTTACATATACATGCATATTTATTAACAAAAATAAATATTGTTGAATATATAAGTAATAATTTGATTTAAAAGTAATTCTAATCAAATATCAATATAATTATTTAATATACAATCAATTATGTAGAAAATTGAAATTCTTTAAAATCTAAACATTTTTAGAAAAAGCTGTGTCTTATATTTCATAAATAAAATGTGCTACATAATGAAACATTGATACCTTGAAAATCTTAATGAACAATGTTTTGATTACTAGCACTATAAATAAATATATGATACAGATTCATATATAAAATTTCATATACATTATTTTCAAATGGTTATTCAAAATAATTAATTTGAAATACTTGTTATATGTGATGTCTGATTTTTTTGTTAGAAGACTGCATGAATTAATTATCTTTTATTGAAAAATAAAGTTTTTTATAAAGAATTTTTGGAAGGATTTGAATTTAGCAGTAGAGTCTTTACACACTTCAAGCATTGTGTTTTCTAAAACTACCAGTTAAAGAAAAAAAAAATAGATGACTGTTAAATAAACAAAATAAAAATATCTATTTAACAGCTTTTTAGACTATTGAAAAACATTGATGTTAAAATATACAGTAGCTTTATAAATGCTGTCATCTACCAAAGAATTTAAACAGCCATCAGACTGCATGCTCTATTATAACACTTAGTATTTTTAAACGTCTAAACAAAAAATTGCATTTTTATGAGACTTTTTCTATTACGTCTCAAGCAAACCTTGTCATAGCCCCCCCCCCCCCCTTTCTGCCAATTTTCTTAACTGATCTAAGTAATGGGTTTGGTAATGCAATAGAAGATTTAAATATATCTTTTGCATATTTTAGTTAAATGTAAACAGGTGCTTTACTAGTGCCTAATTTTTCAATGTCTTCTTATTCGACTTCATATCTTGAGTTTTTTTTTATTCTTAAAAAATAATCCCTCCAATCAAGAAAAATTTCTTTAGAGTTTGACTGAAATTTTAAAGATCATTTATGTCATTATCTGTACATCTGCGTTTCTCAAAGGAAAATATTTTTTAAATCTAAATATTGCATATTTTTCATCTATTTTATTTTTGCTAAATTTACATGATTTAAGTGTTTTCTGTAGCGTTTCAGATATGTTCATCAATGCATGAAATATGCATTCTACATGTATACTAACATGACCTTGACTAGACTCACTATGTCTTATGGTGACTATTGAGATAAGACTTAAAAATAGAAATTACTTTCATCCAATAATTTGAAACACTTAAATTACAAAAATGAGAAAATATTATATTAGATTTGTTCTAAAAAACCAGTTGATTTGAACTGTGCCAGCCTAGCTGGTAAAAAAATAAAATTATAATGAAAAAAAAAAAAAAAAAATCCTAATGTAAGAATGCAAGAAAAACAAAGGCTTGTTAAAATCACTAATCACAGAGCAAATAAAAAGCTCATTGCCAATTATTCAATAGCATACATAACAAAAAGAATTTCTGAAATGATGAAATCCTTAGTAAATCTTAACTAATCAAGCAATTTAAATAGTAAAAGTGCATTTTTAACTTGAGTCTGCCCTTCTGACTATATATATATATATATATATATATATATATTTTACAAATAATGGCTATATATATATATATATATATATATATACATATAGACCTTAAAAAAGAAAAAGAAAGAAAGAAAACTGATTAGTTTTTTTCTAACCAGCTAATTTTAGAAAAATTAGTTATTCTGCCATATAGATTTACAGCTTACAAGAAAAGTTGAGTTGATTAAAATTTTTTGTCCTTTTAGAAACTTAATTCAACATTTTTTTTTACAGCTTTGCTTGTAGCTTCTTCATAATTTGGATTTTGCATTTTTCAATAATGTGTAAAATAATACATTTGGGTAAAAGAATAAAAAAAACCAGCATGGTTTTTTTTAAAAACCACTTGGTTTTAACCATGATTTTAACCACGGTTTAAACCAAACAACCCTGCCGTAAAGTATTTTGAGCCCCCTGGAAAAGATTCTAAGGTCACTCAATGAATTTCTGTTCCAAAAATTCAAATGAAATTCTGCTCAAAATTTTTATTTAGTTTTGGGACCCTTTCACAGTTTTGCAGAAGTACTAAATTGTTCCTAAAATAAGTGTTTCAACACTCACTTATCCTATTTGTACATATGAAGCCAACATGTTTAATTTTGCACCAGTTATACACTCAAAATTTTCATCATCATATACTTTTCTTAGCATAAAATGAAATTATTAGTACAGTTTAATAAGAAACACAGCACCTACAGTGTAAAAACACACTAATTTATTTTTCTGTGTCAGAGAGAGAGAGAAAAAAATTATGAGACCCCCCTACTATTCACTTCTAGCTATGGCCCTGACTGTATTGCAAGATGTGCACCACCACAAACAGCTCAAGCAATGACAGCACTGCTTTGTGCCCACTTTGGAGATGATCAAGTAATTTCAAGAAGTTTTCCTGACAACTTGGCCTCTTCATGACTTCTGGTTGTGAGGATTCTTGAAAGATAATTGTATTAAGGAAGCATGCAGACTCTGTCTGATTCAAAAACAAACATAATTCATCATAATGTTGTAATTGACTGAGAAACTACTCATGCTACTATTGAACATGCTATTAGAGGCTTTGAACATGTACTTGACTTAAATGGAATGCACATTGAACATATACTGTAAATAAAAGAAATTTTGTGTTTATGTTTGATATTTTTGGTCTTTATGTGCCCTTTTTTCAAATTTGAACTAAATTTCCCTATATCAGATTTCATTTCCGAATAAACCTAATAACTTAATATTAATAAATATATATATATATATAGTTTCATTGATATTAATTAGCCAGATCAAATTCTGTAGATCTATAAACATGGTAACTTTAATTGTAAAGGTGAATATTGCAAAATGTGAGATTTTGATTATCTGAGATATTGAAATTATCCATTGAAAATAATTCAAAATTTCAAGAGGTAAATTTATTTTCTACTGGAGACTAATTTAATACTTTAAACAGTTTTCAAATAAAATTTACTTACCGTTTTAAATTAATAAATGCAGATTCCATCAGGAGTAACCAGCTGATTAAGGAGTTTGTTTCTTTTACATTTGGTTGATATTCATACAGAGCCTAAAAATAACAATACATATCTATGTAAATATAACTATAAGCTAAATAAAACTAAAATACCAGAAAACCATACTGAAATAGCTACATAAAAAATTATAAATTTGAAAATCTTACTGTTATGATTCTAGCATTTAATTCAGCAGGAAGAGTTTCAGGCTTGGGTTCCATTGTAAACAGACCTCTCAAGGCTTTCAAACAAGCAGAGGTTAACATCTAAATTTTGAAAAACAAATAATTAAATATTAACAATAAATGTAACCAAATGGGTAAGAATGTTCAAAATATTGCACAATAGGTTTCGTTTAATGTTACTTTTTGAACAACTTATCCTTTAATTAAATATCCAAAATCAATAATTTATAGTTATTGATATTATTAATATACGTTTATATATAATTCCTTATCAATATTAGCTGTCCTAGCTCGCTAGTGTGCCCCTAATTACTAATTTAAATGCATGCCTAAAAATGATACCACTGAAAATAACTTATGAAAGTGCAGATACAATCAAGATCAATTAAAGACCAATCAGCTTGCTGCTGAGTTGTCATGCAATATGTGGGCGAGAAATATCCTTTTATAGTCTTGAAGCTGATTTGTGAATGAAGTACACATGGTCACACATTTATAATATGAAAATCAGTGTTTTCTTTTCTTCTTATTATTATTATGATCAATCAAAACTTATTATTAATGGTCATTAAAAAAATTACGTTCCAACTTCTTCAAAAGTGCAAGGAAGGGATAGTAAGTTGGCAAGTGAATGGGGAGAAGCGAGAAAAATTGATGGAGATCCCAATCATAAGTTTTATAATAGAAAGAATAAGCTTACAAGAACTCTTAGATAGAACCAAAATGGTGTAGAATACAGAAAGTGAAGATTCTGAAGCACAATCATCTTTTTAGGTGAGTTTGCAATCATATAAATACATAGCATCCATGATTGTCGTGACTTTCGTTAAAGAAAAAAAAAAAAAAAAAAACCCACACATTTTGTCAAAAAATTTTTGAAAAAAAAAACAGAAATTTCCGTTTAAAGATTTGCTAAAAAATGGCAAATGTTGTCAAAATATTCGGGATAAAAATTCCAAAAAAAAAAAAAAAAAAAAAATCCTTGGGGAAAAAAAAAAAAAAAAAAAAAAAAAAAAAAAAAGCAGATTTTGTTAAAAAATCACGAAGAAACTCCCCCCCCCCCCCCCCACCACAACAACTTTCGTCAAAAGAACAAGAAAAAAAACCACAACTTTCGTCAAAAGATCGTAAAAAACGCAAAATTCGTCAAAGGGCACAATAATAATAATAATGTTGTGAATGAATTTTTCTGTTCCAAATACTAATTTTCCTGCTTCAATTTGCCCCCCCCCCCCCCCTTCCAAAAACAAATTTTCCTGCTTCACAATCCATTTTTGACTGCTCCAAATCTTTCAGCATAAGTGTGACTCCTGAAAACACTGATTCATTAAACAAAAAGTACCCCTTTATTTAACAAAAATATTCTTGTTTTCAGCAAAAATGTCTGTTTCAATAAATCAGTCTTGCTCCTTTTAAAAAGAAATGCGAACAACAGTGATACTTGTTATTTTTCAAATTCAATTAAAGATTATTTTATAATTATATTTGTATCTTTAAATTTGCATTTATTTTTTAAAATGTAAAGAAAATTTCTTTTAATAATTAAAAAAAAATAACATTGGTTTTAATTAATTAATTATTATTATTAAAACAATAATTATTGCATTTCATTTTTCTTTTGCAAAAGAACAAGTTCAATTTTTGCATCTAAAAATATAACTTATTATTAGTGGGGACCTGCTTTTCTAAAAAAGGGACCCAATTTTAGAAATCCTGGGGACCCAGGATTTTTCAAGTCCAGCAGCATCATTGCACACAAAGAAATTAAACTGGTTAGCCAGGTTGATAAAAATAATTATGTGGGATGTCCGCCCTGATATAAAAAAGATTCAGATTTAGCTAAATTGATAAAATATGAATAATTTTCCATGGATGTGAATGGGATGAGAATGATTATAAATAATGAGCTGCACAAGCCAATGTTAACTTGACATCAATGCAGAAACATAACATGCCCAGTGTAGAGATCAGCATCGAACAGCTACATCATATGTAAGCCCATGTCTTATTACTAATATTAATTATGATTTAGCACCCTCAAGCAACACGAAGATCAAACTAACATTTTATTCTACATGCTTGAGTAGGCTCAAAACTGTACTTAATTGTTCCTAGGACATGTTAGGCAAACAATTTGATTTATAAAAATAGTAATAAACTTCTGCTAACAGAATCCTAAGAAATTACTTTGATTAATTACAGAAAAATGTATTAAAAAATTTATTTTTCTTCATCATACAGCTTCAAAAGTTATGATGTATTTAGTATATATATATTAAACCTATTTTTTTTTTTTTTTTTTTTTTTTTTTTTATGTACATTGTCTATCTAAGAATCTAAGGGATCATTTCTAAGTGCAGTGCAGCATGGCAGCAAGTGCTGTAGATTATTTTAAATATTGCGGATTAATCCACAAGTTTGAAAAAGAAATTTGGGGCTTAAAAAATAGTTAAAGTTTACTTTAAGTCTCTAGATTTGTGGTATTTGTTTTATCCTTTTATTATGTTCGCTTTACAAATGCAAGTTTTATTTACTTTATGAGTTTCTATTATTTCTTATGGAGTATTCTAAACCTAGGATTGTTAGATCAAAGATAAATTTTAGTTTGCTACAGCCTGACGCAGAAAATTATCCTTTTCAGAGGGTGTTATTTTGTAATATTTGGCTTGTGATCAGATAGTAATATAATATAGATAATAAAATTGTACAATAAATATGCATACATTATTGATTAAAAAAAAACTTAATTGCATATTCAGAAAAATAAGACTTTTTTGTAAAAATTGAGTCAAGTCTGGAAATTTTGGCATGTGCAGGCCTCCAACCTATTCTTGTCTATCAACAAAAAAATTAATAAATCTAAATAAAATTAATTAAATGTAGCTTCAAATAAAAAAATTAATAAATTGTAAAATGGTGCAAGAAACAAAAAGGTGCCATGCTGCTTAGCATAATGTGAAGTTTTGAAGAGAATTCCAAACTTCATTTATTAATCTAGCAAACATGCCAAATAAAATTAATTATTTTTATATTTTCAATAATTGTAATAATAAATAATTCATATCTGGTACAACAACTTATTGATTAATCGAAAAATGCTTTCAATAGATACAATATAACATTTGATAAAGAATTTCGCTGTTGTATAATTAAAAAAAAAAGACAGATATTTACAGAATTACTCAGCGTCATCACGGAGAGAATAGTTTCACTGATGGATTTCACACTAGACCTAGGAAACACACCCATGGTTTCTTCAAGAAGTGATAGTACATAGAACACTTCTTTAGAAGCTGTGGGACCTATTGTGCAAAAAAAAGAAGAAAAAAAAACTTTTTAAAGCAGCAAAGGGTTATCATTTATTATTTAAATTCATAAGATATAGTAATTTATAAAAAAAGAGGGATAAATACATGAAATACATTTTAATTCCATTTTATTTTATAAAGAAATGAAATAAAGATTTAAAATACAGCTGTAAGTACAAACAAAATTTAATAAAACATTTATTAAGTTTAAAAAACAACAATGCTAATTATTATTTTAAAAGAAAAAGAAGACAAAAGATGATACATCATTTCACATAAATGATAATGATGAGAACTATGATATATTTTATAATGTTAATAAAAATCGTATGTGGTGCATATGTATCACAAATAATGGATAGCATTTCCACAAAACATGGGAAAAAATAACTTAAAATAAAAATCAAACTATCTAACTGCAAAAAATCTTCATGTAAGTTCAGAAGGAAAAGATAACTGCTCTATTTAGTTTGATAAATCAGGTCCACACCAACTTTGGCTGTGGATCTAATTATGGAATATTATCCAAGGATTCTTTCATATTCATGACCACAGCCACTGCTGTAAATTTAGCAAGCATTGTTTGGTTTAAAAAAGTTATTGTTTTAACCTACATTATATGCATCAAATTAGAAGTCTCTGAGACTTTTTGCACATGCTCTTGCTTTTGTGAAATTGTGAACAATTTTTTATATTTAAGAAAAATCTAGTCATAATTTTGTAAATTTGAAATAATCATTGGTACAGATGTCATATATGCATCACTTGGCTGGATCGCAACAAAATGGTGATTTTATGCCTTTTCATGGTAACTAAATTATTTTGTTTCAACAATTTATTAAAAAAAGATACAGCACTTGAAGCAATAAACAATTATAAATAATAAACATAATAATAAATATAAATGTCACAATAAATGGTAAATATTAACACTTATAACAATATTCAAAAACAAAGTTTTCGCCAAATTGCTCGGAGATAAAAATGTGTCAATGTGGTAAGCACATGACATCTGTACCTAATCATTATATTCAGATTCTTTTTTATATAGATTTTTAAGAAGAAATTTTTATGTAAAACACATATTTCCATTATGTATCTAAAAGTAAGACATCAGACTTTATTTTTAAATAATGAAATTTGTAAAAAGCTCAGTTTGGAGATTGAAAAGTTTTGTGAAAGGTCTATTTTTAAGACAAAGAATTTTATAGAAGGTCCTGTTTGAAGGTTAAAAGTTTTATAAAGGGTACTGTTTTGAGATGAAAAATTTTGTGAAGGGTTCTGTTTTAAGATGAAAAAATGTGTGGAGGATATTTAAGGACCCAATTTCAATGCAAACAGGTCCTTGCAAATACACTTGAAAATGCAGTAGACTCCCTCAAATCTGCAAACCAGAAATCCGCAACTCTCTAAAATCTGCGCATATTTAATATATGTAAACAATGAAAATTTCAGATCAGATATTGGGACAAAATTTGATTTTTTTAGTTTTGTATCAATTCCATATATTTTTTTATTTGTAACTTTCTCAATAATATTCTATTCATGTATTTTTCATGAAGGAAGAATAATTTTTTTTTTTTTTTGAAAAAATTCAAAGATATTGCTGATATCACTGGTAATCACAATCTTCTTACTAAATATATTTAAGCATTAATCAAGATTTTTTAATTATTAAGTCTGGCTAAACTTAAAAAAAAAAAAAAATCCTTATTTTATGACTTTGATGTGAATTAGTAATGTACTTTTATGAGACATGTTTTGTTGAACAATTTTGGAAAAATACATTTAATCTTTATAATGAATATTTAATCATACACTATGGAATATTAACATGACTTTGCTATTAGTGCTTTAATCATTAAAAAAAAATCTAAATTTTTATTATTTTAGTTTATTACTTATTTTAATATTTTATTATATTGTAAGTATTCATTATAGTCCAGAATGCACTATTAATTGCACTCGAATTACTGTTTAAAATATGTAAACAAAGCAATGACCAGAAATCTGCAAAATTCTAAAATTCGCACAACCTCTGGTCCCAAAGCTGTCGAGGGTTTGAGGGAGTCTACTGTACAGCATTCTTCCCATCATCGTTCATGATATCAAGATTTTAACCAAGTTACTTTATTTCTTTGTATGAAAATAGCCACTTTTGTTTGAGCAATCTTATGAAAGACATTTCAAAAATGCATATTTTTAAAACCCATACTTATGAACGGCTGAATAAATATCAAACTACTTTTATCCATTAATTTAAAATAACTGAAAATATTTTATTTTGTATTTAATATATTTTTTTTTCTAAATTTAAATAAGGTAAGCTATCATTCAAAGAAATTGTTAATCACTCTTTTAAACAAATAAATGAAGACTAAAATAAATATTACCTCCACCTTTCTTTAATTTTTCGTTACAAAATTCTGTAATAATCGCACACCCAGGATGCACAACAGAAGCACGAGAACCATCAACAATTAAAGAACGAATTATCTGATGAGCAGCTCTTCTGACCTAATAAAAGTGAGGAGGAACTTACTGAATTTAAAATAATAAATAGAAGCAAATATAGATAAATATGATTTAGTGAAATTACTTTTGAAATATATACATAAGAATAAACACACTGATTCACCACAAGCTTCAATGAAAGATTTAGGATCAGGTTATTTATGATGAAAATGTTTTCTGCGTCAAAATAAATTATTAAATTATGGCTATGTGGTTTTAGTCAAAACTTTGCATCTTTATCAAAAAATACCTGTCAAAACACTGGGAAGACAGAAAGTGGTACAGTTCTTTGAAAACAAGCCAAAGACATTCATTAAGAAATACATTCTTGATAATACATTCCTCATGTCTATTATAATCAAAAGATCTATGATAAATGAATACCCCGGGTTGGATCTCCTTCATTTCCAACACAGTGATGTCTTTCAACTTTTTTAAATTCTGAGCTCTTTTGCAAAAAAGGAAAATGAATCCTCATTTTAATAGGAAAAAAAAATTAATCTATTATTAAATATATGCTATTCTAAGCATTTTTCTTTCTTCCAAGAAAAACAATGTATTCTACAGGATTCATCATACTTTCATAAATGAATTCCTTTACCCCCCTTTTTTTTTTTGCTTTTGTTGTTGTTCAAGTGTATTTATGACATCACTGCAAACACAATTCAGCTCTTTCTATATATACATAAAGGGATAATTATGTATCCCTTTTTCTTAAATTTCAAAGGAAAAAATTAAAATACCTTTGGCTTGTGGTGCACTGTAAACTCCAACAGAATCTTCAATTTCTCACAATCTGAGTCTGACCAACTACTCTTTACTTTTAAAAAAGCATAAGCCACTTTCATCAACTAAAAGAAAATAGAAGCATTTAATCCACATTTCATTTACAACATAAGAAACAGTATAATTAAGGAGGGGGGGGGGGTGTTAAATAACTCACATTTCTCAATAAAGCACCATGGTCTGTATTCATATATTTTAGCAGCAACTTGATAAGCTTCTCTAAAGCAACAGCACTCTCATGTTTCAGAACATTTTCATTTAGCCTGTATAAGAAAAGAAGAAATATTTAACATAAATACAAATAAACAAAAAACAGAACTCAGTTAATATAAACATTATTATAATCAACATGAAATTAAAGTGAATGGTGACTAAAATTAATTCAAGATCAAGACATATCTAATAAATCCCTCTTGCAGTTGTTTTCTTGAGGGAAATCTCCAGAATCAATTCAAAGTCAAGTGGCACGTTTTATTTGATAACTTTTATACAGTTATAACGATATTATTAGTAGCATAATTTTTGTTTAATGCCAATTTGCCCATGTATTCAATTACAATATGTTAACTATTTTTTATCTGTGAGAATAATACAATAGGTTGTTTCATTTTGCATACCACATATTATTTCTTGGCTTGAAATTTAAATTCAGCAAAGGGGAAGGGGAGAGTTGAACTATTAGGGAATGAGAAAAAAATATTTAAAAATCTCCACTATTTTCTTATGTGCCACTTAAATAATTGTTTTACTGTATTTACTTGTGTATAACAGACACTTTTTTTTTTTTCAAAAAATTAGGACAAAACTTCTAGGCACGCATTATACACGGAATAATTTTTTACTGTTAGATGTAATCTCAGGATATACATATGAAAATAGATATTATTCAAAAAGGACATTAAAATTAAAATGTTACTTAATTCAAGTATTGCTGCATCTTTATTTTACTCCTTGCAGTTTTTTATACAACAGAGCTAGCTATTAACATTATTTAAATGCTAATTAGCAATTCTCATTACCGTCACTCACTCCAACTTCCCATCATTCATTTACTACCAGAAGTCTAAAAATGCATTTTTGTCTTGTTTTCTGGCCTGATGTAATGTTTGTTTTGACTTTCTTTACTGAAATTCATTTGGTCATTCTTAATTAGCATATCAAATTTATGCTGCACATTATACACGTGTGCACGGTATACGCAAGTAAATACGGTAATACAGACATGACAAAATATCATTGAAATAATTCAAAGAAGCAACTGAGAATAGTTTTTCAAAATGTTAATTTTTTATTAGAATAATGGAAGATAACTAAGCTTTATACAGTAGACTCCTATAAATCCTAATAGCATAGGACCAGAGGTTGTGTAGACAACATCTGGTCAAGACAAGAGAAGTTTGTGTAATCAAATAATGAATGCTTGCAATATAGTAAAGTATTTAAATAATTAAGTAAAGTAAGAAACTGATTAAAAATAAGATACTTTTGATTATCCCTTCAAACAACTTCACCAAATTATGTAAATTGCCAAACTACTCAACAAATTATACAAATTGACGTAATTTTTATTTTAAATAGTGAAATAACAAATAAAATAGCTAAACATTAATAAGAATACAAATAAATCATCAAATTAAAAATCACTTGATGACACAACATGTAACATGTTTGTAACATGGCTGTAACATGTTTAATCTCAAATGAACATGACATTTATGATCAGTCATTCATTTAAACTCATATTTTTGTGATAGATTTTTGATCGATGGAGCATCTAGTACCAATATTTTTAAAAATAACTAAACCCTTAAAAGTAAAGGTCATATAAATAATTAATAATGTATAAATCAATATGCATACATAAAGATGAGATACATTTCTCTTGAATTATTCAATGAAACTTTCCCATTAAAGGATCCTTTAATTCATAATTCATATCAAATTCATAAAGTAAGGATGTTTCATTTCAGGTTTAGCTAATCTTAATAACTAAAAAAGCTACATTAATACATAAATACACTTAGTAAAAAGAATATCATTAATTACCAATGATACCTGAAATATCTTGATCTTTTTTCAAATATTCTTTCTTCATGAAACACCACAAATTCAATCATATTATTGAGAATTACATAATAAAATACATATGGAATGCCATAAAAATAAATTCTGCAATTTTGCCCTTACATTTGGATTGAAAGTTTCATTGTTTACATCTGTGATATGTAGATTTTACAGTTGAGGATTTGAAGAACTCTACTGTACCACCAATTCTATTTTTCAATTTCCACCAAATATTATGGGCACTTAACAATTGGGTTGTCAAATAAATTTCTAAATTTTAATTTTATTCAATTTCGGATGCTGAAAAACTATTTTTTCAAATTACAAAATATGATGTACCTTATTTTTAACCACTTGAATAAACAATGCAAAACAGTGATGGTACTGTCAATATGATCATTTCTGAACAAAATTCTTTTATTATATCTTTAATAGTCCAAGAGGCAACAGCACAAAAACTTAAAGCATCAACCACAAGAAAAACTTATATTATGGAAGAGTTGTAATGTGGGAATTTAATGATCCACGTTTGCCAAAAGCAAAGTGGTACATAAGCCAAAAATTAATGCCTCTAGTAGTTTACTCATAGACTTATCATTGTGCTTGCTATACAATCATTTCATACCTTTGATTGTATGGCAAAAACAAGGTTAAATCTATGAGTAAATCATTAGTGGTATAAATTTTTGTCTTATACACCACTTTGCTTCTGACAAACATGGATCATTAAATTCCCCTATTACTACTCTTCTATAAAATAAAGGTTTTTTCTTGTGCTCGATACCTTAGGTTTTTGTGTTGTCAGGAAAAATGCATATTTTGTCAATTAAGGGTGGAAAAAGCTCATATTTCTTCGATCGGACACCGATAAGCGTGAGTTTTATTAATCGGATTCCAAAAAATCGAAATTTCGTTCATCAGAGACGGGAATAATGCTAATTTTGTTCACCATGCATGGAAAATTTGCTAATTACATTGATCAAGCTTTAATAAAATTGCAGATTTCGTCCATTTGGTTTCATAAAAACTGCGAATTTTTTTCGATTGAGCGAAGGAAAATCGAGAATTTAATCGATCCGTTTTATAAAACATGCGAATTTCACCAATCAGCTTCGTAAAAATCGTAAATTTCGTTGATCAAGTTCGGAACCATCGCAAATTTCGTCAATCGACTTCTTATAAATCCTGAATTTTGTCGATCAGGTGCCGAAAAATCGCAAGTTTCGTTTTTTGGCTTTGTAAAAATGACGAACTTTGTCGATAGGCTTTATAAATATCACGGAATTCATTGGTCGGCTTCTTAAAAATCTCAAATTTCATCGATCGACTTCATGAAACTCGCAAATTTTGTTGTTAAGTCACAGAAAGAACGTAAATGTTCTCATTCGGTTTCATAAAAATCACAAATTTTCTCAATCAGACTCAGAAAATTCACGAATTTTGTCAATTAGGTGTGGAAAAATCACGAATTTTGTCGATTTTATGAAGAAAAACTGCAAATTTTGTCGATCAGCTGCCGAAAAATCAAAAATATCGCCAATCAGGGGAAAAAAAATTGCAGATTTCGTCGATCGTTTTTTTTTAAAAAAAAAAATGATAAGTTTTGTCGATCTCCTTCATAAAAATCGTGAATTTTCTCGATCAATTTCGTAAAAATGGCAAATTTTGTTGATCAGGCGAGGAAAGATCATGAATTTTCTCATTGACTTCGTAAAAATTGTTAATTTTCTCTACTGGTTTCCTAAAAAGTGCAAATCTGGTCAATCAGGCGTGAGAAAATTATAAATTTTATTGATCAGACACATAAAATCGGGAATTTCGTTGATCAGGCACAGAAAAATGTTGTTGATTGGCTCCTTCTCTCTCCTTTATTCATAAAGTTCACATTTTTTTGGCACCAGCCATTTATGCTTTGTTTTTAGCACTTTTAATAAAACAAAACTTACTCTCCTGAATAAAATCAAAGAATATTTTTACATCTTGAAAATAATCCTTGCTATATCTGTTATATATAAAAACTGAGAATATATCCTTACCAAATGAATTAGACTGGGTAAGTGAATTTAAAGGGGTAATCCCCCCCCCCCCACACACACACATTCACATTTCCCTATGAAACTATATTTTTTATCTGTATTATTGATGTGGCCTTCGACCACTCAGACATATTTGTAAGTGGCACTTCTCTTGGAAAGGTTGTGCACCCCTAATGTAAATAATTGCAACATTTTTTGGACCAATAGTATGACCCCTTTCCTTTAAAATAAAAAACAAATGGGGTAATCTAAAAAGTAACGTTTATATACTACATATATAAACAGTATGAACAGAACTTTAAACAAATACATTAATTAATACTTTAATAAATACATTAATTCATACACAACAGAGATGAATTCTGCATGTCTAGTGGGGATGCCCTTAAAAACTTGGTGGATACTGTAAAAATTGATTTCCATTTTATGATTTTATTACCTTTTTGAAAAAT
Source organism: Maratus speculifer (assembly GCA_964019185.1). NCBI lineage: Eukaryota > Metazoa > Arthropoda > Arachnida > Araneae > Salticidae > Maratus > Maratus speculifer. The sequence goes on from OZ025302.1 coordinate 100,485,497, forward strand.
ATTATGGATAATATGAAGACTACAAGTGCCAATATCAATTTAAAAATACTTTATTTTTCTAAAATTCCTATTGAACAGTTTTAAAATGTCAGAAGTTGTATCTAGTGACTGAATGAATGTCACGATATGTTAAAAAGAGAACAGGCTAAATATATTGAAAGTTACACTTAATCTGCAACAAGGAGCAACTAGTTTCCGATTCTATGTATCAAAATGTTAGAAGAAGAATCCAAGCTTAATTACATTATTACTTCACAAATCACATGAATAGCAGTGATTTACTTCAATTTCTCAGAGTAGCCAATCATTTTGCAAGGTTGTCCCAGGTTTAGGAAACTTTTTGCATTATTCCCTGAGATTCACCTGAATCTCATAATCTTTTGATGAATAGGAACCATGTTACAATTCATTTCTTACATTGCACGAGAAATGGTTGATTTCAAAAAGTTTTAATTTCTGTGAATTGCCAGAATCAACAAGTTTGTTGTTTCTAAATATGTTTCCTTGGAATTTCAAATTTTTTTTTTCTTTGTGTGCACTAAATAATCCAATCTCATTCTCATTTAATGCTGAGTCTAGGTCAATTTAGAAGGGTGCAGTGTCTTGGTTCTTTTAATATGTAAATTTTGATTGATGTCAATTTATTCTAGGAAAAAAAACCCATGAAATTCATGAAGCGGTCTTGAGAAAATATAACAAAATTCGGCAATCATTTAAGGGAAAATATTATGAAACATGCTAGTTAGTTAAGGATATGGTTAAGTTGATTCGAAACTTGTCAGCCAGTCATGGGAAAATATCAGAATTTGCCAATTAACAGTGGAAAATTATCGCAAAATTTGCCATTCAGTCACAGAAAAATATCACAAAATTAGTCAATCAGTTGCAGGAAAATATCTTGAAATTCATCACCCAATCATAGAGTAAAAATTTTCATTTGGACACAAGAAAAAAAAGTGAATTTCATTAATTATTCATGTGAAAATATTGTAGAATTGAACATTCAGCAGCAGGAAAATATAGTGAAATTCGTCACACAGTCACAGGGCAAAATAATGAAAAATTTCAGTCAAAAACAAGGAAAAAGTTGTGAATTTCATCAATTTGTTCCCCCCCCCCCCCAAAAAAAATGACAATTCACTAATCAGTCATTGAATAAAATTGCAAAATTCATCAATTGATCATGGGAAAATGTAGTAAAAATTTTTTAATTGGTCATACAAAAAGTTAAAATTTTTGTTAGCTAATGACAAAAAAAAAAAAAAAAAAAAAAAAAAAAAACTAATAATTTGTCAATTAGTCATAGGAAACTATCGTAAAATTTGTCAATCTGTGGCAATAAAATATCATGAAATGTGTCAACTGGACACAAAGGGAAAAAAAAATCCTGAAATTTGCCAATCACTTGCAAGATATTATCATGGAATTCATAAATTTCTCATGGGATAACATCACAGAATCTGACAATTGGAAACTATCACAAAATACATCAGTCTTCATAAAAAAAAAAAAAAAATATCACAATTTTTGTCAACAAGAAAAAACAATTGGTCTCAGGAAAAAAAAAATAAAAATAAATAAAAATTTTGCACAAAGCATAAAGTACTGAAATATATTTTTTTAAATTACATTTTCAAACACAAACAACAACAAAGAATATTACCTACACAAATAACAATTAAATTATTTTTACCTTTTAACAACCATGGAAAGTAAACAGATAACTGCAGTAGTTCCTTCATCTGTATCAACAACATCAAGTGTGGTCATCTGTAAATTAAAATGAAATTGTTTTATTAGGACACACATGTTTAGTTATCAGGGGTGGTGAAATGCATCATTTTGCTTGCCAGTGGCGAGTGAATTCTTTGGCAAGGGGAGTGCATTTTTAGTTTTTGAAAAACTGTAGCAATAAAGACATTATCAGAAACCCCTTTTTAATCTAGATATTTTAACTTTCAAAATTATGACAGTGTAAATATGATACTATCTTAAACTCTATCTTATATTAAGCTTACCTCTGTTTTATATATTTCTTAATATAATAGAAAAGAAGAATTACGAAAAAGCATTGCAGTAATAGTAATCTCATCTGTAATTGTAATCGTGTGTGATTTTGTCATAACTATTTACAGCTGCATATGCATACCATCTTGCGGAGCTGGTGAAATAAATCCTTGGCCAGTACCATTTTTTGGCGAAATATTTTCAAATTGAAGGAAAAAATGCTAGTCATTGCCAGAAACATGTCCAAAGAAATTTGGTTTAGTTCTATGCATACCTTCATAACAGTTTTTGATGGTAGAATATTAAAAATGGCACAGAAATTGCGATTCACTAACTTCCAGCAGAGTGATTCCAAATTGAAAAAGGACTTACTGGCTACAGTAAAAACATACACAAAAAATTTGGTTCATTCTATGCACAACTTTCTACACTTTTTGATAGAAAAGTTAGCGACACAGGGACAGATAGACATTTTATATCAGCATGTTTTTGGGGGCATCTGATCCCAATAACACATAAATCTGTCAAAACTGGAAGTAAAAAAAAAAAATTATTACAGTACTTTCTTCTGTTAAAGATACAAAAAAAGTTAAAATAGGTTTGTTTAATTGTTTAACTTACAAGAAATAAAGAAAATTAATAAAGTCATACTTTAAGAAACAAGTTTAAATTTTGTTTTATAATCTGAAAGTAAAGATACAATTATTATTAAAAGATGTAAGCATAAATTCTTAAATTTATTATAGACTTCAAATATCAATATTAGAAAAACTGGCAAGTCTTTAAACTTTTGAGAATAATCTGTTACTCATTGAAAGAGAACTTATTATAATATTTCACCTTTTGTATTATGCATAAAAAATTTTCAGCATTATCTGGGGTTAAACGATTACTATTATCTATCTATATATTTGCTTTGCTTCATTCTGCTGGATATTCTATAGATAAATGGGATTCTGATGATTGTGATTTAGATATCCAGCAGTATTTTGGATATAAAAAAAAAATCAGCCGGATATCTGTTGCATCCCTATTAACAAGGGGCTGCCCACAAATGATGTCACACTTAGAGGAGGAGGAGAGAGGTTGAGGGAATTGTGACAAGGTGGGAGAGGTTAAGGACAGATGCGACATCACACATTTTGGTTAAAATAAAAACATTAAAAATTAGCAGATTAAATTTTGATGTTACTTTGAAATTAAAGTATTTTGTATTCATAAATTAAAGATAAGATTTAAAGCCAGATATATTAAATTTCATTTTAAATTCCAAAATACTAAATTTTCAATTACCTATTCTTTCATATTAATATTTTATTATTGAGTATGGATATATAATTATTACATATTGTATATGAATTGTCTTTTGTAATATATCATGTCATAGGAGAGAGAGGGGTAAAAATATTTTAAAAATTTACTTAATTTATGGACAACCCCTAATTGGAAGCAAACTATGAACATATAAAATACTAGCTGAGCCGCCCGGCGTTGCCCGGGGCCATAATAATATTCTTAAATAAACCTGAAATTTGCACTGCAAAATCTCATTAAAAGAACCGATCTCGAACCGAATTCCCGTTGCCTACGATACCGTTTAGCAGAAATGCTGCACACACATGCAAAAAAGGGGAGGGGAGTCTAGAATCTTTTAGTTTCATATTCCACCACCAGGGGCGAACTCTTTTTTTATTATTAAATAAATATTATTTATACTAGGCTCTGAAAAATCATCATCTAAAATGGTATAGTTTTAAATATTTGATCACGCCCTCCCTAAAATAATTATTGCCTGCCCCCTACCTATAATTTGACGTTCCCTACTCTTTAAAATCTATACTATGTGTTATAAACTATCTGAAAGTTTTATATGAAATAAGTAATATTTATCCCAGAGCTTAGTGAAAATTTCTCTGCATTTGAAATTGTAGAAAACAGAACAATTTTAAGTATTAGACCGCAATGCTCACTACTCTTTAAAGTATATGTACTATGTGTTATAATTTATCTGAAAGCTCAAAAACTACCGTTTTGTGAGTTTTTTTTTTTTTTTTTTAATTAATTTATGTTTCCACATTTCTTTATCTTTTTTAAAAGTCAATTTTTTTATTAAAAAAAAAAAAAAAAAAAAAAAAAAAAAAAAATTTATAAATTTTGATATTATTAAACAGCGTTTGAAGATATTGCTCGATGCATAGCTTTAAAATATCCAAATAGTGTATTTTTAAAAACTTGACAGCGTGCCAAAGAATCCTTATATAAAAATCATTTATGGTTTTGAAAAACTTGCTTTTATAGAGCAAGTCAACCAAGTAACGAATTAAAAATTAATAGCTAAGGTTGTAAATGAGCAACTGTGAAGAAATTTAAATATTTGAAAACAGCAAAAAATTTGTCATCTTGATATGTAAATATTAAATTTATAAATTTAATACTTGAAAAAAATTACAGGTCGGCTATAAATGCCAGTATTCACCAGCGCCTAGCCGTCTGCGATGAACACCTGCTCTCGTTATGAAAGATTTCTCAAAAATCTGTTTCCTTAAACAGAAATAAAATGAGATTTTATAAATACATTTTTAATGAATTTTTCAACTATTTATAGGAATAAAAAATAATTTTTAGAATTTCTGAAAGGTAAATTTTTTTGCATCTAGCTGTCTAATTTTTGAGTTTTTAGGCTCAGTAGATTTTAAAATACAGCCCTTTATATATATATATATATATATATAAGCGAGTACATTTATTGCCATGGTAGCCCTCTATTTACATTAACCCTTTCCCTCTCTCTTTCAGCTTTTGAAGAAATATTCTGCAGTTTGATAAAAATCTATGCTTCTATTGAATTATGAGTACTTTTCATTCTTCTAATTTAGGTTCTAATTTTAATTAATTTCTCAATTAATTATTAGAATTTTAAAATTCTGAGGGTCAGGTACATTAGGAGAGGCCTTGAACAATCTTCACAAAAAAATTGAATCTCGTATGTGCCGTAGTTCTCTCTAGCCATCGCAGACACACACATGCAGAGCGATTTGTTATTTTATTAGTGTAAATTAATGCTTCCCAATTTGGTAAACATTACTTACTAATGCTGCAAAATATTCTGTTTCTGTTTCTTTTCCTCCCTGTTGCTTCAAAACATCAGCAACTGCAGCCAGCACAGCAATCATTTCTTTATGAAGTAACGAACCTGCATTCCAATTATTCATCAACCTTTAATAACAAATGCAATAAAGGAACATATTAAATAAGAAGAAAAAATTACCAAAAGCTTATAGTAAATTAATATATTTTGGATACTCAAATTAAATACATTAAAACAAAAAAATACTTAGAAAAGATATAACACTAATGCAAGGAAAAATGCTAATTTAATCATTTGTGTAAGGAAAAAAAAAAGAACTATTAAATATACAGAAAGAACAGCAAATTACAGTTTAGAAATAAAGATCAAGAACAAAATTAAATATATTAAAACAAGAAATTATTGATACATAATAGGGCTGAGCAATATCAGAATTTTAATATGGTAATATATTGTCGATCAAATGTCGATATTTTTGATATACTGATAGATTTTAATTCATGTCTCTCCATTATAGGGTTGTAAAATGTGACCGTCCTCTGTATAAAATATTAGAAACACACACACACACCAGTGATGCCGCTGGACTTAAAAAATCCTGAATCAACGGGACTTCTAAAATTTTGGGTCTCTACTAATAATAAGTCAAGTCATATTTCTTATGCAAAAATTGAACTTCTTCATTTGGAAAATAAAAGTTAAATGCATTAATTGTCTTAACAATAATAAATAACTAAAAACAATATTATTTTTTAAAAACTATTAAAACAAATTTTATTTACTTAAAAAAAAAAAAAAAAAAAAAAAATGCAAGATACAAATTTAATAATAAAATATGCTTATTTGAGAGTAAGATAACAAGTATTACTATTGTTTGCATTTCTTTAAAAAAGGACAAGCTGGATTTATTGAAAAAGACATTTTTGCAGAAAAAAAGAAGAATGCTTTTGTTAAATAAAAGGGTACTTTTTGTTTAATGAATGAATGCTGTCATGAGTCACATTCACTCAGAAAGATTTGAAGCTATTAAAAACGAATTGTGAAGCAGGTCCATTAGAGGGAAATTATTATTCTAGAGGGGAAAAAATAAATAAATAAATAAATTCTGAAGCAAAAAAATTCATTCCTGCCTAATTTTTTTTTCTTTTGCCCATTTGATAAAATATGCATATTTTTTTTTTTTTTTTGGACAAAATTTTTAGTTTTTTCAAGATTTTTTTGATGAAATTTGTTGGTGAATCTTTTTACGAAATGTGCCCTTTTTTTTTTTTTTTTTTTTTTTTTTTTTTTGGCAAATCGTTTGACAAAATCGGCCATTTTATCCCTCTTTTAACGAAAGTTGTCGCTCTTGGCAATAATTAGAAAGAATTTGCCATTTTATGTGAATCTTTTAATGAAATTTGTTGTTTTATTGTGATTTTTGGATGAAATTTGTTGTTTATTTGCAATCTTTTGACTAAATATGCCTTTTTTGTGATGTGATGAAATTTGCCATTTTTGGCAAATCTTTTGCTGAAATTTGCTGGAAATTAGTTGCTTTTTTCGCAATTTGTTAACAAAATTTGCTTTAAAAAAAAAAAAAAAAAAAAAAAAAATCTTCATCCCTTCCCCCTTTCCCAAAAATAAATAAATAAATAAATGCAGTATTTGCAAAAGTAACTAACATTTGGTTATACAGAAAATATTTTGGTTTATGGGACCATTTCTTAGTTATGTATTGATTTATTTTTGTAAATGAAATGAGTGAAAGACATGCATTTCAAATGCATGCAACATATGTATTTTAAATTAAATGAATGGAAGTTTTATGCTTTTAAATGAAATTAATAAAATATGAATGATGAAGATGGAAACAATATTTGGAGATCATCACTTTAATCATCTAACATAAAGGTTCCATTAACTTTTCTAATAATTGTGAAGCTATGAAACCTTTATGTTTTCAAATACCGCAGTTACACCAGTAGCATGGAAAATTTATTTTAAATAGGGTTTTTAGGTGTTTTTCACCAAGATATGGACTTGGCAGACCGATTGCTTTTTCATATGCAAGTCGAAATTTAACTAATCTTAGATTTTCATCCATGAAGTCGATGAGATAACTGTCTGTGTTGCCGCCTCTCAGCCTATAATTATTCAGACAAAATACAGTAAAACCTCTAAATAACGGACACCTCGAGAACGCAGAAATTGTCCGCTATTCAGAGGTGTCCGCTATTGGGAAAATCTCAGAGATGCAAAAACCGCTAAGAAACGCTTAAAATTTCATTAATTGACTTTCATGTGTCCTAAAACCTCTGTTATATGATTAATCAGAAATTAAAATTATTTTTTAAGCAGTGGGACTGAAATAAAATTGTACACACCTTTATCCACTGTTTATTACATTCTTATGAAAAGACCTGTTACAAAAAAAAGTTAACTTTTGCTTGTGATTGCGTGTAATTTGTTTTTCAAAGTGACATTAATATACATTATAGAGTTTGGACAGGGTGGGGAATTGCACTTTTTGACTGTTAAAAGCATAAAATCTCTAAATTTTCCGGGGGGGGGGGGGGATATTTAAATGCTCTGGAAGATGTCCCTCCTGGGCAACCCCTACAATTTAACACTGAACGGGAGGGGGGATTTTCCCCAGCCCGTTTATCTGTGATAACAAAATTCTCTGATAAATTTAGTGGCCTTTTTACTTTTTAAAAAATTTTTCTCCCTAAGAAAATATTTTTCATCCTTTATCACCGTAAATAGTGTCCGCTATTCGGAATGTCCGTTATTCAGAGGTTAAACATACAAAAATTTAGGTTTTGGGAGTGGGGATTAGAAAACTGTCCATTAAATAGAGGTGTACGCTATTCGGGAGTGTCCGTTATGGAGGTTTTACTGAATATGATTTTACAAAACTACAAACCTATTAAATGTAGGTAAAGAGCAATTTGTGAAAGCTGATATAGCAGAAATAGCAGTGTCTCCACCAATGCTCATTGATTCCTCAACATCTTCACATTGTTTATCACATGATGCCTTGTTGTGTTCTGCTATTCTAGCTTCTGTTAAGTTGCTGAAACCTAAGTAGTAAAAAATAAAATTATAAAATTAAATTTGATTTAATCATCATTTTATTAAAAAAATAAATAAAATATTTGAATGAATATTCTAAAATATTTGTTAACTAGGGATGTGGAAATACAGTAGAGTTTCAAAAATCTGCACAATTTGGGACCAGAGCCTCTACAGCTTTTAGAGTTTTGCAGATTCACAGTTTAAATGATTTTTTTTTTCAACTTACCTGTATTCATTTACAAAAAGAGCATGTAATAATTCAATTTAAGCAAATTAAACTTGAATCACAATTATTTATTTGTGCATTATTATTTTAATACCACAATTATTTTCACTACTTTTAAACATTTCTTTGTTTGAGAACTTTCATTTTATCTTGATGAAATTTCTTTTGAATTTTGTAAACAGCCATTATTTCCTATTGATCTATACAACTCTGTTTCTCCAAGAACTTAACAGAAATTTTACCAAAAAAAAACCTGCTTCAAACTTTTTTTCTACACAGCCCCTGTCAAGGACCTATGAGGTGTCATGAATCACGGGTGTGTCACTCTCTCAGATTCTTACTCTTAAGGGGCCACTTCACTCAAATGAAAAGACCCGTTCCCTAATGTTAATCCTACGGAAGAAATTTATAAAGATATCTCGGTTGCATTTTAATATTTTTAAATGATTCTTTTTGCATTGCATAGCTGAGATTGATATGAATGCAGGCTGTTTTTACTTTTTTGATTTTGTTTACAGATATTTTTAGGAGGGTGATTTCACTTTCCAAACCGGTTCTGAAAATGAAAGCGTTCTCGTAAAAAGTATCTGTAAACAAAATCAAAAAAGTAAAAAACAGCTTGTATTCAGATCAATCTCAGCTATCCAATGCAAAAAGAATCATTTAAAAATATTAAAATGCAACCGAGATAACTTTATAAATTTTTTCCATAGGATTAGCGTCAGCGAACGGTCTTTTCATTTGAGTGAAGCGGCCCCTTAAGACGCCACACTACTGAATGAAAAAAATCCGTATGATAATGCAAAGTCTATGGGGGTGCTCTTTTCAAATATCTCACACAAATTTTAATATTTTTTTGCATAGGATAGCTGAAGATGATCCACAATTGGCCTAGTTTTTACTTTTTCAATTTTGGTTTCAAATTAAAAAAAAAAAAAAAAAAAAAAAAAAAAAAATTAGTTTTGGTTATGAAATTGAAACTATATTAATATAAAAAGAATATAAACAAAATCTAAAAAGTAAAAACTAGGCTGGTTGTGGAATGTCCTTGACAATCCTAGGCCAAAAAAAATCATGTAAAAATATTAAAATTTGAGTGAGATATTTGAAAAGAATGCCCACATAGATTTTACATTATCATACAGGTTTTTTTCAGTCAGTAGTAGAGCTGTTGCAAACTGCACATATTCGTTAACATATAACGGGTATTCTCTAAAATACGAAATGCTGAATAGTTTCTTTGAAATATCACTCGCTTCTAGTTCCTGCCAATATGCCACCAAACAAAACAAAACTAACTTCAAGCGATGTTTACGTACATTTGTGCAATTCATGAATGAAGCCAGACAGTCGAGGCGGTAAGAGATTTGAATTAGGCACCAGTTTGAGTTCTTTCGGTATAAGTGTGTGTATTGTTCTGTTTGAAAGTATCAGTTATTGTTATTCTCAAATCTCAAATGATTTGGATTTTGTAGGTCTTATTGATTTATTTATTATAGAAAGAAAAAGCAGTAAATTGTGGACATATTTTTCCGCAGTATCAAGTGATAAAGCAAAATGTGATTTATGCCAAATGGAGTATTCAATTAAAGGGGGAGAGGGAGGGAGTTCAACGACGAATTTAAATGTAAATATATATATATATATATATATATATATACAGGATGTTTTAGTAAAACATTTCAAAACTCTTAAGTGCATCCTGACGACTTGAAATGATATAGCATTGCGGGGTCAGAAATGTTTTCCCAGCGTGCTAGATGGCGTTGTGCAAAAGTTCTGAGCTTTCATTCAGGGAATCATCACAAAACCTATCATGCCTGATTTTTATTTCTGGGGTCATATGAAAACACTCATTTATGACACCCCTGTTGACAATGCTTATTAGCTGGTTGCAAGAATTGCAGTAGCTGCCGGAGAAATTGAGATATGCCAGGAGTATTTGAGAATGTTCAGATTTGCATGCACCAGAGATATGAGGTGTATATTGCAGTTGGTGGCAGAAATTTCTAACACAGACTTTGAACCATGTAAATTTTGCTTTTCACATGTATTAATAAAACGATTTTTCACTCATGGTGTCTTTTCTTTATGCAGGGATGCCACTCAGGAATTAACAAAAGAGAGGAAATTAGGCGTAAAGTAAAATTTATGACATTTTTCACAACATTTATGCAGGAATTTTGTAAACTTTATTATTTATAACAAACTAAATAAAGAATTAAATTTATAAGAAATTATTTTTTTAAATAAAGAAAGAACCCCCCACCCCTCTAGTAAACCTTTGACAAAAGCCTTTCTAAATGTGTATTTGTCAAAAAGTTAGAAATATGCTGTTAATTCATTGTGCATAAAAACTTATAAAAGTAAATAAAAATTATATATTTTTTAGTTCACAATCTTTACATCAGTTAAGGTAATGCAGCAACAGATTTAATGAGGAGTTCTATGTATTGCATCATTTTAAATTAATTTACGTAACTAGGCTATAGATTCGATGACTTTTCCATAAGTAAATAGCAAAAATGTGCAGTTTATTTTTAATCGTTTGAAAGAATTGCCGTTTTACATCGCGATCGTTTGCCGAAAACACCGTTTTACTACGCGATCGTTTGACAAAAATTGCCATTTTATATCGCGATCGTTTGACAAAAATTTACATTTTACATCGCGGTCGTTTGACAGAAATCGATATTTTACATCGCGATCCTTAGACGAAAATCGCCTTTTTACTTCTTGATCGTTTGAAAAAAATCGCTATTTTATACTGCGATTGTTGGACGAAAATAGCCGTTTTATTTCGCGATCGTTTGACGAAAATAGCCGTTTAATTTGAGGTCGTTTGAAGAAAATTGTTATTGTACTTTGTAGTCGTTTTGATGAAAATCGCTGTTTTTTTCGCGATCGTTTGACGAAAATTGTTTTTTTTTTTAAATTTTGTGATCGTTTAACGAAAATCGCAGATCCTTAAGAATTAAAAAAAGCAGAAATCTGCCATTTGGCGAAAAAGTGACATCCCTGTTTATGGTGCTTCTGTGTACGTCACCCGTCACCGCTTAAGGAAAACAATTCCGACCCCACATTGCTATATGATTTCGAGTCATCAGAATGCATCCTACCTGCCTTAGGAGTTTTGAAACGTTTAACTGAAACACCCTGTATATTAGTAAAGCATCGTCCATCACATGATAGTTTGTTTCCATCAAAACCTTTGTTATCGCCATCATTGAGCCAGCAGCTTAGTAATAATAATGAAAGTGTTGCAGAGAGCAATGTAAATTTTCTGAACATTTTCAAGAAATTAAGTTTGAAAAATTACAGGTTTGCTTTAAGTATATTTTTTCCTATAAAAATATCATTGCACACATATTTATATTTTATATTTGAAAACATTTCTATGATGAAGACAAATTTTTAAATTGCTTTTTAAAATGTGTTTATGATAAAATTTATTTTTCTTTTCTCTTTTTTCGTTGATTTTAAAAATATATTTGCTGTTTGTTTTTAAATTTCATATCTGAAGAAAAAAAAAGTATTTTAAAATATAAATAAAAATTTTCAGGGATAATAATGGATTGAAGTACAAATGCTGATGTTGTTTGTTAGGATGATCACGTAAGAAATAAAACATGTTGTTTTTAAATTATTCCAGAAATTAATTTTCACTGCACATAATTACTTTAAGAGTGTTCTTAAATCAAAAAGGGCAACTTTGTGACACATGCTTTAATTTTTGTTCAGAAATGCATGAAAATAGCAGGTGTTATTATTCAGAAACTGTCTAATTGCACTCGATTTTCTTTCTTTTTTTTTTTTTTTTAAACACAATAGATTTTTCATAACACGCCTTCAAAGTTGACACTTTTGAGCACATTTCCCAACGTAAGCAGAAAAACCGTTTGAAAAGCAGGAGAAAAACAGGTGATCAAGTGACCAAAATAGCTTAGAACTGGATATGTAATTTAATTATCATAAAATGGAAAAATAAGTTCTATTTCAAATCGCTTCCATAGTCAGGCATTCCAATTTTATATAGTTCTGTTAAAAAATGAACTTGTAAATGTGTTAAAACATTTTTCGCTTGTTGAGCAGAGCAGTTAAGAACACCCTTAAGTGTAAAATTAGCGTGAAAATTTGCTTGTAAAAGCATTTTGTTTGTGTAATTACATTTCATAATTTTATTGTTTAAATTTTGTAAGCTTATACTCTTGCTAAATTGCCTTCTCCAATTATTCTTTATTTTCATGAGTAATAAATTTTACAATTTAGACATGTTGTATTCAATTATATATTGTATTTTAATTTTGTTCAACAAAAAAAAATTAGAAAATTGATTAAATCTATGTTTTATGGACAGATGGCAGCACATAATATGTGAAGAGTAAAAAATGTGAATTTTCCAAACACTCATGTTTTGTATGTAACTAGATTTCTTGCAGTTTTTTAGTACATACGATGATTGTTAATAGCTGGTTTCTGAGCAGAACGAGTAAGGATAATTCTTAAACGGGTAGTCAGTTTTAAAATAATGCCATCACATGGGTATTTATTTAGTCGTTAGTTTTACAGCACTACTCAGTAGTGTGGGCTCTCAATATATAAATTATTTCACAAAATGGATTAATTGTATTTAATATCCTTTGATCAATGCATAGAAATAGTTTTCAGGGCTCAGTGATGCCTCTGGACTTGAAAAATCCTGGGTCCCGGGGACCCAGGACTCCCGTGGCAGAATGTGCGCGACACTGCGACGGGCGTTGCAGACTTTTAAGGACACTTGCAGACTCAGCGATGCCACGGATGCACTATAGCGCGTAAATTACACAAAAGATCGGTCATGGAACACAAAACACAGCTCTTATGCTTCCCGTGGGACGCGTAATTTCGTCAAAATATCGCGGAATAAGCCTGAATTTCGTCCAAAGGTCCTGAGACGAAACGCAGATATCATCAAAGCAACACAAAAAAACGAGAAATTTCTTTTAAAAATCGGGAAAAAAAGACTAAATTTATAAAAATCGCGAAAAAACGACTAATTTTGTCAAAAAAATCCCGAATTTCTTCAAAGGATCGCGGAAAGAAATGACAGCTTCATCATAACATCGCTAAAAACGGAAAATTTCGTTAAAAAACCATTTAAAAATGTAAAATTTCGAATAAAGAAACCCGCGAAAGACAGCAGATTTTAGCAAAAAATTGCGAAAAACGGCAAATTTCTTCAAAAAATTCCTCAAAATACGACAGATTTCAGCGAAAAACTACAAATTTCGTCAAAAAATCACGCAAAAACAGCAGATTTCGTCAAAAATTGAGAAAAAAAGGCAAATTTCGTCAAAAAATCCCGGAAAAAAACACATTTCGTCAAAAGATCGCGAAAAAACACGATTTCGTCGAAAAATCGTGAAAAAAATGACAAATTTCTTCAAAATATCGTGAAAGAATGGTAGATTTCGTCAAAAGATGGTGTATATACAGCAAATTTCGTGAAAAAATCCCGAAAAAACGACAGATTTCGTTAAAAAAAATCGCGAAAAAACCCACAAATTTTGTCAAAAAACTGTGAAAATGCCACATTTTGTCAAAAAGTCGCGAAAAATCGGCAAATTTTGTCAAAATATCGCGAAAAAACGCAAATTTCGCCAAAAAATCATGAAAAAAATATAAATTTCATCAGAAGCACGGGAAAAAAGATATTGCTTAAAAAAGATTGTTCTGTTCCCTTTTTTTTTTTGGAAGGGGGGGGGGGGGGGGGTGAGGTAAATGATGAAAATAGTTTGCGCATACACACACCTATATGTTGCCATAATTAATTAGCACTACAATAGACAAAGAATATATTTATATAATACGTTGCATCTTGCAGACTATTTTTGAAAATATTATAAGCGTTGCAGACCTTTAAAGATAGTTCTGCCACTGGGCCCAGGACTTCTAAAATTCTGGGTCCCTTTTTTAAAAAAGCGGGTCCCCACTAATAAGTCATATTTTTAGACGCAAAAATTGAACTTGTTCATTTGCAAAAGAAAAGTTAAATGGAATAATTATTGTTTTAATTAATGTATAAATAATTAAAGCCAATATTATTTTTTTTAAACTATTAAGAGATATTTACTTTACTTTTTTTTTTAAATAAATGTGAAAGATACAAATTATAAAATAATACTTATTTGAGTTTAGAAGATAACAAGTATCACTATTGTTCACATTTCTTTTAAAAAGGGGTAAAACTGATTTATTGAAAAAGATATTTAAAAAAAAAAAAAAATACTTTTCAAAATAATCAGAACAATCAAAAACAGATTGTGAAGCAGGAAAATCTGTTTTTGGAGCAGCAAAAAAAAAAACTTTGGAAGCAGGGAAGTTAGTTTTTGGAAAAGGAAAATTCTATCCTGTCATTAACTTTTTTGTCGTACACCTTTGACGAAAATTGCATTTTAAAGCTATATTTTTTTCACGAAATTTGCCGCTCTTTTTTGCAATCTTTTGACGAAAACTGCCATTTTTTTTGGGATATTTTGACAAAATTTGCCGTTTTTTCGCGATCTTTTAACGAAATGAGCCGGTTTTTCACGATCTTTTGACAAAATGTGCTATTTTATCACGATTTTTGGATGAAATTTGTCGTTTTTTCGTGATTTTTTTTTTGAGGAAATCTGCTTTTTGTTCAAGATTTTGTAATAAAATTAGTCACTTTTTGCGAATCTTTTGACGAAATTCGCCGAAAATTATTTGTTATTTCGCGATTTTTTAAACAAAATTTGTCTTTTTTGTGATTTTTTGATGAAATGTGCCGTTTTTTCGCGATCTTTTGACGAAATGTGCCGATTTTTTGTGATCTATAGATGAAATATGTCATTTAATCACGATTTTTTCATGAAAATTGCCATTTTTTGCGAATCTTAGACAAAATTTGCCGTTTTATCACGATTTTTGGACGAAATATGTCGTTTTTTCGCAATTTTTTGAGAAAATCTGCCTTTATTTGGGATTTTGTAACAAAATTAGTCATTTTTTTCGCAAATTTTTTGACGAAATTTGACGGAAATTATTCGTTATTTCGCGATTTTTTAATTAAACTTGCCTTTTTTGTGAATTTTTGACGAAAATTACGCATCCCGTGGGACACGTAAGCACCATTTTTTTGCGGCCCGTTGCCGATTTTTCGAGTATTTTATGCGCTATAGCGCGTGCGCGGCATCCCTGGGGCTTTGTCTAGATGTTTTTCTCAGGATCCTATTTTTGTAAAATTGTGAACAACCTTTTACATTTGTGAAGAATCATGTCCTAATTTTATGATTTCGAAATTGTTGCTTTATTCAGTTTCTTTTTCATTTACTTTTAAGAAAATATATGGATATAAAGAGCATATATTTTCCTTATATGTGTAAAATGACAGGTCAGATTTTACTTTTTTAAAAAAAGGTTTAAGTTGGAACAGAGTTGGCAAGGTTTAAACCAAGTGATTTTTTTCTGAAAAAAGTCTGAAGTTTTTTTTAAATTTTTGAAAATTTTAGTGATTTTATTTCAAATTATTGTTACATTCAGGTTCTATCCTTCATAATACAAAGTTCATTTGCTGTTTACAAGTCAGTTTTTATTTTTAAATGAATAGACTTGTGAAAGATTCAATTTGAAGGCGAGAAATTTTCGTAAAAGGTCAATTTATAAGATAAAGAATTTTGTGAAGCATCCTGTTTTGGTATGAAAAGTATTGTGAAGAGGGGTCTTGTTTTAAAAGGAAATATTTTGTGAAATGTCCTTTAAAGGACCGAAACAGATCCCTGAACTGACACATCAATTTTATATTTTGGAATTTCCTTTGTGGCACTTCTAGTAAACCCAATTTTATCAAAACTAGAGATTTCGAGGAAAAATTGCATTGATTTGACATGGAATGACCTATACAATCAATGTCTTATGTGAAAGTTAAAAATAAGAAAATTATAGCACACAAAGAATCTAATTACATAAGCTCAATACAGAATCAGATCTCTTATGTTATTAAAATATGTCTTACCTTGATTACCGAATACACCTCTCTTTTTTGCTTCAGAACGGAATTTATTGAAACTCGGATTAAAACTTGAACTTTGTCCTTTCCTCCAAACTCTTCTTACACCTTTAGTTGATTTTTTATTTGCGCGCTTTACTCCAGCCATATTGTGTTTGTTTATCAACCACTTGCTAAATCATTAATCCACTCCACACGTGTGTTTCGTTCGTTGTTGTTGTTATGAAGACAAAAAGAAAAGTATATACCGGCAAAACCATCTATCTCATATTGAGCCGAATTATGCAGATAGCGCCGTCTACTTTTGAAAATTAATGTAGGATTTTTAGATAGATTTTTTTAGAAATGCTAAATCTCTTTAAAATATTATTTTTTTAATATTCATCGAATTATTTGTATATTTTGATCAGATCACCCTATTACTCAATTGATTTTTGAAAATGACTTTGCGGGATCCAAAAGATTTTTCGCTGTTTAGCGAAACGAAATCGACCAATGAAAAACCTGTATTTTTGCAAACAGAGAAAAGTTTGAAAAATGCAAGTTTCTGATTGGTCGATCTCGTTTCGCTAAACAGCGAAAGACGAAAAATCTATCTGGATTCTGGCTCAAGTTTCGTTATCAAACGTTCTCGCAAATGAAGTTAAATACAGCCTTATTTACGGTATATTTAATATTAATATCTAGTAAAAAGGTATTTTTAAATCAATTTTACACGTTTTATTTTAATGTTTCTACTTCATTTTACAAAGTTCGGAAGTAGAAAAAAAAACTGTTTACTTGCACTTTGTTCTGATTGGCTGTAAAATTCGTATGCTTCTGGTGGGGGAAATTCGAATGTATTTTTGGTGAACAATTTGACGTTTATTGTGTTGTTTAAAATAAATGAAAAGAGGTGCAAAAAATTGATGCAAGATGGCTCTAAAATCATTTCCTAAAGGTAATAATATTATTTTTTTCTTTTAATAATTGCGTTGAAATTCAATTTCCGAAAAAAATTCAGGTTTTCCTATATTAGGTACAATATACTTTATAACAGTAGAAAGTTTGTTATTGATCATAGAAATACAACAAATATTTGCTTTTTTTTTAACAGATCGCAGTTTTCTTAATATTTTGAAGTATTTTAAAACTCAGCTTTACTGAGTTGTGAATATTTTTAAAGCAAGTTTCTGGAGTTGTGATATGCATGATAGGCTGTATAGTCTGGTTTAGTTTTACTGGATTATTAGCAGCAATAGGATATTTTCTGTATAAACATCGCTTTTATCCATCTGATTCAGTGATCGATGTCTGTAGTTATGAAATTGAAAAAAAAATTAGAAATTTTATCTCTGGTTTCCTTTTATGGTTAATAGAAAACAATAGGTACTACAAATTATCTTAATATGACGAATATTCGGAGATCGCGATTTATAGTGAATTAATTTATTTCAGGGTAATAGTTTTGGAACAATATGACACACAATAAATACTTTATTTTGCTATTTGATAATATTTTCGTAGTATTGTCATTCTGTTTTGGTATTTGTGTT
This sequence comes from Maratus speculifer, assembly GCA_964019185.1. NCBI lineage: Eukaryota > Metazoa > Arthropoda > Arachnida > Araneae > Salticidae > Maratus > Maratus speculifer. The sequence continues at coordinate 100,503,424 of OZ025302.1, forward strand.
TACATTTGACCATTTACAATAAACAAAATCTTACAAAACAGTATGACTTAATAATAGATAAGCAAGACATCTAAACATAAGATATTCTTTTGTTTTTATTTAATTTTTTTAGTTTTGGATAAAATATGCATGTTGTGGTATTGTCGTCAAACTATTTAAAATAATAAACTACATTCCATTATCACTGTTTACCTGTTTATAAGTATTAGTCTTATGTAGTGTCCATACTTCTTTCATTGCAATATTTTGTAATTTTGAAAGTAGTACTTTATCTTATCTTGTTCTTTTGAAGGATGACCCAAAAGCTTTATTATTATTATTTTTTTTTATTATAAATGTGTGATAAAGAGCAACATATATTCTTTGTTACAAAAACTAAACTTGCTTATCTAATAAATAAATAAAATACTGTACTGCATTTGATGTATACTACACTACAATTAATACCAGAAGCAGAATTTTCTGTGTCAGCCTGTAGCATATTAAAATTTATCTGCAACCTGACAGTTCTAGACTAAGCCTACTAAAACAATATCCCGTAAAATAAGGAAAATTTGCGTTTGCAAAGAAAGTATAATAAAATAATGAAACAAATACCATAAAGCTAAAAACTAAATATATTTCAGCTTAAACCTCAAACTTTCTTTTTAAGGTGATAGATTAATCAGCAAAGTTTAAAATGATCTGCAGCACCTGGCACCTGCTGCCGTGCTGTACAGTTTCTGCTACTGGGCAATTAACAACCATGGGATAACAACAACAAACATTATACACTCCCACTTATGCATTATTGGCATTTAAATAACATTATTTGGCAAGATATGTTTTGTTTACTGTAAATGATCTATACTATGACAACATAAATTTAAATAAGAAACCTTATTTTTTACTATATTTTATTTAACTTGCATTCTTCACAATATTTTTCCAATTGTTGCTTATTCTTTGTAAGGAGCAGATTATAAATTTAATTTTAACTTATTGCTGTCCAAAGCAAATTATTATTTTCAAATCTTCAGCATATTTAGTCTGTATTTTAGGGTTTCCAGTGAAATATGGGAAAAATCAGGGAATTAACAAATATCTTCTAAAATGTCTGACACAGAAAAAGGAAAAATGGTGTGAAATTTATTGAATGTTCTCGGGAGAGGGGGATCACATAATACATCAAATGTATACACCTCCCCCCCCCCTCCCCCAAAAAAGCTAATCAAGAGATTTGAGATTTAGTGAAGGAAAATGCCAGACATATTTTACTGTGAATCTTGTAGTCAATCAGGCATATGTTTATGATGCCATCATAGAATCATAGCTATTGATATGGGAAACTTGATCCCTCTTTTCAGTTTTTAATTTTTATTAAAAAAAAAGTGTTCATTTATTATTGGACTCACATTTCTTGTTGTAGTTTTTTTGAAAAACCATTTTTAAAATATAAATTAATTTCTAAAAAATAGAAAAGGATCAAAACTCCCCAATCATAGAAAGACTTTACCCCTTCCAAGGGAGATTTTATCCTTGAAACAAATGCATTGAATTGATTCAAATTATGTAGTAGAAATCAAATTTATTCTTGATTAACAAGTTAAAAAAAAAAAAAAAAGGAGAAAAATTTACATTTAGTGAAAATTTGTTTCCCATATGAATGATTTATTATTGCCCAAAAAGGTTAATGAAATGTAAATGTTAATTGGTTGATTAAGGTTATTTTTTGACAATGTCATCATTGTCCACAATCACAACATATATTTAAATTGGTCTGAATTAAGTTCTCTTTTTTTTTTCAAAAAATATTTTTCTTACAAAATGACTACATTTTTTCATTTCTAGAAATAGCTTGTTGATAGTCATTTTTATCAATTGACAAATTTTGTGGATCTCCAATGATTTCATCAGAATGTCATCAAGTGAATCGGACTCAATTGAATCATGGGCACTAACTGTTCTTATTTTCTGAAGATTCCAGGTTTTCATTTGCAGTGTTTTTAAGTTTCTTTTTTAAGATGAAACAGCAATTTCTGTCAAACCATCATGAAAAAAAATCCTACAAATTTTTGCTATTCACTCGCTTGGAATCATCGAATGCTATCTGGACTACCTAAATTGATTTAAAATTGTTAATATATAAAATATGTTACAGGGTTACCGTAATTGATGTAAAATACTGTGAACTAAAAAATCATTTTTATTTCCCCTTATACTTTTTCATGCTCAATGAATAAGCAGCAAATTTCAAACTGTTTGACAACTGCTCATTTAGAAAGACTTGTGTTAAGAAAAATGTCTTTCTTTTTTTTTTTAAATTAGCTAAAAAATATTTTGTTATAAATGTAATTCTTTTTTTAGGTTATTAGAAATAGTATAGTTTTTACAAAATTCATGTCATAAATGTTGTGAAAAATGTCGAAAATGTTACTTTAAGCGTAATTTCCTCTTTTTTGAAATTTTCTAAGTGGTATCCTTCAGAATGTATGTAATCTCTATTTTTATACAAAATACTATTAAAATATTCATTTCTGCATTGTGCAATTAAATTATCAGTGAAATGATGACTAATTAAATTAATGCTTTTCTTTTCAATAGATTATTTATTAAGCAGCACTCCACTGCAATCTCCAGGTGACAGTGGATACTTTGGAAGTGGTCAGCGAAGGAACAATGCCGTCGTTTTGAATTCTTGTTCGCCTATCAAAGAATCAACTCATGTAAATTTACCAGAAAACATTCATTTTATGCATGGTTTGTCTCCTCAAATTAAGCTTGGTCAAAATCTAAATTTTGGAAGTCTTATAAGAGATGAATCACTATCAAGCATAGAAGTAAATGAGCTGTCAGAATTTGAATTTACTAGTCCTACCTTTAGTAGTCAATTTGAACTGTGTAAACCAGCCCGGTCATCTGATGAGGGCCATTCGTCTGAATTGTACAGTAGTACTGGATGCACAGCAAGTACTTCAAAATCTTTAAACTCTTTATCAGCAGATAATGATATTAACTATAAACTGTTTCATTATGGATCAAGTGATATACCCAGTTCAAATAATCTCATGTACCATAAATGCTTTGAAAATGAGTTATGTGTCTTAAGAAACTCTCGGAAATGTGAATCTAAAAGTGCAGCCGTCTTCAGCAGAAGAAAAGTTGATTTTATTGATGAACTTCTTAAAAGAAACTGCTATTCTATTATCTCATACATTCTCTCATTTTTATCTGCAAAAGAACTTTGCATAGCAAGTTGTGTTTCTAAAGAATGGAACAAAGCGATCCTGAATGATTCTAAAGCAAATGCAAAAAGACAAAATCTTGTTACAGAAAGACTCACATTTTTGACTGGCCCATCAAAGGTAAATTTTTCTTTGGTATAAAGTTAGGTAATCGTTTTAGTAACTTTGAACGCTAGACTGAATTATGTATAACATTATTTATTTTGGTATTACTTGGTTATCCCATCAAACAAAAAACTATCGCCAAACTATAAGAATAAATGGCAATAATGGATGATCGCAAATGTCACATTCAATCGAAATTATACACGATATGCATTTGTTACGTCATTAAAGGATTTCTACCTCAACTTCTTAGTATTTTTTGTAGTGTTTTACAAATTTATTTGCTCTTTTGTTATTTAAAATAAGCTATATGTCAGTTTGTATAATTTGGTGAAATTGGTTGACAGGATAATCAAGTAGTACCTTTATTATTTTAAGTTTCAATATCAATATTTAGCGATATTTCTTAAATCAATCCATTTGTATTTAAAAATTAGTGTAATGTGAAAATAAAGAAAAGGTTGATTTATTTTTTTTTTAGAAAGTTGTTTATTTCACATTCACAGATACAACTTTAACAAAGTTTTGCATCACAATTATAAAAATTTTATTCATCCATGTATAAAAATTAAAATTTAGACATATATATTCTGATTCCAATTAACTGAGCTCTTTTTAATTTTTTAAACATACAATAAATCTTTTATTATAGTTCATTAGTAAGTAATTGGTAATATGGTATAATTAGAGCCGTACCGAGTACTCGGTAAATACTCGGTATTCGGCCTACTCGGCCAATTTGCCGAGTACTCGTATTCGGCCAAATTTTGGCCCAGTACTCGGTCAATAGAGTTTTTTGCAAAATTGTACATAATCGAAAAAGTTTTTTTTTCCCTCACCATGCAAATGGAGTGTCAGTTTTACAAGTCTTCTGTTAAGAAAGCCTGTAACTCTTTTTGTACCAACTCTTCATGCAGCGATTTTAAACTAGTGCTAGTGCCACAATCTTTTTGTTCATTCACAATTTCCTCAAAACATTGCCAGAAAATAGATGAACTTTTCGCTAGCATTTTCTCTTTTGGTTTGTTGACATTAGCATTCTCATTATTTTTAGGTGCATTCGTAATTATGTAAATACGTAGCACCTATTGTTGTCGTTCAGTCCGTCCGCATGTCTGTCCGCATATAACAACGCAAAAACTACTCAACTGAATCGTTTGAAATTTAAAATACATAATTATTACATAATTTTGTCGAGTCATTTCAAATTTTATGAAAATTGGATGCATATATCAATTACAGGGACAATCAAAAGGATTCCGTTACATTACGGTCAATGGGGAAAAAAAGTTTCAAATGCATTTTAATCGTTTGAAATTTTAAATACATAATTATTACATAATTTTGTCGAGTTATTTCAAATTTTATCAAAATTGGATGCATAGTTCAACTACAGGGACAATCAAAAGTGTTCCGTTACATTACGGTTAATGGGAGAAAATGTTTCAAATGCATTTTAATGGTGTTACACTCATTCGAACATAATAAAATTGATATGCATCTATAAAGTACATATTATAATATACATTTTGCATAATCTGTGGTGCAAAGAATATTTGTTATTGATTTACAAGGCCACTCAAAAGTATTCCATTACATAATGGTATAGGGAGAACATTGTTTGGTGCGCATTTTAATTGTAACTATTTACAATTTTATGAGATTGATATATGAGAGCAATATTTTTAAAACTTCGTTATTGTACGAACGCACTTCATTTGCTACGCTTCACGTGCAATTCCCAACTTGTTTGTTTCTTTGGTGCATTTTCAAGTTCTAGATCATCTAAACTCATCAATTTTAGAGCTTGCTTTTTAAGGCAATTTTAATTTACACATTTATAATTTCCATTGAAAAAGGTTAGTTTTTTACTGAGATATTTAAAAAATAATAAATTTAAAATAACATAATATAATCTGTACACTTAAAAAATGAAACGAAATTGCAAAGCCAATACATTTTTTTTTAATCAGAAGAAAATAAGGTACAGACAGTTACAAAATAAATATGAAATGTTTGCATTATTCTATGAATTGTTACAGTAACCAATAAACATTTTTATTTTTGATAGACAGATTTCAATGGTTGGAATAAATTGGAGGGTTAAAAAATGTTTAAATTTTATATTAATTAATAACTGTTGTTGTCATGTATCAATTCTCCTTTTTTATTAGTTTTGAACTTTCAAAAATTGTCTATAAAAGGTGCACAGATAAATTTCAAATTTAATGAGTTAATTTGTTTATACTATATATGTATATTATATTATATGTACACACAGGTATAGATATGTGTACACAGGTATATTTATATATATGTACACCTAAGCTCACATTATGCGCACATCAGTGTTTTATTTTCCTATTATACAACTACTCGGCATTCGGTACTCGGTATTCGGCCGAGTAGTGAGTGGCCGAGTACTCGGCTACTCGGCCAAAGTACTACTCGGTACACCACTAGGTATAATGCCCCAAAAATGTATTATAAAAAATAAATCAGATAGGAATATTGTATAATTCAGCTATTCAAAATATAAACTGAAATTCTTATTCATAAAAAAGATAAAAATTACTCTGGGATTATGATTCTAAATAGTTTGATTTAATATTTAAATAACAATTTTAACCGCTTGAAAATTATTCAGGTAATTACATTGTCTGTTGAAACAGAATCTAGTATAAAAGCGTCAACTCATTTACAATAATTCAGGGAAACTTTGATCCACATTTTCTCTATTTTCAGTGCCACATTTTTATTTTAAGAATATTGTTGCAATGCAACTAGGAACTGGAGGCACAAAAGAGAAAAAATTATCCTAAATTATTTTACGACTATAAAAATTTAAGAAATAATAATGACAAGACAATAGAGATAAAAAATTAGTTTTTAACCTGGTTCAAAGTTACCCAGCTACGTTAGGGTAACTTTGTACCATATGATAAATATCACCTAAAATAATTCATTATTTAAAAAAAAACTTGGTATGGCCTTTTTATAATTTAGCTGACTTTTCAGTTATGACTATAAACCACAAAACACTCCATCAATTTGTTATTCTAGTATTAATGTATCCATTATTGAGAAATTGGGTTATAATTCAATTTCTCATAATGAATTGTAATTAAAATCCCAATTTTACATTTTGATAAATAAATGTATTAAACTCAAATTCAATTAAATATCATTAAAACTAATAAGAAACCCTTAAAAACTTATAATTTAACTTATAATTAAAATGTTTTTCTGAATAAAAGTCATGTATGGCCAAAAAAGCCAATTTTGGCCAAAAAAAAAAAAAAAAAAGCCGGTTAAAACCAATAAAAAACCACAGGCCTGGCTTTTTTTAAATTTTAGCCAGCTTTTTTTGCAAACCTGGCACCTGCTCATGTGATGAATATTTGCACATCTGGTGAAAGGTTAATTTAATTTTATGTATTTTACACATATCTGTGGAAATATTTACATGTTATGTTTAATGCACATTTTTGGCATTTATATAAAATATATATATACAATTATGGAGAATTTTTGACAGTAGCACCTATAATCAATAAATTATAAACATCAGTACAACTTTGAGCCGGCTGAAAGTTATACTGAAAATAGTGTAAAATGGTAGTGCCTTCTTATTTTACATTTTATTAATTATTAATAAATAAATATTCACAAAATATTAACACATTTAGAATATTTAAATAATAATATGTCTGATAAATGAGTACATTAAATTTTAAAATTTTGCATAAATGATTGCTTAAAGTTTAGACTTATTTTTACTTTATTTCAGGAAAATCGAAAAGGTATGAAATATGGTCCAGCAAAAGAACACAAAAATGTCTTGTCAGATTTAACTAACATTCAAATGAGTCTAAATGCTGTGAGTCCAAAAATTTCTAATAGTAAATTTGACTCTTTTATGAAAGTAAGTTTTTCTCAGAATATTTCTTTTTCTTTTTGTACTTTTATTTGTGGTAAAGATAATTTTTCTTCTCATACTGGCTGAAATTTATCAGAAAAGCATCCCATTCAATATTTTCTTCTTTTTTTATGATTAATATATTTTTCATATTTAATTTAAAATTTAATGTTTCTAATTAAAAGGAGTAAAATATATATGTTCTTCAATTAATTATGTTTAAGTTTTTTTAATAGAGGAATTTGAGCATACCTCTTATTTGCAAGCTAAGATACTATCTCAAATACACACACACACACACAAAAAAAAAAGTATTGCTTTTACTATTATATTTAAAATATGACAAGTCTTTGTTCATATATTATATTCAGGGTGTCCGAAAAGTCTAGAAACGGCCGAATAACTCGAGAAATACATATGAGATTAAAAACGTAAATATACACAGAATTTCCCCCAGAAGGTTTCAGGGGGGCGCTCCGCCCCTCCTGCCCTTTAGTTTAAAAAATAGCGCCCTTCTTGCCCCTCATCCAAAAACTAGTGCCCCTCTTGTCATTCATTCAAAAAAAAAAGCACCCTTCTTGTCCCACATTTGAAAAAATGCACCCCTCCAGCGATGATTAGAACGCGCTACAGCGCGTAAATTACGCAAAAAATCAGCGGCGGAGCGCAAAAAATAGCCTCATATGCATCCCGTGGAACGGGTAATTTCGTCAAAAAAAACAGCAAGTTTCGTTAAAAATCGCGAAATAACGACTATTTTCCCGCAAGATTCGCAAAAAATGGATAATTTCGTCACAAAATTTCACAAAATGGAAGATTTCCTCAAAAGATAGTGGAAAAACAACAAATTTCTTCCAAAAATCGAGATGAAATGGAAAATTTTGTCAAATGAGTCGCAATAATTGGCAACTTTCGTCAAAAAATAGCGATAAAACGGGAGATTTCCTCAAGTTTTGCGAAAAAAACTGCAAATTTCGTCCAAAAATTGCAATTAAACGGAAAATTCTGTAGAAAGTTCCGTTTTTTTCACGAGATTTGTCGTTTTTTTGCGATTTTTTAGCAAAATATGCCTTTTTTTCGATCTTTTAACCAAAAACTTCTGTTTTTGTGATCGCTTAATAAATTTTGTCGTTTTTTTTCATGAAATTCGACGCTTTTTCGTTTTTTTTTTTAGCAAAATATGCTGTTATTTGCAATCTTTTTACAAAATTGCCCGTTTTTTTTCGCGGTCTTTTAACAATATTTTCGTTTCTTCGCGATCTTTTAGCAAAATGTACTTTTTTTTTTTCTTTTTTTCAACTTTTTGATGAAATTTCTTTTTTTTTTTTCATGACTTTTTAACCGCTAGATTCTAGATTCAACTCTATAAAAATGCCCTTAAAAATGAAAAAGTGCCCTTAAAATTTAAAAGGTGCCCTGAAAAATGTAAAAAGTGCCCTTTTCAGAACAGTAGCGCCCTGCCCTTTTTTTAAGTCTGGGGGAAACTCTGTATACGTGTTAAATATTTTTAAATAAGCTACTCAGTGATGGGCAATTCTTTGAGAAACAGGACATGGGTGGCAAAAACTTAATTAACTCAGATTTTAATCAAATCTTGGAATTTTGTAGCAAAAAGTATGCACTTTTCATTTATTAGTAATTTTTTTAAATTCATGATCTTAAAAAAAATCCAGAAAGAGAAGTTTCACAGGTATCCAGAATAACACAGTTTAGATGAATTCCCATACTAAATATTTAAGATCACGATTACTACATAAAACATGTTAAATTTCTATTTGTTTTTGGTCTGCTCATTTTTAAAGAGAATATTTTAAGAAAAAACATTGTTAAAATAAAAATATATGAGATTCTAATTACTTTAATTAATAAATTTTAATGAAGTAAATATAGGATGTAATTCCGTTACTACATTGATGTTAAAGTTTTATTTATTTTAAGAATAATATTACTAAGAATTAAATATTCTGTTTTTTCTTAATGAGTTTCTGAATGAATAAATTGATACAAAAAAATTTGTGATATCTTTTTTAATTAGTGGTATAATTACTGGTAACGGAATTACATAATGAGTAACGGAATTACGGTAACGGAATTACATTGTACTTTTTTATAATGTTATTAAATTTTAAGTACTGTGGAAAGCATATTTAAACAAATGAACATAATATTTTGTCATATTTAAGTGTTTTTAATTTAAAATAATAATTCAGTTTCATTAAATTTCATCTCTGTTGATCTAAAAGGGAAAAAAAAGTAGCTGCACTGCGATTATTCTAATGTAAACATTAGGTTTAGTTGTGTACAGTTTTTGTGAAATAAAACAAACAAATAAACTTTAGCAGTTCGTGTTTCCAACATTAAAAGAAGCAGATAATATGTTTTTGCAGCAAAATAATGATGTTTAAATAAGCTTTTCAAAATTTGCAACACTATGCCCTAAGCAAGTTTTGCTACAACAAGATATCCCCCACATTACTTGCTATATGCAAGTACTATGAAAATGTAAGGCTACTGCTAATTGCTATAGAAAAAGTTTTACCATAAATCCCAATATCTTTCAGGGAATTTTGTTCTGTTCTTACTTGTAATCAGGATGATGAAAGATGTATGTTCTCTGAATGCAACAACTGTCCTCAATTTTCTTCTATTAAAGCTAGCAATGATTTTGAGAAAGTCAAAGATTTGGCAATAGAATGGTACCAATGGAAAACTGATAATACCAAAGTTCTTAAAATTGTTGAAAATGGGACTGTAAAGAGGTGATTTGCTGAATTAGAAGAAGAAACTCCAAATTTTCTGCGTCACACGTACATAAAGAGGAAACAGGCTGAATCTTTCGAATTTCAATAATTAGATGTCCAACAGAATAGTTCAAAAGTAGTAATCCAAGTTGATTTTGCAGAGAATTATACAACAATGAACCAAAATGAAATTGAATCATCTCATTGGTCATACAATCAAATTACTCTGTTCACTGTTTGTGCTTGGGAAGGTGAAAACGTACACATTCCATGGTTATTGTATCTGATTATATGTCACATATGATAAATACGCAGTAATAACATTTTTGAAATTAATAATTCAGGAGCTAGAAAAAAAATATAAACAATATAATGAGGTAGTATTTTTTTCTAATGGAGCATCTAGCCAATTTAAACAAAAATATTTATTGTGTGCTCTCACTCATCTGAAAAAAAATATCACTTGGGAATTTTTTGCCACAAGCCATGGTAAGGGTGCCGTAGATGGGATTGGTGGAGTGGTGAAAAGAATTGTGTCTGCAGCAGTATTGTCCTGGGAAGAGCAAGTACAAAATGCTGCAGATTTTTTTCGCATGGCTAAATCAATATGTGAAAATATTGAGGTATTATAATGTGGAACAAAAGATATTGAAAATAATATGGAAGAGCATAATAAAATTTGGGAAAACATTGTGTCCATTCCTAATGTTCATTGTTTACATTTTGCTAAAGTTATCAGTGAATATATGTTGAAACTAAAAAAAAAAATGTCATTTTCAAGTATTTCTTCAAGTCACAACTTTAATCCTAAACCTTTCTGTAAGCCTAGGAATGAACTTAACCTGCCAGTTTGTTGTGGATAGTGGGTTTTGGTAAAATATATACCTGCTTCAAGCAAGAAAATAGAAGTTGCACACCATTACATAGGGCAAGTACTTTCAAAACAATCCTCTCACATGTAAAGTTTTTAAAACGGAATAGGGAGGCTTTTATCTAGCCTTCTCAAGATGTTAGTCAAGATTATGTTGAACAGGAAGATGTTTTGATGACCCTTTCTGAACCACAAATGGATTGTAGGGGTCATTTAGTCTTTAAAGATGATCAGTTTGTAAAAAAGTATAATGTGAAGTAAAATAGTATCAACATTTGCATTGTATCTTGTACTGGAAATATAATCTTGAATTTAAAAAGCTTGATTTTCAGAAGATGTAATTCCGTTACCACTGTTGTAATTCCGTTACTTCTATTTAAACTGCAATTAAAAATATTTACTAATGAGTATATTCTAAACAACAAATGTTTCTTAGAATGTAACATGTAGTTAATTTAACCACATAAAACAAACAATGATAGCATGGCTAGATTCACAGGAAATTAAGTTTGACCTAACAACACTTTTATCTTTGTCTTTTTTCTGTAATTCCGTTACCAAGCATTTAAAAATTTAAAAAAAAATCTTATATTATTGTAGAACTTTTTCAAATGCACACTTTGTTTTTTGTATCTGTGTAGTTATTATTCCTGCAAAAAATCAGAACTTTAAAAAATAATAAATAGTCTTAATTCTAATAAAAACTTATAAATTTCTTCTGATCTGTAATTCCGTTACCAAAGAATTGGCCTGATACCAAATTTGACCTTCGAAACCAACCCCCTGGGGGTCAGAGGGGGGTCCAACTTTGAAATCTTAAATTATAACCCCCATTTTTTATTGCAGATTCGGATTCTACGGACAAAAATACATAACTTTTGTATTTGATGTTTATTTCAAATCCTCGTTTATCACGGTGTAATCAAGCATATTAAATCGGTACATATTTCGGCTTTTCCAACGGGATTTTCCCTAATCGAAACTGATTGGGCAGAATTTTTGATGTCAAATTACTCGTTTTTTGTAGGAATAGCGTTTCCTGAAAATCACCCGTGGCGATTATTTCAATAGTGCTACACTGTTAAAAATTTGACCCATTTGCTGCAGCGTCACTCCACAGCTATTATAGAATTTCTCTTTTGTGACCAATGAGAATGCTCCATAACACAGTAAAGTAATCATTTTCTATAAAAGCGGTGGAGTGACGATGCAGCAAAAGGGTAAATTTTTTTACAGTGTACTTTACTGTGTTATGGAACATTCTCATTGGTCATGAAAGAGATATTCTATAAAAGCTGTGGAGTGAAGCTACAGCAAATGGGTCAAATTTTTAACTATGTAGCACTATCGAAATAATCGGCACGGCTGATTTTCAGGAAACGCTATTCCTGCAAAAGAAGAATAATTTGATGTCATAAATTCTCCCCAATTAGTTTCGATTAGGGAAAATCCCGTTGGAAAAGCCGAAATATGTGTCGATTTAATATGCTCGATTACACCGTGATAAACGAGGATTCAAAATAAACATCAAATACAAAAGTTATGTATTTTTGTCCGTAGAATCTGAATCTGCAATAAAAAATGGGGGGTTATAATTTAAGATTTCAAAGTTGAACTCCCTCTGACCCCCAGGGGTCGGTTACGAAGGTCAAATTTGGTATCACTGAGTAGCTTATTTAAAAGTATTTAACACGTATATTTACGTTTTTCAATCTCATATGTATTTCTCGAGTTATTCAACCGTTTCCAGACTTTTCGGACACCCTGTATATGTATATATATATATATATATATATAAACAGTTTGTGCTTATAGAAGGTATTTTCCAGAAATAGCAAACATTTTTGAAAAGTGATGTTGGCAATATGATTGTGACTGACTTTGTTCCAGTACAGGTTTTATTTATATTAATGCCACTATCTCAAGGGAATGCAGGAGCAACTTCAACAATTCAACAAACTTTCTAGAATTGCTAACTTTGTGATACTGTTCCGAATAGAAATTTGGCATGATGTTTACTTTTAAGATGTGAATGCTTACTGCAAACTGTTTCTAAAAAATTTGAAATTTTAAAACGTAAAAACATTCTAAAATTGCTATCAACATTAGTGACAGAAACATGAAATGCTGATTAGTGGTTAATTTTAAGATATTATGCTTGCTAAGAATTATTTCCAAAAAAACTAAATTTCAAAGGCTGAAACAAGCTGAAAAGGTTTTTATTTGCAATTTTTAGAGCTATAAACTTAAAATGTGATACAGCTGTTTTTTTTTTTTTTTTTTTTTTTTTTTTTAAGACATAAAGACACTGACAGAACAATTTCTAAAAGTTTTGATCAAGTGAGAAAAACCTTCTAAAATTATAATTACTTAAACAAATTTCTTTTTTATGCTATGGGAACTACTTGTGACACTCTCTGCTTAAATCTGGGTTACTTTCTGTCTCTGTGCAACTGCTCTCAAAGAGGTACAATAGTGACAACCATTCTAAAATTGTGATTTCTGTGACCATATTGAGACTAGAAACATAAAATTTCACATGTTTACTTTAAAATGTGAATGTTCACTTTTAGCAGCTCTAAAATAATAATAATAATAAATAATAATATGTGAAATAAATAAAAACTGTTTTAAAAATGCTCTAAATGCAAATTTGTTTATAATTGCTGAAGTATGAAATTCAACACGATAATTACTTTTAAAGTCATACATGCTTACTTAGAGCAATCTCTATTATTTAAAAGTTTAATAAGTAGGTGAAATAAGCAGAAAACATTTTAAAATTATGATCTTGCTTGCTTAAAAGATTTTTTTTTTTTCTTTCTGTATGTATCTACCATAAAAGAGATGCAGGGGCAAAAAATGTTCTAAAATTCTGTTTTTAAATCTATCTGCTGAGGATAAAAAATAAAATTTATATGCTGGTTAATGGTTACTTTGAAGATTAGTAAACATTTGTTTCGAATATTATTAAAGTATTCAATATTTAAAAGAATGAAATGATTGGGCAAAGTTTTATAATCATGATTAAATCAAAATTAATGAACCTAGAAATTTTAAACTTTACATGCAGGAATGCAGGTTTAGTAGCAGAAAAGTGCAGCAGCAGCTGCAGATTTTTAAACTTTGCAGATTAATCTACCAGCTAAAAAAAGAAATGTTGGGCATAAGAAATAACTAAAATTTACCTTTAGTAATTATGATATTTTTTGTATCTATTTATAACATTTTCTGGTACTTTTCAGTTAGTCGGGCAACAGAGTTATATACATTTAATATGTCTATATCATATGTATACATGTATGTGGATTACATATATATAAAACACTGGTGCCCAGCTTATCACAAAAGATACCTATTTTCTTCATAAATGAAAATTTAGTTTATTTTTTGGGTTGCTTTCATTTCTTATAATAGGCTTAGTCTAATATTGTTGATTGCAGATAAATTTTTGTTTGCTGCAGACTGACACAGAAAATCCTGCTTCTTGCATGCAGTTTTCTAATAAATCCTAATGCTTCCAAAGTCTTTTTTTTTTTTTTTTCCTCTTGGAGGGGGGGGGGGGCGATTTAAGATTATAGCAACAAAAAAATTCTAAGTTCAAAAAAAATATATAGTTGTAAAATATAATTGCACTAGATATGAAAGGCAGAATAGCAGAATTTTTTAACTTGCATAATTTTCTGCTACAGTATGTCAAATAAGAATAAAATTGTTCATCTTTGTTATGTAAAAAGCTTTTTCAAAAGGTGTATGTAACTTTTAAAAATTTAACTGGAAAAGGTTGAATATCACATATCTCTTTTACAGGTTTTGATAGATGAGTTTAGTTTAAAAAATTTATAAGTTTTATGATATGTACAAATAAAAATCCATTTACATATATTGGCAGGTTTACTTTTATTGATAGCTTTTATCTTTTTTCTTGTAGGAATCTAGAAATTCAAAGTCAAAGCTCCTCAAATGTCCTAGGTGTTTCCATGCTGCAAAAAGAATGAATGAAGATAGTTACATGTGCACTCGTTGCTCTTATAATTTTTGTTCCACTTGTTTAGATCCTTATTTTACGAGCCATATTTGTTTTAAACCTCAAATACCAAATATTGTAGTTGGTAGCAAGAAGAGTAAAAGAAACTTAAAAAGATTGTAGTTTTATTAGAGAAAAACTTTTTTATCATATTTAAATATTTCATAAATAAGGCTCCACATAAAATCCGATTACATATAACTATAGAGGGAAAAAAAATGAAAGTTTCAAAAATGTCAATGGAAAATTACAAACTTGAAATAAAGTGAGAGATATTATTATTATTATTTGTAATCATTAAAGTTAAATCTACAAACAAAAAATGCATTTTTATCTTATTGGAACATAAAAAATCTTGTTAAATCTAATTTGGGGGTGTTAAGTTTTTATTGTTTTACTAAGAGAAAAATTTGATTCAGTGGTAGCCTTATTATTCATTTTTCCTGTAGTATTAAATGTACATATATTTGTTTTAATTTGTGTATATATGTTTAAAATAGTTTCATACTATCTATTTTAATGTTCTGCGGGTCAGTACCTGATTTTTACTTACCTACACAGTTTATAATTTCATTCTATCTGGAAAATGTTTTAACATGTTCTGTATTATATGTATATATGCCTTATTTTAAAATTGTTTTTTAAAATATGTTAATGAGTGCAATGCTCTCTTGTCAAGTCAAATGAAATTATGCTCATTCTATAAAAAAAAAGCCTTTGTAAATACTGTATAATAAAATTATATGGAAATATTTCCATTTGTTGTTGCTTTCAGGGGCTCTTTAAATCTTATTTCATTCGTCATATTATAGGGAATTATACATCATATTATCATAAACAAGGTGTCAACGATTTTAATCAGTTGATTTAAATCAGCAATTAAATCATTGATTTAAATCAAAAAAATTTATAATGCTTAAAATGACTTATAAAAGTTTTAAAATCTAAGATTAATTTGGAAATTTTCCATAGGTTTTGTGCCTTATGAATAAAGGGAAAAAAAATAGCTTTAAAAAATAAGTTTCTAAAGTTAATTCTTGGGAATTGTAAAACAGTAAGTACATTAAGTTTGTAAAGGCATAAATAGCATTTCAAGCAAATCTTTTTGTTTCCATTTAATATAATTTGTGATGTCATAATTTCCTTTGAGTAATCAAAATATTCATTTTTTTTATATATGTATATATATAAAATAAACATGGCAAGTATAATAAATTCCTGTGAAGGAAAAGAGCAAATAACCAGAATCCCATTTTCTCATTCAACTTTTATTAAAGTAAATTTATACCAAATATTGGAGCTAAAGAAGAATGGAAGAATAACATCTACGCAACACCTGTTGTAAAAGAATATATAAGAGAAAAAAAAAAACTAATTTAGAACAAAAATGTTAAGCACAGCAAGAGATCTTACAAGGAAGGTCTCCATACGGCATACTCAGAAAATTCTGAAAAAATTACAGAATGTTCTTCTCATGTGGATATATATGTTTGTAAAAAAAATTTTGGCGGAACCCTGATAGAACGTTCGTAAAAAAATTATGAACATTTCTTTTATTTGCCGATTTATCATCAATTGGTGAAAAATAAAATTTCAAAAAAATACTTTTTTATGTCAAATTCTTTTTAAGGTAAAAATGTTTCATCTTGAACTTGTTTCAAGAAATTTTATTTATATAACATTAGTTTTGTCAGCTATAGTTTGTTTTAACTATATTTTTGTCATAATGTATTTAGAATGAAAATTAACTGCGAAATTTTATGAATTAAAACAAAATTAAAATTGTTTCAATCTCAAAATTAACTCCAATCTAATTGAGTTCTCTTCATTTCACTCAATTTTGTTGCTATGGAAACAAAAATTTCTCCAATAGTGAAATACATTACTGCAGCATTCTTCATCTAGGCTTTATTTTGTCATACGCTTAAATATATGAAAAATACTTTTCAATATGAAAGTATTTTTTATATAAGAAATTATTTTTAAGGTGATAAAATTAAATAACTGCAGCAAAAGCAACAGAAATATTTACATATTTCTGTTGCTTTTGCTGCAGTTATTTAATTTTCTTTAATTTTATAAAATACATCTATATGTCTAACTCTCTCATTGTTCAAATTTAAATTCATTAAATACTATTTACACATATTCTAAAATTTAGTTGACAAGAAATTTTCAGGTGCATTAAAATCGTTTGCTTTTGGCGAGGGAAAATGCTGCTCGCCAAATTGCATGACGCTTTCGTCTTTTCACGCCAAATACTCGAAAGCATTTTATTTTTTTACTCAGTTTCTTCTACACAGCAATGAGATTCTTCAGACTTTTCTTCAATTTTTTAAGAAATAATTCATGTCACTTGTTTTATTAGTGTTCTGTATCTTGGTAAAATAAGACTTTTCACTGCAGTAAGTAAATAATTTCTGCCTAATTCTACCTTCTTTTTAATTTGCTTAAAGCTAAATTGTATGTAATATATAAATTTCAATAGCAATTATAATATTTATTCCGCTGGAAATTCATAAACATTATTGCTATATGTCGTTCGTGCAGATTTCAGATTTTTTACTTTTTTGTCAATCTCATCCCTGTCTACAATTTTGCTGCTAAATTTGACTGAACCTTTATTACATACATGAGTAGTTTAATCAGTATTTTTTTCAAAAAATTCTGAGTATGCCCAGTATGGAGACCTTCCTTGTTAGTTATCATATACATACATTCAGTAAGTTAAGATGTAGACATTAATTAAGTATTAATTTTCCTTAGTACAAAGTGAAATGAGTTGTCAATAATATTTGTTAGTTTTGTTATTTGTGCTATAACTGCTGAGATTACTTACTTGCAATTTTCTATAGTTTCTATAATAATTGTTTCTTCTAGCCCATTTTTTAAGGATCCTTTTAAAATTGACAAAATGCACCTTGCCTTTAAAAAAAAAAAAAAATGGTGAAACTACTCCAAATTACATTTTTTAAAAATTCATGTATCCAAGACCTTACAAAAATGACAGAACTTTTTTTTTTTTTTTTTCTTGGGAGGGGGGGGGGAGGTGTTACTAAACCATGTAACTACAGTAAAAATGTATATATTTTTTCCCTTTATTGTTACTAAACACATTAATATATTTTCTTATGAAATAGTCAGGGTTGCAAAAAAGCTGGCTAAAATTTTAAAAAAGCCAGGCCGGTGGCTTTTATTGGTTTTAACCGGATTTTTTGGCCAAAATTAGCCTTAATTGGCTTTTATGCGGTGAAGCATTTTAATAATAAGCTACACATTTTTAAGTGTCTTTTAACTAGTTTTAATGTTTAATTTATTTTGAGTTTAATAAATTTATTTATTAAAATGAAAAAAATGGGATTTTAATTATGATTCATTATGAGAAATTGGGTTATAACCCAATTTTTCAATAATGAAAACATTAATACCAGAATAACACATGATTTAGCTGCTAGTGGTTTATAGTCAGAATTGCAAATATGTCAGCTAAATTATAAAATGGCCATACCAAGTTATTTTTCTTACATTAAACTTTAATCCAACCCTTGTTTTTTCATTTTTACTGCTTTATAAAATTAAAGAGAACAATGGTTACTTAGTTACATGTTTTATTACTTAACTAATTTTAAGAATTATTAAAATGTCATGTTTTATTCCCTATAAACATTTAAAATCATGGTACGACTCTGTTATCCTGTCGACCGATTTCGCCAAATTATACAAATCACCAAACTAATAGGCAAATACGTAATTTTTATTTTAAATAATTAGTAGAATATTAATAAAAATACAAATAAAAATCATTTAATGATGTTTTAAACATGTGTATCGTATTTAATGTCATTGAATTGACATTCACGATCGTCCATTATTGGCATTTAATCTTATAATTTGACGATAGTATTTTGGTCGACGGGATAACAGAGTAGTACCAAAATCATACATATAAAAAAACACTTCTCACTATTGAAAATAGTATTATGAATTATGCATATTTCATAATATACTATACAGTACAGAACCATTTATCCGGAATGGTTGGGGTCAGATGCATTCCGGATAACTGGTTTTTCCAGTTAACTGGTTGGACATTAAAGCAGCATCCATTTGATAAGTTTTGTGAAACATATGTAGTTGTGGTATTACTTTTAATTTTAAATTGATTATTAGATTACTTGAACCAAGAATCTGGTGCAAGATCAATTGTTAGAGTTTGAAAGAAGATAATTTATGAGAACTCCTTGGGAACAAAAATTCTTCTGTTTTTTCCACATAAAAAAGGAAACATCTATAATATTATAATATTATTTATTAATCTATAATATGATTATATGCTTCTATTTCAAATACTAGATGCTGTTATCAAACTATACAATTGTTTCAAGCAATGTTATATGTCAAACTGATTGTGTATGACTCTTTTTTCTAAAAAGATTCTAACATCAGTCTATTAGAAGTGTCATTCCGGATAACTGGTTTTCTGGTTAACTGGTTTCCGGATAAATGGTTCCATACTGTATTTCACAATTCATTTCAGTATTCTCAATTAGCATATGCATGAATATATTCATGCAAGAGGGCATAAATGCATTTTTAAATAACAAAGAGCTATTCAAAATTTTAATTCAACAAATTTTATTAGAACATTTTTTTGTTGTTGTTTAATTTTATATAATTCTGTATTAAACTCTCCTCAAATACTGAATCCTTCCTAATTTCTCTTTCAACATTGTTCATTCTATGACTTAATCTTTACATATTGACCTGTAAGAATGTTTCCATGAATGCATTGATGTGTTACATTTTGTCATACCAATTAAATATAATTCTTAAGAATGTGCAATATAAGTAGAACTATAAAATATAGAAGTTTAAAATATATTTTTTTTCATGATTTTTATATTTTTTCAGACATAATGCCTTCACATTTGACTTCTAACAGTTATAAAGACTTATTTATTTGAAAAATTAAATAGAAATTTATAACTGTTTTCGTAATAAATAATTTAAAATGTATTAAAAATAAATCAATCCAAATTTAATATGGATTCGATACAAATTAACACTTTAAAAGCCGGCTTTTTCTAAGTAGATAAAACAATAAAAAAAGCCGGTTGGCTTTTTTTGGCCCGGCTAAAAGCCGGTAACCCTCCAAATAGTGCCCTTTTTTGAGCTAATATCCGGACTTTTTTCCTTTTAAAATGAATACTAAATTATAAATTATCTCTTTAGTAATTAAAGCATAAAACCTAATTAAAGATTATTTGTTTAATGATTAATTAATTTTAAATAATGTTAATATTAAATGCAGTTACTGATCATTTTGATAAATGTAAATATCACTAGTATGTAGTCTTATATAATTATTACAAAATATTAATATGTATAACTTTATTGTATTGTACAAACTAATGAAACCACTAATTTGCAATTTTTATAATTTCTGTAATTACTAACTGATAATTAAATTTTATTAATTAAAGTGTAAAAATATAGATTATATTAATAATTAGAGGTTTAATTGTTCTGGGAACATAAAAATTGTATCAGTTCAATATTTTAATGCTGGGGGGGAAAAAAAAATCAAAATTATAACTTTTTTACACCTTGAACATAAAGATTTGAATGGTGTAAAATAATCCTTTTTGTTAAATAAATTGAATTCAACTCTTGACAGAAATTAAATAGGTTGCCAATTTAATACTAAAATAAACAATTTTAAGGATAAAGTTGTGTAAATTTGTAAACAAAATAGTTTAAAAACTTCTCATGCATAACTTATCATTAAAATAAAGCCACTTCTCTTTGCCAGAGTTTCTACGCTACTGGAAAACAGGGAAATGGCAGGCTCTCAAAAAGTCAGAAAAAATGACAATTTTTAGCTAAATTCTGGAAAAGTCCAGAAATTTCTTTTGTGTGTGTGCCATGCAATAAGATTCTCTCAATTTTCGAAGTCTGTCTCCATAAAATTCAGATTTTTCACTTACAAATAGAATTTTTGATAAATTCACATTTTTAAAATAAAGATCTTTTAGCTATACAAATTTGTTGAATATTTAAATAAGAAAATTAGGAAGTAAGCAAAAAAGAAAAGTTGCAGCTGAATTTAAAATGATGAAAGACAAAAAAATTAAACTTAAACAACAACCTGCTTCTGAAATAATATAAATAAAATGATGAGCAGAACTGTCTAGAAAAATTTGAATACTTAATGTGTATAAATTTAGTTATTTGACTGAAAAATTACTTTGAATCATCTGAATTGTATTTTAGTGGGAAGGGGGGGGGGGTATTTAATTATTTTTAATTTATTATCATATTTGTTAAATTTTAAATATCAAATGATATGGATTTTTAGTTTCAAATGTATTGGTTGTTGTCATTTTCAGAGCGAAATTTACATTTTATTGTTATTAATCTATCAATGTACTTTCTTTTGCTGTATAAGTTCAATCATTAAGATATAGAATTCAAATTTCTTAAAATATCGTGAATTGTTGGTCAGGGAATTGTAGGAAATATGGCCTGGAAAAATCAGAATTTTGTTATTCAAATAGAGTCAATATTCAATACCCTGTTTGCACCAGAAACACAAGCTATCTTAGATCGCTGTTTTTGAAGAGGTACCCTCAGGGGTGATTCTCGTCTGAAATTTCCGAAAATTTACGGCATTCTCTTCCGAAAATTTGAAATTGGGTTATCAGTTCCGCATAGTTGCCAACTTGTACGGTTTTGCGCGTAGAAATGCAAAATTCGTGAAAGGATCGCCGAAATAGCATACATTTCGTCAATATTTCGTGGAAAAACGACGATTTCGTCAATGTTTTTGTAAACAAACTTTGTCAAAAGATCGATGAAAAATGTGAATTTCCTGTGCAGATCGTGGAAAAAACGGCAATTTCTCCAAATATCGCAGATAAAATGTTGATTTCTTCTGAAGACGCCGATTTCGTCTAAAGATTGCAGATATTAATGCCCATTTCGTTAAAAGATCGCGGGAAAAAAAACGCTGTTTTCAATAAAAGATCGCTTAAAAATATTTTGTCAAAACAATATTTGAAAAAATACGCCGATTTCATCAAAAGATCATGGAAAAAATGCCGATTTCGTCAAAAGATCACTGGAATAAAATGCCGTTTTCAAGAAAAAAAATCGCATAAAAATGCAAATTTTGTCTAAAGATCGTTAAAAAAACGCTGATTTCACTCAAAAAAATATGGGAAAATGCCGATTTCACCAAAAGATCACAGAAAAACCTCCGATTTCAGCAAAAAATCGCCGATTTTGCTAAAATATTGCTGATTTCGTCTGAAGATAGCGGAAAACGCCGATTTTGTCCGAAGATCGCTGGAGGGGGGGAACTCACGACCCCTCCCCTCCCCCCCGCTGATTTCTGAAAAAAAAAAATTCATCCAGAATCACCCCTGGGTACCCTCCTGGAAATTAATGCCTGTTCACATTTAAAAACCTACCTAAGATATCTCAGTGAATATCACTGTACCTGTTATCTGAACAAATGTAACGTATGTGCATGCGCTTAAAGTAAAGACGACTGCAACAGCCAATCAGTAAAAGCAAAGCTTTATAGCCAACAAGAGTGGGTAGTTGTTCCTGTATCTAGCCGAAACAAGTTGAAACTCTCTGAGAGAGTTCAGCAGCCTGAGATATCTTTAGTATCCCAGTGCGAACAGGATATATAAAGTCCTTTTTGTGTTATTTGAGAAATTATCTTCATAGCATATCATTTTTTAGTTTTACAACATACTTGAAAATTTGAAAATGTTGCCAACAGTATCATTAGTAATTTTTTAATTTCGTGTTTTAGGTTGTAGAAAGTTTTCTTTCTCTTCATTATTGTCATTTGTTACTGATATTTTCTAGATATCTTAAGAACCAAATTTGCTTTTTAAAAAATAATGGCCAAAGAGCAGTGAAAAATTTGTCTGACTTATCCGATAAGCAGTACAACTTTAAGCAATGTTTTTAACATTAATTCAAAATAGAAGATTAGGAAGACAAAATTCTCTATTAACTAGAAATATATTATAACTGAGAATGCCTTAACCACTTATATTTTTATTATATTGTTCTACTAGCTGAATGACAACTGATTTGTTGTATTAGAGAAAATTATTCAACATTTAAGCAGATTTATATAGATGTATACTTATATCCCCTCCCCCCCCCCCCCCCCCCCCAAGATTCGTGAGAATATTCTTACACTTCATAAAATTGCATTTAAAAAAATTATTAATGAGAAAAGACTATAAAGATACAATTCTTATCCCGTCACTCTCTCTCTTACAACCAGGGTTGGAAAAAAACCAGGTTTTTTCGAAAAAAACCGTTTTTTTTGGTTTAAACCAGGTTTTTTTGGTTTAAACCGGTTTTTTTTAAACATCCTTTCTTATTACATATACATGCATATTTACTGATAAAAACAGACATTATTGGTTTATAAGCAGTGTAACTTCATTTAAAATAATTTAAATTTAATAATTATAGTGAATTTATGCTGAAAATTGAAAAAAACCATTTTTCAATTTAAACAGTTTTAGCAAACAGTCTTATGTTGAAAGTTTTAACTGTTCTACACAGTGAACCATTGAAGCCCTGTAAATTTTTATAAACAATCTTTTGATTACTAATAATAAACATTTGGATATAGTTTGATAAATATTCTTTTCCAAAATTATTCAAATAATAAATTACAAATACTTTTTAGGATTTTTTCTTTCTGAGTGACAATTTGAAGTTAACATTTTTAGCCGTTAAATTCAGCAGATAACAAAGGGAAAAAATTATTATAAAAATGCTATAACTAGCAACCAGTCTTTTTTTTTAATTCATCAAGATAATCTCCCAAAAGAAAAATTTCTTTTACAGCTTGTGCAAAATCTTAAAAGATCATTGTGTTTCATTATTAATTGCATTAAATAATCTGCATTATTAAAAAAAATTAAATATTTTATACTAAATATTGAATCTATTTTATCTTTGATCAATTCACATGTTTGAAGTTTTTTTTAGAGCAATAGATATATTCACCAATGTGAACTGATTTTAATCCTATGCATAAAAAATGACGTAAACCCAATATATCTAATGCTTATTGCTGAAATAAAGTGTTAAAAGTAGAAATTATTTATATCCAATAATCTGAAACTCGTAAATTATAAAGAAAGAAAGAAAATGTCATTAGATTGCTCCTAAAAAAACAATTGAAATTATTTATATCTAATAATCTGAAACTCGTAAATTATAAAGAAACAAGAAAATGTCATTAGATTTCTTCTAAAAAAGAATTGCTTTTTTTATAGAAAAAACCAATTGGTTTAATCCTATGCATAAAAAAAGACCTAAACCCACTATATATAATACTTATTACTGAAATAAAGTGTTAAAAGTAGAAATTATTTATGTCCAATAATTTGAAACACGTAAATTATAAAGAAAAAAAAGAAAATGTCATTAGATTTCTTCTAAAAAAACCAATTGGTTTTTTTGAGAAAAAAACCATTTGGTTTAAACCATGGTTAAAACCAATTGGTTTAAACCGTGCCAACCCTGCTTACAACAATCAATAAATCAATTTCCACCTATCAGATTGTAACAAAAAAAATCATTCTTTGTAAGATGTGAAAAATAAATACCTACTCATAGTATATTCACATAAAATATTAGATTGTATTAATCAATAAGCGAAATACATATTACTGCTTCCATATATATGGTCAGTTTTACTAGTAGATATGAAAATTCCAATCTAACACATTTTCTGCCATTCTTTTAATATATATGTATATTTTTTACGAAAGATTAATTTCAAATAATCTCCATCTTTAAAAAGCTAATAAAATAAAAACCCAATCAAAAATATTAAATTGTCATTTCCTTCGACATCATTTGTAGAAATAATGTTAAAAGATGTAAGCAAAGATATTTATGCAATTCTTAATCTCAAAATCTCAATTATTTGGACCACCGAAAAATATTGTATAAACAATAACGTCATATAATCGATTTTCACTTCTAATACTAGAGATTAGTTTTGTGTTCACTTAATTGTAATGTTTAATGTGTTGATTTATATAAATTTCTAAATTAAACAAATAACCAAAAAAAAAAAAAAAAGGAAAAAATGCAGTAAGCATTTCAAAATGTATGTATTTCTATTTTTCAAAGAAAAGTAGACAACTACATTTATATTGCTAATGCTTACATTGATAATTTTCGGTATCCCGTCGACCAAAAAATTATCACCAAACTATAACATTAAATGCCAATAATGGATGATCGTGAATGTCACATTCAATGACATATGATTCATGTGTTTAAAATGTCATTAAGCGATTTTTATTTAGACTTTTTATTAATATTCTACTAATTTGTTTTTTGTTATTTAAAATAAAAATTATATCAATGTGTATAATTTGGCGAAATTGGTTGACGGGATAACAGAGTAGCACCTAATTTTCTTTATTATCATACCGATTCAAGGCATTAGTTTAAATCTTAAAAAAAAAAAATTATCACTAAACACATTGCCATTTATCATAATAAAAGGATGCTGCAATAAATAAATCTATATGTTATATGTGACATATAAAAAATTAATCCTATAAACGTTTTCATTCCAGGCAGAACAGAATTTTCGGGCATTTTTTACATCCATATGTTGGTAAAGCTACACTGCAGCACAAAATGGAATAATCTTCATGAGTACACAATCCTGAGGCATAACATGAGATACAAACAAACCTAGCATCGGTGAACACATATACTATTTAATTAATTTTCAGCAATAAAATAATTTTCATTGCTGAAAATTAATTGAAAAATTAATTAAATTGAGTATTTTCATTGCTAAAAATTAATTGGATTCCGTGCTTATAAAGAATATTCCATCTTGTGCTGCAGTGCAGCTTTACCAACATAGGGACCGTTCAAGTATTACGTAAGCACTAAAGGGGAAGGGAGGGGTCCAGAGTCTGCTTATTTTTTCTGACAAGGGGGAGGGGGGGGTCACGACAATTCTTATGTAAGCATTAAACAACGAAGCAACTGCAGTTCAAATTCAAGAAGCAAACAAGGACCGGAAACCTGCAATACCCCAGGCGACTGTTCCAGTGAAAACTTTATAATAGACAATATTAAAACATGGGTTCAAGGATCCTGGACATCAGATTAAAATATGAACACCAAATTGAACTCCAACATTTATATGATTCATGTCAAAAATTTTAGTTATGATACCTAAGTAAGTTGAGACTTCTTGTATATCTTGTTTTATTGTTCAATGTGATAAATAACAATATATTTAAACCCTTTTGTATTCTGTGGTTTGTTTAATGCAATAAGCAACAACATATTAAAACCATTTTATATATTTATTATCACAATCCCTATATGCCTACATAAATTTGTAGGATTAATAATGTAAATGATTGGTAACTTTTTATAAGTCAAGAAGTATTGATGTATAAACTGTCGTAAAATCTTACGTAAGCAAAGGGAGGGGGGGTCTAGCATTTGCTTATATTTTCTTACAAGGGGGGGAGGGGGTGCAAAATGACTAAAAATATGCTTACGTAATACTTGAACGGTCCCATATGGGTGTGAAAAATGACAATCTGGGCATCGTCCTAGTAGCTTAAATGGTAGAGCACTTGGAGCGTGATTCCAATTATTCCAGGTTCGATCCTCAGTTTGGACATTTTTCACCCTGTTGGTTTCTAAGCTTAATTAGTGATAAATCATGTATTAAATATTCAAATACAGTAGACTTCCTCAAATCGGCAAAGCTTGGGATCAGGGGTTGTGTGGATTTCTGGTCATTGATTTGTTTACATTTTTGAAACATTAATTTGATTGGTAGTTAAACATTGTAATCAATGCATATAATAAATTGAAACATTAAAATAATTAAGTAAAATATTTAAATAAATAAATAGTTAAAAAGCAAGTTATTATTTTAAAAAAAATAAGTAAAATAAAATTTTTGAAAAATATTAAAGTAAATAATTAAGGTGCAATATTAAATATAAATAATGATGAGGAAAAATCAACCTTTTTTTAGAGAAAAATATGTGCCTTTGTTAATAAACAACAACAAAAAAAAAAGCTTGATTAATTAAAAAATATTCATTTTATACAGCAAAAATTATTCTTGCCTTTGAATTATTAACAAATGGTCATTGAAAGTTATATTATGCTGCAGCTACGATACGATACTGATTATTTCGATTAAATATCAATCATCGTAAGTCTAAGAAATGGATTATTTAACACTGCAGAATTTAAATTGAAAGACATTAAAAAATGGAAGAAGTTGAAAAAGAATTTAAAAATACATATATTTAAAGAATTATTTGTATTGCATTAGCAGCTGTCTTCAGCACCATCTTTAATTTCATTGTTTACATTTGAAAAAATGCACGGATTTCTGGCGTTCGCAGATTTAAGGGAGTCTACTGTGTATATATTTTTATTTTATATAGGTATAAAACTAAGATTGTGTTAACAGTTAATTATTCTTTTTCAAGTGCCTATTCAGTCATAAGTTATCTTGAGGTAATGCTAAATGTTAGGCAAGATACTCCCCCCCTTTTTTTTTTCCTTAAAAAAAATCCAGGATTTTATTACCAAAATCTAAATAAATCCACTTGATATATTTTTTTAACTCTCATATTTGTATTCAGCAAATCACTGTATACTCTCAGCATTTTGATGTCATCAGATTTTATCATAGATCAAAGAAAGTCTATTTAAATTGTATTATCTTCATGAATTTAATATCTAGAAAGAAAATTCAATAAGTGATTGTTTCAGTAAGTATGATTTCTTCTTTCACATTTGTCAAATGTTTTCAAAATAATTCAGTATGTTTAATACAAATAGCTTAATTTAGAATTATTCGCCAGAGAGCATTTGCTATTTGGAAGTTAATAAATGTGTATAATATTTTAAATTGCTAATATTTTGAAAAACTGGTAAAAAAATAGATAATTGCCCTACAAATCGTGTTTAGTCTTCTTAATCTTATTTATTTAAATTCCAGATATTTCAGTTTTTTTTTTTAAGGGCTTAACTGCTTTGCTCAACAAGTGCAAAATGTTTTGACACATTTACAAATTCATTTTTCAACGTACAGATATAAAATAGGAAGGCCTGACAAGGGAAGTGTTTTCGAATCGAACTGAGTGAATGAACTGTTTTGATCATGTGATCATGAAATTTTTTCGCTTTTGTCGAAAGATGCATAAAAAATGTCAACTTTGATGGATTGTTCTGAAATATCAGTTGCGTTTACAAAAAAACTGAAAAATGAGTGCAATTCAATAGTTTCTGAACACCTGGTAGTTTCATATATTTTTGAACGAAAATAAAACTTATGTCACAAAGCTGCCCTTTTTGATTTAAGAACACCCTTAAGGAATATTCATTTATGGGCATCTCTTCGTGTACTTATAATAAATTAAAGTTAAATAAAACATTAGTATCATGGAGGTGGAAAAAAAAGTGTTCTTAAGGTTTAATTTAAATTTTTGAATAGTAATATATACCCACCAAAACAATGTTTGATTCAAAAGTAAAATTAAGTTTTTAAAAACTCTTTTAAGTTTTAAAAGTATTAAAAGATATTGTCATCAGAAATACGGCTGTGTATTTAATTTTTTATAATTCTAGTATATCAGGAAGTGATTGAAAATATTGCAAAATTCCAACTTTACATATATGAATCAAGTTAATTTAAATCATTCTACATTTTAAAAATAAAGAAATAAGGTCTAAATTTCCACTTTAACCATGCCCATAGTTTTATCAAAACTAATCCTTTATCAGTGATAAATTTTTAACATGCAAGAGTCCAGGTTTATAATACAATTTCTAAATTTTCCACAAACCTATGAAACACCCACATTTTTTCCAGGGGGGCTTTTGGCTGGTTACCTGATACCTAAATTTAATGAGTTTGTCTTATTATTCTGCCACACAGAAATTTCCATAACTTTTACGATATGCTATAAAATCTGTAGGCAAAGAATGTTTTTTACTTTTCTAAAATTTCTCAACGTATGCACAAGTACATGCAGTACTTATTTTTCTGAAATCAATTTTGTAAAGGTCACCATATGGATCTTTTTATTTGTAGTGAAATTTTTTGGGTCTTGAGTAATGTAATTCATCATTAAAATTGAAATCAATTGCATATTTTTTGTACAAAATTTCCCCCTGATCCAAGATTGCCAGATCATAGTTATTCAGCATTGCTGCTATTTTTACATTATGTTATAATTATGATAACTATGTAGTATATGCATATATATGCAGAGGTATGCAAAGAGAAAACTGCACCCGGGGCAAAGTTTCAATTACCTCTCCCCCTAACTTGACGCTAAAACTCTAAATTGAAATTGGTAGTATAAATTTCTGCGCACAGGGTGCCGCCTCCTCTTTTCGCACGGCACTGTATATAGTAGACTCCCTCAAATCTGCACAGCTTGGGACCAAAGGTTGTGCAGATTTCTGATCATTGCTTTGTTTCCATTTTTTAAACAGTCATTTGAATGTAATTAATAATGCAATCGAAACTATAAAGAATGTTTACATTATAGTAAAATATTAAAACAAGTAATAAAGTAAAATAATTAAAAATTAGATATTTTTTAAAATGATTAAAAATTAAAATATTAAAAGCAGATGTCAAGTTAATAATCAATCATTTTAAATACTCATCATAAAGATGAAATGTACTTTTCTTAATTTATCCAATGAAACTTGCCTCATAAAGGTACATTACTAAATCACATCAAAATCATAAAATAAGGAAGTTTTAATTCAGGTTTATCCAGACTTAATAACCAAAAAAGCTTGACTAATACATATATACCGTAGTTTCGGGTGTATAAGCCGCAGATCAAACAATTGTTTTTCGATCCAGAATTTTTTAAGAAACAAATATAACTAGTTAGATTGCTGTAAATATTTGTCTGCAATCACTAAATAAGATTTCTGGGTCCAAAAAGAATTGTTTGATCCGCAACTTATACACCCGAAATTACGGTATATTTGATAAGATTATGATTATCAATTATATCAACAATACCTTGAATTTTTTCAGAAATAAATTTATTCTTCTTTCATGAAAAACATGAATTCAGTAATATTAACAAAAATTGCAAATTAAAATATATATAGAATTGATGTGCTAAACAAATAAAATTCTGTCCCTATATCTGGAATGAATGTTTCATTACTTACATCCATAAATTATGTGTGGAATTGGGGGGAGTCTACTGTATATGTATGAAATATTTGTAAAGTTATTCATATATAACTTTAGCTTTTCTTTAAAATTAATTTTTCTATAATATTTATTTAAAAAAAAATCATTAAATATGTGTAAAAAACATTCTAAACATAAAAAAATCTACACCTTATTTGTATTATAAAAATATGATTCTTTATTTACATAGAAACAAAAATAAACTAACGACATAAATAACTACAGGTAATCAAAAACAATGTCCTTAAAAATACATTATTTTAGGTCAAACAAATTTACTAGCAGTAAAATATACAAAAAAATAAGCAATGCTTTGTCAAAACAGGGTACAATTGATTGAAAAATGTTTTAAAAAAATACAATAAAATCAAGAAATAAAGTTTCGATTAACATAATAAGTATAAATAATCTAAAACAGAAAAATAATGTACAATCGTCAAAAATTCAAATATATGTTTTTATAATAAATACTTAGTTTACCAAATTTTTAAACAATTTGTACTATATATGATACATAATAAAATAGTATAATATAAAATATTAATTTGAATCTAAAATAAAGCAATTGCTGTAATGCGATTTCTTATAATTAAAGATGAGGAATTACATCAACAGTTACTTGTGAGTATATTTTCTGACGGGGAGAAAATTTTTAGATAGCCACTTAAAAATTGTAAATTATAAATATGCCAGAAACTTTTGTATATAATTTTATTTGTTCATCTTATTTAAAGTTTTTCCCAATTGTTGCAATTTCAATACAAAATTAAATTTTTTTCTACATCAAAATTTCACAATGAAAGTATTATGTATTTAATGCATTAAAAAGACTAATTCGATTAACCAATACTTCTTTTAAGTAACATAAGCTGCAATCTACCAATCTTTCTATGTTTAAATGTTTGGAACACTACAATGGTGATAGATATTATTTGTGAACGTTTAATATGCATTTCACACTTAAAAAGATTTGGAATTCCTGGCCTAAAAACCCAATTGCGAATGGCAAGTACATTAATGTAATTTTTCACCTTTTAGACATAGTGACAAGTGTCATCGCTTAATTATTTTTAAGCTAATTTTAACACCAACTAATAAAAATACCTGATTTTAATATAATGATGTAGCACAATTGCACTTTCATATCAAATTAAAAAAAAATATTCAGCATCTTAATATTAAAAATATATTTACAATCTATAATACAAATACAAAGCAGTAAATTAGCTTATGAGTTACGTCTGGTTCACATTTCTTTGGTGACAAACAACATTTTTATAGCCGATTTTGAAATTTTATAAAATTTTTTTACTCATTATATAGAGATGCCCTGTGGTAGAATGTACATGACATTGCGACAGGTTTTGCAGACTTTTAAGGACCCCTGCAGACTCAGCGATGCCATGGACATGCTATAGCACATAAATTACAAAAAAATCAGTGATGGGACGTAAAAAATACCTCTTATGCATCCCATAGGATGCGTAATTTCGTCAAAATATCACAGAATAAGCCTGAATTTCGTCCAAAGATCACGAGAAGAAGCGCAAATATCATCGAAGCATCATAAAAAAAGCAAATTTCTTTTAACAATCGAAAAAAAAAAAAAAAGAGACAAATTTCGTCAAAAAATCCTGAAAAAAAGTTCAAACTTCTTCAAAGGATCGCGGACAGAAATGACAATTTCATTATAACATCGCTAAACACGACAAATTTCGTTAAAAAAAAAATACTTAAAAATGGCAAATTTCGTCAGAAAAACCTGCTAAAAATGAGATTTTATCAAAAGATTGCAAAAAACACAAATTTTGTTAAAAAATCCCGATGAAAAACAGATTTCGTTAAAAAATCCCCAAAAATGGTAAGTTCCGTCAAAAAATCCTGCAAAAAACAACAGATTCCATCAAAAAATTGCAAAAAAAAAAAAAAAGGCGAATTTTGAAAAAAATAGCAATTTTGTGAAAAAATGGAAAATTTCGTGAAAAAAATCGTCAGAAAATCGCGAAAAAAAGACAGAATGTGCAAAAGATCACGAAAAATGACAAATTTCTTCAAAAGATCACAGAAAAACGACAAATATCGTCAAGAGATTGCGAGAAAGCCCCCAATTTTTTCAAACAATTGCGAAAAAACGGCTTATTTCGTCAAAAGATCACGAAAAAAACCACAAATTTCATCAGAGACATAAAAAAAAAATTGCTAAAAATATTTTTTTCTGTTATAATTTACACATACACAAATATGTTGCCATAATTAATTAGCACAAAGAATGTATTTTTATAATACGTTGCATCTTGCAGAGTATTTTTGAAAATATTATAAGCCTGAGTACAGAATCGGCACAACAGTGTAACGCACGTTGCGGACTCTTGGGAAAGTCTGCAGATTGTTTTTTAATTGTTAAAAATTTAGCAAAAATTAAAAAATTTTGGTTCTGAATCTAAAAATTTGGACATAAAATGCATCGTGATTTTTGACAAATAGTCTTCGAAAAAAAATCTATTTCGTCATAGATCGCGGAAAACACATGAATTTTGTTGAAGGAAAGCAGAAAAATGGATAATTTGTATAAAGATCAGGAAAAAACAACAAATTTCTTCAAAAGATCACAAAAAACTGGCAGTCACGTCAGAAAATCACGAAAAACCGGCAGTCTTCACCAAAAAATCATGAAAAAACAAAAAATCACAAAAAATGGCAAATTTCATAAAAAAATGGCGAATTTTTTCTAGAGATGTTAAAATTTCAAATTTCGTCAAAATACTGCAAAAAAAACGGCTATTTTCTTCAAATGATCATGAAAAAAGGCAGTTTTCGTCAAAAGATCACAAAAACGGTGAATTTCTTTTAAAAAAATTGCGGAAAAAAAGATAAATTTCTTCAAAAATTGCGAAAAAAACCAAACAAATGTTGTCAAAAAAATGGCAAATGTCTTCAAAAGATCGCGAGAAAATGGCAGTTTTCATTAAAAAATCACAGGAAAACTGCAAATTTCGTCAAAAATCGCAAAAAAATGCAAATTTTGTCAAAAGATTGCAAAAATTCCGCAAATTCTGTCAACCCCCCCTATTGAACATTGCATGAGGTGTTAAAAATTCTGAAAAACAAAGGTAACTTATTTTTTAAAGCCCTTTCCTTTTTATGTTTATCACACATACTTGGGAGGTTTGAGTGCATATAATGTAATGCGAGGAATTTATCTGCAGACTGTTTTTTAAGTTTTTATTTGTGTTGCAGACTGCATAAAAAAATTCTGCTGCTGGGATTATAAGCGCTGCAGACATTTGAAGATAGTCAGTGATGCCGCTGGACTTGAAAAATCCTGGGCCCTGGGGACCCAGGACTTCTAAAATTCTGGGTCCCTTTTTCAAAAAAGCGGGTCCCACTAATAAGTCATATTTTCAGACGCAAAAATTTAACTTGTTCATTTGCAAGAGAAAAATTAAGTGCAATAATTATTGTTTTAATTAATATATGAATAATTAAAGTCATTATTTTTTTTAACTATTAAGAGACATTTTCTTTACTTTTTCAAAAAATAAATGTGCAAGATACAAATTAAATTATAAAATAATGCTTATTTGAGTGTAGAAGATAACAAGTACCACTATTGTTCACATTTCTTTTAAAAAAGGGTAAAACTGGTTTATTGAAAAAGACAATTTTCCTAAAAAAAAAAAAAAGAAGAAGAATACTTTTCAAAATAATCGAAACAATGAAAAACAGATTGTGAAGCAAGAAAATCTGTTTTTGGAACAGCAAAAAAAAAAAAAAAAACTATTTGGAAGCAGGGAAGTTAGTTTTTGGGACAAAAAAATTCTATCCTGTCATTTACTTTTTTTCGTACCCCTTTGACGAAAATTGCGTTTTAAAGCTGTTTTTTTCACGAAATGTGTTGTTTTTTCGCGATCTTTTGACGAAATTTGCCGTTTTTTCGCGATCTTTTAACGAAATTTGCCTTTTTTTCGCGATCTTTTAACGAAATGAGCCGTTTTTTCACGATCTTTAGATGAAATGTGCCATTCTATCACGATTTTTTGATGAAAATTGCTGTTTTCGCGAATTTTTTGACAAAATTTATCGTTTTATCGCGATTTTTGGATGAAATTTGTCTTTTCACGATTTTTTTTGAGGAAATCTGTCTTTTTCGAGATTTTGTAACAAAATTAGCCATTTTTTGCGAATCTTTTGACGAAATTCACGGAAAGTTATTCGCTATTTCGAGATTTTTTTAACGAAATTTGCCTTTTTTGCGATTTTTTGACGAAATGTGCAGTTTTTTCGCGATCTTTTGACAAAATGTGCCACCTTTTTTGCGATCTTTTGACGAAATGTGCCACTTTTTGCGATCTTTTGACGAAATGGGCCACTTTTATGCAATCTTTTGACGAAATGTGCTGTTTTATCACGATTTTTGATGAAAATTGCCGTTTTTCGCGAATCTTTCTAACAAAATTTGCCGTTTTATCACGATTTTTGACGAAATTTGTTGTTTTTTTCGCGATTTTTTGAGAAAATCTGCTTTTTTTCGAGATTTTGTAACAAAATTGGCCATTTTTCTCGCAAATTTTTTAACCGAATTTCCCGGAAATTATTCGTTTTTTCGCGATTTTTTAAACAAAATGTGCCTTTTTTTGCGAATTTTTGACGAAAATTACGCGTCCTGCGGGACGCGCAAGCTCCTTTTTTTTGCGTCCCGTCGCCGATTCTTTGCGTATTTTACGCGCTATAGCGCGTCTACGGCATCCCTGATAGTTCTGCCCAGTGTTCTCGCTGGCATTTGACCAACGTTAGTAATTTGGCTAATTAAAAATAAAAAACATTCGCCAAATGAAAAAAGTATTAGCAAAGTAGATATATGTTCTAGATATATGTTTCAATATGTTCTAAAATAACCTAAATTTTTATGTGACAACGATTGTTGTTAATCTATTTTCAACTATCCGCTACAAATATAAAAAAATGTATACATTAAATAAATAGATATATATATATGCATGCGTATGAAAAACGAAAAAGAAAAAGCAAAAATTGAGCACTAGCAATTTGGCGAATCTAATCGCTTGTTTACTCGCCAAATGAAGAATTTAGTCGCAATTTGGCGCATTGGCGAGTGACAGCGAGAACACTGGTTCTGCCACTGGGCCATGTTTTGAAAAGTGTTTTAATATTATGAACAATTATATGTAACATACTTATTTGTAAAGTGACATTATTTAAAAAAATAATAATGCATTTTGAAATGCAGTACCATAAAATCCTGTTAATCTGTCCTTCCCTAATCTGTCCATCAAACGCCCAAGAAAGCATCCCCCCCCCCCCCCCCGAAAAAAACACTGAAAAAACAGAAATTACAGCAAAAAAAAAAAAAACATGAAAAAAAAAAAAGGAAATTTTATCTATTCATCGCTGAAAAAAGGCTAATTTTATCAAAGAATCATGAAAAATAACTGCAAATTTCTTCAAAGGATCGAAAAAAAATCATGAATTTCGCCAAAGGATCACCAAAAAAACCCACATTTTGTTGAAAGATTGCAGTAAAAATACGAATTATGTCAGATCTTAAAAAATTCAATCAAAAGATCATTTAAAAAGCGCAAATTACGTAAAAAAAAAAATCACAAAAAAAAAAAAAACCACCACGAATTATGTTAAAAAATCGTGAAAAAAAAACACAAATTTCTCAAAAAAAAAAAAAAAAAAATTTGTAAATTCATCTAAAAATTGTAAGAAAAAATTCAATCATATCTATAATCTATATATGTAATCGTATTCAATTCGTATCTATAAATAAACAGTCAAAAAATTGCAAAAAAATAAATAAATAAAAATAAAATGATTAAACATTATAAATTGCTCAAAGTTTGATTTCTTACTATTTATTAACACTGTCAAAAAAGTTATGTTTTTGATAGTTTAAAAACCAGTTTTTGATGTTTGTCATCAAACTGTCATCAACGGTTTTTTGAAAAATCAAACTGTCACAGGGTTCATACAGTTTGCTAAATGAAAAATAAGGACTGTGTAAGGACTTAGTAAGGGCTTCGTTAAAAGAAAAATAAGGACTTTCTAAAGTTAAAAAAGAACAGTATATATAATTACTTACATTAAATTTTAATCGTAATAGATTGAAATTTTACATAAAACATAATTATGTAATTATATAACAAAATATATAACATTAGTTGGCTAGCAATTGTTTTTTGGCATCTATTTCTTTGGTCAGGGAGGAAATTTCTTCCTTTTTTCTTTTGCAGGTTTTCAACAATTGTTCGACTTTATAAATAATTGAATATCTTTAGTTGATTCAGCTTTATCAGCTAATTCATTGGGCCTTATTTTCTAACTCTGATACTTCTTTTTCAAGAAGTCATACTTTTTTTTTTTATAAAACCTAAGTCATCTTCAATTAATTTCCTTTTATTTCCTGCAGAGGAAGACTGTTGCTGTTAACCATGCTACACATATCCAGTCAAATAATAAGACTATGATCAAACCCAGATTAGCGGATTATAGAACAGATTGGTGCAATTATTTGGCGAAATATCTTTTCTTTGTTATTCATTTCTCTATTTCAAAGAAAAGGAAATTTTAGATGGTGAATACTGATTATGATTGGTGTTTGTGGATACGAGGTTTCTACATCGCAATTGGGAAACGAAAGAGGCAGCTTTAATGTCCAATCAGAAATAAGAGAATTATAACAAAGAAACTTGATTTTTTTTTCAGCTGCCATATTTGGCAGATTATGAATATTTCAGGGGTGATTCTGGGTGAAATTTTTTTTCAGAAATTCACATCGCATTTTCGGAAATCGGTGGCACGGAGGGATTCTGCGAGTTACCCCCGGGTAGCGGGGGTTTATCCGCGATCTTTTGACAAAATCGGCGTTCTCCCGTGTTTTTTTTTTTTTTTTATGAAATCGGCATTTTTTTCGACGATCTTTAGGCAAAATTTGCATTTTTACGCGATGATCTTTACTCAAAAAATGGCGTTTTATCCTTGCGATCTTTTGACGAAATCGGCATTTTTTCCGTGACCTGTTGATGTTTCCAGTGACCTTTTGAAAAAATATTTTTAAACGATCTTCTATCTAAAACGGCGCTTTTTTTCGCGACCTTTTGTCGAAATCGGCAGTTTTTCTGCGACCTTTTAACGAAATCGGCATTCTCCCGTGGTTTTTTTTTTATGAAATCGGTGTTTTCTTTGACGATCTTTAAGCAAAATTTGCATTTTTACACAATCTTTTCTCAAAAACGGCATTTTATCCCCGCGATCTTTTGACGAAATCGGCGTTTTTTCCGTGATCTGTTGATGAAATCGCCGTTTTTTTTTTTTTTTTTTTTCCAGTGATCTTTTGATAAAATATGTTTAAGCGATCTTTTATCGAAAACGGCGCTTTTTTTTTGCAATCTTTTAACGAAATCGGCGTTATATCCGCAATCTTTAGACGAAATCGATGTTTTTCCGCGGTCTTCAGACAAAATCAGCGTTTTATATGCGATATTTGGTGAAATTGCCGTTTTTCCCGTGATCCGCACAGGAAATTCCCGTTTTTCAGCAATCTTTTGACAAAAACATCGACGAAATCGTCGTTTTCCCACGAAATATTGACAAAACGTGTGCTTTTCCGGCTATCCTTTCACGAAATTTGCATTTCTCCGCGAATGTTTTTTCCGCGCGCTAAACCGTACAAGTTGGCAATTATGCGGAACTGATAACCCAATTTCAAATTTTCGGAAGAGGATGCCTTAAATTTTCCAAAATTTCGGATGATAATCACCCCTGGAATGTTTGGCGATTTTTTTTTTTACATTTTACGGATCACGTTAATATTAAGCTCACGTTAAAAAATAAGGACTTTCAATAAAAAATAAGGACTTTAAGGATCCTTATTAAGGACTATTGAAATATAAGGAGTTTATAAGGACTTTTAAGGTCTGTGCGAACCCTGTATTAGGACCCTAACTTTTTAAAACCTGAGAATAACTCAGTTTAAATTCAGACATTTTTCTCCAGGAAGGATTTCTGTGGCTCTGGGAAGGAAAGGGGAAATTGCACTATTTGATCATTGAAAACACAAAATCTTTGAATGTTAAAGGGCAAAATTAGCACTAGCAAACGACCATAGGGTCAATAAATAAGAAAAAGTGGCCAGTGAAAAATTGTCTATCAGCGGCCACCTTGTGATCACTTTTTTACAAGAAGAGAATACAATTTATTTACATTTCATCAACAATTCTACTTTTTTAGGTTCCAATATATTTATATTAAACATATTTATTTGTGCTATTCAATCTTACATTAATAGTTATAGAAATTTTAACTGTTCGATATTTTTAAATAAAAAAGTGGCCGCTAGTTTAAACATAGTGCCACTTGAAAAATTAGTGTTACTGGCCAGTGGCCGCTAAAGAAATTTCCCAATTTTGCCCAATACCGAATGTCCCAGTAGGTGCATCTTATTGCTCTCGGGAAAATATCTCCTGCCCCCATCCCCTGAATTCAACACTGGGATACACATAACATAAAATTATTTTTAAAGTACCATTTAGATTTTTTTTTTTTATTGAAAAGGGGACGGGAGTGTAGATACATAAAAAAAAAAAAAGACATCCAAATGAGATACTCCAAGAGCCAACCACACAAAACCCTAAGTCATCGAGCAAAAGAAAAATTCCTTTATTTTATGGAAGAGTAGTCATAGGGGAATCTAATCATCTATGTCTGCCGGAAGCGAAGAGGTGCATAAGCCAAAAATTGATACCACTAGTGGTTCACTCGTATGTTCAACATTGTATTTGCCATACATTAAAAGTATAAAAACACGGAAAATTGGGTGCAGGAATACATAATGCCAAACCTACGAGTCAACCACTAGTGATATTCATTTTTGGTTTATGCACCACTTCGGTTCCAGCAGACATGGATCTTTAGATTTCCCTATGACTACTCTTCCATAAAATAAAGGATTTTTTCTTGTGCTCGGTGACTTAAGGTTTTGTGCAGTCGGCTTTTGGACTAAAAGATATAATCCAAAGCAGTGATGTAGTCATAAAAAAAGCAGAGAGTATACTCTCAAAACAGAGGGTATACCCTAGAGTGTGTATACTGTAGCTTTCTTGAGAAACAGGGGTATACGGTGTTCCTTTAAAAAATCCACAGGGTTATACGGCTTATACCCTCCATTACACCCCTAATCGGACTAGGCTACTAAATTTGTAATGAATCTGAATATTTAATGCTCTGTAGTATAAAATTTTGCAATTTTTTTTTTTTTTAAATGTCATTGAGAAATTATGACCAGAAGTAACCAATAAGGTATTCATTAATTGTAATTCAGTAATTATCT
Source organism: Maratus speculifer (assembly GCA_964019185.1). Lineage (NCBI taxonomy): Eukaryota > Metazoa > Arthropoda > Arachnida > Araneae > Salticidae > Maratus > Maratus speculifer. Next base: position 100,542,952 of record OZ025302.1, read on the forward strand.
ATCAATATTAGTTCACACAAATCATAATTAAAAGAGAAAATTTGATTTAATCTTAAATTATTAATTAATATACATAAACTCAATTAAAATACTTTTCTATCAATCAAAAATGAAATTGAGTCAAAGTAATGTAAAAATCGCCCACTTCTTTTGCCACTATTGGTCTGGCGAGATTCTTCATCTTTACATATGTTTTTAATCATACTCAAATAATCTAAAGCTAAAGCTGTTTTATTCATTTGTTGCGATGCAGGTAATGCTTCAGATATACATAATAAATCATTCTCTGTCTTGCTTGAAAATGATTTATCATATACAGTGAAAGGATGTTCTAAAATTAAAATGCTGTCATCAGAAATTTTATCTGACACAAACTCTTTTTGAGCCTTTCTTAAAGCATATATGTGTATCAGAGAAATAACTTGTAAAATGTCTTCATAAGATAATAAAACATGATCATTACAAATAGGTAATCCAGCTGTCCACAATTTAATTCTTTCTGATGCTGAAATACACTGATTTTTGTTCGGAGATAAGCCTTTAAGCATGTCTGCAAAGCTGAAATCATCAACCATTTCGGAAATGACAAATAAATCTTTAGAACAACTTCCACTTTTAAGGGCTTTCTTTTTTTGTTTGAAAATCTCGCACGCTTCTTCCCACATTTGCGAGTCAGAAAAACTTTTGGTAACGTTACAAGAATTCTGATCTGATACTGTTTTCCAAACTTTCTCATGTTTTATTGAATCTAAAATATCTAAGATGCTGAAATAGTTGTTAAAAAGAATATCATAACCTAATCTGTGATAATCTGAAACAGTATTTAAAAGATAGTTTGGCAAATGATTAAATAACAATTCTCTAACATATTTAGCAGAAAAATTTAAATCGCCAGCAATAAAATTATTAAAACACACCAATTTAGAATGATCTTCATGAGAATTATTTGGTGCAGATGATGACCTATTTTCGAAGATTTTTGCCGTTTTAGACCAAAATTGTGTGTTTAAAATACTACGTCTTAAGTCAATGGGACTCGGAGAAGTTAATAATTCTAAATCAATGCTCGTATTTTCCCTCGAATACATTTTACAGCAAGTTTTCAATGTTTCCAAAGCAGTATCTTTCGAAGCTGGCATCATATTAAAAATTTGAATATCTGCATTTATAATATTTTTAACAATAGGCAGATTACGGCTGACAGTAAATATCACTGGCTTTTTTGAGATTTTTAAAAACCCTTTTACAGTACTCCAAAAACCTTCATCTTCCTCAAATACTATATCAACATCGTCAAACAAAATTATAGTCAAACTTGAAATTCTACATGATTTTTTATCAGTGTTTATTTTTTGAAAATAGTCATTTGAATTTTCAGCACTCTCACTTTTTTTACTGCTTTCTTTAGTCTTCTTATTTTTACCTTTGTTTTTATCTTTTTTAGAATCATCAGCAACAAAAAAGTTAGTTATGTTTTTCTTTTTGTTTGATTTATTTTTCTTTTCTGTTTCTTTACTCCCAACTTCAAAAAACGATTTTATATTTTTAACCTGTGAGTTTTCAGGCTCATCTGATAGACGTTTCCTTTGAGTTTGTTTCTTAGTTTCCGATTTAGAATTTTCTAAGGCATCTTCTATTTTAATACCTTCCATGTGGTATGATTCAAGAGCTTCTTTTAATTGATTCGATATATTTCGACCACTGCGATGTGAGGATGCATTCACCTCCAGAACAGTAAATCCAAGTTCTTCTGCCAAGGAAAAGACTAAACTGGTTTTTCCACTTCCAGACATTCCATATAAAATTATGCTATTTGAAATAAAATCATCGTCAGAATCACTGTCAGAGGAATAGCTATCTGAATCATGTGAATATCTTCTTGGTTTAGAACTTTTAGAGAATCTATTTCTCCATTGAAACAGCCACGATTTAACTTCATTGACTAAATTTTCATTTTCTTTCCCTTTACTCACAGTATTTTGTATAGAATCAGTCCATAATACATCGTTTTCGTTACTTTTATCCATACTTGATGATGTTTCTATCACATTATTTTCCAACTCTTTGCATACATGAGAATCAGCTTCTAGAGATTTTATAACTTCAGTGCAATTTACATCAATTATATTTTCATTTTCGTTCCACAGAGGTACAATGATATGACTATCAACTTCCTCATCTACAATAAGAAAATTACTTATTTTATCAGGCTGTGTTTCTGTATGAACATTCACGTGGGATAATTTTGGAAAGCAAATAATTTCAGTATCAATTTTATATGATTTCTTTGAAACAGGTATGGAATCATTTTCAGTTTGTTTAGTGAAATATTTATTTCCTTCTAAATCAATAAAATTATCTGTTTCTTTATTGCACTTTTGATTGCGTTGAGAATTTAGAGAACTATTTTCAGTAAGATTATTCACTTGACTCCTAACTTTTTTCGCTTTATGATATTTTTCACTGGCATTATTGTCAACTAATACATCACACAGACTTTTTCTCTTATTTGAAGGTGAACTTACATTAATTTCATCAGAAGATGCTTTATTAGATTTAAAAATTGGAAAGAGCTTGTCATTCTTTTTCTTATTTTTACTTTTTTCTTGCACTTCTGACAAATCAATATAATCCACCTCCGAAGAATGTTTACTTAGGTTGCCATTCACACAGTCATTATTTTTTCCTTTAGCATTTTTAGACGTCCTTTGCTTATCACTTTTGGATGATTCAGAGGAATCTACATCACAATCAAGTTCAGAATAACTGAGAAAAACATCCCTGGCACCACGACATCTAAGAGATCTTCTCCTACTTGATCCTTCTGTATCAGATGCAGATTCAACAAGTTCGCTTTTACGATTGATTTTATCTGATTTAGTTTTCTTCTTTCTTTTCTCTTGTTTTAATTTAGGTATAGAATCAGAATTGTTTTCAAGATTAACATTCTCTGTATTTTCATTTGAAATGTCTGTCATTTCAATAATATCATAATCAACAGATTCCAAGACTTCAAGATTCAAATTTTTTGTATGCTCATTTGAAATGTCTTTTTGATCGATGCTATCTGAAATTTCGATAACATCACAATCATCAGATTTTTTATCTTTTAAACATACTTCTTGCACAGAATCAGATACATGTGGATCCACATCATTAGCTTTGGATTCACATAGTTCAGTCTCTTTGGAAATTTCAATTTCCATCGATGAAGAGGAATCACTTAAAACCACTGTTTCAGAATTTTTTGAAACATCAGATTTACATAGATCTGTTTCTTCAATTTCATTTGTCGTAGCTAAATCACTTAGAACCACTTTTTCAGGCTTTATTGAAACATCAGATTTACATAGCACTGTTGTTTCAATTTCATCCGATGTAGATGAATCACCTGAAACCACTCTTTCAGACTTTTTTGACAGATCAGAATAACATGACTCTTTAAGAACTTCAATTTCAATAGTTGCAGGTGAATTATTTAGGGTTACTGTTTCAGATTTTCTTGAAATGACAGTCTTATTCATCTGCAATTGTGAATCTGAATTCATTATTTTTTTATTTGAATGATTAACAGCATTAACTTGAACAGAAAGTGCTTCATTTGAAGTAAAAATAAGGGAGAGTTTAATCTTTTCCTTGGCATTTTTGCCTTCATCTTCTACTTTTGGAGAGTTAGTAATTTCAATCTCTAATGAATGTCTACTTAGAGTATCATTGATTGCACTACAATCAATTTCATTTTCTATATTTCTTGGCGAATCTTTTCTTTGAATTTTAGTGTTTGACACATCAGAATTGATTTCCAGAAGAGTCTTTTGTTTATTTTCATTTTTCTGTTTTAACTTAACTTTAGAATTTTTTGGTTTTTTATCAGAAACATTTATTTGATCAACAACTTTGATTGAGTCAGGACTTGAATCTTCTTGAACATTTGAACACACCTGTTCCATATCACTAACACTTGGTTCAATATTATGCTCAGTGGAGTTATTTAAATCAGAAATTTTTGATGAATCAATATCAGTAGCAGAACGTATATCATTTAAAGAGTTAATTTCGTCTGTCTCTACAATCTTAATTTCATTTTCATTTAAATCTGAATTAATTTTGGTATGATAACTATTAGATGTATTTAACTTTGTTTCTTGATTAATGATATTTTTGTTTTTGTTGAAACTTGAGGGTGAAGTAAAAATAGGATAAAATTTTAACTCACCTGTTTCACTTTCTGAATTTTTATTATCAATTTTAGGGGAAAAGTCTGTGTTTTTTGGACTTTTAGCTAAAGTAGAAAAATCTAACTTCAACTGCTTACTTGATTGCTTTACTGTTTTTCCAGAAATAGTTGACTCAACCAGCGTAATATTTGACGTTTTATCCTTATTTGAAATGTCAATTGATGAAGATTTTGACTTTGATAGCTTATTGCTTCTTTTGAGGGTATCTATAGAGGCACACTTTGGTTTTGATGGTCTGCTTCTTTTTTGTGCTGTAATCGATTTCTCAGACACGTTACTAAACTTTTTATCACTAGATGTCGGGGTTTGTGGTGAAGAACTCAATTTACATGAACTCTTACTTATTTCTACAATATCTATCTCTTTGGATGCATCATCGGTTGTTTCAACAGAAGAAATGTTTAATGATGAGGATGACTTTGGCTTACGTGGTCTACCTCTACCTCTTTTGGGGGGATCAACTAATTCTTCAGTTACATCAATATCTTGATCACCTGAAATGCTGTTCTGTGTTAAGGATATGGAATTCGACGGGTCACTCTCGGTTTGTAAAGAGTCTATGATTTCAGATGCATCATTTTCTATTTTGTCCCCAGGCGGAATGGTCAACGATAAAGGGTTTGATTTTCGCGGTCTACCTCTACCTCTTTTACGAGGAATAGCTAATTCTGCAGATATATCATCAACATTTTTGTCATTAAGTGTAGTGTTTTCAGATGAAAGCTTTGGCAGCCTATCTTTCTTTTGAGGTGTACTTAAGTTTTCAGATGTATCATCAAACATTTTATCATTGAGCACATTATTCATTGATGAAGTCTTTGATTCCTGTGGTACATCGTTTTCTTGCAACTCAATGAGCTCCTCGGACGCATTTTCTAATTTGTTGTCGTCAAGCGTACAATTCCATAATGAATTCTTTGATTTCGGTGGTCTTCCTCTTTTTCGAGGTACAATCGCATCTTCCGATAAATCAGAAACCTTGCTTTCAGGCATGATAAAGCGTCTAAATCGGAATAATCAGTATGATGATTTAAAAGAGATTTGGCATGTTTCGTTTAAATGCACATACACGACGAAATTTGCACGATTTTCATCTAAAATATCTGAATCAATGCATATAAACAACGTAAACAAACTGCTTGTTTACAACAGAGAGGCGCGAAATTTTATACGGAGTGTCTATTGCGCCGTAAGATACGGTTACATTAAAAATCATTCTATTTGACCGTCATGCGCAGTTCGTTACTGCGCATGACGGTTACCTTTGGTATCTTGGCAGGATAATTTGGCTTGGCATAATCGCCTTCTCTACAGTTCAAGCAACCTTGTGAACGCCTTATTTATTGGCGATTTTTCTTTTCTCCAAGTGTGTACTGTTGTTGATTTGTAACTTTTGAGCGTTGTTTCTCATTTATCTCGTTCTTCTGTTTCTGCCTAGCTAAAAATTGTAGCAAATTCAATGAAGTAAGTTTTATAATATTGATTGTTTATTATAGTTGTATATAAAACATTTTTGAAAAACTGTTTTTTCCATACTCATGCATCGATCGAAGCATGTACGAGAAAAAAATGGCAAATGTGATATTCATAAGTGCAGTGCTGCTTTTATTTCCTTAAAAAATTAATTATACTACCGAGATTATTTAGTAATTGCAAAGTTTGTACATCCTTTTTTTTAAACCGATTTTTATATAAATAAAATAGTTTGCATGATTAGATATGAATGAATTGCAGCATCACTTTTAAATTAATCTTACACTAAATTTTTAATAGACTATGTTTTATTATATCTGTGTTCTTTCAGACTCTATTTATTTTTCTTTTCAGTGACAGTTCCTGCTTTCCTCTTCCCAAATCATCAATGTGCAGTAAGAGCAACTCTCAACATATTAATTGAATGTGTATTGTCTTTGCTATATGGTTTGATGTTTCACGTCATATCATTGACAATACTTTCTCAATTGTACCTGATTTTACAGATGTTGGCTGTGAAAGTAAACAAAGATACAATTTTCTACAGGATTAGAAGTGCAACAACATTCTACTTCAGCATTATCTAAAGGTATAATTTAATTTAATGATATTGCTTACTAAGTAACAACAGCTATTGTCAGGTTTTATGTAAGTTTTCTCTCTAAAAGAAGAAATCTAAAGTGAAATGTTTCTTGCAAAAGCCCCACACTAGCATTTCATCTAATACTTCCTTAAGTTATTTTTTTGTTTTGTCCTGTTTATAAGTAATATTTGCAATAATTAAAATAACATTTATGTCTGAAGGACGTATAATGCAAAATTCTCTTGAAACAATCTTTATTTTTAGGGATTTCCTTGTTCTAATACATGTTACAATATTTTTTTATTTAAACCACTAATATATCAATATTGTGCCTCGTCTTTAGTTGATTGTGTCATAAGTTTCTTTCGGGCTGAAAATGAGGGGTATGTGTCCTGAGCAATAGGTTAAAAGGCGATGAGGTTACTAGATGAAGATTTTATTTGTTGTTTTTTCCTCTCGTCTGTAATTAGTTTAGTAATTGGGTCATTCTTGAAAAAAGGGTCTATTTCAGTCCTGGCATCATTTAAAAAATTTTGCTTTATTTATTTGTGATTTTTTTTTTAATTGTTTTGAATATTTAAAGAATAGAGAATCTTTTCATACAATTTACTATTCTATAGCTATTTTATTTTGTGCCTTAATATTAAGTAATACATGGGAAACCTCACCTCCGTGGGTGTCCCCCATTCACATTTTAAAAAATTCTTCGATTAAAAAGTGAAATAAATTAAATGTTAAATGATTTTTATTGTTAATTCCTTTTTAAATGAACCTTGGGTAATTTAAAAATGGGTTTCAATAAATTAAATAATTTTTGCAAATACATTTTTAAGTTTTGTTTTTGTTTGTCCCAATTGAAATTCTCAACTCCGTTACTAACAGTTTTAGCTTCAAACATTCATTCGTAGTAGGCAGTACTGGTAAATAATTTGTATTAAAACAAAGGAAAAGAACTCTCTTTGTTAGATCTGTGAAAAAAAATTGTCATTTGCTCTCGGTTAAAGCTTATTTTATTCAAATAAATAGAATTTCTTTATTTTGTTTTTTGGGATACTCCACTCCATTACTGCCAATGGAAGGTAAGCAATTCATTATATTTATTTATTTTACATTTGAATATAAAAGTTATCACAACACATACAATCCTGTGTGAATAACATTAGTTTTGATTCAAATATTTACAAACAGTGCATCATTACATGAAATATCCTCACCTCCGTTACCTTTGTTCGGAGGTGAGAAAGTGAAATGGAGGTGAGATTAAATATAAGTACTTAAAATTAATCAAAATAAAAGTTAATGGTTTACTTAACAATTATTATACAAACATAATATAATAAATATCAATATAGTTTATTTCTATTATTGGACTGATCAATTGTAGCCTAGATTTCTAATTAAGTTGCTATCAACTATTTCATGGCTTTCACTATGTTTTAATAATTTATCTCTGTTGATTTAATCGATTCTTTGCTCAAACTAAGCAAAAAGGTGCAATAAAAAATAATAACTATTATAATTAAGAATTTTTTAGGTAATTGATTATAGTTTTAAGATTTATTAGAGAGCAAAATGATTATTATATTTCAAATGTTTTAAATAATTTTCTGTTATGAGATTCTAATAATGGATATTAAGTGACTAGCATAATTCAAGTGATTTAAATGCTTTTATATCTTAATATTCTATTAGTGACATGAAATTAAACATATAGGGTAGCTAGCATATATTAAACTGTTACTTTAATTCAATAAATCCTATACAGAAGAGAAGACTCCCTCAAATCCGCACATTTTAGGACCAGAGGTTTTGCAGATTTCTGGTCATTGCTTTGTTTACAGTTTTTAAACAGTAATTTGAATGTAATTAACAATGAAATTGAAACTTTTATGAAGTCTTACAATATAATAAGACATTAAAATAAGTAATAAACTAAAATAATGAAAATTTAAATAATTTTTAACATGGTTAAAATATTAAAAGCAAAGGTCAAGCTAATAATGTAAGATTAAATATTTATTATAAAGATAAGATGCATTTTTCATATGAAATTTGCTTCATAAAAATACATTACTAATTCACATCAAAATCTTAAAATGAGGAAGTTTTATTTCAAGTTTAGTTAGACTTAATAACCAAAAAGGTTTGGTTACTACATAAATATATTTGGTAAAAAGATTTGAATACCAGTGATACAACAAAATCTTAATTTATTCCAAAATAAATTTATTCTTCCTTCATGAAAACACATGAATTCAGAAATATTAATGAAAATTACAAATTAAAATAAAAATGGAATTGATGTAAAAATAAAAAAGTCAAATTTTATCCCTAAATCAAAATTGAATGTTTCATTGTTTACATCTGTAAATTATGTGCGAATTTTAGAGAGTCTACTGTATATAATTTTTTTAGTACTATGATAAAGAAAAGAAATGAGCATAATAGTATAAAAGGTCGAAAAAAGTGTATTGGCAATCAAAAAAAGAAAGAAAACATACAGAGACTATGTGATGCAACAAAAAATGACTCACTTAGGCTTGAGAAGGAAAGAAAGATACAAGGAAAGGTAAAATTAAGATAAAATTAAAAGCATTAATAAAATGACACCACAAGAACAAGGAAATGTTAGAAAAAACTGGCGAGAAAAGAGCAAGAAATCTTACAACCTAAGAAAAAAGAACTAGAGAAAAAGATTGAAGAAAATACTCCTCCAGCAAGCCCATCTTTAGGTTTACCAATATTGGTACAAAATGTGCCTTCAACAAGTAGAGAAAGCCTGTATAGAAACAGACGAAGAAAAAATATACATGATCTGAAGAATGAGAATCTAAAGTTAAAAGCCAAGCTTAAAGAATCTAATAATAAGATGGAAAAGTACAAAAAAAAGAGCACAAAGATCTCAAATAGCAAAGTTGGATACTCCAGTAATTAAAAAAAAAAAAAATGTAAAAGAATTTGTTAAAGGTCAGCATATTTCACTAGCAATTAAAAATATATATATATTGTATGGCGAAGTCTTAACAAAGCAACTAAAAAACAATTTAAAACAAAAGACAAAATATAGAAAAGTGATATCAGGTGTAGCAGAATAGATTGTGAGAAAATACAAATTAATGTCTGAACTTGGCAAAAATTGATAAGTTTAATGAGCATTAATAAGTTTTAAGTATATTAATTTTTCTGACATATGTCTTATGCTGAATAATTCATAAAATGCACATAAACCTTCTTTTTTTTTCCTTCACTGGTACTTCCACAATCTGTTTCAAGCAACCTTTTTCAAAATTTCCAATGTTGGTGCATGGGTAAGGGTTGAGTATTTGTGAAAACGAAAAAGTATCAATTCATTTGTAAAATCATGTCCGTAGAAGTGAATGAGATGCATAAGGTGAACTTTCTGAAGAAATCAAAGATTAGGGTGGTTTTTATTTTTCCAGAGAATGATGACAGACTTTATAGATCAGAAACAGATACTAGAAATTCTAAATGAACCCACTTTTAAAAGAGGCCATTATGTGTGCAATAAATAAACTTTATTTTTGATAATTTTCAAATTATAAAATTTTGGAGCAGTATATGCATTTGTTTTTATTTCAATGTGTTATATTCCTTTCTATTTTAAGATTTTTAGTTACTTTTAATAAGTGTATACATTAATAAGAATATGCATCTCCACTCCGTTACCAAAGTCTCACCTCCGTTACCACTAAATTTTTTAAATATTTTTTTATTAAATAAATAAAATTAATTGAACAGGACCATAGCTTTATTAGTGTTCCTCACTTGCTTATAAAACCCAGAAAAAAAAATTAAGTGAAAAAAAAAAGTTTTTAAATTTAAAAAAAAAATTCTGAAATATGCCCTTTTTTGAAGAATGACCCAATTGTTAAAATTGTTCTTTATGAGACATGTCAAAGCCAAATAGGAGATCTAAGTATTATACAAAATTAAGATTCTGAGTAAATAATTTGAGGCAATGAGGTGATTTTTTTTTTTTTTTTTTTTTTTTTATTCCTTAAGATTTTAATGAATCAATATTTGACAAGGCTAATTACATAGTTCAGTATTACGTTTTTAAATAAGCCAACTATTAGAAACTTAGTAGATTTCTCTTTATAAATTTACTTTGTAGAAGAGAGGGGGGGGGGACCAAAATCCATTTATACCCTGGGTGCAAAATAGGGTAAGTTTCTCTGCTAATAATCTTTGAAAGCAAAGGTAAAAGTACCCCAAATGTTTCAACAAAATAAGATGCACCTTAAAAAAAAATCTTAATGAACATAAATAATGCATACTTCAATTTTGAGGATTTTGTTTTCAGTGTGTCATTTTTTAAATAATTTTACAAAATAACACTCATCCACATCTATCTTTTTCTATACTTTAAGGTGCTCTTCTCTTGCTTTTATAAATTGCTTTAATGTTTCAAGCTTTCCTTACTAAACCTTTTGACCTTTTTTGTGAAAATTTTATAACTGAAGGCTCTTGTCCCTGCAGGTGAAGACACTTGCAAGCTAATGCTAAACCTTTAGGGAGGTTATTTTCTAATATCTCATTTGCATTTCAATGTTTCTATTTTTTTCCCTTGCATTTGATAGTTGAAATCCATATATCTAAATTGTTTTCTTTTTGGTTGCAGCTATTTTTTTAAATGATCCTTTCATTTTCAGAATCACTTTCAAAAGTGAAAATTTAAAAAATACTTGCAACCAAAATCAAAAAGAGTGATGTAGAGATGAACCTCAGTTGTCCAGTGTAAAAAGAAATATATTTAAAAATATTGAAATGCAAGCAAGATATTTAAAAAAAAAATTCCCTCATAGGTTTTGCATTCTCTTGCAAGTATCTTCGCCTGCAGGGACAGGAGCCTTAAGGTAGAAATACCTATTATAGATTGTAAAACAATCATTAATAGGATTAGATACAAAGCATCATAGCAGTAAATGCTGCAGATTAATTTAGACTTAACCGATTAATTTTATCTAATAACTTAAAAAAACAAAATTTACTTTTTTGTCTCTAGATTTTTCTTTGAAAATAGATATTATTTTTATTGTATTTTGATTTTTTATGATAGTAATCTTTGATTGCTGAAGAAGCACAGAAATTTTTCTACTGAGAGATGATACTGAATTGGATTGTATTAGAATAGAACGTGATTTGTTAATCTTCTATTTCATGTGTATGGGTAAGTAAATTCATGTATTGTTGAAAAGAAGAGCTAACTTTGATTCAATTTTAAAAAAGTAGCTGGTGTTGCAATTGAGTTTACTATAATATTTTGACTTTTAAAATTATGAAAGTTGGTAGATTTATACAGAAATATTGATAAACCTGATGAACTAGATGGTTTTTAAATTTGATGATCGCAAACTATGCATAACAATTTAACCATCTTTCACTGGCACATATTTGACTATTTTGTTATGTGCAGTGTGCAATTTTCTCTCTTATTAATTCAAAGTTTCAATCATTTTTTTCACTTATTGTTGCCAATTCTTAAAAAAGTATAAATAAAATTTCCAAACATCTTTCAGCTGAAAAATATTTTCAAAATCAACATTTCCGCAAACTTTCTTAACAGTTTTTAAGTTTAACATTTCATATTTTTTAGAAACTTTAAATCTTTAGTTTAGTTTCAGGTGTCTGGAGAATGCAGTTTGAACTTAACCGTAAATATAACCTTTTTGTTATATTTACGTGAGGAGACATCATGTGTGTGTGGACAGTAAGACATCAATATTTGTATAGTAAAAAGGTGAAATTACTGAATATAGGCTACAAATAATCCATTCTTTCCTCTATTGTCCACAACTTGCATCGAATATTTTTTATTTTATTCAGAAAAAAAATATTACATTTCAAAACTAAGCATCTTTATATTTTTTATTTTTTTAGATAATAAATACTAACATAATGAATAATAAATTTTTCGCTGCTTTGTAATTTTTTCTTTTCTTTTTTTTTTTTTAACTTAGCACAAAGTTTTGTGTAGTCACACGCCTTTAAGGATGACTTTGGTGTTGTTTTCATTTAATCCCAAGGCAAGCTTTATAAAAAAGAATAAATATGAATAGAATTTTTTATAAACTTTAAAAAGTTAATAAGAACTAAATAAAAAAAAGATCTCTAATGCTTCATATGAATCTATCCATGCCACTTACTTGAAATTGAATTAAACCTGTATAATTGTGTGTTTCGGAAGCAAAGATTTAAAAAAATTATTTAGACATCTCATGAACATATTGAATAAGTAGGCTAAATTATAAGAACATTAATATTAGTGTTGAATTTAGACATTTTTCTCCAGCAGGGACTTCTGTAACAGTGGAGGGGGGGGGGACATTTCATTGCTTCAGGAATCCCTGGGCCACCCGTTAATTCAACACTACTTATTATTTTTATTTTGCACATGTGTAATAAATGTTGAGTTTTTATCAGTCCAGAATCTGCCAAGGAATTGAGTATGAACAATTGCATTGCCAAGGTCAAAGCGACTGTTCTCCACTTTCTTGAATGCTGAACCTTTCAAATGATATAAAAGGGGTGCAGAATATGCCCGATCTGGTGATCTAGGATCAGGAGAAAATTAGGCCACCTAGGGAAATCAGCAAAAGAATTGATTAAAAAAGTAACTGGTCCACAGTGATCATCACTAGCCTGTTACATAAAATTCTATTAAGTATCTTTAACCCCCCCCCCACACACACACACACACACACACACCTATTAGAATATAAAACCAACTTCTTTCACAGTTACCCAAAATTTTTGGCATATTAAAATGTAAAATTATAATTTGCTAAAAATGTATATAGTACATAAACAAAACTGTAAAATTATATTTCATTTCTGATCATTTATTTCAACTCACTGTGAGGATTACTGTCTTTTTTTTTTTTTTTCTAAATAAAATTTTGTAGTTGTGTTTGGTTCAGTTTTCTCAGGGACGGGAAACTTTGTTTATGTGCTAGAGAGAGCAAGGGTGGGGGGGGGGGGGGGGGGGGGTTACTGGTCTTGCGGACACTAAATATTTTAGATTAGTGGTCTGATTGAATTTTTGGTGATTTCTGACCAGTGGACCACCAAAGATTTCTAATGCTGGAAATTTTGCACAAAAATCTACAATTGATTTTGATTTTAACAATGAATTACATAATTACTCAAGACAGAAAAATTCCCACTAAAATTAGAAAGATCTGTATGATGACCTTTACAAAATTGATCTCAGAATAATATGTACTTGCTCATATATTGAGAAAATGTGCGTGAAAAAAATCTATACCTATGGTATTAGAGAATTTATGTAAGTCTATATCACATGTCGTAAAAGTTTGGGGAAATTTTTTTATAAGGGTTAGGGAAAATGTTGTGAGTACAGGGCCATCGCTAAGACTTTTTATTGGTGGGGGAGAAAACCTTAAATTGCTAAGTCAAATTTTCATATTTGCCAACTTGTTTTATAATTTTGCCAAGTTACCACACTTGGAAAATGTAATACAGTTCTTATTTGTAAAAAGTTTAATAAAATTCCCATTTAGAGTTGTAACTTTTGCAAGTTCTATCAAAAATAGGAAATATATTACAGTTTTTATTAAAATGCTATTTAAATTTGCCAAGTGTAAACAACATTAGCGAATGTTTCGGGGGGAGGCTCTCCCCGTCCCTCCCTCTTAGCGAGGCCCCTGTGTGAGTAAAAACATATTCTGCTCCCCTGTAATATAGTGATACATAGCATTTGTACTGAAAAATATGCTTAAAATGATGAGATTAATAATAATCAACAAAATATCTATCTCATTTTCACAGGACGCCTATTTTGAACAAACAAGATAAACTCCCTAGGATTCAGGAAGATGTCAAAGATGACTATACCATTGTTCAGCCAGATGATTTGCTTTATTTAACTGTATTGTGTTTTTAAAAACCCCATCACTTTTTATGTGATGTAGTTTGTATTTTTGTGCTTTTATTGTTTTAAAATAAAGTTTATTGAATTCACAAGGTTCTGAGATAAAGAACCACAGACTGACTTAGGCCACATGGACACACACTAAGTACACACCTAATGTAAATATCCAGACCTACATAGTTTAACATTATCCATAGTTTTTAATGATAATGAAGGAATGAAGTAGGAAGGGGAGGATAGAATGTTCTTGAGAAGCCTGTTAAAATTATATGGAGTATAGATGCAGGAGTGGTTGTAAAACAACCATAGGACGATTCTTCCATGCCATCCACATAGAAGTGTCCAAACTGGGTCGCCTTTCATCAGTGTTGAATTCAGACACCTTTCTCCGGAAGGGACTTCAGTGGCTCCAGGGAGAAAATTTTACTTTTTGACTATTAAAAACATTCCAAATTTTCTGGAGGGGAATGTCCACCCCCTGAATTCAACACTGCCCTTCATAATCCAAGAGCCGACCGCACAAAACCCTAAGTCATCGAGCACAAAAGAAAATCGGTTATATTATGGAAGAGTAGTAATAGGGGAATCTAATGATCCATGTCTGCCGGAAGCAAAGTGGTGCATAAGCCAAAAATTAATATTACTAGTGGCTCACTCGCAGGTCTATTGTTGTGTTTGCTGTACAATCAAAAGTATGAAAATACGGAAAACTGGGTGTAGGAAAACATAATGCTAAGTAAGAATGTGCATCCGCACATTCGGAACTTTTCAGATCCTACAGAGGTTCAAGAGATCAGACTAAGTGGTTTGATCTCTTAGTCTCTGGGAACGCTAATTGCTTAGCGTTCCCAGGTGGCTTTTCAGCAAAGGGACCGCGCGAGACCAGACAAGACCCCGCCACCCACTGCCGTTACCTTATGCTCTCCTGCTTCCTGAGCACATGTGCTCTTTCCCCTTGCAATGGGGACCACTACCAGAAAGAAGATACCTCTTGTCATTCCTGGAGGACGAAGGGTTGGCCATGAGGCCCGTGAGGAGCCAGCCACCGTTCCCAAGTGATTGGATGAACGGCCGAAAGCGACAGCTCACCTACCCATAGAGAACGACACGATGGTTCCTACACTTGGAATTCCCACCCAAGAAGCCATGATGAGCCCCGGACGACAACGCCCGCAGGGACGCTGAAGCCGGTGACCATGGAATTCTGGATGCGTTTTGCTTTGCGGCAGCCCCACAAGATGAAATCACTATAATAGGAAACACATTTATGTTGGTCAGCCGGAAAGTGGAAGTGCCCCTAGCAAGACCCTAGAAAGATGGGGAAAGCCTTCCTGCCGCATAGTCAAGGACTCGCTCTAGGGTTCTTTCACTCTCGTTCCCTGCATGTACCGATTTACGAACGACCATTAGGACGCACCTGCTACGTACCGCACAGGGATGGTGACTAGGTACTCGTAACTGAAACCTCGAGGGCCGAGAAAACCCCTCGCGGTGGCAAAAGACGCCACCCAGTCTAGGCTTTGGTCTCCAAACCCCCCCCCCCACTCTCCTGGAGGTCCAAGAGGGGGTCCAGTGTCACGGACTAGGTGCCGGTAGCCACCCCAGGTGGATTTGGAAAGTTCCACCTAAATTGCATAGACACAGCCTCGTTAGGGGTTTGGCGCGAATGAGACCCTGCGCCCTTCACTCCGTCCCCCGCCCTCCGGCCGGGGAACCGAGCGAAGCCAAAACAACGACCCATCATGCACTACCTTGCCTCAGAGCCCTCGTTGGTTCTTGAACCCGAAGGCCCCTTCCCCGTGCAATGAGGACTCCTACCAGAGAGTGAAGGTAGCTCTAGCCAACCCTGGAGGACAAGAAAAATTCCTACACGACGTCCGAAGCGACGCCCGGCTCGGGGGTAAGTAGCGAAAAATTAGATTGAGGCACTGCTAAGTCTGAATCACTGGGCGCAGTAAACCCCAGTCCCGCATAGACACGTCAGACTTCGATCGGACCAAGAGTTCCTCTGAGAGATGTGCCATCGATTTATGCGGTGAGCGATCGGCCCAGATCTCTGTGGCAAGTGGATTGTGGAGGCGGACCTACCGGCCGACCCCCTCCCGTGGGTGTCGGGCCTATAGGGGAAAACGCCACCACAGCGCCCTTCCGTCATGACCCGTCCCTTGGTCGAGCGGAGGCACCCCCAGTCTCCTCCCATCTAGGAGATCGCATACCACTCCTTCCGCTACAGAAGAAGTAGGGGCTGAGTTTCCCGCGGAAAAAGTCACACCGGCCACTGGCGAAGCCTCTCCCATCATTAGCCCCAGCAGTCGTTGAACGCCGTTCCTGCGAGCTGCGATGACACTAGAGAGTCCCTATCACTTGTTCGACAAAGCCCACATTCTCAACTCAGGCTCTCTCTCAGTCAAGTGAGTGGCCGAGGTCCCGATCACCTTAGTTTCCCATTGCTCAGAACCTCTGCGCAGACCCTTTAAACCGACGCCTTGACCCTCACGTGAGGATCGCTGACGAGTTCCCAAAGCCCGCCACTGGGATTGGGCGATGATCATCCCTTGGTGGCCTCTCTCGAGAACCGAGGACCACGGGAGTTACACTAACAGAAGTTAGCAGAATCATATAACCCCCAGACAATCGCTATCCGCAGCCACCGGACCGGACCGCCTTTGGTCAATCCAGCCTCACTTGGAGGTGGTGATTCAGTCCCCGACCCCCCCCCCCCTTAGTCAAGCATCGTGTACGACGAGCGTTGTCCGGCTCTCGGTCACCTTCCCACTCAAGGGGTCGGGTCGAGACCACCGGGAGGGGCGGCCACCAGCAAACTTGGAAAATTGAAACTATCCCACGAAATTCATGTTTCATCAGAAACAATTTATCAAAAATCTGAGTTTCAGATTTATTGAGTATACTAGCAGGCTATGCCCGCTGCGCTGGTCAAATTTCAGAATCAACCGTGGATGAAACGAAATGGTGGATTTAAATTTGTATTTTAAATAAGTTGGATCTCTAGCAGCACCTTGCTCATTGCTGAAAACGATTTAGACACCATTGTGGTATTAAATTATCTTAAACGTTGGACAAAAATCAGCCATTTAGAAGTAATTATTTTAGTTTATTACTAACAGTGCACATTTGGAAGCGAAATGAGACCATTATGGCAACAGGATTTTCCCTTATCTGAAGAAATATTAATTATTACAGTCGTTACCATGGTAAAACTTCTGAAAAATTTCTTCACAACTTTTTATTATGCGAAGCCAGGAACCCAAAGCTACTCCCACCTAAAAACTTTATATATATATTAAATTCTGTCTGCGCGATAAAAGGCACAATTATGCAAGAATCATCTTCAAACTCGTCAAGTACATTCAGATGGTTAATATCTCAGTGGGAATTGCAAATGAGCAAAATCGGCCCAAGGGGGTTGTAATTGGGAAGGGTTCAAAAATTTGAATACCACCTTAACATGGCTTTCACGAAACCAGCTCTTACAAAACAATGGCAGGAAAAAAAATAAACATTTTTCGTTACAGCAAGTTGCCAACGATAAAAAAACACACATTAAAATTCTCACTACAACAAATACTTTATTATTGCAAAATTTCCTCCTGAAAAATGAAAACAAAATTATTTGCTCTTTCGTATTTAAGCACTTTCTCTTTAGTTATTTAAGATATAGTTATGTAAATTTGTATAATTTGGCGAACGATTTGGCGAAATTGGTTGACGTGATAATCAAGTAATAGCCAATTTACAGTTTTCATATTTCACAAAAGATTCCTACACAGACATCATTACGCAATAGGTTTAGCACGATTTTCTTGCAACTACAATGTGCCAAAATCCTCGTTTTAGAATACCAAAGAAATTTATATATATTTTATTATTTTCTATCATTTTAAACAGCAATTTACAATAAATAAAATAGTAGCTGTAGAACAAAACAACAAATATCATTTCAAAAAAGAAAATGAAAGTAAATAAACAACTTATCATCAGATAAACAACTATAGCTGGGTTACCATATAAGGCAAATAACACCACTTTGGCACCATTGAGATACCTCGATGAGTATATGACCAAATCTGTGACAAAATTTCCATATTTGGAAAAAACTTTTATTTATCCAGCATTTTTCCTACTTCTGTATAGTGAAAAAACTTTGACACAGATGTCATGTATGCACCACATTGGCGCAATTTTTTTCTGGCGCCAATTTGGAAAAAACTTGGTTTTTAATTACCAATTTCATGAATATTTTTTAATTATTTTCTATTATTTAAAAAAATATTAATAAATAAAAAAGTTTAATTAATAGTTATAGAACAAAATGATTTATAGTATTTTGAAAAACAAAATGAAAGTTAATAAATAGTTTATTAATAAATAAACAACCATAGTCGGTTTACCATGTGAGGCATAAAATCGCCATTTTGTTCCAATCGTGCGAATGTAATGCGTATATGACATCTGCGCCAAAACTTTAAAAAGTTGCAATTAAATTATTTTACAGTTTCGATGAGGAAGACGTTTATACTAAAATTTAAACATTATACGCATTTTTTTTTTCTTTTTGCTATAACTGCTATTTATATATTTACAATTAAACATAAAAAATATCCTAAATATGCTCTCACACATTTAAAAGAGAGTGAGAGAATTTAGTAATTGCGAACATCGCTCCGGCTTATGCTTTCTTGGTATAAAATCGCATTGTTTGATGACAAAAGTAAATTCAAACACCCAAATAAACAAATAACATACAATTAACAGATAAAACCATTTTTAAAAGTAATTCTGCTATTTTGTCCTGTAAGACACATAATGGTAGAATTAGATTTTAAAATATTTAAAAAAATAATAGAAAAATTTTATTTACGTTTTATCTAATAAAATATTTAAAATACATTTTTGTTAGCCTGCGCGAAAGAGAATAGCGAAAGTTTGATTGAAGAAATATTGAAGAGGAAATGGTCAATTAAAAAAGACTTGTAAATTTTATTCAGCGGGAATTATTCATTTCAAAATGTTGAATTTATCTATAGTAATAACGTATAATTGCCTAAATTTACTTTGAATTGCAAATTTTTTCCTTCAGTACAACTTGGTTATACCGTCGACCAATTTCGCCAAATTATACAAATCGCCAAACTATAAGCCAGATTATATAGATTAGCATAAATTTTCATTTAAATAACGAAAAGAAAATTAGTAGAGCATATATAAAAGTAGAAATAAAATGCCGAATTAAAAATCACTTAATGACATAATTAATATTTACATTATGCATAATGTCAAGTGAAAGTGACATTTACGATCATCCATTATTGACATTTAATCTCGGAATTTGGCGGTTGATTTTTAATCGACCGGATAATCTTTCCTTCTTCAGTTTCTAAATTTTAAAACTGTAATTTTTCCTGTAAGTGAAATTGACGAAATTGAGCAAGAAAAATTAAATTAACAATAAAAACATTTGCAAAAAGAAATAAAAGAGTTATACTCATATCTGTATAATTTACGATTAAAATATACTCTAAAAATTATCTTCACTTGAAAAAAAACAACATTATTGCGACCATTAAGAACCTAACCGGGCAAGTCTCGATCAACCTTCAACTCGCGATTCAACTCACAGTTGAGAAACCCCAGGTTAGCCATTCTAACCGCCGGTTAATATTTGAAATTCATCGCTAACTTCAAGGAGCTTAAACCATGGAGAAGCCGTTGTTCCGCGTTTTTGAAGCTAATGACCACGCCCCCTCATACACCCAAAACATTGGATCTCCTAATAGGAAAATGTGTAAATTTTCAAATTCAAAAGCGCCTTATTTAGATATTTTTTCTCATTTTCCGTATTTTTCTTTAGTTTAATCTAAAGCTATAGCTTTAAGCATAACCTTTATTTTTGTTCTAAGATGTTTTCACTCTTTTTTTTTTTTTTTTTTTTTTTAATAATCAATATTCTTTTAAGCAAGTGTTGGTGGTTGGACACAGATCGTAACAAGATAGTTAAATTTTACAGAAGACTCTTGAAAAGTTGTTAAATTCTTGAAAAACTAAATCTGCTTCAAAATTCTAAGATTAAGTATTTTTTTAGCAGTGGGGGTTTTACCATTTAAGACATTTTAGAAACACAAAAAATAACATGGTCTTTTTTGTGCTTCCCCTTATAAAAAAAGTCCATAGATTTTTTAATGCCTTTTAATCTTAGTGTTATTTTAAATCAGATTTTTTTTTTTAATTAAACCATGACAGATTTTGAGTTAAATTTGAAGACAATTATCCTTCCTTGGCCTCTTGCAGCTTTCTATTTAAAAAAAAATCTTTACAATACATAGGTTATTAAGTCTAAAATTCTCATAATTAATATATATATATATATATACTATACTTTCAAAAACAGGAAAACAAAATTTAATTATTCTAATCTGATTCTGGAAAACTTTGTAAAATGTACCTTTTCTGTGTGAATAAAATTTGACCTTAAACATAAGAGAGATAAATATTACTAAGTCTTTCTTTTAAAATGAAGAGATTGCTGAGATCTATAATACTTAAATAAGTAAAAAAGGTTATATATAATATTAAAAATTTTTGAGCCATTCTTTAATTTTTAAGATTTTGAATAGCAGTGCATATTTATAAGAAGGAGAAAGTGTCTACAAATTTGCCTAATTCTGTATTTTTCATTTCAAAAGTTTTTTTTTTTTTTTTTTTTTGGGGGGGGGGGTGTTTGATAGCCTTATTTAATAAAAATAAGCTTTGCAAAAACAATATTTTCATAACAGAAATCGATCTATTAAGTTTGAAACATTTTTGCTCATATTGTAGGATATTTTCTCATTATCTGTTTAAACCAGAGAAATTTTAATATTTTTTTAAAATCGCATTCTTACTTCTAATGTTTGTAGAATGAGTGAAAATTGTATTAAATCTAATGTTAGCCGTTTAATAAATATTAAGATTGATATGAAATAAAAATAAAACTTAGTACATGCTGAAACAAAATACTTCTTCCTAGTAGTATAAAAAATAATTTTTTTTACAATAAAAAGATTAAACTTCAAATATAACCAGTTTTTTTTAAGTATAATCATAGCAGTGTTGAATTCAGGGGGTGGCCCGTGGGCGACATTACCCTCCGGAATTATCAAATGTAACCCTAGGAAATTTTAGATTTTGTGTTTTCTACGGTAAAAAGTGTAATCCCCCCCCCGGAACTCTTTTGTGCCCCCTCCCCTAGATCCATAGAAGTCCCTCACGGAGAAAAATATCTGAATTCAACACTGTAATCATAGTAAAAACATATTTTTTTTCACTTGGTGTTTAAGAAGTATGTATGAAAAAAATATCTGAAATTTTACGATAAAAAACAAGATAATATGTATAAACAATCTTCAATAAACGTAAAATCGTCGAAGAAACCTGATCCGGACTCTAAAATTATTTTTATTCAAAATTTTCGGAACTCATTTTTCAATGTTTTGCTATGCGTTCTTCAATGTTTTGGGTGTATAAAGGTGCTATTACACGTACGCTGCTGCAGGCGTCAAATCGCAGGCGTCTCCATGTAATCCTATGGGACCAAGGGAGTCGCTTGGTAGCACGCGATTCTCTTTTGTCGGAGCGTCTTTGACGCGTGGAACGAAGCGAGTCGCCGGCAACAGCCAATCGAATGCTTGGAAATCCAAATGATGGTAAAGACTCTTCTCGAACAGCCAATGAAATGCTAAGAACACGAAAAAACGCAGGCGATTTTTGTCGCTTGCAATTTTTATGTGTAATAGCACTTTTAGGGGGCGTGGCAGGCTTCACTTTCCTAGCATTGCGTAGCGGAGCGTTGTCTCCTCGATTAGTTTAAGCTCCTTGGCTAACTTTACAGCCGAGATTAGTCAACCTTGGGTTACTGAACTTCAAGTTGAAATGTGATGGTCATGATGTATCTGATTGGCCAAAAGTATCACATGACATACTTATCGCGTTCATGCGTTCGATCCTCGCGTATCACCAATTTTTAATTGCGAAGCAAAAACAAGATTCGAAATACATACTTGTGTTTAATTTTTAGATCGATAAATTTCGAATTACGTTGTGATTTGGTAGTTTTGTTTTTTCACAAAATTAGATTCTAAGATTAGAAATACCAATACAATTATAAGATTTTTATTTTTACAAGATTTTGCGTTACAGTATCATTTTTTCATTTTTTCAAGTTACTTGATTGAAAAAAAAATATATTTTTTTTCTTTAATAATTAAATTTAATAAACGATTTTCTAACCAGGCTAGCAATAGTAATTAGAATAAAAGAAATTAACGAGCTAGTTTATTTATTTTTCAACGAAAATTAAAATATTGAAAATGCATCTATTTTTTCATATATTTTTTCTAACGTAAATCTAATGTAGTAATTAATTTATCTAATGTAATTGATGTGCAAATTTTTAAATGCGAAAAATTTCAAGATAAATCTTCAGAAAAATGCTTTTTCTAAACTAAACAAGAGTAATTATTTAAAACAAGTAAGAAAATTAATTATTATAGTGTATTATGGTTCAACGGCTTATTATTTTGCGCTCATAAAATTCTTGCTTTTACGATTGCATGCTTTAATTAAGTAAAGAAGCTGAATCTGAAATGTGAGAAAAAAAACTGCTTTGCTTTTTCATTATTATTTAAAAAAAATTAAATTATGTAAGCAAAACTTTTCATAACTCAAAGAACCTTTTTCAAAACTTTCCTTCTATTCATATTCAACAGATGGCGCTACCTGATATCAAAATTGCTAGGCAAACTCAAACCTTCAAAGCCTAGAGACTCATTACAAATCAATGTAATTTTCGTTAATAGAGGTAAAAAAACCCCTCAAAAATTTGAAGCAACTCATTATTTTATAACATCTTTTATAATTAACATTTCGTTTACCTAGTGAGTTACAAGCAGATCTCTGTGAAAAAAATCCACTAATGTTCAATTCAAAACAGCCGCCATCTTTGCTTGGACTGAGCATGCGCGGTCGAATAACCTCTGTCCCATATCAAGGTTGAGTAACTCAACTTTTGTTTCGGTTTCTCCTCAGAATTCGGCAGGTTGAGTTGACGGTGAATTAGAATGTATATACAACGGAGAGTTAAGCGCTGAACTCGCGGTTCAGGTTGATGGAGACTTACCCGGTAAGTCAGGCATTAAGTCAGTAGTGCATTTTCGGCTTAAAAACACATTCTTTGACGACAAAAGCAAGATGAAAATGGTATAGAAACGAATAGTAACTCACAACTTACAGTGTCTTTTACAATCAGATCTGCTTTTTTCTGCTGTAAGTTATATTATACGGAAATTCGATAAAAAAAGAGAAAGAAAATAATAAAAAGGAAAATAACTATCATTCAAAATTCATTTAATCAATTTCTGAAATTCATGTTTTTATTCTAACACCAGGGATAAGTCGCCAAAAGTTGAACCAATTGTTATATTTCGCGTTAATTTATTTTTTAAGCATTACAAATATTTGTTTTCATTTTCAAGATAAATATATTTTTATAATATTACGCCTCATTTAAGCTGTCTTTCTTTATTATTATTAATATTATCAGTAGTTATTTTCTGCTATTATTTGCAAGATATTTATAATATTTCTAATAGATATAGCCATTTTAATTCTTTTAGCAATTATAATTTTCGCCAAAAACAGCTACTGGCAACCCTTTTGTCAAAAAAACCCCGAAAAATACGAAATTTACTACGAAAAATCAGAGTTATCCCTGTAAATTTGAATCATAAACCTTTGGAAAAATATTTCCTATCGAATGATACAATCGGCAAAAAAATCCATCGGGTAGTTTTTGAAAACACCCGTTTGGAAGTTTCAGAACTTCTGCTTTATAATATATATGACTAGTTTGCAATGAAATTTGCTCACTTTCAGGACCAGTGCAATTATAGCACAAATAAGGTAGTAGCTCTGAACCCCATGCTAAATGGGCTCTTGTTAAGGGCAGGCATAAGAGGGGAACAAACAGAAACAAAGAGAGACACGATAAAGAACAAAAAGATATATATATATATGTGTGTGAGGAATTCTGTTTTCACAGTTCAGAATACCACCAACATTTGCCAACGCCGCCAAAAGTCTCAAACAGAGCTATACATCTCATCATCAAAATTGAAATAAGCAGACAACCATTTCTAAAGGTAATTTAAGAGAAACTTTTCTGTCTAATGGACTTTGTTTTTATAAGTTACCGCGGGCACCCAGGGTTATGCTTTTGAGAATTCGTGAGAAACCGCGTTCAAACGTTTTCACGTCGGCGCTCTCTCCTGGAGAAAATACCTCAACGCACTACCTCCTTCGGAGTCGAAACGGCGGCAAGGCATGCCTGTCAGAAAGATGATGAATGAGAGAGAAGGGGATAAAAAGCAGAAGATGCGGAGAAAGAGAGAGTCCTTTTTTAGATCATGTGGAGGCAGACGGTACAGCCTGTTCTCATAGTGCGAGGGTTCCAATTTTGGATTCAAAAGCAGGTAAAAGGAGACAATCTGCACCCTTGGAGAGGGACTACTGCCGAGAGCACAGCAACTAGAGACTATTTTCCGGCGAGTGGCGATAAAGCCCACTTAAAAAGACTATACACGACGGACTTTCTAATAGTGTACTGAATCCACTAATTATTAAGCGTTGTAACTAGACGATGCTTCACTGTATTGCTTTAATAAATAGTGAAATTTAATGCCAGCCTCTTGACCGCTAAACATCGTCACGCTACCGTACGACGCCGATTGGAGGCGTTACAATATACAGGGTGATCATAAAAAAACTTTGCCGATATACGGAGCTCTAGCGGCCAGTCCGCTCAACCGATCGAAATAAAATTTCAGATATAGCTATTCAGAGGTATGAGTTCGAGATTCTGTGAACGACAACAAAATGGCGCTCGCGGTTACGGTTATAGTTACAGAAACTTGAAAATTTCCAATGGCAACACCCATTTTTTTTCATCGCAAAATGCTCAGCGCATGCGAAAACTCCAAACAGCGTTGGAACCGTACGTGTATCGCAAGAAACAGACATGTTATGTACGCACAAAAAACCGTTCTGGGAATCCTCCCCCCCTTAGAAAAAACTCGATTGGGGCGCAAGGAGGAAATTTGCATATGATGCAGAGTCAGTACATTAATCTCTGATTACAATACAGATCAGAGGAACTAAAACTTTTATTTTGATTACACATTTTCCACATGGGTGCCATCACCATGCAATGTGTAATTATCTGTGTTTATTATCTGTGTAATTATCTGGTAATTATCTGTGTAAAGTTTCTGTAGCTATAACCGTAACCGCCATTTTGTTGTCGTTCACAGAATCTCGAGCTCATACCTCTGAATAGCTATATCTGAAATTTTATTTCGATCGGTTGAGCGGACTGGCCGCTAGAGCTCCGTATATCGGCAAAGTTTTTTTATGACCACCCTGTATATAAAATACATGGAATTATTTTGCACAAAAGCAATGGATAATAAAAAAGGGAGGGCTCAGTTAAAATGGTGGCATTGGGCTTACAGGCTATTCAAACTAATTGTATAATATATTTCAAAGCTACTCATTTAGTTATATTAATGGGAGAGTGATTACGCCCCCCACACACGCACCTGTTCCCCCTTAATAAATGATCCTCCAAATCTAATCAGAACCTATATACAAAATTTGAAGCAAATGGGATAATTCTACATGAAAAACCCATTTACCTAAATAAAGAGGGATTAGCCCCTGCCCCCCCCCTTTATACTTAACCAATCAACTTCTAAAACTAACCAGGGAAGTGCCTTGTTAGAATGAACTTATGTACAAAATTTAAAGAAAATTGAACAATTCAATATGGAAAACATATTTTCCTAAACTAAAGAAACTGGGGGGGGGGGGTACCGTTTCCCTCTTTATACTTAATGAATGAATCTCAAAACTACTCAGGGAAGTGCTTCATCAGAATGTACAAATATACAAAATTTGAAGCAAATTGGATAATTCTGCATGATAAACCCATTTATTTAAATTGAGGGAGAGGGATTAGCCTCTTGTCCAC
This sequence comes from Maratus speculifer, assembly GCA_964019185.1. Lineage (NCBI taxonomy): Eukaryota > Metazoa > Arthropoda > Arachnida > Araneae > Salticidae > Maratus > Maratus speculifer. Next base: position 100,569,240 of record OZ025302.1, read on the forward strand.
GCCCCCCCCCCCTTTATACTTAACCAATGAATCGCCAAAACTAATCAGGGAAGCATTTTGTGCATTTCTTTCCCCCATATAAAAATCTTAAACTTTCAAATTTATGAAAAGTCGGAAAAATTTTATATCTGTAGAAGTCACAAGTCACTCTACATAATACAAAATGTGTCCTCTATATAAAATAATATTTTTGCTCTAGAATACATAAAAATATATATATATATATATATATATATATATGATGAAATTCTGTTACGCATATAAAATTTTTAAATTGAGCACCAAAAGACTGCTAACATGCTGAGTGCCATGTCAGTCATCAGTGACTGACAATGAACTTTCCATTCAGGCCATGTCAGCCACCGATGACTAACAGTGTAAAATATGATATAAAATTTGGATACAATATATTGCTTTAAGTAATTAATGAAAATTTACTTCAAATCTGAACTTTTATTTATTGCAGTATTAGATTTTCTTAATAGTTACTTAAAACAACATATTTTTTTTAAGTTTTATATCTTATTTTGCACTGTCATTCGCCAGTGACTGACCCAGCCTAAACGGAAAGTTCACTGTTAGTCAACATGTTAAGAAAATGTAATAAAAATTCCAATTGTAGGTTTATTACATAAATATATTTCCATTTGCTCAGAACCTGATCACAGTAGGTGTAGGTGCCCCAGATAGAAAGTAAAATTGCTTCCAAATAAAAACTGTGGTTTTATTTAAATGCAATTTTTTTGCCTTAAAGAAGTTAAAAATAAATATTAAAAAAAGAGTGAGGAATGCTCCTCATTACCAAAAGTCCTCTTTTACACACTTCATATCTTCCACACTGTTTTAATTGAAATATTGGATTCTAGAATCAGATTGTAATTATAAAGAGAAGAAATTGAGAAATATTATTTCTATGAATTTTAATTTCCAAGCAGGTGAAAAATCCTTGTCCGGATATTTTTCGATTCATAACTCATATGATTTATTAACCAACTGAATAATTGTATTAAAAATTAATCTAATAATATTTCTGCATTTGAAATCTCAGCTCTTCTTTCTCTCACAACTTGTATTCTCTACTTTTGAAAAGGATCCAATCAGGGAGGGGGGAGGTAGCATTAAAGTAGCCTTCAGAATATTCTAATTGAAATACAGTCGAGACTCTCTATAACGAAACTCCATACATCGAATTTCTCTATATAACGAATTTTTAGTAGGAACGGTCCCCTTTTCGCATGATTACATTAAAAACAGTCTCTATATAGCGAAATATCTGTCTCCATGTAACGAATTTTTTCATAAATTAGTCTTAATTTATTCAGTTTTAAAAAAGCTTCAAAATCATATGGAATCAATTTTCCATCACTTATTTTTGATTTATCGTTCAGTGCTGAGACTTTTTTTTTTATAAATATTACTTCTCTTCTTGTTCTTTAAATCCAACGAGTTCATCCCACCTCTCACACACCTTTCAGCATCCTTCTCAAAACAAAGTCAATTGGATTGTTACACATATAAGAGAGGAATCAATGAGAGGCCTTCAAATGGAGGAAAATGTTAATTACAATTTTTCATTCCTTGCTAAAATTTGAGCTTTTTTTTTTTTGTTGTTTGTTTGTTTGTTTGTTTGAGAGCTTAACAATTTTAAAATCAAAACAACAAAAAATTACAGATTTCTAGCTCTGAAATTAATGCAAGTCTTCCTTATTTGATTTTCATTAAGCTTTCAAATAAATGTCTGTTCTCTTTTTTGAAATTGATTAAATAATTAAGAAATAAAATGTTAACTATTATACTTAGTATACTTAATATATACTTTTAAACATTTCAAATTCTTAATTAAAAAGATCAAAAATAACATTTGTTCAAAATTTAAACATTAAATACGATTTTTTACATCATTCTCTATACATCGAATTTCTCTATATAACGAATTTTTTACTGGAACGATGGATTTCACTGAACATGAATATGTACAAATATTTTGGACATTTTTATTGGTCAGTACTCATTGTAATAAATAGTTATTAACTGAACAACTAATGTGTATACAATGTAGAGATTTTATTGTTTCAGGAGATTCATAAAATTGCTTTTATCTAAGTTTTGCATCTAACACTCGAGTTTGTACTACTAGCCCTTGAACACACATCAGATCCACCCTTGTTGAAAGATATAATTTTCTAACGTTTTAAATCATGAACCAATGATTCAAAGGTCTGTAGTATGTATTTTTCTTAAATTATTTACTATATTAAAATAATAATCAAGATGATTATTATCCAATTTAAATTTTTGCATGCCTAAAAATGTTTCATATGTGGGTATCAAAATTTGATTTTGAATCATTTGGAAATTTGATGACCTCATGCAGATTTATGTAAATGAATATACTATATCTATAAATAAGTAAAGAAATACATAAATTTTAAGTAACAGATGATAACATTGAATATTATTAGCAAATGTAGTACAAAGTACTGTATATACTATTTCTGAAATTGGTTAAATATAGACATAATTATCGAAGTATAAATGTTGAAAATTGCAATCAGTGTTGAATTCAGACGCTTTTCTCCGAGAGGGACATTTGTTGCTCTGGGGGGGGGGGGGGGAGAGATTTCAATGCTCCAGGGGGGAATGTCCCTCCCAGGCCACCCCCTGAACTCAACACTGATTGCAATTAAATATATATTTTAATATTTTAAATAGGAATTAGGATTTTAAACAGATATGTAAATAGTATATATATGCCATATGAAAAAATGTATAAAATTTGCATTTGAAAAATTCCTTTTCTCTTGAAAATGCTATTTTTTATTATCTGTAATTGATAAAGGGATTTTAATTTAAGATAATTCAATTTTTATTACTGTACTGAAAAATAAATAAATAAATAAAATTCTTGCAGTTAAATATGTCAAGTTAAGTACATTAAAATGCAAGAAAACAGAGCTGCCTGTACAAGTAAATCTTAAGTTAAATAAATAAAAAAAAGGAAAAAGAAACTTTTCTCTAGTATATTGTAATTCTATCTTTGCATTTTTTACTGCAATTACACTCAATGATTAAATAAACAATTCTATTTTAGGCAGTGGCGCAGTCAGAATTCGGTTCTAGGGGGGTTTTGAATTTCTGATAAAGGTATTTGCTGGTTATTTGAATCACCATTTAATAGAATCAATATATTTACTAGATCAAATCATAATGCATTTTTTTCGCAGTTGCATTGATCATTCTTTATTTAAACAGCGTTTAGAATATTTGAGTTAGAAAACATAAAAGACAGAAAAAGACAATAATGAACCTACATGTCAACCACTAAAATCGGTTTTTCAGGTGTTTATCACCAAATGACATTACACAACATTGAGTTTGGCATTAAGTAATGTAAACTTGTTGAAAAATTTGTTAAAATATCTTTGTTATTGTTAAAGTTCTCTAAAAATATCTGGGTTCGAATTGAGCAGGAAATCACCATTTCTTTAGCATAAGGCATCTTAAAGAAGTGACTTAATTCAAATAATCAATTTTCACGTAACTATTGCATGTAATATGTAATTTCAAAGTTTTAATTAGAATTTTTGCCATTTGATTGAATCACTTGTTAAGATAGAATCTGATTCAACAAAGTGATGAATTCAGAAATATGCCAAAAGTTTAGATATTAAATTTGGTTTTGATTCATATTAACGGAAATTATAGCGATCTTTCTTAGCTTTAGGAGGGGTTTTAACCCCAAAACCTTCTCCTTGGTTGCGCCACTGATTTTAGGCATTTTACATTTAGATTCCTGTATATATATAAATTAAAGATAAGTAATGATGATTTCATATGAGGGGACTGAAATATGAAGATTCAGTGTTTTTAGAAGTAATATTTTGATCTGCAGTTTTGAAGTTAAAAAAGAAAATAAAATGTATGAACAAAAGCTGTTCAATGAAAAAAATAAAATAAAAAGAGGTCTTGTAAAACTGGCTAAATATTCTGCTTACATCTATTCTGTTTTTACAAAAGGAAATATAAGATAAAGGAAAATTATTTGACATAAAGGCAGATAACAATAATTTTTTTTAAATTTCTTCTTTTTCTATTGTCTACTATTATTATTATTTTAGGTTATAAAATAGAACACAGCAGAATGACAAACTCATTGCCAATAGATTTTGATTATAAAACTAATTTAATAAGAATTTTAAGTTAAAACATAGCAACTGAAACATTTCCAAAAACACAGTCAAAACAAGCCTTTTTAGCATCCAGGCCAAACATGAATTTTAGTGCCTCTCTTTTCTCTCCACTGCAAAATATATTATTATAAATATATTATTATATATATTTATTTGTAACATTTTAAACATTTTCCAATATTTAAAATAAAAATTATCCAATATGTTTAATTTGGTGATTTGTATAATTTTGCAAAATTGGTCGACAGGATAACCAAGTAGTACTGAAATTAATTAAATGCAAGCATTTTAAATTAGATTCTGTATTTAAATGATATGAGAAATAAGCGAGTATATTTTAAATTAAATGAATATGCATAATGAATAATTAAGATGGAAACAATATTTGGTGCATTATCATCTACATCCAGCTAAATTACTTGTATCCTTATTTCAAATAAAAAAGAAAATCAGAATCAAACCTAAATCGTTTATTAGCCCTTGAATAGGTAAAAACAATTTCATAAAAAAACCCAATTATGAATATGAATGAATTAAATTACAAATCACTGACAATATTTACTACTGGTATTTAACTTTTTGATACAAGATATAAATACAATAATTAATTTTTTTTTCACAGTAATGTATTTAAATATTATTTAGTGAAAATATATGAAAATCATTTATTTTAAGAATTAAAAGTCTTTCAGGCATACATTACATAGATGCAAGTTGATTTTACATAGTAATTAAAAATTTTGAATCAAAACTGCTTTTTGAGATTTGTTTAATCTCATTTTACTTCTCAATTCAGATTAAACAATACAAAATGATGATGAAGTTTTTTTTAACGTTAGCAATATGTGCTTTATCTAGAAAAATGTACTGAATCTTTCTAATCACATTAAAATATGATGATTAAAAATTAAGCTTGGTTTCAAGCTTTTGAAACTTTTTGGTCAACTTAATATTTTTTCTAATTTTTCAAAGCAAATATTTTGTATAATTTTAAACTTACATATAATAAATTAATTTTAAACTGTCAATGTTAATAAACGATATGGGTTTGATTAAAGCTAACTTAATTATTATAAATTAATAATTCATTAAAACTTGAACTCAGCGAAGCTAAACAATTATCCATTTCAAAATAAAAACAAACATTAACATGCCAATATGCGTAAAACGCAAAATTAAAGGCGATTAATTGCCAATATTGCAATCCTCATCTTTTCTTTTTCACCACAACTATTTGCTATATTTCAAGCGAACTATCGCCAAAAAAGATAATCCCTCACTCTGACTTCCAAGAAAAGGTAACCTTTATCTAATTTAGCCGTCTTACGGCTCTTATGCGCAGTTCACTAATATTCATTGCTGCGCATTACGGCTATTTAGATTGATCAGTAAAATAACCGTATCTTACGGCGCAATAGACACGGCCAATTTTATACGAAATTTGGAAGTTTAGTTGTATGTATTGCAACTATAAATAGCAGATAGAAATTCAGCGAGGAAACACTGCATCGCAAAAAGTGGTATGGGCTTTATTGGGAATCTGGGTTCGAGATTGCAGGAAATCATGTGTTCACCGAGTGTTTCTTACTCCGTTGCGCGCGTTGGTGGTATTTTACCATCGGGATTTCCAATGCGATTTTTATTTTTTATGAGTACAAAAATATTAATAAAGGTGCCGAAATTTTGTGAAGCGTACGGATGCACAAACATGTGGAATGATAAATTCTGGAAAGAAAATATTTCTTTTCATCGCTTTTTTTATTAAAAAATTATGGCACAAATGTCATATACGCACCACATTAGCGCGATTTTTTTTCTGACACTAGTTTGGCAAAAACTTCATTATCAAATATCAGTTACATATATATATATTTATTTCCTATTATTTTAAAAAGGAAATAATAATAAACTACAAAAGTTTAATTAATAACTATAAAACGAAATAATTTATATCAATTTACAGGGTGGTCAAAAAAAACTTTGCCAGTATATGGAGCTCTAGCGGCCAGCCCGTTCAACCGATCGAGGTGAAATTTCAGATATAGCTATTCAGAGGTATGAGCTCGAGATCTCGAGATTCTGTGAACGGCAACAAAATGATGCTCACGGTTACGGTTATAGTTACAGAAAAGTCGAAACTTTCCAATGGCAACACCCATTTTTTTTTCATCGCAAAATGCTGAGCGCATGCGAAAACCCTAAAGAGCGTTGGAACGGTATGGTTATTGCAATAAACGGACGCGTTATGCTCGCACAAAATCAACTCTACGAACGACCCCAAAAAAACACGAACAAGGCGCACAAAGAAAATTTTAATATGACAGAGGCAAAATACCAATCACGGAACATCGTTTGACAGATAGTCAGCGTAGAAAACGGATAAAAAGTAGGGTGGAAATGTTAGTTCTTCAGTCGGAGCTCGCAGATGCCAACAAAATGACTTAGTTCGTGGTGAGTTGGTAAAACTTTTATCAAAATGAGATGAATGCTGCGAAAACCTGGCGCGTTTACCGTCGAAACCATCGCCAAATACGTGGCCTATGCATTTCACAAGCTCTTCGTGATTTAGTAATGAAATTCGAAGAAATTGGCTACACCTGTGATAGTCTGCGATCCGGACGACCAACTGTTCCCGAGGATACTGTTATGGAAGTACATCACATAGTGACCAGGGGACGCATGCAAACTACAAAAGGTGCATCTCGTGTATTTGATATACCGAAATCAATGGTCTTAAAGTTACTGCGCTCTGTAATCCGCATGTTTCTTTACCAGTACCAACGCGCCCAGATGTTGGAAGTGAGGGACCATCAACAACATATAGACTTTGTTATATAATTCCTTATCCAATATGATTGAGATAACGATCAACCTCTTCGCATATTATGAACGGAAGAGGTACATTTCATCTTAACTGGTAACGTCAATGGCCTCCGCGATCCCTCGACCTCACTCCTATGGGTTTCAGGTTCTGGGGATATCTAAAATCTAGAGTGTACATGTGCAATCCGCAAACTTTGCCGGATTTGAAAGATTCTATCAAACGTGAGATTGCAAACATCCCTCATGCGATGTAACATTCGGCTGTTTTCTCCACAATCGCCACCATGCAACGTCTAATCGTCTGTGATGGCACCCATGGGGAAAATGTGTAATCAAAATAAAAGTTTTCTTTGATCTGTGTTGTAATCAGAGATTAGTGTACTGACTCTGTGTTATATGCAAATTTACTCCTTCCGCCCCAATCGTGCTTTTTATGGGGGGGGGGAGTATTCGCAGAACCGTCGTGCTTTCTCGCAGAACAGTCGAGTTTTTTTGTGCGTGCATAACGTGTCCGTTTCTTGCTATACACGTACGGTTCCAACGTACGCAAACGCTGAGCATTTTGCGATGAAAAAAAATGGGTGTTGCCATTGGAAAATTTCGAGTTTCTGTAACTATAACCGTAACCGTGAGCGCTATTTTGTTGCCATTCAGAGAATCTCGAGCTCATACCTCTGAATAGCTATATCTGAAATTTCACCTCAATCGGTTGAACGGACTGGCCGCTAGAACCCCATATACCGGCAAAGTTTTTTTATGACCACCCTGTATAAAAGAAAATACTCCTTCTGTCCCAAATTAGTTGCGACATTTGAATATTTTTGTACTGATTATTGATATTTATGGCTTTATAATTTTGTTTGAATAATTTTCAGAGAGTTATACTATCAATCAACAACATTTATTGACCTAACATTCCCTTCGTCATTCCATAAATTAGTATTAAATTAGTTTAAAAAATCCCGGTTCACACGTTTTTAAGCCACGCCCCATTTTGTACAGATTTTTTTTAACAGTAATCACATACAACTATCTTCAAGCGAATTAATCGTGAATTCATATTTCAAAACATTTCATTCCAACATATCTGAAAAATATCTTTTAGCTTGAACATGCTGCAAATAAAATCGAATTCTGTCGAGTTTATTTTATTCTATTAGATTTGGTTTAATGGTGGATGAAATACGCTCCAACACTTTATCAGCTTTGAGAATCCGGTGTAATATTGATTTACGAATTATAATGGCATATGATAATCTTCGCAGTGATTCTATTCATTTTATTGGGACATCTTTGATTTTGGCCAGTGGCTGAGAAAAATAATTTTTTTTTCGTCCTCATTTAAATTTTTTTTTGTAAATTTATATCGTGAATTTCCTCATATTTTATTTTTGACGTCTATGCCTGCGTCTGCAAACGGGATATTGACGATGAACATTAAATATAATTGCAACACCATTTTTGGCATTATGGTTTAATTTACCATTTTTGAAACATCGCTGCAGACATTCCAGTACAGCATTGCGTTCTATATTATCCATTCCCTTCTTCTAGATAGCTTCTAAATTATTATTTCTTACTTCTATTACCCATATTCAAGTTAACATTGCTTCTGGAACCTAGTATACAGCTAGGGTGGATCGACATTTTTTTTTCACGCTGTCGAAACCTACCTATGCGGAAAAGATGTTCTCTTGGATGGAGATTAAGGAAAAATTAATTAAAAAATTAATTTAAAATTTTACTATTGCCACAATGAGGTTGAATTTCGAAAAAAAGTGAAAAAAGACCTAATTTTGGCTAGATTATTTTTGATTCAAAATAATAGTTTTAAAAATTATCCAAAACCTACCTATGCGTAAAAAGATGTTTTATTATATGATGAGTATGATAAAAATATTTAAAAAAATTAATTTCAAAATTTAAATCTGCCGCAATGTGGCTCAAATTTAAGTATTTGAACGTTTTTACGGTAAAAAAATCCATTTTTTTTTTCGTAAAATAAAATATGAATTTAAGAATTTTTAACATTTATTGCAATGAAGGGATATTTATTTGATTATAATCTTAAAATTTTAGTTTCTTATTTAACATCTTTATTATTAAATCAAGAAAAATAGTCAACATTACAATTGGCGATAATGACGTTTGGTATTGAAAATCGGCATGAGATTTTTAATTAAATTCGATTTTTATAAAGCCTTCTCTTATATATTGTCCATACACAACAGAAAATGCTTCTGTGACTATTTTAATTATTAGTATTGTAGAATGAGCTTTGTGTGAATAGATATTATTGATAGTAGATGTTATTGCCACTGGGATGATGGCTGGATTTACTATTGCTTCTGAAATCATGTCGTTACTAAATTCCTCAGTTATTTGAGTTTCGACACATTTTTCTATTTAATTAAATCAATGTAATCCGTCGCAAAAGGAAAAAAGCTGGTAAACGGAAAATATAGATATTATTTAATGTAACGATTAGGATTACAGCAGACCGTTTGATTTCACTTGCGCGATTTCAGAGTTCATCTACTGACATAAATGAAAATACATAAAATTTTTCGCATGCAGCGAATATTTTTTTTTATTTCACCTGTGAATCATTTGTCCCCAGCCGCGGTTCTATCCATGCTGCAAAAAGATGACATAGGGGAATTTCATTGGTGTATAACTAGCACAAAAACTATTGTAGTGGACGTTTGATGATCAGTTCCATATTTCGAATAACACATCATTGAACATCTATATTAACAGATATTCCATCACAACCGATTGCAAACAACTTTGTTACATGTATGTTATTTCTAACGCATGACAAAAAATATGCATCGTGTTTTCAAATTGTTTGGCATTCTCACAGAATTTACATATATGTAGCCGATGTATTCGGAACAAAGTTCTTTTTTCAAGCTCAAGTCTGTTTCTATTATGATTTTTCTTCTGTTGCCTTCTAGTGATGTAGGCTTGTCTTTACACCCATCAAAGTTTAAAGAAAATGGCCATGATCATAATCTTAAAAAAATTACTAAAGCGAATGACTAAAACGATAGAGTGGTCTTTGGTTTGTTTTGTCATGCCGATTTTTTTTCTGTCAATAACTAGAGTTGCAAAAAGTTGGTTTATTCCCGGGTTTATTTCCAATAGACCAGGTTTATTCCCAGGTTTATTCCCCAAAAACCGAATTATTCCGAAAAATCCCGGGTTTTTTCCAGGTTTATTCCTAAAAACCCGGTTTATTCCCGGGTTTTTTCTAACCTTTGCAACGCTATCAATAACATTCGATTCATAGTTTTGTGAGATAATGCCCACATCTTGAAGTGCACCTGACACGGTGGCTGCATCTGCTTGGTCGGAAATGCCCAAACTGTCCAATATTCTGGCTGATGCAAATTTTCGTCACTAAATGTGGTGTTACATCTAGCTCGTCAGCATTTTGGCTTCTCAATGATAGCTGATGACGCAGAAAAGTTAGTTTGCTGACACTACGTCGGTTTAGTTTTTTCACCCAATATTCATATTCATATTCAAATCTATTGAACTGATAAAAATAGGCAGTGTTTTCGGAAATGGTCCACAAGACTGTAATAACTTTCAATATCTTATTTTGTTTTATAAGAATTAAAAAGAACTCAGTATTTGTCGTGAGACAATTTACTTTTTCTTAAAATGTTGCAGTGATAAATTATTGAGATTGAATCTCATTTATAGGTCATTTCTAACTTACTAGCAACTCCTTCTCAATGGCAAGAAATAAATAGATGTAGACCGATTTCTTGCTTCGGTTATTTTTTAAATATCAATATATAAATTTTATAACGTTTTTGTAATAGGGAGCATATTTACTGGCATGTCATAGCCAGATCCAAATACGGAGTAATTCTTTTTTTAAACAACGCCATGGTACAGTAATATTCAAAGTACACTAAGCTATGCAATACACAAGCAGACAAATCCTTCACTAAAAAACTGGAATTGCCAGTTTTTCGAAACTTTAAACCACTTGCAGCAGTATTAAATTTCGAAATTAGTTTTTTTTCATTTAATCTCACTGCAATATAGTATCTTTTACGCAAAGGTAGGTTTTGATTGATATTAAAATGATTATTTTGCGTCAAAAAATTTCTAACCAAAATTAGATGTTTTTCCATTTTTTCCAAATTTCATCGAATTTTCAACTTTTTTGTGGCAGTATTAAATTTCGAATTTATTATTTATTATTATTTTATACTTAACCTCCATACGATAAAACATGTTTTCCGCATTGTTGGATTTTAAAAATTATTAAAACAATTACTTTTTGACAAAAATCATCTAACCAAAATTCGGTCTTTTTTCAATTTTTTTCTAAAATTCAACCCTTTTGTGGCAGTATTAAATTTTAAAATTATTATTTTTTTATTATTTTTCCCTTAATTTCCATACTATAAAACATCTTTTCCGCATAGGTAGGTTTTGATGAATGGTAATTTTTTTTTCGCCATAGACAATCGATCCACCCTAGTATACACCATTCATTCTAGTATAATTTTACTGGTGTCGATTTTCTAAACTGCATCAGAAGTGATTTACGACTCCACCTACTTGAAATGTAGCAACTAATTTCGGACAAAATTTTCACCTTAAATGTAGCAACTAATTTGGGACATAGGGAGTATAAAGTAAATAAACAATTTATTAAATAAACAATAATGACCGGGTTACAATATGAGGCATAAAATCGCCATTTTGTTGCATTCATGCCTATGTGGTGTGTATATATGACATCTGTGCCAAAATAATGATACTTTAAAATGGTGGTTAGCGAAGTTAAAACGAAGTTAGCGATGAAAAATTTACTCCAATTAAATATACACTGATGTCCAAAATTTAAGCATAATTGGTAATTAAGTAATTATTTTTAAGTAATGAAAGAAATATGAATCGGAATGTGCTGAAACACCAGGTGTGTAAACAAAATAGTACGCGTCACATATTTTCGCGAAGAGTTTTCCCCGGAATCGAACAGGGGACCGTCAACAAATTGAAAAAGAACGAAGATCTTTTGGATAACCCTGTCAAAACTAATGTAGCAAAAGCGTTCAAACTGCACATTATGATTAATTGGCTTATTTTAATGTACTGTGTTAATTTTTATAAGGATAGCATGTATACTCGTAGAGAAATTAAGGTTTTTATAAAAACAGTCCTAAATTTTTCCAAGTTTTTTGCTTATAATTTGCAGAGTGCTTATTATAAAATAATGTTCTTTTCTGAAAATATGACAAACATTATTGTACCCTGTCATCAGAATTTAAAAATAATAAAAATTGTATGAAAAATGAGTATGTTTAGTAAATAATTTTTCATTGCGCATGCGTCAATTATATCAAAATGTCAATTGCATATTGCGTTAGCTAAATGTATAGAGCAACTTCTGTAAAAGTTTCAAAAACATAGCTTGAAAATTCTTAAAATGGGAGCCTATAGAATCAACTTAAAATCCGTTATTCCTAAAGGAAGGAAAAAAAATCAGGGGTTTTACCTAAATATAGTTGTACGTGCAGTATTGTGTAGGCACTAAACAATGGAATATGGATACAGCCCCTCATCTTTTTGCTTCATTTAGGGAATAAAGGATTTTGATCTCATTCTATCAACGATAATTTTCAGAATTTTTAAGCTATGTTTTTGAGACTTTCACAAAAGTTGCTCTATACATTTAACTAACATAATATGCAAATGAAATTTCAATAGCGTTCACGCATGCGCAGTAAAAAATTATTTAGTAAATCTGCTCATTTATCATACAATTTTTATTATTTTAATTCTGATGACAGGGTATTGTGTAGAATGATGTTTGTCATTTTTTCAAAAAGGAACACTATTTTATATTAAGAACTCTGCAAATTATAAGCAAAAAACTTAGGACTGTTTTTATAAAAACCTTAATTTCTCTACGAGTATACATGCTATCCTTGTAAAAATTAACACAGTACATTACAATAAGCCAATTAATCATAATGTGCAGTTTGAACGCTTTTGCTACATTAGTTTTGACAGGGTTATCCAAAAGATCTTCGTTCTTTTTCAATTTGTTGACGGTCCCCTGTTCGATTTCGGGGAAAACTCTTCGCGAAAATATGTGACGCGTACTATTTTGTTTACACACCTGGAGTTTCAGCAAATTCCGATTCATATTTCTTTCATTACTTAAAAATAATTACTTAATTACCAATTATGCTTAAATTTTGGACACCAGTGTATATTAAATATGCAGCAGATATAGAGGTTCATATTTAAAAAAAAAAAGAAAAATAATAATAATGACAGATTAAATTTGATTTAGAAAATATTTTCTTATCTACGTATTGGAACTTATTGATGCATGCACGTCGTACATTATTTTCTTGAACTCAGCAGCCGGTCAAAGAAATTTTCAACTTTTCCGCGCATCATCGACAAAATCTGCGGTTTTCCCGTGTCCTATCAACGAAATTAGCGGTTTTTTCGTTCCGAATCGACAAAATTCACGAGTTTTTCGTACCCGATTTCCCGAATTCACTATTTTACTGCTATAAGTTGTATTTGGGGAATCGCTATCCCAGCAATATTTGGCAGCCAAAACTTGTGGGAACGAACAAGTCGGCCCAAAACAATAATATTACCGGTAAACAACTCCTCAAATACAACCAGCAGCGCGTGAACGTAAGTGCATCATTGCGTTGTGTCAAAAAAAAAAAAAAAAAAAAAAAAAAAAAAAATTAAAATTCTTCAGAATTAAGCCTATTACTTGAGACAGATGAAATTAAAGAAAATAAAATAAACACTCACCCCTCATGAATACACACTAGATGAATCAAATTTGAATGTATTTATTTATCTTTGTATTGCAGGTAACGTTGGCCAACGATAAGATTACAAACTATTTGATAATTTTTCATTTCTATACACATCAAATCTTGCTGTGCACAAAATCAGGAAATTATATAAAAACATTCATCGAGTACAGTCTCTGCATGGATTTTTTATACTAGGGAAATTTTCGGTCCAATTGTAGTTGGCATATCTCACTCTTTGGTATTACACTTATGATGCAATCTGAATTCGTTGACGGAATACTCCTTGATAGAATCTGGAATCGGCGACGGAGTTCTTTATGCTGTAATCTGGAATCGGCGATGGAACACTCTTAGGTGTAATCTGGAGTCGGCGATGGAGCACTCTTTGGTGTAAGCTGGAATCGGCGATTGAATACCGGGCTCTGGATCCCACTAAGATCACAAGAAGGACTGCTGGCTATTGAGTGACGGCCGCAGATACAAAATACGTGACTTGTGTTGCACAAAAGCACGGGAGATTATTCCACATAGCCGATCTTTCAAGATCGAATGTTGTTGAAATAGATCTAAAGTTTTTTAATTAGGATGAGGCTGGGAGAGTTATTAAAAAGATGATTAAATTGCCGGACCAAAAAATTTATAGTACAAAGCTAGCCACAAAGACAAAAAAAAAAAATTACGTTCTCCTCTGTCGTTGAGAACAACCCTTAACTCTTCCGACGCTAACCCCCGAGAGGGCAGCGCCGGGCCACGGACGTCTATCGCTAACGCTGGTCTCTGTAGAAGTGTCAAATAAATCAGAGAATCTTCCTCCCTCTCACGGCAGCGCGCGTGCGCTCAGCCAATCAGGATCTCGCATCACCGGACGCTAGGAATCATCGAGAACAAACATGCGTCATCAAGGGATGGACTCTGATATTTCGGCGGGAAATTTGTACCAAAACTACGGTTCTGGAATGTCGTAGAACATTCTAAGCCCCGATGACTCATGTCCAGCATCTAGGAGGTATCAGGAAAGAAAATGGCGATGCTCAAAAAGGAAAAATTAGCGATCGTCATATAAAAAATACGGAGATTATCTTAAATTTTGAGATAGCATAAATTACGAATTATACGATTAAAAAACCGCGCGATTACATGAAAATGATCTACATTTAAAATTAAGACTGATTAATATAATTTTAAGAATGAATAATTAATAATAAAATAATTTAGAAAAATATTTTGTATATTGCTATTATGTCAAATAGGGAAGCTGCGATGTATCAAAAGAAAATATTGGATTTATCGGACATATTAATGAAATTATGGAAGATTAAATTTTTTTTTTTTGAAATGAGTATTAATTAATTTTTCTTAAAATAATGATCTGAATTTTTTTAGAAAAAAAAAAATCTGAAAATCATCCCCACATCCTAGCATTTACGAAGTCGATTGACCATATTCGCGATTGCTTTGTTCCCGATCGAAGAAATTGGCAATTTTTTCGTGCCATATCAACAAAATTTGCGGGTTTTTTTTTGTCCCGATCAACAAAATTTGCAATTTTTTCGTTCCCGATCCACTAAATTCGCGCTTTTTACAAAGACGATCGACCATATGCGCGATTTTTTCCGTGCCCAATCGACTATACACTATATTGCCATTGATTATTGGACACTTGCGATTTTAGACATTTTACTAAATATCTAGAAAAATACATGAGGAATCATCTCGAAACTCTTAGTGTATAAATATAATAGTATACGTCATACATCTCCGTGAAGATTTTTTACCGAAACTCCATAGGGGACCGTCGACAAATTAAAAAAGAATGAATATCTTTTGAATAACCCTGTCAAAAGTAATGTAGCAAAAGAGCTCAAACTCTAGATTATGATTGAATGCCTTATTGTAATACACTGTGTTCATTTTTATGCAAATAGCATGCATACTTGCAATAGTAATTAAGGTTTTTATAAAAATGGTCCCAACTTTTTCCAAGTTTTTTCCTTATAATTTTCAGAGTTCTTAATATAAAATAATATTTTTTTCAGAAAATATGACAAACAACATTGCACACAGTACCCTGTAATCAGAATTAAAAAATAATGAAAATTGTTTACAAAATGAGTTGGTTTACTAAATAATTTTTTACTGCGCATGCGTCAACGATATCAAAATTTCATTTGCATATTATGTTAACTAAATGTATAGAGCAACTTTTGTGAAAGTCACAAAATCATAACTTGAAAATTTTGAAAATAATCGTCAATTGAATAAGTTGAAAATCCGTTATTCTCAATATGAAGCAAAAACAAGAGGGGTTGTATCCATATATTCATTGATTAGTGTCAATATAGAATACACAATACGGGATGTTACGACTATTTTTGGATAAAATCCCTCATTTTTTTGCTTCATTTTGGAAAGAACGGATTTTGTCCTTTTTCTATAGACGATTACTTTCAGAATTTTCAAGCTATAATTTTGAGACTTTTACAAAAGTTGCTCTATACATTTAGCTAACATAATATGCAAATGAAATTTTGATATCTTTGACGCATGCGTAGTAAAAAATTATTTAGTAAACCTACTCAATTTTCATACAATTTTTATTATTTTTTAATTCTGATTACAAGGTACTGTGTGCAATGTTGTTTGTCATATTTTCTGAAAAAAATATTATTTTATATTAAGAACTCTGAAAATTATAAGGGAAAAACTTAGAAAAATTTGGGGCCATTTTTATAAAAACCTTAATTACTCTGCGAGTATGCATGCTATTTGCATAAAAATGAACACAGTGTATTACAATAAGGCATTCAATCATAATCTAGAGTTTGAGCGCTTTTGCTACATTAGTTTTGACAGGGTTATTCAAAAGATATTCATTCTTTTCTAATTTGTTGACGGTCCCCTATGGAGTTTCGGTAAAAAATCTTCACGGAGATGTATGACGTATACTATTATATTTATACACTAAGAGTTTCGAGATGATTCCTCATGTATTTTTCTAGATATTTAGTAAAATGTCTAAAATCGCAAGTGTCCCATAATCAATGGCAATATAGTGTATTAGCGCCTTTTTCCGTCCTCGATCGATTAAATACGCATTTTTTCGCGCGCGAACAATGACATTTGCGATTCTTAACTGACGAAATCTGCATTTTTTGTCCGCCGTAAATTGATGAAATCCGCGATTTTTTTTCTCGCGATAAACTGACGATACTTACGATTGTTCTGCAGCCGCTCAAAGAAATTTTCAATTTTTCCGAGCATCATCTACAAAATCTGCAGTTTTTCCGTGCCCTATCAACGAAATTAGCGATTTTTTCGTTCCGAATCGACAAAATTCGCGAATTTTATCGTACCGATTGCCCAAATTCGTGTTTTTTACGGTGGCGATCGACCATATTCGCGATTGTTTCGTTCCCGATCGACGAAATTGGCAGTTTTTGCGTGCCATATCATCGAAATTTGCGATTTTTTCGTTCACATCGACCATATTCGACCCATAACAAATTTTGTCGTTCGGGAACGAAAAAAATCACGATTATGATTTTTTCGTTCCCGAACGACAAAATTCATGATTTCTGTGTCCTATCACGAAATTCGCTATTTTTTTCATTCCAGATCGACAAAATTCGCGATTTTTTTTCGTGCTCGATCAACAAAATTCGCGATTTTTCGGAGACCTATAGACAAAATTCGAGAGATTTCGAAGACCGATAGACGAAATTGCGATTTTTCCATGTCCAATAGACGATATTTTCGATTTTTCCGCTCCCCATCAACGAAATTCGCATTTTTTCGCGCGGTAAACAGACAAAACAAGCGACATTTCCGCAAGCTATGAACAAAATTTGCAATTTTTTGACGCATCATAAAAAAAATTACGCATATCAAAAAATTTAGATTTTTTTTCCTTGCCCGATTAACGAAATCTGAGATTTTTCGCGTCTGATCGACAAAGTTCTTTATTTTTCCGTGCCTGTTCGACAAAATTCGAGATTTTTTCGTGCCCAAGCGGTTAAATTTGCTATTTTTTTTCAGCGGCTCATCGACGAAATTTGATACTTTTTCGTACTCAATCAACGAAATTCGCAATTTTTCCGGGCCGTTCGACGAAATTTGCGATTGTTAAGTGACTGACGAAATTTTCAATTTTCATATCGCAAATTGACAAATTTACATTTTTCTCTCTGCGGCTTAGGCACAAAAATTGCAAATTTTTTCAGTTATAAATTGACGAAATTCGCGGGCCGCACGTTACCCATCGCGATCCAAAGGTTGCGCATCCCTTATTTACAAATATTTCTTTTTTCACAAATTTTAGTTAAAAGTTTTAGTTTTTATTCGTGAACTTGATGAAGTGATTGCCTGAGCTGCCACCTCTCTGTCTAATAGTAATTGCTCAAATACGCGAAATTTCATTACCTGCACTACTTCACATACCTTAAATAAAACTAACTGCAATCTAGCGCATAAATCGCCAGATTCAAGTTGTCCGTGCTATAAATCTGTAACCGCCATGGTATGGTTTTCATTCTCAACAATCATAATTATTAATGGACCACAATGGTTTATCGTAGTGTTTTTCTGCTACTTGAAATCATCCAAATAAAATATTTATGTTACTATTTATCCATGCGCGTAGCCAGGGGGGGGGGTGCCCTGGGTGCCCGGGCACCCCCCCGCTCGCGCAGATCCAAGATTGATTAGTTAAAAAAATCAAAATTTATAAAAGAAAAAAGAAGAAAAATGTAAGCAAAGTTAGTTCAATTAGTTAATCAAAACTAACAGTCTATGTTTTGAAATGTGAAAAAAGAAGAGACCTTGATTCTTTCTTTTTTTCTTTTTAAGAAAATTATTTTGTTCATCTTTTTTAAAACTAGAATATTTACTGGAATCTGTATTAATCACAGTAAATCAAAAATGTTGGTTTAATATTCCCAACTTGATGTCGTTTCTTTATGGAAATTTTTTAACATCTTTCTATTGCATGCATATTTCCATAAAAAAATAGAGTAAATTCTCGACAAGAATAGAAACTAATATTTATATATTTGCTTTTGTTACCTAAATTCTTGATAGAACCAAAAAAAAAAAAAAAATTGAAAGGAAATATAGATGTGAAACGATAATTCCACCATGTGATTAGTCTGGAGAACGGAGGGGGTGGAAGGTTGTACAAATTAGAGATGAGACAGGCTCAGCCCCAGCACGAAAGCCCGAGCCCAAACCCGGGTCCGAAGCGGGCACGGGCTTTATTTTCATTTTAGTGTTCGGGCCCGGGGGGGGGCTCGGGTTCTATTTTCATTTTAGTGTTCGGGAGCTCGGGGGGCTCATTCTTTCTGACGCTCGGGCTCATTCTTTCTGAGAATTAAAAAACATTTATGTGTAGAAGAGATTAAAAGAACCACTATTTTCCTTTTAAAATTATTTACTCTTTTTCAAGTCATTTCAGTGTTATTTTGATCAAAATGAAAGAAAAATAAAAACAAATTTTTTTTATATATTTCAATAGTCGATTCTTGCTTCAAAAGAAAATTTGTGATGTATGGAGATTTATGTCTACTGCATTTCCGTCGACGATTAATTGATAAGGCGTCTATCAAAATAATCATAAATAATAAATTAGCTTCTGGTTGGATTTTCGTTTGAGGCAGAGGATATTTTTTAATTCGATCGTTTATTTATTTATTTTATTAGAGAATGATTTCTCCGTTTTTGATGCAGACTAGGTGCTTGAGGTTTGCAAATTATTTGATTGTGCACGAATCATAATCGTTCTTCATATGATAACAGCATTGTGATTTTTTTTCTGTTTATCATCATGAATTTTGCTTATGCTGAGAATTTCCCTTCGTGATATTTTACATGTTATTCCGATTGAAAACATTCGATTAATGTTTCTTCTTTTCCCATAAAAACAACGGAACTTTAAGATAACTGTATTAATGTTTTAATTTGCGTTGATTTTAAGGTCTCGTCAGTCATGGGGAATTGTTAAGAGAAATGAACTGATTATAGATAAATGTACAGGGATGTAGTGGAGGGTATACTGGGGTATACGCCGTATACCTTCTGGTTTTTTTTAAGGAACACCGTATAACCTTCTGTTTCTCATGAAACCCATAGGATGTACTCTCTAGAGTATACTCTGTGCCTTGAGTATATACCCTCTGCATCGATCGTGTAACCTGTGTTTTTTTTACGACTACACCCCTGAAGATGTACTCTTTTTTATAGGAAATTGAAAAGGTTTTTAGGTATAAAGGATATTTTTATTTGATACCAAATTGCTCTTATTTTCATAAGCTTGAATTTAAATTTTTATTTAACAGTAAATTTTATAAGAAATTTTTTAAAATGGGACATCACATTTGAAACAATTTTTAAATATCATTAAATCTTTTATTTATTTATTTATTTATTTTTGTATGCTTTTTGTATCGGGCTCGGATGGGCTGGGGCTCCAATGTAATAAAAATCTTTCGGGCGCGGGTTTCAAAAATCGAGCCCGAACTCATCTCTAGTACAAATCTGTGCTTCCTCTGAAAATAAGAAATGATGCTACGCAAAATTCAAATTAATATGGAGGTTGGTTTGTTGGTTTTCTAAATTTCGTTTTTTGGGATCATATTTTGACATTCGTACGGGCTCATTTTTTTAACGGGGAAATTTTATTTATTCATGAGTAGAAAATATATGAGCTATTTTTCATTTTAGATTGCATACAAGTTATTTTAATGCTACTTTTATCAAAATGACGCGGAGAACTAAAGTCGTGCTTATTTATTTTAGTATTTCATTGCTGTTTGAAATGAAAACTTGTGATAATTACAGATTTATGTTTACTGATATCTTTATTTTATATCTATCATATTTTATATATATTTATATATCTTTTTCTTATCCATTAGCAGCGTCGTGCGAAAGAGAGAGCGTAGGGGGCAGCTGCCCCGGCGTGGAACTTTAGGGGGCGCCAAATTTATATTACCAACGTCATTTTTGGCCTGTTACAAGAAAAAGTTGGGTGGAGGGGGCGCCAAATTGTAACTTTGCCCCGGGCGCAGCTTTCTCTTCGCACGCCCAGTCCATTAGATTTAGTTTTAAGCAACTTCTCATCCTTCTTCACGCAATGAAAAATTGCGTTTGGGTCTTTTTTAAAAGAAGTTCCACACAATTATACCTTCCGCAAAAAACCTGTCTAAAACGGAAATTTGATAGGTTTTATGGGATTCCGTTTTATTAGGTTTTATTACATAAGATGTTGTTTGTACCCAACATGTTCAGGTTAAAAAATTTGGGCACCCCCCCATTCAAAAGGCTGGCTATACCTATGTTATCACTAGTGCCATTATCATATGTTTATCTTCATCTTTATTATTTAAATTTCCATCGTGGTATTCATTATGTCAATGTGCTATGAATGAAATATTCAATTTACATTTCACGTTTTCGTATAGTATGGTTATGGTTTTCATTCTCAACAATCATAATTATTAATGGACCACAATGGCTTATCGTAGTATTTTTCTACTACTTGAAATCATCCAAATAAAATATTTAGGTTACTATTTATCATTAGTGCCATTATCATATGTTTATCTTCATCCTTATTATTTAAATTTCCATCGTGATATTCATTATGTCCATGTGCTATGAATGAAATATTCAGTTTACATTTCACGTTTTTGTATAGTATTTAATGCAAAGCCGAAACAAACTTTTTTTTTGCACCCAGGACAAACATGGATTCTCCCCCCCCCCCCTCCTCCGCAAGGTATATTTACAAAGAGAATTTTACTAATCATAGTAAACGCGGTAGCATTTGTTATAATGTGTTTAAGAAATGGAAAATGCAAACGTCTTTTTGAAATTTTTGGCGAACCAGTTAACGTAGGACAGTGATTTTTTTTTTTCAAAAGATAGAACTCGACGAGACAAATAAAATGACAGCATTCAAAAAATTATCATAGTTTACTGCAGTTTTTTATTTAACTTTTAACGAACAAATGAAGACCTAAAATTCAACAAGCGATAGCTAGCGATCCCATGGATGGATTAACTTCATGTGTGATTTATTTTAATCCTTTTGGTAAAACATAAAATAGATTTTTTTCATCTTTGTGTGTTTGACAATCGCTGAGAAAATCGAACTTGTGTGTCTTAAAGCTCCAGTTGAACATTATTTCTTATTGTTGCTATTGTAGTTTTTTTTATTCGTTGCCACCAAGTTTAAATAAGTATAATTTTCTTTATGTATGTAACATAATTCATTCAAATTAAAAAAATCACATGAAAAACAGAATTATTTGTTTTTATTGTGAAGCATTTAGTTTCAGTTCTTTGAATAAAGTTGTGAGTGCACTGTAATTATTTTCGTTCGACTTCTTGGTTTATTTTTTAGACATCATGCATTTTATATGACAATGCAATATTTTTCTTAATTATTCTAATAAAACAATAAAATTTTGGCAGCAAATATTTCGCTTTTCAAAAAAAAAAAAAAAAAAAAAAATCTTCAGTTTGAAAAAAAATTAAATGACAAATATTAAAAAATGCTCTGGTGAGCAACAAAAAAGGTTAATATGTTTTTAAGTATGAAAAAGTGTTTGGCAAGTGCTTGTAATTGAGCATGAGCAAGGACAAGGGGTCCGCATTTTTGCCGATCCCACTGAAGCTAGTATAGGGGAGAAAAATACGGGCTTCTGATTGGTCGAAAAATTGTTCGCAAATAGATAATCCTGAATGCTAATGTACGTATTAGGAGCGTGTATGGGTATATCATTAAAGTAATAATAATAACAAGATGAATGTAGATTCTACCATTGCAGAATTCAGTTTCGCCTCCGATTAGAAAAAAAAAAAATCGATAGAAGTTTTTTAGAAGGGCGACCCCGTTTAGACTGCAATGAACTAACTTCATTTTTCTTGTGTTTATCAATATAATAGCAAACAGAACGGCGTGAAATACCCAATTGAATAGCGATTTCTCTCTGAGACATTGGAATTGTGGAATAATAAAGAGATACAATTTGACGTGCTACTTCTTCATTGACTAGATTCATCAAAAACGGATTTTTTCTTTAGTTTAAACGCTTTTTTATAGACTCTGAGTAAAAGGAAATGCAATTTAACAATAAAACGAATGGAATCCCGTCGAATTCGACGAATGAAATGTTTAAAAGACCCGATCGATTTGGTTTAAAAAAAAAGCAAAAGTAATTACATTATTGAATCAATATATAATAAATATATTTACATAGTAAATGTCAAATTTGCCAGTTACAATTTTGCACTCATATATTCGCACATCTACAGTTAAAATTTTAATATGAGTGCCGGTGAAATCCAGAAATTTTATTTTATATGCACTCACAGAAAAATAGCTTTATTTAAAAAAAAAGAAAAAAGAATAATATCGGGTACTACTAGGTTATCTCATCGACCAAAAAATTATCGCCAAACTATAAGATTAAATGCCAATAATGGATGATCGTGAATGTCACATTCAATGACATTAAATACGATTCATGTGTTTAAAATGTCATTAAGTGATTTTTATTAATATTTTTATTAATATTCTACTAATTATTTATTTTTTCGTTATTTAAAATAAAAATTATGTCAATATGTATAGTTTGGCTATTAATGTGGCGATTTGTATAATTTGGCGAAATTGGTCGACAGGATAACAGAGTAGTACCTAATATCGTTATGAGTAAAAATACAATGTTTTAAATAGTGACGTCATTTTCTCTTCAAATGTTCTTTAAAAGTTACTGTTTATGAAAAAGGCCTCCATAATAATATTGTAATTCCCTTTTATCTGGTTGCTGAATGACATAATTTTCCTCATTTGAAATTTCTCTTATTTTGATTTAGACATTAATTTTTATCATAAATTATTTTCTGTCATTTTATTTACATTATTAATATTATTTCTCAGTAAATATATATTTTTTAACTCAATTAGTGCATAATTATACGCAATCATTTTAGAAAATAAATTTTTATTATCGAGAGAAAAGCTAAACTGTGTTGCCACCATTTTGAAGAAATGTCATGAAAAAGCTTTTAAAATTAAAAATAAAATATAAAAACGGAAATAAATTAAAAATTAATTAAAATGGGCACAACTACAAATAAATAGCTTTCATTTAAAAAAATAATTATCAAAATCGGTGGACTAGAAAATTCAGGGCTGATGACCCGACATTTTTAGCTTGTCTGAAAGAAATAGCATCGGATGCTAATAAGAAATTGCAATTTTTTAAAAAAAGTAATATAGATCAATTGAGTTTGACGCCGTGAAATAAAAATACTGTTGTTTCTAAATAAATTGTTCTGATTGTGTATATATGTGCATATCATGTTAAAAAAAAGCAGAAAGAAGAAACGGCAATTCTATTTTTATTATTTTCTAAAAGTAATACAGAATAATTGTTAAACATCATGATTAACTTCTTTAATTATAAATTCCGAATTATCTATTTCTTTATGTATTAATAAATATTTAAAAACGGAAGGAAAATCCAGCTTTCAAAAACTTTTCAAACAAAAATTGATGATTAAATAAACATAAACTCAAAAATGAAGGAAAGCAAAACTATTCAACCAATCACAAGCCCATATTTTTCTCCCCTATGCTAGCTTCGGTGTGATCGGCAAAAATGCAAGGGGGTCCCTTTTTGGCTGCAGCTCACTGTCAATGCCAAATATGAAAAAAAAAAAATCATATTTGCGCTTTTCCTCAAACACTTTTTCATACTTAAAAACATATTAACTTTTTTTTTTTGCTCACCAGAGCATTTTTTAATACTTGTTTTTTAATGACCGACTTATTTTAAATTTTAAATTATGTCAAGGCCGTAGCCAATTGGGGATAAAAAAGGTTTGATCCCCCTCCGAAATTCTTGTGGGAAAGACTATAAATATGACATTAAATCTCAGTCAAGACAGACAAAATTGGAAAAGTCAAGATTGAAAAATTAAAATTCAACGCTAGTATATCTTTATTGTTTGATTCAGTTTTAATATGAGGTGAAAAATTAATGCAATTTCTAAGAAATTTTTTAAGTTCATTCAAATTTTTTTAGAATGGAACACTGTAAAAGCAGAACATTAACACAGTTAAAATAAATTGATTACAATAGCCCGATTCAAATCTTCAGACTTGTTTAGCACAAATTCTTGAAAAATGCCACGGAACTCAGATTAAATATTCACATAGTTAGTTGCTCGTATAATACTGAGGAGACAATTTTGGCATGAAAACATTTGAAAACGTCGTAAAAATTGTCAAACATCAATTTGGTTAGCACTAACTATAATGCACCTAAACAAAATTATAATTCTATTCCCCCCCCCCCCCCCCCCAAAAAAAAAAAAAAAAAAAAAAAAAAAACTTACTGATATTAAATAGGCTTCGTCCCATTTTTATATTCTAAGTATATATAAAAATTCAAGTCTCTATCTCAATTTGTTCGTGAATTAGAGCGTTTAGAGGACAGACAGACACACAAACAGATGGGCGGCAATTTTTTTTCTAAAAATATGTACTTTGGAATCTCCAGTGTCTGAAACGTGTAAATCTGCCTTGTTTTTCGATTTTCAAAACGATTGCAAGATTTACCCTATGCTACGTATGATGAGCAAGTAGTAAAATAAAATAAAATGTAATAATGTGAGTTTTTTTACATTTCCGCAAAGCACATGCGCGACCAAAAGATATAAAGCGATTTTATTTATTTATTATTATTTTTTAAACCCAATTTCTGTCTCCCGAATTCGCAACTTTTTCGCGGTATATTAAGAGTTGAGAAACATTCTGTTAATTTTTTCGGCCAATCTTAATGTTTAGTTTCTAGTGGATGACTGAAAATAATTATTACATTCGACTGTTTAGAAAAAAAAAATCTTTTATTTATGAATTTTTATGCAAGGAAAAATTGCGGTCTCGATTCCTCTTTTAAATTTAAAGCGCTCCAGAATACATTAAAATAAATAAATAAATAAAATAAATAAATAAAAATTGTAATTTAACAAATTACAAAGAGTATTTGGAAAATTATAGTTTCAAAGACTAAAATTTTAAAGACCTATAAAAAAATTCTATATTTAAATTATTATTAATAATAAAAAACATAATTTTTATGATGATCAAAACGTGGTTTATGTAATAACAGAGTCCTATATCACTTACTGCATTAATTAAAAGATAATATTCCTGTACCAATCATATACAAATTTTAAATGAAATTTTAGTTTTACAATTTTCAGTGCTGCAAATTTTTAAACTTTTAAACATCGCACTTTAAAAATTTTTACACCGTTGCATAGAGAAAAAAAAAATGTACTTTAAAATGAAATTTGTTTGAAATCTTCATCACAATTTGTTTTCAAATTATTATTATTATTTAACCCTTTGCGGCGCAGGGCATATTCATAGCTTAAGTATTGAAATTGATGATTGACACTAGGATTTGAAAACAACTTTATTAGTAAATAAGAAAACGCTATATTTCACGCATTCAATAAACAGTAACTTTTTTAAACAAATTTCCGGTGCCAATGTGGCGTTTGGGAATTAAAATTAAGTGGTATATCTATGAAACCACTGCGCCGCAAAGGGTTAAAGTTTTTATTACTTTCTTGTCATTCTGGTAACAGAAGTATTCCATTTTTGGACATTAAACGTGGACCAATCAGAAAACGAATAAAATAAAATAATTTGCGGAATTCAACCAATAAAAAGATTCAGATATACTTCAGATTTCCCAATTCTCTTCTGAGGACAACTATTTTTCCTATTAGTTAAAAAAATTCGAGCTAAAATTTTCCAAATTTTATACGATGGTTAATCATATAATTAGTAAATAAATCACATGATAAAAATTTTCCGATTTAATTTTATTTTAAATTTAAAATTTATTAAAAAAGTGGGGTAAATTAAAATCGCTATAACTTTAATATTACATATTTGTAGAATTTCAATTTTTTTCTTCATTTAAATAAGCAGAAATATATAAGTTTTAATTTTAATTAAGTGTTTTTAAAAATATTAATAATTTTTTTTAAATTGATGTAACTAAAAAAAATCATATTTTTAAAAATAAATATATGAATATATATTTTTTCAAAATTCCTTACTCGAAATTAAAGTAAAACAATTAGAAAAGACATGCTTAGAGTTTGAACCATTTGTCTTAAACGGTTCTTGAGTTATAATGATTTAAAATGAAAAATGGTGAAAAAACGCACCATGAAGAAAAACGCTTTTTCAAAAGAAGTAGTTTCCATAACAACCATTGCTTGAAAGCTAGATTTTGAAAACAAACCAAAATATAAAAAATATTGTTTTCTGTTCTAATTAAGCTATAAACATCATTTAAATGTAATTTTAAACAGGAAAAACAAGCAAATTTTTAATGCAGTTAAAAAAGAATAATAATAACAAAATTGTAATTTAACAAATTACAACGATTATTTGGAAAATAAAAATTTCAAAGACTCAAATTTTAAAGACTTATAAATAAATTCTACATTTAAATTAATAATAATAAAAAACATAATTTTTAGGATGATTATAACGAGCCATATATTACGTACGCCGTGCATTAAACATTAATATTTCTATACCAATGCTAAAAAACAGTAGTTTATATTTATAGAACTTTAATTGTTTAAAATGTGCTTTTTTTTTGATGGAGTTAATCAGATTGACTTCTGAATGCCTCCTATTACGTACGACATGGATTAAACCTTAATATTCCTGGACCCATCACAAGCAAATTTTAAATGAAATTTCAATTTTACAATTTTCGGAACTGCAAATTTTTAAACTTCGAATTATCGCGCATTTTAAATTTTTACACCGTTGCGTAAAGGAAAAAAAAAATGCAGTTTTTAATAAAATTGGTTTAAAATCTTTATCACAAATTGTTTTCAAATTATTAATTCTTTAAAAGTTCTTATTCCTCTTTTTGTCATCGTGGAACAGAAGTATTCCATCTTTAGACATTAAACTTGGACCAATCAGAAAACAAATAAAATAAAAAACAGAAGTATTCCATTTTTGGGCATTAAACTTGACCAATCAGAATCGAATAAAATAAAATAAATTGCGGAATTCAACCAATAAAAAGATTCAGATGTACTTCAGATTTCCCAATTCTCTACCGAGAACAACTATTTTCCAAATAGTTTTAAAAATAAAGAATACTGCCCAGTTAAACTGATGGCATTGAGCTTACAGGCTACAAATACTAATTGTACATTAAAGCCTTATATTTTCAAGGGTTAATTCCGTTCGAGAAAAAAAAAAAAAAAAAAAAAAAAAAAAAAATTAAAAAGGGGAAACAGCTCCCCCCTTTCCTCTTTTTTCATACTTAATCATTGAACCTCCTATACTATCAAAGACATGCTTTATCATATAAAAAAATCTATATCCAAAATTCAGAGCAAATGACATAATTCTTAATAAAAACCCATTTAGCATTTATATAATTTAAAAGGAGTTATCCCCCTCTTTTATACTTAACCATTAAACTTCCAAAACTATTCAGAGATTTGAACGAAATCTGACAATTTTGCTTGAAAAACCCATTTATATAAATTAAGGGGGAGCATTAGAACCCCTTTTCCCCCTGTTTATACTTATTCAATGAACACCTAATAACAGTCACGGAATCGCCTCATCAGAATGATCCTAATCTAAATTTTGAACGAAAGCTTAATTCTGCATGAAAATCCCATTTATATCAACTAAGGGGAGGGGCATGAGCCCCCCGTTCCCCCTCTTACACATATCGAATGAACTCCAAAAACTAATCAGGAAAGCGCCTTATCAGGATATACCTACATACAAAATTTCAAGTGGATCGGATATTTTTATCACGAGTTATCGCGTTACGCACGAACGTACATACAGAACGGACGGGCACATAAGCTCTCAGGCTATGATAGCCTGTGAGCTAAAAAGCATTTTAAAGATTTATTACCAGAGAAGGACCTGTCTCATTCTATTGCTTTCTCAATTAGTTATTGTTGAAGTTTTAAAATTTTCCATATAATTTTTTGGAGAATATGTTTCACCTGCAATAAAAATTTTGGACTTTAAAAAATTTAAGATTTTTTTTTTTTTTTTTTTGTTACTTACCCATCATACGTAGTATAGGGTAAACCTTGCAATCGTTTTGAAAATCGAAAATTTTTTTGACGGATTTAAACGTTTCAGACCCCGAAGATTCCGAAAAACATAAAAAAAAGCCGTTTGTTTGTTTTTGTGCGGGTGTCTCTGAGTCTGTAAACACTCTATCTACCGAAGAAATTGAGATAGAGACTTGAAATTTTGTACGTACTTAGTATGTAAGAATGGGAAGAAGTCTATTTAATATCAGTAATCTTGATTGATCGTTCTGATAAAAGGTATACAATAATTTTCGAAATTTTTTAATTTAAAGAATGGTCATAAAAGGTATTAAGTAACACAAATTTTGCATAGAGAATGAAGTCGATCGGATTATTAGTTGCCGAGATATTTGTAATCCTGTCTTCCACGTTCTTCGATTTTTCATGACCCTGTATTTCATTCAAATTTCAATTCAGAGGTTCAATTTTAATTGAAAATGAGACGCTTCACCCGACGCAGTAAACCGTTAGTTAATATTTTTATTATTTTTGGAGCTATAGGGATGTTTCTTTTACGGAATACGGCACTACTTGAGTAGTCTGGCGTTTTATATAATTTGTCGAAATGGGTTCATCAGAAATTCATTAATAGAGCATTACTATGTATATTAAATTTTGTTTTGAACTTTTGATGCATTTTATAAATAATTTACACGTGTTTTATTTTAATATACAGTCGAGTCTCTCTATAACGAAACTCCATGCATCGAATTTCTCTATATAACGAATTTTTAGTAAGAACGGTCCCCTTTTCGCATGATTACATTAAAAACAGTCTCTATATCGCGAAATAGCTATCTCCATATAACGAATTTTTTCATAAATTGGTCTTAATTTATTTAATTTTAAAAGGCTTCGAAATCATATAGAATCAATTTTCCATCACTCTTTTTTGAAACAGCTTAAATAATTAAGAAATAAAATGTTAGGTTAATATTTACTTTTAAAGATTTCAAATTATTAATTCAAAACATCAAAAATAATATCTGTTCAATTTTCACACATTAAATACGATTTTTAACATCATTCTCTATACATCGAATTTCTCTATATAACGAATTTTTTACTGGAACGGTGGATTTCGTTATATAGAGACTCGACTGTATTATATTATACATATCCATGATGGGTAAGTAGTATGGTGATTCCCAACGACTAGTTTTTGGAATCAAGTCATGTTTTGAGTCTCTCTGAATTACTGATCTAGTGCCAGGCTTTGTATCGTTCCAAGTGGTTGATAGAGCGTCGGTACGCTATACTGATGATCCGGGTTCGAGTCTCGACTTGGATACTTTTTCACTCTGTTGGCTGTGTTCCTTTTAAGGCGGCTGATCACTCAGTGGCCGAATTCCCGTCGATACTGTTAAGCGTATGGGAGTTTGATGCATTCTTATAATCAAAATACTTCGGGAATTCATATTTTTAACTTCTTTTTTCGATGTTCTCTCTTAAAGGATGTCATTCTTTTTCTTGGTTGTCAAATTATTTATAAAATTATTACGCAATTTAATATTTTATGTTTTAAAACAAAACGAATTGAAAGTAAAATTTGAATACTTCATTTAAAATTATGCATAGATTTTAAAAATATTTTGAAAACTAAGAAAAAAAAAATGCATCTTTTAAGAAGAGAAACCGAAAAAACTGAAAAAACTGAAAAAAATTAATTTATTGGGGAGATATCTTGAATATAAAAATGCATCAAATGCATCATAGTGCATCATCATGCATTACGGAGGGGATTTCGGCCGCTGAGTGAGTAGCCGCTTTAAGGCGAAAGTGGACTCTCAAAAAAAAATTTTTTTTTTTCATTTGAACCGATTTGCTTGAAAATGAAATATGTGATTACTATTGTAGTTATGTGAGAAAAGCTAAATTTTTAAGGAAAAATATTAATTACTTTAATATTTATTAATTATTAATTATTGAAATAAATAATTAATTGAAAAGGCTCCATGCGCATTTCTTTTGCATATAAAATAATAATTTTTATTTATGAGATACCTTTCAGACCTAAGAGTAAAACTTAGTTGAAATATTAAACGTAAACATAAAATAAAAATTAGTAATAATAATAATAATAAGTCGAAAAACCAATTTTTATAGTGAAAAAACACTGTAAATAATCCTTTCGATAAAGAATTTACAGCTTATGAGTTCCGAAGAATAATTATTTTAACTATTATTTCTTCTATGTACTATAAGGTAGTTACATAACAAGTTTTGAAGAACTCAGAAAATTAGAGATGCGCATGGAACATTTTGAAAATTGACATTATCTCAAAATTTTCATTTTGAGAAAATCCTCTTTTAAGTTAGAACGATTAGTATTTCAATAATAAATAACATTAAATATTATATGATAAATGAATATTACTTATAATACATTCATAATATACATATAATAAACTTATAATAAGCACTTCATGAGTTCGGAAAAAAGTATTTTTCGAAATTTTGGATGATTTTTGAAGCTCCACATTCGCCTTAAGCAATTAAACTTTGAAATGTTACTGATATATAGTTTGCCTCAATATAAGGATTGGAGTTTTCGAAACTTAGGCTATACAGTTTAATGCACTGTCAAATAATTTCTGGAAACCATTTATTAAAGCAAGTTTACTTTCGTATCATTTTGCTTTTCGTGGCTAATACGGAGATGAAACCACACACTTCATTTGTAGTTCCAAAGTATTTGGGGCTTGATAATTCTACTTTGGTTCTACAAATTTTTATTACATTCATTTTATTTATTTATTTAATTTTTCCTCAAGTTTAGTACAGTTTATTAATAAATTCAACGGGTTAATATTGTTTACTATATATATATATATATATAAATACTTTTATAAATACATCCAAAGTTATTCAGACAATACCATTAAATAAACCAATGAAACCAGTATTTTTACAATCATATTATTAAAAACAGTTGAAGTTTGAAGAGAAATAGAAGGCAGATTACCAAATTACTAAGAAATATATGGATAAATGGACATATATATATATTTATATATATATATATATATATATATATGTGTCTGTGTGTGTGTGTGTGTGTGTGTGTGTGTGTGTGTGTGTGTGTATGTATATAAAACCATTAATAGTATTACAATATATGAACCATTGAGTTTAATAGAAAATTACCACTTTGAAACATGTGGGGAAAAAAAAAATAAATAAAATGAATACAAATGGAATTTGCAGAACCAAAGCAGAAATGTCAAGTCCCAAATACTTTGGAACTACAAATGAAGTGTGTGGTTTCATTTTTAGTATTAGTCATGAAAAAACAAAATAATACAAATTTGGGCCTACCAACACATATAAAACCAAAATTTAATGAAGAAATAATATCAAGAACGAAACACAACAAAATTACTTAAATGAATAGAAAAATAAAAAGAGAAAAATAATAAAAAAAATTTAAAAAATTAAAATCTCATTTGCAATGTGTTGGCAGAAAAAATATATCATACATTAATATGTAAACAAAATCATTTAATTTGACTATGCTAACCTAAACTCAATATTTTAATATAACATGAAATAAAAAATAAAAATAGATAATTAATATATGCATTTAATACACTTAAAAATAATATTTTAGGAATCCAATATGTTAAATGTTAGGTAAAAGTTAATCATGGAAATTAATTAAAATTTTATAAATAATATTAATAGAAATTAATTGATGTAACTATACAATTATCCATACATAAGTGTCAAATGAACAACCTGCATAAAATGTTCTGCAATTTAGCAAATGTCTCTCCCCTTCTCCGTTTTTTTTCTCCTAAATAAATAACCATTGTGTATTATCCAGACAACACCGCCCTCCTCCGTACTCTAACATCTATCCACCCAGCCATCCTATTACATATATATTTTTTAGGATTTTTACATTTTTAATTTATTATTATTATTTTTTGTGTTTTAATAATTTTTTATACATTTTTTTACTCAATGTGTTAATTATTTTTAAGATCATGTATTCGTGAAAATTAAAATGCTTTTCATTTTTTCTTTCGCGAATAATCAAAAATCACTAATGTTAAATCCGCGAATCTTAAGGGATTACAGTATGTATTAAAAGTATCATTTTCTTTGAAAATTATGCTTAAGCAATTTACAAATTTGACTTACATAAAACTCAAGTTACGCAAAAGTTTACGGGACGCATTACTTATGCATGTCGAGGGATGCACTGTACATGTACAAGTACATGATTGATGAAAAAGTAATCTAAATATTTGAAGATGAATAGATGTACAAACATAACCTCTAATGTACAAAAAATTAAATGAAAATGAGTTTATTTTCATCAATATGGCGCGAATTTTTTTTTTTACATGACATCGTTCTCGAAATGGTGCCACTCAATTTCTTTATCAAGTTACTTAGGATTTTGGATTCCTTTATAAAGTTACGTATTCGCGAAAAATGCTTTTCACTTTTTATTTTGCTAATAATCAAAACTCGCTAATGTTAAGGACTTACTGTATATAATAAATATTGCAGTTTCTTTGGAAATTTTATCTAAGTAATTTACAAGTTCCACTTACGTAAACAGCGGCGCATCCAGGATTACGCTTTGGAAGGGGCCTCCGTGGCCGAGTGGTCAAAGCACCACGCCGCTAATCATTTTCGAGCGTAGGAGATTGGGGGTTCGAATCCCACTGGCTCCATTGCACGCGCTCTTTGTGAGGAGCTCCCGGTTGTATATCTCTTGTGTTGTAAAATTTACTTTTCCTTGTGCTATCTCGTCCCTGTAATATTGACGATGATTTATAAGCAGGCTTCATGTCGAGCACACAAATCAGATGTATGTTGTTCAACAAACAAACGCTTTAGGAAGGGCTAGAATATTTTAGAGACCTATATGCGCCCAAATCTATCCAGGCTAGCTGCCGAGTTCTGTTTTTCTTTCATTTGATTTGATAAGACATACCAGGCCAGATCCTGACCTACATTTTTTTTTCTGCTATCTTGAGCAGAGTCTTAACTAGCCAGAGAAACCAGAAAAACTTCTGAAAGTTTTGGTGGGGCTAATTCTGAATGTTAAATGATGATTTATTGTACTAAAATTTGTTTTAGTTTTTGTGATTTTTTGCTGTGTTTTTGTATTTAAATAATTTTAAAAAGTTTTTTTCAATCAAACGATTTAAAGTTTTATTAATAAATTTCCCAAAATATTATGATGGCTAAAGAAGGAAAAAGACTGCACGTGGTCTTAAATTTTTAATTAAATAAATTTTAACCATACTAATATTTCGAATTTCATAATAAAATTCATAAAAGAGAAAAAATCAGGTGACAAAATTATAATATCTTTTCAAAAATTCCGATTTTTTAAGGAGCTATATAAAAAAATTATTGCATTTTTTCAAGGAAAAAAAAATTAAATACCTAGTCTACTTTAGGATGTCCTTAGCCCCCTTTAGCTTCCCCCCGTGGGTGCGTCAATATTTGTAAAATTCAAGTTACGCAAAAATTTGTGGAACGCATTACTTACGCAAGTTGAGTAGCACATGATTGGTGAAAAACTGCTCTAAATATTTCAAGATAAATAGATGTACAAACACATCCTTTAAAGAACATAAAAAGTTAAATGAAAATTCGTTTATTTTCATCAATATGGCGCGAAATTTTTTTACCTGACATCTTTCTCGAAATGGTGCTACTCAATTTCCCTATCAAGTTACTTAGCGTTTTGGATTCCTTTATCCTTACATCGTTCGGTTTGATAAGAAAAGGATTTTTTAAAAACCGATTTATCTAGCGGCTAAAAAGCCAGAAAGCTATAAAGCAAGCAAATATGTAAATCTCTTAAGTAAAAAAAAGGCGATAGAATAATGAAAGATACCCTCAAAAATTCTTCATTTGCATTTTAATGTAAATTCTCTTATATGTCGTTCGAGGGATATTTTTTTCCTTTTAAGAGGGTGGGAACAAGATAACTTTGTTGGAAAAATATTTGAGGATTTTTCTCTTCTTTTTTTATACATTTTTTTTGTTTTATTTTCGGGTATGCCCGCCTCCAGGAGTTTATTTTCCCAAAA
The DNA here is from genome assembly GCA_964019185.1 of Maratus speculifer. Classification (NCBI taxonomy): domain Eukaryota; kingdom Metazoa; phylum Arthropoda; class Arachnida; order Araneae; family Salticidae; genus Maratus; species Maratus speculifer. Next base: position 100,604,322 of record OZ025302.1, read on the forward strand.
AACGAACGCACTCTCTTCTCCGTTCCTTTTCCTATTTTACCGAGAAATCATTCCGAGATCGCGTGCTCTACACGTGCTCGCACGCATCTATGCAAATTAAGGATTTTTGAAGGAAAAATCCCCCACCGACGCTCTTTTCCTGGCAGACGCAAGTGTTTTCAGTCACTTTTGCTCTGATTTAGTCAAAGTTTTTGAGATGGGAGGGGGGGGGGAGTTTTCGAGAGTTTCTCTCCTCCCCTCCCCCCCCCTTTTTTTTAGTTTTTGCTCCGCCCTCCCATTATTTCAATAGGAGGCGCGCAATAAGCTAGCAATTTTTATCTCCTTGCACTCTCCTGTGTTATTTTGCAGATAAACAAGGGGTACACCGGATGATGTGAAACTTGAGAGCACCCCCTTGCCCCCCCCCCCCCCGGTCTGGGATGAGTAGAAAAGAATAGAGACTATGATGAGACTCATTGTTTTAAGTTTGTTTGGGAAAGTGGTAGGAGGGTGGGCATAGCTGGTTAAAAAAAAAAAATGGTGGAGGAGGAGCTAATATTGCACAAGCGATTATAAGTGGCCGATGGAGGTAAAGGGATAAGCTGCAGGTAAGGAGATGAATAAACGTGAAAATATATATAAAAATGAAAGAAAAATAAAGAGGAGGGAATAAGTAGTTGCCGTTGGATTATTTTTGCCGGCGCCCCGATGCGGTAAACAAGATTAAGACAGGGAGACGGCTTTCGTTAAGTAAGTATTTAAGAAGTTGAGTTGCGGCTCTGCTGTTCGGTTAAATACCTGCCAGGGGGATTCCGTCTTTTCTTTAGAGACAGCCACTGGCTAGCAGACGACCACGGTAAGTGTCATAAATTCAGTTTCCTTAGTAGTTCGCCACTGAAATTCGAAAGGAGATCTACACACTCGGTAGCAGAAAACGCGGAAAAGGAGACGTGCGTCGCGAATTTTTTAAAAAGGGACTACCTACCTTCAAATGAACATTTTTGCATAAATTTTCAAGGTTTCTCTTATTTGTTTATTTTGTTCAGATGAAAAATTTTATTGTTAAAATAGTTTTTTTTTTTTTATCTTTAAGTCAATAAGTTTCGGAGATAAACCAAATTTAACAAACCAATAACGATAAAAGTAAAAATATAACTAAAAAAATGTAAGCATTCATGTTTATCTTAAAAAATAAGCCTGTATTTTCCTAACTGCAATTATTTATTAATTTCTTTTTCTTTCTTTTTTTTAAACAGTTTTAATATGTTAATGTGGATTATGGAAATTATATATATGATGATCTCGATTAGGAAAAATTCTCCGCTTCGATTTACACTATGTAAAAAGTCCGACTTCGTGATTTTATTTCAAAATATATAATTTTTGCACAGTATCTTTTTAGGTGCGTTCGAAATTATATAAATACGTAGCATCTATAGTCGTCGACTGATCTTTCCGTCTGTCTGTTCGCCTATAACAGCTCAAAAATTACCCAAACGAATTATTTGAAATTTAATATATATATAATCGTTGCAGAATTTTGTCGAACATTTTTTAATTTTATGAAAAGCGAATAAAAATTTATAAAAGATATTAATAAAAGTTTCCTTCATTCTAATAAATCATACCATACATGATTAATTCAGTTATATCCATGATATGTAATGATTCTAAGTTGCCATGGTGTTGGCGTCCTATTTAAGATAGAGTTCTCTGAATTTAAAACATAGAATTGTCATAAAATTTTTATTCACGCATTTTTGAATAAGAGTGCAAGGATATAAATCATAAAATGTCAGATTTTGATCATCTGAGATATTGAAAGTATATCCACTGAAAACGTTAAAAATTTTAATAGGTAAATTAATTATCTATTAGAAAAAAAAAAAAGAATTTTCCATGTAAAATTGCTAAATTTTGAAGAACTTAAATAATGGGTTAATTTTTATGCAATTATATGTGATTTCTTGACATAGGTATGCCAAGATATTGACAATTTCATTCTGAAACATTTTTTTACATTCTTTTTTTTAGGTCTAACATTTTAATTTTGTTTAAAGGAACATGTTTTCTACATAACAGCTCAAATTCCATGCAATATTTAGTTCTATTAGTTAATTTATAGAAACCTTGGAAAATGACATAATAAAAGTGTACTCAATTTTTTCAAAGAATTTAATCCCATTATTTTCAAAGAAATGCCTAAGAGATTTTGCTGGTTGCTATGATTTTATTACTTCTGACTTGAACTATGTTAAAAATAAGAAGAATTTCTCTGCAGCGCCCTATTCGTACATGATAAAGAACTAATATACAGCAATTGGAAAATGACATTCATTTTCAGTGACAATCACATTTTAATTATGAAAAATTATTTGTAAAATATAGAATTTGTTATCTTCCTCATATATGTGTTTTACAAGGTATGGATATTAATTAAAAATCTAAACAAGTCGGAAATTTCACGTTAAACGTAGCAAATGTGTTGCGTTCGTACTATAACGAAGGTTCAACCCTTTCCGGCGCACTACTATTTAAAGTTGGAATTTAAAGAAGAAAAAAAAATTAGGCAATCTATTTAGGCCTAGAGGGGTACACAGGTATTGTTTTGTGAAGATTGCACTAACCATTTTAATGATACAGCTGTTGCCGAAGTGGTAACCTCCCATAAGTAAAGCATTGATAAGCGCAGTGAGAAGAGCATTGCTGTGAATCGCGCATTACAGTAACACATTTTACCTATTATTTAAAAACAGTAGAGTTTGATCTCTGTGGTGCTGCCATCTAGAACTCATAAGAAAGGTTTTTATAGTAGCCATTAGAGTAGTTTTTGAAATATTCACGGAGTTTTTGTGTCTCTAAACAGGGGGAACTTTAGGTGTTGCCGACCCGGCAACACTGCGCGTTAAGGGGTTAAAATTACTACCCAGATTTTGGTGTAACAATATACAGTAATATACAGTAAATTAATAACAAATATTATTCGCAACACAGATTGTATACAGACAGCACCTGACTAATGCAGGGGCATGCGGGGCAATTGCCCCGGGCCCCCCGGCTTGAGCCCCCCCCCCCTCCAAGGTAAATAGGCGAAAATTAGAGACTGGTAAAATAATTGGTAAATTGGCGAAATATTAAAGATATAACCAAGTTGGAACCACTTTTGACGACTAATTTTGGTTGCCAAATTTGGCAATATATCGCCAAGTTGGCGAAAAACTTGTGTATTGTCTGTCTGCCCACCCATGCTGTTACTCGAGTAAATAGACTCTGATTTTCATGCAATTGATATATGTTAATAATGTTTACCATGACATGTTCGGTGTTGAATATGAAGTGTGTAGCATTAACAGTTCATTTACAGGGACACTCAAAAGTATTCCGTAACATTAAAGTCAATTGGATACAATCATTTGCAGTGTATTCAAATGGTTGCTGTTTTAAATGAGTTGAAATTGAAATAAATCACTGAAATTTACTAAAAAGCGATTTGTATACGTGTAGAACAAGTTATTTATAACATATGTCATTTATTTACAGGGACACACAAAATATTTTAGTTACAATAGTTCTTCGAGGAATAAATGATAGATGTGTGTTTTTAATTTTACTATACGCTTTTAAATTTAACTAATTGTTTTCATATTACTCGTTGTATATAAATTTTGTGCTTCGGTAACAGGGCTGCACAAAATTATTTACGTACTATTCTCTTTATGAGTGGAAATTGCTGAAGGGGAATTTTTAAGTAAATTGTTGCATTATGTAATTTATAGTTAGTAAATCTATATCTCAAATGCAGATCTGCTCAAAGAATTTAGATAATTTTCAAACTTATTATGCATAAAATAATAATGTAAAATTACAATATAGATGGAAATAATGCATAATCTCTATAAATAAAAGGAATTCTGAGGATAATTAATTGAATAATTATTTAATTAATTGAGGCACAGAAAAAATCGTCTGCTAAGAAAATCTTTTTTCATTTTGAACTTCTATAAATAAAAGGACAGATAGGCTCTCAAACAGTGAATCGTCGAATATAATTGAAGAACAAATGGAAGAACAAATGGAAGAACAAATGGAAGAACAGATGGAAGAACAGAAAGAAGAACAGATGGAAGAACAAATGGAAGACCTCTTCATTAACAATAAAAAAAGATATGCAAACGAAACCCCAGACAAATGGAAGAACAAATGGAAGAACAAATGGAAGAACAAATGGAAGAACAGATGGAAGAACAGAAAGAAGAACAGATGGAAGAACAAATGGAAGACCTCTTCATTAACAATAAAAAAAGATATGCAAACGAAACCCCAGAACACCGAGAGAACTGGCATTCAGATAGTCTTCGGGCTACTGAGGGCGGGCAACCGTCTAGTCTCTATAAATAAAAGGAATTCTGAGGATAATTAATTGAATAATTATTTAATTAATTGAGGCACAGAAAAAATCGTCTGCTAAGAAAATCTTTTTTCATTTTGAACTTCTATAAATAAAAGGACAGATAGGCTCTCAAACAGTGAATCGTCGAATATAATTGAAGAACAAATGGAAGAACAAATGGAAGAACAAATGGAAGAACAGATGGAAGAACAGAAAGAAGAACAGATGGAAGAACAAATGGAAGACCTCTTCATTAACAATAAAAAAAGATATGCAAACGAAACCCCAGACAAATGGAAGAACAAATGGAAGAACAAATGGAAGAACAAATGGAAGAACAGATGGAAGAACAGAAAGAAGAACAGATGGAAGAACAAATGGAAGACCTCTTCATTAACAATAAAAAAAGATATGCAAACGAAACCCCAGAACACCGAGAGAACTGGCATTCAGATAGTCTTCGGGCTACTGAGGGCGGGCAACCGTCTAGTAATAATAAAAATAATATATAATAATATACATAAGATATGTATAATAATAATATTTGCTAATAATTTGCTAAAATTGAGCATTCATATGGGTTATTCTCAAAATTGGGGAGAATTTCAGTCTTTCGGCATACAGAAAAAAAAATTGAGAGGCTTTTTGTCATGTTTTTAGATTTAGATATATTTGTCTTAATAATATTCATTATTTGCACTCAAGAATTACTCACTTTTTAGTTAAAAACACCTTAAAATAACAGAATAAATGTTGAAAATGTCATTAGCATGGATGTCCATAGCAGCTGTGCCTTGTATATACTAACATTTTTGAAGAGTTAATATCATGTTTATAAAATAAAACAAATGTTATTCTTTGTTTAAATTAATCAAGGAGAGGATTTATGAAATAGATTTCTTTTTAAAAATAAAATTATAATACATAACAAAATAATTAAAGTTTGTCCCCCATATTCTATTTTCAAAACAAGGTCATACCTTAACATCTGGTTATTAACCAAAATTTCCATTTTCACATATGACAATAGTTTGAAAAAAATCAAGTTTCTCCATGGCAACAAGTAGCCATTTTATCTCAGCCTGAAAATCGAAGCATGTGTTGTATTTTCAGAATATAAGTTAAGTATTAGGCGGGTACATCAATTGTATGTAATTAGAATGGATGATAATTTTAATGTTTATTTTATAGTTAAAATTTTTATTTTACTTCTTTGCATGAAACTTTTGTGTTTTAAAAAGCCACAGAAAGGACTATTGCATTGTGATTATATTATGGCTCATAATCTTATTTAAATTAAAATTTGTCATTAGCATGGGCAAATACCAGTGTCTTTAGCATGGTTTTTCTGTCCATGCTAATACACCTATGTGCATAAATGTAACCAGTTCTTATTTTGTATCCTTTATAAAGAATTTTTAAAGTTTTATTTTACATATAAATTTAGATAATGCATTTATTATCCCTAAAATATGCATTAAATCTGTCAGAAAATCACTAAGACAGTTTCTTACATTGTTAGTGTCAGAATATTGCTCATGTAAACAAAGTTTGCTCTTTGATTAACAATGTTGAATTTCTTTAAAATATTCTAGAAATATCTTATTTATTATTTTAAAAGAACACATTTATTTTTATATGGAATTTTAATTTGGTCCTTGCTCTTTTTTAAAAGACTAATCGGAATATGGGGGAAAGTATGACAATAGGTAGAGAAAACAAAACTTAAAAGAGAGTGAAAAAAGAAGGGAGAAAATGAAAGAAAATACTGATAAACAGCAAAAACTTAAACATCATATATATATATAAGCAAAAGAATCAGGAAAAATAAAAATAGTTCAGTGGTGACACCAAGAGAACACAGATCACAGCGAAAAACTTTTAAATATAAGGACGTAGAATTATTTGTAAAAACAGGGTTTCATCTCACAGCATAATAAAAACAGTTAAAAATGGAAACTATTTGCTAAAAAGGAAGGCTAATAAATATAGAAAAAACATTCAAACAGGAAGAAAATAATAATTTCTTGATATATTTATTCCTTGCAATTTGTTTTGTCATTAGCATGGCTCATAAAATACTAATTATTTTTTAAGTGAATTTTTAAATATTTAGCTCTGCTGAATACATGTAAAGTATACATAATACTTTATTAACAACACCTATTTTTTTTCAGAAATTTTGCTAACAATAATTTTTTTAAGATTTCACTGTTTGAAAAAGTCTCCTATTTTGAGAATCACCCATAAGTGTTATTGTATTTCTAAATTATTCAGTTAGTTGACCTATTTTAATTTATTATTATTATTTGTAAAAAATGTTTCCTTTTGAGATTTCATTGCTCTTGTCAGATCCCACTTAAGGATAGGGAAAAGAGCAGGCTCAAAAAATGATTATCTTTATTTTTCTGATGTTAGGTAAGGAAACGATAATAAAAAATACTGATATTAAAATTATAGAAATAACTACAACAATAATAAATGACAATGAAATTTTACAATAAACAAAAAAGATATTATTTATAATAATAATACTAATACTAATTAGGAAATTTTACAATAAATAAGAAAAGGTATTATTTATAATAATAATAATAATAACAATAATAATAATTATGAAATCTTACAATAAATAAGAAATTGCATTATTTATAATAATAATAATTATTATTATTATCATCACGTAAAATAAAATTTATTATGTATTCATAAATATAATAATTAGTTTTATAAATAACAAATGATTGTATAATAATAGTAATAATGACATTAATTACAATAAATAAGAAAGGTATTATTTATAATAATAATAATAATTATTATTATTATTACGTAAAATAAAATTTATTATGTATTTATAAGAATAATACTAATTATTATTATAAATAACTAATAATTGTATAATAATAGTAATAATGACATTAATCACAATAATAATAATAAAAATAATAACAATAACTATAAACAATCAAAAAATAAATGAGATACTGTATTATTTATTTACAGTAATTATAATTAATCATATTATTATTATGTGTTATAAAATGTATTATTTGTTTATAATAATAATTATTATTATTGTTATAAATAAATAACAACTTTCAAATAATATAATACCTATAATCATAACTATAATAACTTTGTAATAATAGCAACAATGATAATAATAATAATTAACATTATTATACATAAATATTATTTTTACAAATTAATAATAATAGTTATAATGAGAATAACAATAATAAAAATGATAAAAATTACTATTATTGAAAATTGTGAAGGGAAAGTACGAAGCGCTGAATAGCGTAGTGTTGTTGCAATAGCGAAGAAAAGGGGACTATGGTTTCTGTAAATGTTGTTTTTTGACAAGGATGGTCACGTTGATAAAAAAGTAACTTTCATGAAACAAGGTGATGTAAAACGTAATTAATTTTATATTCAAACTAATGAAACCAATACTTTATGTTTTAAAAAACAACTTAAATAAAGCATTAAAACTAAAAATTGTAATGTTGTCGTATGAAATAGTTTATTTAAATACATTAAATTATGTTAAGTATTTTATTTATACGATTTTCCTTTAAATGTAATTGTAATTATAAATATGTGTCTTAATATTTGATGAACTAATAATTATCATTATTAGAGATAAATAATGTTTTCTAATAAAAATAAAGTTATAGTAAAGTAGTCTAGTAAAGTAAAGTCTAATAATAGTAAAGTAACAACAGTTATAATAATATTAATACTTAAAAAAATCTGATATGACAGCTGTGATTGTTTTGAAATAGTACATAGTACTATAGCATTTAGAGGGACTGTGGTCTCTGTAAATGCTGTTTCTTGACACAAATAGCCATGTTGATAAAAAGATAATTTTAGTGAGTTTAAAAAACAACATTATTTAGAAATAAAAATAAAAATAAAAATTTTGTCGTGTGAAATATTTTATTTAAAATACATAAAGTTATAAAAAATATTTCACAAACACGATTCATTATCCTTGAAATATCATATCTTAATGTTTAGTAAAAAAATTAAAATTATTAATCATAAATAATATTTTTTTGAAATTAATATAATTAGAATAGTTATAACAGCAGCAACAACAATAATAATTTTTATTAGAAATAGTGAAAGGACAGTGCGAAACACTGAAAAAAAATCTGCCATGACAGTTGCCAATGTTTTGAACTAGTGCACAGATCTACAGCATTTATTGGGGGAGAGGGGGGGGCTATAGTTTATGTAAATGTAATCTCTTGATAAGTTTAGTCATTTTGATAAAAAAGATAACATTCCTGAGTTAATGTGGATTTAATGATAGGGATAATGTGGTTTAAAAAATGATTTATTTTACATTATCTTCTATGAAACTAGTAATTTTTGTTTTAAAAATCAAGATAACTGATCGATAGAAATAAATAAAAATCAAAATTTGTATTGAGTAATAGTTCATTTAAAATAGGTCAAGTTATGTAAAATATTTCACTGACACTATGCATTATTCTTTTAACAGTTTTGTCACTAAGGAATAATCTTAATATTAAATGAAATAATAATTAACATATTTATACATAGATAATATGTTTTTTAAATTAATATACAGTCGACCTTCGAAAAACCGGGATCGGATTATCTGGATTGTGGATTAACCGGGACGGTAGAAATCTTACTGTTTTGGATGCAATTTATTATGATGTTGCAACATTAAAATTAGTACAAAGAACCGCAGTTAAGAAATCATGGAGGACAGTTTTATCGGATGAAGAAAATAAAATTCTTACATAAACGACAATACTACTGATATGCAGATAAATATCTTAAAGGATTTGAGAAAGTTAAACTGTTCTGAAAATATGGTCGAAGAAACAGTGTAACAATGGATTAAAGAAGATTCCAAATTGGAATGTTACTAAGCTTTAAGGGGATCCGGGACACATTTTAAAATAATTTTTATTTATTGAATTGAAATTTCAAAAATTTTTGGGTTGATTAAGCATATTATTTGTAAACAAAATCGCATAATAAACTGTCTCAGATTTTTTTTAATATAAAAATTTAAAATTTATGAAAAAAATGTTGTAATTTAAAATCCTTATAACTCGAAAAATTATTTGTAGAATTTAAATTTTTTATCACTAAAATAAATAAAATTATATACATTTTTATTAATTATAAAAAATAAAAAAATATATTTTATTTAAAATACATAAATTTTTATTAATTTTTAAAAATATATACATTCTAAAAAATATAAATTTAAGTAAAAATTAAAATTATTTAAAGTAAAAATTAAAGAAAAAATTGATGTTACTTTATTTAAAAAGTCATATTTTCAAAAGTAAATATTTTTTTTCAAATTTGCTGAATCAAAATGAGAGTAAAACGATTTTTTAAAACATGTTCAAAGTTTGAACCTTTTATATTTAACGGTTTGATGACTTACAACACTTTAAATATGAGAAATGATTAAAAAACTCACCATGAAGAAAAACACATTTTCCTAAGAAGTCATTTTCATGACAACCGTTGCTTGAAAACTAGATTTTGAAATCGAGCCCAAACGAAAAAAGTAATACTTCTTGATTCAGTTAAAATAGAAATGTGATTTTAAACAAAAAACAAGAAAGAAATTTTTTTGAAAAAATTATTATAAAGTATTTTATAATAAAATTTATTCATAAAATATTTTGAAAGTGATGAAGAAAATCTTATAATTCATCAATATTTAATTCAACACGACGCATTTGTAAACACTGAGGAGTTACTTAATTACTTAGAGTAAGAAGATGAAAGCACATCTACAGAAAATAAAATGATATTGAGAAATTTGCGTAAAATTTGCCAAAGAGTAAATGAAAAACAACAAAGGCTTCTTCTATAATTGCTTTCGTCACAAAACAGGTAAACTTCTTCTTCTTCTTTTTTTTTTTTTTTTTTTTTTTTTTTTTTTTTTTTACATTTTAATAATTGATTAATTGTAAATTTGAATAACATTAAAAGCTTTATTTATCCTCTTTATTTTGTACAAATTAATTTATTAATGTCCTATTTTACAATTTTTGGACATTTTCTATTCTTTTTAAAAATTCTTTTTATACAAATCTGCTCAAATTGAATTATCCGGGTGAAACATTTCTTGGCCTCCCGGTTAATCGAAAGTCCACTGTATTAACAATAGATATAACAATAATAATAATTATTATTATTTTTATTGACAATAGAGAAAGTACAGTTGTAATGCTTGGAAAAAAAATCCCATACGACAGTCGATAGTCTTTACGGGTGTATTCGACAAAATATTTTTATACCCTCAACAACTCGAAATTTTTTGAGACATTTTCAGACCCATTTTTAAAAACAAAAACATTAAACTTGGTGAGATGCTTTTTGAAGAGTAGTATGAGAGACCGTGTTATTTTCCCTTTTTGCTAACTTAATTAGAATTTGACTTGTAAACAATTATTTTATTATAATAACCATTTTTTTTCGTCCGCATATATCCCACTTAGGAAAATTCGGTTCAAAACGCCGATTTTAACACTATTTTTTTAAAAACGTTCTCTGTACTTCTCAAAAAGTCTACAAGCACGGCACATTATGTAGTTTTTATTTAAGAGAATTTGCCAGTTTGATGGTTTTGAGAGCAAAAATGAATTTAAAATTAAATCAGAAAAATAAGCAGTTTGGATGGAAACACACCCGTTTTAGAGGTGAGTGCAATTTCTGTAAATATTGCTTCTTGACAAGGATAGTCATGTTGATAAAAACATAATTTCGTAAAAGAAGGTGGTATAAGGAAAAAAAAAAAGAAAACGAGTTTTATATTCTACAAATGAAGCCAACACTTTTTCTTAAAAAAAAAATCATAACTTAAAAATTATTTAAAAAATCCCAATATTGTCGTGTGAAAAAAAATATTTAAAATGTATCAAGATATGTAAAATATTTCACTGACACCATTCATTATCCTTTAAATGGCTTTGTCATTAAAAACAAGTTGGAGATTGCACGTGAAGTTTAAAAATTGCACGTGAAACACGTACATAACGAAGTTTTAAAAATATCACTCACATATATCAATCTCAAAAAATTGTAAATAATTACAATTAAAATGAACACCAAACAATGTTCTCCCTATACCATTATGTAATGGAATACTTTTGTGTGGCCATGTAAATCTATAACAAATGTTCTTCGCACCATAGATTATGCAAAATGTATATTATAATATGTACTTCATAGATGCATATCAATTTTATTATGTTCGAATGAGTGTGACACCATTAAAATGCATTTGAAACATTTTTTTCCCCTTTGACCGTAATGTAACGGAAAATTTTTGATTGTCCCTGTAACTAAACTATGCATCCGATTTTGATAAAATTTGAAATGAATCGACAAAATTATGTAATAATTATGTATTGTAAATTTCAAACGATTAAAATGCATTTTAAACTTTTTTCCCCATTGGCCGTAATGTAATGGAATACATTTGATTGTCCCTGTAATTGATTTATGCATCCGATTTTCCTAAAATTTGAAATGAATCGACAAAATTCTGTAATAATTATATATTTTAAATTTCAAACGAATCGGCTGGGCAGATTTTGCGTTGTTATATGCGGACGGACGGACGGACTGAACGACTACTATAAGTGCTACGTATTTACATAATTATGAACGCACCTAAAAATGATTCTTAATGTTTAATGAATTAATAATTAATATTATTACACATAAATAATTTATTTCATTAATAATAATATAATGATAATAAGAATAATAAAAAAAATCTGGTACAACAGTCACTAATCTTTTGAATTAGAGTACAATACTATAGCATTTAGAGGCGACTGTAGTTTCTGTAAATGTTGTTTCTTGACAAAGATATCCATGTTGATGAAAAAAGGTAATTTTCTTGAGATAAGACGATATAAAAAATGATAATTTAAAATGCTAATGAAACCAATATTTTTTGCTTTAAAAACAAGCATATCTTAGAAATTAAATATAAAAATAATAATTTTGTCGCGTGAAATATTTTATTTAAAATGCATGTAGTGATGAAAAATATTTTACTAAACATGATACATTAACTTTTTAATCACTTTGTCATGAGAAAATAAATCTTAATATTTAATGAAATAATAATTAAGATTAGTTTTAAAATAATCAATTATAATGTCATCTAAAATTATTATTCATAAATAATGTTTTTGCAAAGCAATATAATAACAATAATTGTAACAATAATAATAATTATTATTATTATTATTATCGAAAATAGTGAAATGACAATGCAAAATGCAAATAAGTAAAAATAAATAATTAAAATAAAAATAAAAACAAAAACAAAAATAAAATAAAATAAAAATAAAAATAAAATAAAAATAAATAAACAAATAAAAATAAAAACAAAAACAAAAATAAAATAAAAAAACCAAAATAAATAAATAAATGAAAATAAAAACAAAAATAAAAATATGTAAAATAAAATAAAAAATTAAACAATTGATAAATTAAATAAATAAATACATAAATAAATAAAAATAAAAACCACTACGACAATCGCCAATGTTTTTGAACTGTGCATAGTTCTAAAAAAATTTAGAGAAGACTGTAGTTTCTGTAAATGCTGTTTCTTGACAAGAATAATCATGTTGATGAAAAGAAGAAATGATTTATTTTTTGTTATTTTATCGTTATATTAATAAAACCAGTAACTTTTGTTTTAAAAATCAAGATAACTGATTCATAAAAATAAAACATCATAACTTTCTTTTGATAAATAGTTTATTTAAAATATATCAAGTTATGTAAAATATTTCACTGGCACCATTCATTATTCTTTTAATGTCTTTATCATTAAAAAATGAATCTTAACATTTAATGTAATAATAATTTAGATTTGTATTAAAATAACCAATTAGAATTAGTTAAAATATCATCTAATATTATCATTTATAAATAATATATTTTTTAAATTGATATATTAATCATAATTATAACAACAGTCGTAATTATTATTATCGCAGGAAATAGTGAAGTTACAGTGCGAAACGCTGAAAAAAAATTTACTTTGACAATCGCAATTGTTTTGAACCTGTGCATAATCCTAAAGAATTTAGAGATGACTATGTAGCTTTTGTAAATGTTTTTTTTTTTTGACAAGGATAATCATGTTAATAAAAAGGTAAGTTGCTATAGGAAATGATTTATTTTACATTATTTACAAAAGATAATAATGAATGAAGATAATAATTAATTTTATTATCTTCATATTAATTAAACCAGTAATTTTTGTTTTAAAAATAAAGATAATTGTTGCATAAAAATAAAAATCATAATTTTGTCTTGAGAAATAGTTTATTTAAAATGTATCAAGGTATGTAAAATATTTCACTGTCACTATTCCTTATACTTTAACCGACTTTTTCATTAAACAATCGGAAATTCTACATAAAGCATAACAAATGAAGTGCGTTTGTATATAATGAAGTTTTAAAAATAATCAGATCTTGCTGTAAGAGTATACAGTACTTCGGATACTGTATAGTAAAAGAGACCTTTCGTGTGTCCCTGTAAATACTATCAGCTTTCTACTATACAGAAAGTAATTTGTAGTAAATTTCAGCAATGTATATCTATTTCATAAAATGTGAAATAGTTTGATAGAGTAATCAAAAAGCGGCCCAAACAATGTTTTCCTTATACCATTAAGTAATGGAATATTTTGGCGAAACCCTGTAAATTAACAACAAATATTCTTTGCACTACAGACTGTACAGAATGCATATTTTAGTACATACTTCATAGATGCATATCAATTATATTATACTCGAAAGGGTGTAACATCATTAAAGTGCATTTGGAACTTTTTTCCCATTTGTCGTAGTTTAACGGAATATATTTGATTGCCCTTGTAATTAAATTATGCATCCAATTTTCATAAAATTTAAAATGACTTGACAAAAACATGCAATAATTGTATGTTTTAAATCTCAAAAAATTCGGTTGGGTTGTATTTTTATCTTTTATATGTGGGCAGACGGACGGATAGACGGATGGACAGACAGACGGATAGACGGGCGGACTAAATGATGGCTATAGGTGTTACACATTTACATAATTACGAATGCACCTAGAAATGAATCTTAATATTTAATGAAATACAAATTGGCAATATTATGCATAAATGATGTTCTATTTTTTTTTTCAAATTAGTATGTTAATAATAGATATAAGAATACTGATAATAATAATTGTCAATGAAAATAGTTAAATTAAAGTGTGAAGTTCTGAATAAAAATTAATAATACGCTACGTTAAGTATCTCTACATTAATGTGCATATATGCCAGCATTTCCTGCTGCTTTCTACTTCCTCCTGTTTTGGTGCTCTGTGCACTAAGTTATACATTTCCGATGGGAAGGGAGGTGGGGCTGCAAAATTTTAGTGAGAAGTTACAAATTTGGATTCAGTGACTCATAAAATACAGAATAAATCGATTTCTAGAATTACGATTAATTTTCCCAGAGAAAATCTCCTCTATTGCCTAAACTACTGTTTTTAATAAATTTTTCAGCCTTTTTTTTGGAAGAATTTTTGTTGTTGATGTGTGACCGAAGGAAAGAGGTGTGCTGGAGCTTCTATTAGACTGCACCCAGGGGGTTGGAAATCAGACTTCTGCAGCAGAGGATGTTCGGCAATAGATGGCAGCAACGAACATCGCCACCTCCTCAATTTCGATATATCTCTGAAGTTGAGGGTGGGTTTCTCCAGAGATCATTACCCATGGTAATTGCTACGACCGACCACAGGACTTTCAAAACCCCCTTTATTTAACAAGCGCGTTCACTGCGCATACACTCTATGGGTCTTTGGTCGAGCATCGAACCCGGGACCATTCAGTCTGGAGTTCGGTGTTATGACCACAAGGCTACCACGGCCTTTGTAAAAGAATAAAAATTACAATATTTTGTCCATTGTAATAAATTCTATCCGCTGCCATTTTTGAATACTAACTGATTTTTAATGCTTTTTTCAGTGCGATTTTTATCGTTTTTACAGTTTCACGCCGATATTTTTTAATTCAGAGAGTGAACTTTGTTTCAAACTTTTAGCCTGATACAGTAAGTTTAGCGCTTTCAACGATTTTTTAATTTTAGCAATCTTTAGTGCGATTTTCAATTTTATTTTTCAAAATTTTTCACATTTCGCCTTCGAAAAATTTGGTAGAGGTTTATGTACAAAAAATGCTTTCCGGTTTCATCTGTACTCTGTAACTCATGAAGTTTGGACTGGGTACTCAAGTATACAGTGACGGTCAAAAGTTTCCGGCCAGTTAGTTTTTTTTTTATTTGATTGTCAGAACGTTTTAGCAATGAAGAAGCGCAATTGCTTCAAAAGTTAAGAATATGGAAATGACTTCTGACCACGTGATCATTTTGATTGGTTACTGAAGACACTTGATACAAAGAGGGGGAATTCGAAATTTGCGTGTGCAAAAGGTTCCGGCCATTCGTTATTCTTTTATTGTTGCTATCAATAAAAAATTTTTTTGGCCGCGTTTGTTAATTAAACAACGTGAATAGCGTAGTTGAAAGCCAAACATGACGTTTTCAACAATTATTGTTCATAAATGAGGAATTTGTTTATCTCTAAAGGACCATTTCTCTTGTGAAATTGCGGCAAAGTTATCGATCGGTAAACCTACTGAGAACGATTTTTTTAATATATAGAAGGTCGTGGTCTCCAGCATTTACCACGATCCGGGAGACCCCAGAAAACGCAATTCATGTGGACAAAATTGTCAAGAGAAAAGGAGTTGATGACCCACATAAAAATTCCGCTGCAATTACTCGCGATTTATGGAATAAAAATATGGCTGAAATAAATCAGTCTACAATGTCAAGATGCTTATGTGATGGAAAAGTCTTTATGGAAAAGTCGGCGTTAAAAAACTTTTCCTAAGTAAAAAATAATCAGAGAGCTCCACTGGCGTTTACCAAGGAACACAAAGTTTGATCACATGAAAATTGGAAAAAAGTATTAATTTCCGATGAAACAAAGTTCAATATTTTTTGGTAGTTAATTCAGGCACTGTGCCTAATGACTTAAAAGCAAAAGGCATTCGAAATATGTTACTCCTACAATGAAGAATGTCAGAGGTCATGTTATTCTGTGCAGAGTTTTTTCTGGAAATGTGTCGGTCCATTAGTTGAAATCCGAGACAAGATGAATGATATAAAGTGTAAAGATATTATGCAAGATCATTTGCTGTTTTATTGGAGGAAAAATTTATGTCGAATTTTTTTGTTTCAGCATGATAAGGATTCAAAGCATACATCCAAGCTCGCCAGGCAGTGGCATTAGCCCCCCCCCCCAAAAAAAAAAAAATCCCGCTTTTGAAATGGCCAGCCCTATCACTCAATCTGAATCCAATAGAAAATCTTTGAATGGAACTTTATAAACATGTGCGGAATTATAAATTTTCCAATTCATCAGAATTTTCGCAAAATTATAAGAAGAGTGGAAAAAACTTACCTTAGACGATCTTCAACCTTTGATTAAACCGATGGCACGCCGCTCCGCCGCGATAATTATTGCTAGGGGTATGCCAACAAAATACTAATTGTAAATGTTGCTGATCATAATTATTTTCTATTATAACATCATTTTTTTATAACTTGTTCCAGATGGTCGGACACTTTTGAGAACATGCGTTTTACTTTACAATTAATTTTTTTTCAATTAAATGTATTGATATTTATTAGTTATTCCCTAAATAAGTTCCTAACCATTATGCCAAAAAATGTATAAGTATCACTTTGATATTCCTCTTCATATGGTTATATTCACAATTTAACGAAAAATTTTATGCTGGCCGGAAACTTTTGACTGCTACTGTATATAAAAGAAGTGATTTCAAAAGGTCGATTTCTAATAGTCCAAGAGCCGACCGCACAAAACCCTAAGTCATCGAGCACAAGAAAAATACCTTTATATTATGGAAGAGCAGTAATAGGGGAATCTAATGATCCATGTCTGCCGGAAGTGAAGTGGTGCATAAGCCAAAAATGAACACTACTAGTGGTTGACTCGTAGACTTAGCATTATGTCTTCTTGCACCCAGTTTTCCGTGTTTTCATATTTTTGAATATATGGCAAACACAACGATAAACCTACGAGTGAGCCACTAGTGGTATTCATTTTTGGTTTATGCACCACTTCACTTCCGGCAGACATGGATCATTAGATTCCCCTATTACTGCTCTTCCATAAAAAAAGGAATTTTTCTTGTGCTCGATGACTTAGGGTTTTGTGCGGTAGGCTCTTGGACTATAAAGAACCTAAATCTAAAACTTATCTGAAGTTATAATTAAGTTTACCCTGATAGCAGTTTTATATTTCCAGATGTGAAGAAGAAATGTTGGCGGTGGTCTACCTCATTCTGGGCCTTTGCTGGATCTTTCTCAGCTCCCGTGCCTCTTCAGAAGAAGGTGAGTTCCGTAATTTAATTTCAATTTACCCATGTAACTTGATAAAAAAGTTTATTAAATCTAATAGATTTTTTAAATCACAAGATTTTAAAAACTTCACCTTTTATATATAAACATTAGCTGATCCGACCCGGCGTTGCTCGGGACCACAGATGTTTTCAAACAAATTACAAATATTTAAAATCTTCATTTATACTAAAATAGAAAAAAAAAAATTAAATTTTATTTGAAGATTATTTTAAATTTTAAGATATTTTATATTTTATCTGAGTGAACACAGGTATATATTTCTGCTACGAAAATCATGTTTTGGAAGGATAAAGAAATATAGTCGTTGATTTTACCTGTTTTGAGCCACAAAAATAATGCAATAAATGAATTATTTTAAAATTTCTTTCTTCAATGAGACCTACTCCATGCAAAATCTTCTGAGCATGCGCTGCATATCTAAACAAACCCTAGAAAAACGTAAAAGGAGTAATTAGCAAATTTACTACTTTTCTTCGATGGTGCAATGGATGGATTTTGAAGATCGATTGTAAATCAATCAGGAAAAACAAAATCATCAAAACAGGAAAAATTAACAAACGCGTGTGCAATTTTTTGCTAGCATTCAGCTGTCAAATGCAGTCGTTAAATCCCATATTTACCGCCGGCTCTCATTGGCTGATTGCTTCGTGCCCACAAATTGGTGGCGAGCTGCACATAGCCTCTAATCTCGCTGCTCCGTTGCCATGGATTGGTGGAAAGCTGCAAATATCCTCTTACCCATTAAGTTTCAATTATAATAATAATAAAAAAAAATCTAAATTGAAATTTAAAAATCCAGTTGCGAAGTGCTCTTTCCGGCTTTAGAATACAAGCATGACAAAATTTTCAGAGACCTAGGTGTTATAATTTCGGCATTATCCCCGGTCAGGCAGGCAGGCAGGCAGACATACATCTTTTATTATATATATGTGACGATTTAAAGTTAGGGGCGCAGAAACATCATCATTAGGTTTCCCTTTCTTCGCACAGAAGTCATGGCTAGCGAGATAAAAACAAAATAAATAAATGTAGAAGGTCAAAATAATCACTTCTTGGCTGCTGCAAGTTCATTTTATTAAACTATAGCTATAATAGAGGGAAAAGCTCCTGTTGCAGACGATATTTTACCGAAACATCAAAAAAATATTCCATGCTTTACTGCATCAAGTCGTACTCATGCAAGAGCGCACCCAAGAATCCTTCTTCTCATCTCCCTTACCACCTCTCGAGCTTCCTCTTTTAAATCTAAAAAGAAAATTCTAGAACATTCTCTAACCTCAAACCATCATTATTTTATGTAAACAGAATTCTTGTCCAGCTACGAGACTATTTTCCACAGACGATAATTTTATTTTAAAAAAATATTATTTAACCAATTTATAATCGACTCAGAATTTCTTAGGCAGACGATTTTTATAGATGATTAATTTTAAGAGAAAAATAAAAGAAATGTATTTATTGATATGCACACTATCAAAGGTTGACGGAGGAAAAATAAATAAATAGATAAAATAAAATAATGATATTTTTTGAAAGGTATGGTTTTGGAATAAATTTAATAAGACTTTCTTAAAAAGGGTTGATAAAAACATAG
The DNA here is from genome assembly GCA_964019185.1 of Maratus speculifer. Classification (NCBI taxonomy): domain Eukaryota; kingdom Metazoa; phylum Arthropoda; class Arachnida; order Araneae; family Salticidae; genus Maratus; species Maratus speculifer. The sequence continues at coordinate 100,623,823 of OZ025302.1, forward strand.
AAGAAATGAGTTTTATTTGGAATATTAAGAAATAAAGTTTAATTAAGAATATTTTAGAGCCATCTTTTTAAATTTACGCATACTGGAAAAATGTTTTTTAAGGCAAATTAAGAATTTATATCGTCTGCATAAAGATTAACAGATTAGATCTAGAAACAAGATTCTAATTTAATAATTTGAAGTAAGTACGGAATATTATTATAAGAAAATTAAGATAGTATAAATGTTAGTTTTGGCGAAAAAAATTTAAAATTTGTAATATATATATAGATTTAAATTTTTTTAAAAATATTATTTGAGAGAAGTGTTACAAAAAATTAAAAACAAATAACATTGACATGTTTTGACTCCAATCTAATGAGAACCATAATCACAATAAAAATAAAAATACAAAACGTCTCATGGTCAATACAATTACAAATGAAACGTGACAATCAGATGTAAACAAAAACCATGCGCTCTATTGTGTAAAAAAAAAAAATAATAATAAAATAAAATAATAATAATAATAATAATAATAAGAATAGTAATAATAATAATTGGAAATAGAACATGATCTAAAATTAATATACAACTTGGTTCATACCATTCAAGCTTTCACAAGGACTTTTTTCATTATTTCTAACCATAACTTAGGAATAATAATAATAATAAAAAAACAATATCATTGCAAACAAAATTTTTACGCGTATAAATTTCAACGGACTTTCTTTATAATGGACTTACGACAACAGTTTGATAAAAAAACATAATTTACTTTCACTAAACAGAATTTTATATTTTCTATCTTTAATTTTCTGTCTGTCTTATCTAGATTGTATTTAGATTGGAGGGAGGGTAAAAATTCTATTTAATGAAATCAAATTATGTTTCGTATCAAATTGTTGTCTAAAATTTGTAAATTTGGTTCTAAATTAGTTTTATTTAGAGAAAGAAGTGCCAATAAATAAATAAATAAGTAAATAAATAAAAATTGGCGCAAGCGGAAGCTTTGACATCATTTTTCAACTTAGTAAAATGTGAAGTTTTGTCATAGTATTCTGATTGTGTTGTAAAATGTTTTATAACCTATACTGTAAGCTGATTTTCCGTTCGTGAACAAAACTTATGTGCGAAACTGCTGCATAAAAAAATTCGAAGACAATACAGTTAGTACCAACTGTTGTTGAAGCAATCATTTCTGGAGTATCAACTTTTATTTTAGATTAATAGCTATAAATGTTATTTAATTTACGTTTATCGCACTCACAAATATTCCAGTGCGATTTTACTCCATAGTGTCTAACAAAGCGAATTTTAAACGAATGCACTGTCCTTTTGTAATTTTTTCCTTGTTTTAATTTCGGTTAAAGAAGCTAAATCTATTTTAGTACATCCAGAATTTTAGAGGAACTGCTGTGTTTCCGAACATCTGCTTTAGAGAAGAATTCTCGTAACAGCAGAAGTTACGCATAAAAGTTTTGAAAAATGTTAAATTTAAAAAGGCTATTTTAGTAGTTGTACCAGCGCGTGATGAGTGCACATTAAGAAAGCAGCTGAGATGCATTTCGAATTTTCCAGCTGCACTCTATGCGGGTGTAGATGCCCCCTTGTTAAAGACAGACCCATTTTAGTGTACGCTTGCATTGTTTCGTGTTTTCCGGTTGTTTGTCATCTGTGGTATCGAAAGAAAATAAACAAGCTTTGAGATTTGTAGTTTAAGTGTAAGCTATAGCATGTTTGCAAAGTTATTATAATTTTTTAAATATCTAGTAGAGCGTCTATTTTTACTTCAATCTTACACTTGTTTTATATGTGCAATGTTGAAGATAAAACTTCTACAATGCCATTCTATGACATACGGACAAATTGTGGACACACTTTAATTTGAGGATGCAATAGCACAGTAAAGGGTGTTCTTAAATCAAAAAAGCGCAACTTTGGGACATAAATTTTAATTTATTTTTGTTCAGTAATGCATTGAAATTAGCAGGTGTTGTCGTTCAGAAACTGTCTAATGAATTAACTATCTAATAATTAATTTCCCCGTTTGTTTGCAAAGACATTAGAATTTTCAGAACAAGCTGTCAAAGTGGGTGTTTTGAACGCGTTCAGTGTTGAATTCAGGCTCTTTTCTCCGGGTGGGATATTTCTAGCTCCGGGGGGGGGGAATGTTCCCCCGGGCCATCCCCTGAATTCAACACTGACCGCATTTCCCAACGAAAGCAGAAAAATCAGTGTTTAAAAAGAGAGAAAAAAAACGTGATTGAAATCGGTTATAACTCGATAGGTAATTTAATTATTATAAATTGGAAAAGAAAGTTCGATTCGAAATCACTTCCATAGTCAGGCTTTCCAACTTTATATCTTTCCATTAAAAAGTTAATTTGTAAAATGTGTCAAAATGTTTTGGGCTTGTTGAGTAGAGTAGATGATAACAGTCTTAAAACATCAGTAATATGTAAAAAAAAAAAAAAAAAAAAAAAAAAAAAAAAACTGTTCCACACATAATATGGAATGACGCATTAATAAGTTAAAAAATCTCCACATTTTAAATCCTAGAACTCAGTAAACTGTTCGTTCTTATAATAAATAAATAATAAACATAATAGACAATAAAAATATACACATTTTAGGTAGATTTCGTATGAAATACTACCTATTGCGGTCGCTCCTATGTTGAAATCTATATATATACTAGCAGCCTTCGCCCGCTACGTTGGTCAGTTTTATCTAATGAAACCTTAAATCAGACGAATTATTATCTGTGAATTTACTCATGCGTTTTAAAGCAATGTGGAGATTTACATGGGATGTCGATCTGAATTGCTAAAAGCAATATGGATGTTATTACGCTATTATATGTTCTATTGAGTCAGACAATATTTGGGCTGTTAAGAACCAAATTCTTTGGTTGATCATTTACAGTAAGATTTGGTAAAGAAGGGTGGGACATTATTTAACATGCTAAAAACGTTCATGAAAAATTGTCAATGCAAGTTTCACCAGTTTCCCTTAATTAGAACTATTGAAAAGTTTTACCGTACATAATTGGGTTCATCTGATTCTAGACCTTAAATCCATAATTCTATAACCAAACAATCTGGTGACAAAGTAAAACAAAGCAAACGATATTCGTTTTACACTAAATCATTCCCTGAAAAATTAACTAACCAATGAAGTTTCATTGAAATCCACATAGCAGGATCTTTTAAACTGAAAATGTATCAAACTAAACTAAATTTTGTGGCTGAACAATCCATGAAGGATCTCGACCGACAGTGTCCATCCCTGTTTTCTTGACCTTGGGCCCCAAGGTGTTATGCAGCATATGTTCCGGCTAGATGGTCAGCATAACGCAAGACCCCCCCCCCCCCCCCCCCGTCTTTAGCGCTCAAGCAAGCTTAGTATTCATTTTATCGACACCGAAGGGATCAAAGACTTAGTGAACCTTAGCCAGTCGGGAATCGAACTCTCGACCTTCAGAAGTCAGATGCTCTGACTACTACGCCACTGAACTTAAATTTTACCGAAACCTACCCTAAAATTATCTAATTAGTAGTTTAAATCTATTCAAATTTCATTCCTCAGAAACTTTAAAAAAAAAAAAAAATCACATCTTTCGAAATCGTGTTTAATTGATTTAGAACTTTTCCCTCAATTGTTTAACGTCGTATTATCGTAGTTGTTATTACGTTGTTTATCGTAGAACGATAAATTTTATACTAACATATTATCTGATAAATTATCTAAATAACATTATAAGTCCCACCAGAGTTTATTCAGTAGAACTCAAGTTAAAAACAGCCAGAATGAAATTCCTGTTTTCATTTTATGTATATTGCGATAGCTACATATAGCTTTCACAATTGCATTAACCTGATTATTGAACTCTCGAGGATTAACTCTCGAGCTGTTATCAGTTTCACGGACTTTAGTCGAGACAAACTTTTCAGTCGATTTTAACCCCAACATTTTCCCGTTCAAAGAGAGAAAAAGGTTACAATTGTCTTTGAAAAAATTGGAGGAAAGCCGGAAAACCAGTTTCTGCTAGTACCAGGCGTTAATATTTATCACCTACTCGTATCAATCGCTTATCTCTGATTCGTTGAAATGTATCAAAAGTCTTGACTAGGAGAGACTTTTTTGGAACAGCAGAAAAATGCTGGGAGAACATTTCTGTTTGCTACCACACTGGGTTTTGGGACGATATTTCGCGAAAAATTGGAGGAAATCAGGTGTTGGCTCAAAAGTCTTACGAAATGTTGGTGAATCTGAGAGCAGCTTCAGGTGTTGTTATAGGGGTTATATGACCCCCGTATTTTTAAAGAAACTCTATGCAACTTCCGTAATTATAGCATGTATATCCTTTAGTGTATATCCTCCGTCTGTAGCGTAGGATTTTTTTACTATATCACTGAGAACTTTCCCGCATAACTCTGTAGCTAAAAAATTTCGAATGATATGATAAATATTGAAATAATCCCTGAAATATTATTTAACTGGGTAACTGTCATCAAAAACAACTTATTAACACTTTAAATCTTTCATAATCGAATTCACCTAACTTTAGAATACCCCGTAACTATTGCTAAGTATCGAAGAACGATGATTTTTACATTAAACCATTTATAAACCGTAAGTTCTACAACGTAAGTTCTACAAAATTCTGTTCAGTAAAATCTCAGTTATAAACAATCAGAATGAAATAGGAATTTGAATTTTACATGCATAGTAAATGATGATGCGTAAAAATGTTAGTACTGCTATTTGCGTTTTAAAAAATACTATTGGCGAGACTTACCCGCAGCTAACACAAAAATACTCTTTTTTATTACATAATCTAGGAGCAAACGACAAATTACCATGGTACGACTTGATTATCCCGTAAACCAATTTCTCCAAATCATACAAATCACCAAACTGATAGTCAAATTATGCATATTCACATAAATTCTATTTTAAATAACAAAAGAATAAATAAATTAGTAAATAATTAATACAAACACAAATTAAAAAAAATTGTAATTTAACAAAACAATTTTAATTAGTAATGTTAATTTTTTTTTTTTTTTTTTTTTTTTTGTCATTTGCAGTGCATTATTATACAATATTCATTTGTTGCTATAATATCATATGAAAAACTGGTGGAACCAGAGAGAGAAGTAGAGCTCGATTAAAAAAATGTTGCAGTAATAATTGGGAAATATTTTCTATCTAAAAATGTGCGTAGAAAAGAAATGGAATCAGATGATCTGTAAAGCTCATGAAATAACCCACATTTTTGTCAACTGAAAAAGAGGACTGAGCTTTACTGGTGCCTTAAAATCAATCAGGGAAAAAGAGGCATTTTTAACTCACTCCGTATTTAAATCATCCATAGCCAGTTTAAAAATTTGGGTTCATAACTATGTGTTATAGGCTGATGTAATGAAGTATGAGAACGGTTCCTGTATAAAATGTGGACACAATTCCATTCCAGCGGTTTTCATAAGTGGACGATCAAAGCTCCAAATAAATTCAAAACCTTGAACAGATACGATTCAATCATATATTAATATTTGTGTTCACACATATTTATCTACATCAATTCCTCAATAACCTGATTATATTTATCTTATACTTTAATTATTACTTCATGGTACTTGAATGGACAAAATGCCGCAGAGACATTGCGTGTTTACCGCCGCAACCATGGATTACAGCGAAGCCCGTACACTGTCAAAGCTGTGCGGGACTTGATTCATAAATTTGAAGAAACTGGTTGCACATGCCATCGACCTCGGTCTGGACGACCTTCCGTTCCTGTGGAAGCTGTCGCTGAAGTTCATCAAACGATAAGCACAGTTCGTTCCGCAACTGCACGCGGTGTTTCGCGTATTCTGAATATGCCGAATTCAACTGTATACGCAAGATTCTGCGCTCTGTTCTAAACATGTTTCGAACATTCCAGCGTGTTCATTCGATTCCAGCGTGTCCAGATGTTGGAAGCAGGAGACTATCAATTACCGCTGGATTTTACAAATCAATTCCTTATCCGGTACGATGAAGATAGCAGCTGGCCTTTATGCATTCTGTGGACAGATGAGGCGCATTTTTCGTTAACTGGTAACGTGAATTCAAAAAATTGTGTGCACTGGGCAGAGAATAGTCCACATGATGTGCTTGCTAGTCCATTATACGAGGAAAAAGTGACCGTGTGGTGTGGTATAATGAGTACGTTCATCCCGAGGCCCTTACTTTTTTGAAGAGGTTATTGCCGGTAATCTGCAAACGTGTACAGTAACGAGTGATAGCTATCTGGACATGTTAACTCGTTACGCGAGTCCCGCATTGCAACGGCAAAATGCTATATCTGAAGTTGTGTGGATGCAAGAACGTGTGTCTTAAGTCAACAGTTTGGTGACAGAGTTATCTCCCGACATTTCACATTTCCGTGGCCACCAAGGTCTCCTGATCTGACACCAATGGATTTCTGGCTGTGGAGATATCTGAAATCCAAAGTGTATCCGTTTCGTCCTCAAACTGCATCTGATTTGAAAGATGCCATCAGAACTGCGATTCAAGAGATTCCTATTGCCATGGTAACGTACTGTAGTGCTATCCACCATCTGCCGCATGCAAAGTCTCATCGTGTGTGAAGGAGGTCATATGGAAAATTTGTGAAACACAATAAAATGCTTTATTTTATGCTGCTTCTTTGTCCTGATCGGTTGTCCTCACTTTTAGCCTATCTATACCGCCGCTGATTTTCATGCTGCAGTTGCCGTTCCAACGCTATATGGGGTTTTTCACAATGGAGATCACATTCCAATATAAAAAACTGGGTGTTGCCATTTGATTTTTCGAAATTTTCTCCCTGTAACCGTAACTGTTTGAGTGATACTGTTGTTTTCCATATCATTCTTGAGCGTACCTCAAAATATCTTTTCCCAAAATTTCATTCAGTTTCTTAAAAAGGTATGATAGTTAGGAGCCCAAACGTCGGGATAGTTTTTTTATAATCACCCTGTATATATTTATGAAAAATATGTATTTTCTGTTTCGAATGACATCAATTTCAAAAATTCAAAAACTATCAGGAAAATAAGAATTTTTATTGCTCTATAAAAAAAAGAATACGTGTTATCATTTCTTTTTAAAATTATTGAACTGTTTTGTAGTTGGTGGCAACTCGAAAGAAATAATTTAATTAGCAATTAAAAAGGAGAGATTTCTATAATGTTAAGTTATGGAAGGTATAGCGTTATATAAATTTTAAATGGATGCCATTTCTTTAATATCGGATATTTTTTGACAGGACTTTCGAAAGGCACATACACGAGGTTTCGAACAAGCTATTACACGTCGCATGTTTCTTGGTTCGGGCTATAATTGAGTTGTTTGTATTTTGTTTCACGAGAAAAAGTGACAAAACAGGGGTTCTGGATCTCCATAACTAATCGGTGGATCCAGATGGTTTTTTGTAAACTTTCAGGTCTAGAGTAGGACACTTCGCCTTTTCAATTTCGTCGCGATCGGATGATTGGGTCCAAAGTTATTAAGAGGCAAATTTTAGAATTAAACATTAGAGATGCGGCTGAGCTCTACTATACAGCACCATCGTGCTGTATGATAACACATAAATGTTTAACTAATGTTTTTTCCCAACAAAGTTGAAGAGTGTTTATGCATTCGGTTTGTCTGTCCGTCTGTCCGCGCTCTAACTCTTGTAAATATACGCGGATTGCCATGAAATTTTTAGATGTTATTGACGCATGAACCCTATTGAAAATGAAGTTTCTACTATTATTTGTTTATTTCCGGAGATAGTCAAAAGTTTCCCGTTATATTACAGACTATGGGAAAAAATCGTTTCAAATGAATTTTAAAGGTGTTAACCTTGCGAAAAATATTCAAATTTACATGCATTTGCGAAGTGAGCTGAAATATGCATTCTGTAAAACATGCAATAAGAATAATAGTTGTTATTCATTTACAGGGCCAGACAAAAGAATTCCATTACACAATAATAAAGGGGGGGGGGGTTGTTTGCGGCATATTTTAATTATGTTAAATGATTTCATGTACAATAAAATTAATATGCTGATAAGCCGAGGCTTAATATTTCATGCATAATATGAAATGCATAGCATTTACAGGGAGAGACAGAATATTTCAAATAGTATATTATGTCTGAAGTGCTGCATATTCGATGATGGCTGATGGGCGGATGAAATGCATTTTTAAATTATGATGTGCATTTTTAAGTTTCACTAAATGTATGCACATATTATATGGTGTGTATAAATACTAGTTGATACACAGGGTTACAGAAAAGAGTTCGCAAAAGTTACTGAATATGAGTGTAATTTACTTAAAGATGGTTTTTGAATAAGTTATGCATTTTTACGTTGAGCTGCTTTCAGTTTTCTAAGAAATGTTTGTAGAATATAGATAAAATGATATACAGGGTCACGCAAAGAATTGGATACATGGTCACCAAAAATGTTTTTATTTGAAATAAGTTTTAGCAAAATTCTGGCGTGTAATAAAGATACTAGGTAAACTACAGGACTGAACAGTATTCAAGTATGTTTCCATATATTAGTATGAATTGCTGAAAGAGAAATTTCAACCAGTTAGGCGTTTTCTTGCTAAACTAAAATTTTCCATTATATAGTATCTATATCAACAGACAGATCAAATACAGGGATGTTCAAAAGTATTGGAATAGATATTTGCTATGGACATTAACACCTTATTTCCCTAAATAACGGAGTTTTGTTAAAGATTACAGGAAATGTTGGAAAGTGTTTCATAATCTGCGCTTAATGCATAATTTTTTTTCTTTTTTTTACAGATTAGAATCTCTCTAAATTTAGAGGCTTTGGGCTTGTGTCCTATGGTCTATGCCTTCACCTAGTTTTGACCCATATTGGCGTCAACGGAAAAATTTTGTTTGAATAAACAAAAAAGTATTGTTGATTTTTTTTTTTCAATTTTCCGTCCACAATTTTCAGCCGAAATGCATAATAACGTAATAATAATGTCATTAATCCGTCTCAATTTGAAAAGTTTTTATTATCCAAAAATTATGTTAATCCTTTGTAGCTATATAAATCAATTAAACAAAATTACGTGAGAGAGTTATGACTGCTGCACCCCAATTGAAAAAACTTGCAGAAACAACAACATTTTGTTGAAATTACAAATTGAAAATACAAGACTTTAGTAAGACTAAAATAAAATTGAGGAAATTTTGTTAAAATTTTATAAAAGTGTTAACAATATTTTTTTTTTTTTTTTTTTTTTTTTTTTTTGTGTGTGAGCAACAAAACCGATTTTTTATTTTAACTAAAAAATTCGCTTAAAGCAACTAAAATGTACTCAAAAAACATTTTTTGTAGTTTTAATCAATTCCTTTTTCTGGGTGTGTAAACGAAAATGAATTCGACTAGTCAGATTTGGCAATTCCAAAACTTTCTTCTCTCTTATGCATGTTAATACTTAAAAATTCGCTACCGCAGTGCCAAAATTAAATGACTATCTAGCCCATCGTGAAGAGTCTAAAGGCATGAAATTCCGTGCATTAGTTCTATTGCGAATTTCGGGAAAAATACACATAAAAACGCCATGTTTTGAGCAATTTATACTAAAACATAAACAGCAACAAAATTTATCAAGATATACTTTAAATTGAAGTTTGATGTTTATTTGCGCATTAATTCTTAAGATAAAGCTATTGCACGAATTCGGAAAAAAGTTGCATAGCAACGCCACCTATTGGACACAAAACGTAAATAAAATCACTTTATATCAAGATTTAACCGAATGTAAAGTTTGACGAAAATTCTTAAAATAGAGCTATTGCAGAAATCGTGAAAAGACAGCATAGCAGGGCCACCTGTTAAGCGATTTACACCAAAATGTAAACAGCATCCATTCATGTCAAAGACTAACTGAATCTGAAGTTTGGTGAAAATCCGTAAATTAGTTCGTGAGATAGAGAGCTGTTGCGGAACACGTGAAAAAGGCAGCATAGCAGGCCACCATTTGAGTGATTTACAACACAATATAAACAGCATGCATTCATGTCAAGGACAAACATAGTCTGGAGTTCGGTGAAAATGCGTGCAGTAGTTCTGGAGATAGAGCTGCTTCGGAAAATTGTAAAAAAAAAACAGCATAGCAGCGCCATCTTTTAAGTGATTTTCACCAAAAACTAATCAGTATCAATTTAAATTAGGTACTACCTGAATGTAAATTTTTATTAAGTTTTATGAATTAATTCTTGAAATAGAGTGTCCACAAAATATATGTCACACAGAGACTCAGAGACAGACATTTTGTAAAAACATGTTTTTTGGGTTCTCTTCCTAAAATGTGTAAATCCGTTAAAAACTGAAATTCGAAAATTTTCATGAATCCGATACTTTCTTCTTGTAAAAATAGAAGAAAGTAAAAATGAGTCACAAAGGAGCCATTTTCAATTTGAGAACCGACTTAATCCGACTCTGATTTGCAAATCTGTAATGCAGAAATCGCGTGTGGTAGCTAAGACAGTTCTGAATTGAATTACAGCAGAAAGTTCTTCAGATATGCATAAAACAAGACAGTTTCATATTCATGGATAAAAGAAAAAAAAAATCTGTGTCCTCCAGTTATGCTCGTTTTCTTTCGTTTTTCTTCATCGAGGATGAAAACATAAGGAAGTGTTTAAATGAATTGAATATTCTGTGTTTCTCTGACTAAAAAAGAATAATTTGTTGGCAATTGCGTATATACAAAGAATTTGATGAATTGCTAGAAATATAACAGTGTGTCCACTTTCAACGGGGGTCAATGGCTAATTCTTAAACTGTTAGTCATAGACATATAGTTCCAATTGCAGAAATGCTTTAAAAAATGTAAAAAAAAAAAAAAAAAAAAAAAAAAAAAAAAAAAAAAAAAAAAAAAAATTATACGGTCCCCCGGTCCTATATGTGATATTTAGTAAATTTTTACCACTACCGAAACAAGTAAGACAAAAAAAAGTCCCATTCCTCCGCGATTAAAACTGACCGAGTAATAGCTGTTTAAAGTTGAAGCATCTTTTTTGCTTCAAAATAGTGGTCAGTCACAAATTTACTGGAAATAAAAATAAACATCACATATAAAATAACATTAAACATTCAGAGTAAAATTATTTTTATAATATTTTTAAATTTGTGTTGATGTTTACATATTAAAGCAAAATATACAACTTGTATTATAAATATAAGTAAAAAAATAACAGAAATTTTGTTAAATTACGAAAAGCAACAGTCAGAATTCGTTATAAAATGATACATATTTAAAATTCTATTAGATTACTTAACCTAATAGAATTTGATGTAGTCCTTATAAAATAATTAAATGCTACGTACCTAAAATCGTATTAATATGACATTGTCATTGGATATAAATAAGTACACTATAAAAAAAATTTCCGTTAAAAAACGGAAACAGTACTGGTAATCTAGACGCCAGTACTACTTACGTTTTTTAACGGAAAAAAATTTCCGTAAATTTTAGAAATAGTTCCGTTTTTTCACAAAATATTTCCGTTTTTTTTAATTTTTTCCTTATGTAAAAATTTTTGTTTGAAAAGTTAAAAGAAATTTTCAAGGACTAACTAACATCTTTGTGATTTTTATTCTTTACTTTTCAAAGACACATTAATATTAGGGACGCATTATACACAATTAATTTAAACAACAGTGAAGAAATGTTACATTCCTTCCATGGGGTTCGAACCCGGGGCCTCTTGTGTCGTAGCTTGCGGTGTAATGCCATTACACCAGAATTATTCAAACGGCCCTTTCAAATATCTTTAGTTATTTAGGATACATTTCGTAAAGTAAAGATAAGATTTTGAACGCAGGTTTATTTTGGTAGAGATGATATTTTTCTATTGAATGGATAATTCTAAATGTTTTCAGATTTTCTTTGCATAATTTCGAATATTTAGCTTATTAATTTTGGCTTTATATATATAAAAATTAGTCTTTAAAATATTACATGCATGAAAGAATTTATAAAGAGTTTTGTTTTCTTCTTTTTTGAAAAAGTTTTAAAATTTTATTGTAATATTATTGATATTTATTTATTTATTTAAAAAAAAATACTATCATACTGTAAGAAAGAAAAAAAACTGTACATTTTAACAAATTATTTTATGACGATCGAAGGTAAACTCAATAAAGATAATTACAATGGGTTACATAAAAAAAATCAGTTATTGATTTTTTATAACAAATGTGATCCCCAAAATTATCTTTCTTAATTTCCATAATTTCTTTCCATAGTTTCGATTTTCTTTCCATAATTTCGAATATTTAGCTTATTAATTTCAGCTTTATATGTATAAAAATTAGTCTTTAAAATATTACATGCATGAAAGAATTTATTAAGAGTTTTGTTTCCTTTTTTTTTTTTGGAAAAGTTTTAAAATTCTGTTGTAATATTGATATTTATTTATTTAAAAAAAAAAAAAAAATACTAACATACTAAAAGAAAGAAAAAAAACGTGCATTTTAACAAATTATTTTATGACGATCTAAGGTAAACTCAATAAAGATAATTACAATGGGATATATACATATTTAAAAAAAAAAAATCAGTTATGGATTTTTTATAACTTATGTAATCGCCAAAATTATAAGAATTTCGGTAATATATTTCGATAAATTTTTAATTTTATGTGCGAACTTCTTAATTTGAATAAATTAAATATATATATATATATTAAAATTAAAAGAAGAATTTTTTCCACTTTTTTCAAAATATCCAACGCACTTAATGTATATATATATTATAAAAATAAATTAAAAATTATTTTAAAATCACAATCAACTTTCCCTTTCAGATATTTCAAACTTAAAAAGAATTAATAATTTTTTTTAATTATTATTATTTTCTTAATATTTTAAAAATACATTAGCTTTTTATTATTAAAACAGAATGAAATAGAGAAATAGTCTAGCAAATTGTTTAAAAAACATGAACTCAGTATAAGGTTTTTATTTTCCTGGTAGATGGCACCACTAAACTCTACTGTTTTCGGAAAATTGACAAAAATAACAGAACACTTCCGTTATTTAACGGGATTAATGATTCCAAAATGTCAAATACGGAAATTCTTCCGTTTTTTTTTGGAAAAATGAAACTATTCCGTAATTTTTAGGGGAAAGTTTGTGTATATTAACGGATATTTTTTACAGTGTATGCGAATTGAACCTCGATCGGATTCGATCGGAAAAAAGTTAAAACTTGAATACAAATTTTGAACTAGGAAAATATACATATGAACGTTATAAGCAAAAAAAAAAAAAAAAAAAAAAAAAAAAAAGCTTATCATAATAACACATCTTTTTAAATCAAAATCATGAAAAGAAACAGTTTCATTTCCTTACAAAATAAAACACATGTAAAAATACAATTCAGAATGTGAATTTCAAAACTTGCCTAAATTTTTTTTCTCTATATCTGTCTATTCCAATCTGCACTAATGTAACACTACAATCTCCAAATTTATAATGAAAATCAATGAACACATTTAAAGGTTTTTCGCGATTTCCCAAAATATCGAGAAATTTGATTTTCTCGATATAAAGAGAATTTTGAAACTCACGTCTTACCAATTATTTTAACCAATCAAGAAGTTAATTAATAAAAATTAACACTACCGTAAAACTTATAAGGTGGCAGCACCTTAAATTAAATCGCTTTAAACATATTTCTTAACCTCATTTAAAATATTTTTGTAACTGGAACTATATGTCTGTGACAAATGGTTTAGGAAATAGCCATTGGACAACGTTGGAAATGGACGCTTTATATACTTTAAGCACTTAGTGTACGTTCCCTTAAGGGGCTCAGGGGTTGAAAACTTTTCAAAAAATTGATTTTTTTATGATCTAGTTTGATTATTCAATTAATTCTTAACTCAATGCAAAAAACCGCATAAAAATATTAGCATTTTTAACGGAGTTATAAGCATTTATGTATCAATACTTACATAGCCGCATCCATATAATTTCAACTTTAAGTCGTGTTTTCTCAAAACTTGATTTTTGACGACTAACACCAAGATTAAAAAAAAAAAACTATTTGATGGAATGGCTTAATTTTTTTTTTTTTTTTTGCATGTATATAACATCATTATCTAGATTATGAATTAAGGATATAACTATCAATTAATAAAAACATTATTAAAAAATCTCTCAAAGTTGAAAATTTAAAAAAACCCTAAAAAATACAACTTTTTTTCCATTAAAAATACTCAAATATTAAACTATCTAAAATGTATTAATTCATAATCTAAATAATGATGTTATATGCATGCAAAAAAAAAAAAAAAAAAAAAAAAAAAAAAAAAAAAAACATTAAGCCTTTCAATCAAATAGTTTTTTTTAAATCTTGGTGTTAGTCATCAAAAATCAAATTTTGAGAAAACGCGACTTAAAGTTGAAATTATATGGATGCGGCTATGAAAGTGCTGATACATAAATGCTTATAACTCCGTTAAAAATGCAAATATTTTTATGCGGTTTTTTGCATTGAGTTAAGAATTAAATAAACAATCAAATTAGATCATAAAAAATCGATTTTTTGAAAAGTTTTTAACCCCTGAGCCCCCTTAAAGCTTAGTTCAACTGATCTATTTTCAGCTACAGAAAAGTGGTTTAAGTCATAAAATTTAAAGTTTCATAACTCGGTCAATTTTAATGCTAGATGAATGGGATCATTTTTGTATTGCTTATTAGAGTGATGGAAATTTTTTACTAAATATTTTATATGACAGGTAAACCGTATAAAAATTTAATTTTCGTATTTTTTTTTTTTTAATTTTTTTAATGTAAATTGCTTAAATAACAATTCTTTACCTTTTTAAAAAGCATTTTTGCAAATGGAACTTATGTGTCTATAACTAACGGTTTAGAAATTAGCTATTGGCCACCGTTGAGAGTGGACATACTGCATAGTCCAAGTTCTGAGTGCTACACGATCAGATAAGATGAAAACTGCAAATCGCGATAAGAATACACTGATTGGTCAGCATCTACTTTATATAAATACAACGCATATAAGAGGGGGAGTCATCGTGTAAATCGTAGGAATTCAAGAAGGCGACTGTTATTCAAAAAGGCGTCATTTCCTGAAATTTCTCACTATTCATCATATAAAAGTGTGTTTGATATCAATATCAATAGATTACAAATTTCGTTTATAACAATTTTCAAATAAAATTAAAAGCGTTTATGAATTCAGTTCGTTGGTTTGTCCGTCTGTTTTCCACCTGCTTATGCACTATCTAACTCGAGCAACTATACTCCGATTATCATGTAATTGATATATGGTATTTATGTACACAATGGAATGTCCGGTATTGAAAATGAAGTATGTATAAGTTATAATGCCAGAACAGGGACTTTCAAAAGGATTCTGTTACATTATAATCATGGGGGAAAAAATCGTTTGTGGTGTGTTTTATCCACGATTCTTAATTTCAAACACAATGAAATTTATTTATATCTCGGTGGTGCATTTCAAAATACTTATTAAACAATTTGGCGTGCGTAGAATTCATCATTTATATACAGGGATGTACAAAATGAGTCAGTTACATTTTTAACCTCTAATCAAAATTTGCTGGAAGTGTATTTTTTATTGTGTAACTCGTTTTTGAATTATTTTTTGGCATATTACTTAGTGTGTATAAATTTTATAGATCATATACAGGGTTGCATAAAACATCTGAAGTATATTTCCATTTAATGACGGGAATTTTGAAGGGGAATTTCAAACTTTGCAATGCGTTTCCAAATTAAACTAAATTTTAGCATGCAGTCTATTATATGATAAATATATAATTTATATACAGGACTGCAAAAAAGTTTAGATTTTTCTTCTGGAATTTTCAAGGGAATTGCTGAAATTGAATTTTAAAGTGCGTTATTCGTTTTATAAATTAATTATTTTGATATCATGTTTCATTTTATTAAAATGCGAAGTTTTGTTATAGTATTCTGAATAAACTGGAAAGTATATGATTCACGATTTGTTATTGTTTAATAAATCGAAAGCGTTAAGAAATTATCCAAAAATCATCGAAGCCCAGTTCGAGATCATGCCTAACCGGGTAAGGCCATTTTAACTGCAGGAGGAATTCCCGTTTGTACTAATTTCGCACCCCTGTAAACCCGCAAATTGCTTACAAGATTTATCCACTTTGTTTTGATGTCATACTGTTTACGTATAATAATATTTTTTTCTATTTTCTTTCTTTCATGGTGTTGCAATTTTAATTGTCAGCAGCAGGGTTCTCGCTGTTTTTTGAGCAACATTAGCGATTTGGCGAATAAGAAATAAAAAACAATCGCCAAATGAAAAGTAATATTAGCAAAATAGATTTGGCCGGAAACATGAAAAAATTTGTCTTTATTGTATCCTTTTTCTTTTCAAATGTTCTTTTTTTTCTTACAAATAAAAAAAAAATCGACTAAGTACATTGTAACTGTCTCCTCAATGTTTAAATGTTTCAGATAGAGATGGGAAAAACAGTTATTTTTTGTTAACAGGTTCCATCATTACACCATTAGCTTGGTAACATGTTACAGTAACCTAATAAATTTTTAACGTTTTACCAAAGGCTAAAAATTTGTTTAAATTCGCACTTTTAGGAGACCTTTTTTAAATTTAGGTCATTTTTATAGATTTTGGATAAATATTTATAGGTAAAGAACATTTTTCTCCTTTTTGAGTAATATTTTGCATTTTTTTCTTTAAGATGTTAATGTCTGAAAAAGGGTCAAGCTCACATTTAAGATGTAGAGTTAAACTTTACATAAATTCAAAGTAAGTTTTCGTACTTCAGCAGTGGAGATGAGAAAACACAGTATTCCCGGATCAGTATTTACGGAAAACAGTATTCAAGGATCTAATTAGAAAGAAATTGGGCCCTTCAAAGGACCCTACTAGAAATTTTGCAGCACAAAACAAGATCCATCATTTTTTTTTTCCTTCAAAGGACCTTTGAACCTTCAAAGGACCTTTCATCTTCAAGCAGGATCTTTCACAAAAATTTCACCCTTCAAATAGGACCCTTCTCAAAATTCTTTGTATAAAAAATTGACCTTACACGAATCTTTTCCATCTCCAAATTGAACTTTTCATAAATTTAAACATTTAAAAGTAAAATCTGACGTGTCACTTTTACATATACAATGAAAATATATATATATATATATATATTTAATGCATAGATCGTCTAACAAAACCCCAAATATAAAGATCATTTAAAATCCCCAAAATTATGATTGAAATTTATATAAAATAATATATAATTTTTTTTTCCAAAATTTCACAGAAACAGGATCTTGTAAAAAAAAGTATGATCAGACCCCTTGTATAGTACATTTTTTAACATTATTTTTGTCTATTTTCAACATGATTCATCGGTTACAAACATATCCCCATTTGACATTAAAAGAAGATGTTTCAATATCTATAAAAAAAAAAGACCAAAATAGAGTAATTACATATTATAGTCCCACTGTTTACTTATATTCAATAAATAAGACTGATCATACTAAAATAAATGGTTTACTCTGTGTGTTCCTTTTTTTTTTAATTTAAAAGTGCTTTACGTTTTTTCTAAAACACTTCACTTTTTCATTTATGCCATTTATCGAACAATGGTGATACGATCAACTGTGTATTTTTTAACTTATCCATTTACAGCGTCCAATAACATTGTGGAATATAAATTACATTATTTAAAATAATTTAATAAAATCTTTAAAACCCAATTAGGTTTAAGGCAAAATTTTTTAATTAAAATATTTTATCATGAAAATTATATGAACAAGTAGTTTTTAAAACGTCGGTCTTCGCTTTCATATTGACAACAGTCATATTTTTTTCCCAAATTGATTAAAGTATTTTTTAAATTTTAACAAATCGCACTGGAAATCTCACTGCTTTAGTAAAATTAATTCCAGGAAAAAAGTTTTCTAGCAATCATAGTTATGACAAAATGTACAATAAATAAATAAACAGCTTTACCGCACGCATACGTAATGTCAACTCACAGACATATCCTTCAACACGCCATCGAAAACATACTATACCTAACATTAAAACGTCCTCAACCACGAAATCAAAAGCGAAACTAACCCTATCAAAATATTATCCGTCACCAAATGATGCCCGATTCAAACTTGCAAATTTAGAAAAACCTTTTTTCCCCTCTCGATAATTCTCAGATTCTAATACTACCAGTCTAGATAAACAGATTCGTATTCAAAGCAACAATATATTTTTGGAATAATATAATTGCTTCGTAGTTATATATTGCAAGTATCTTTAATCTCTTAGAGGAATGATTAATTTTTTTTTTACACACTGGAATTGAAACAAATACGATCTCATGTTGAAAGGGAACATAACATTTGAACATTTAACAGTTGGTATAGAATATTTTATTCAGACAGATAATAAAAACTATAGATAAATTTTATTCCCAACAACAGAAGAATGAGAAAGTTTGCCGTAAGTTTCCCAGACATACAGACGAGGCAGTTGAGTTCTGCTAGGACGCGTCTATTATTGTTAGTGGGAGGGGTGACTAATGAATGAAACAAAAGTGATTTTGAGTGTAGGATTTTCTTTTTTATTGATAGGATGGTTTATTCTTTTAGGGGTTTTGTTTTTTTCGCTGAAATGTGGGTTTATTTGATTGGCGTGCAAATCTAGATTTACTTGACTCGTTTTTAATAAAGGATATTTTTTTTTCGTTTTCTCTTAGAAGATAATTAAAAGTTTGAAAAAAGATTTTGTAACTTTATTTTCATTAGAGTAAAAAGTTAAAATAAAACTTTTTTTTTTGTTTTATTTTAAGATTTATTTTCAAGGTAAATGTAAACGCAAGATATTGTTATAAATTTAATAGAGAGTTTTTAATATTCTGTTATTAAAAAACAAACTTCATAGTAATAACAATGTTTTTTTAACTGTTATGTTAAATAATGCCCACCTCTAGTTTCAGACATTCTTTTAAGTAACCTAAATAAATATTAACAAGTTGGAAATTGCACGTGAAGCGTAGCAAATGAGGTGCGTTCGTACGATAACGAAGTTTTAAAAATATTACTCTCATATATTAATCTAATAATATTGTAAATAGTGAATTACAATTAAAATGCTCATCAAACAATGTTCTCCCTATACCATTATGTAATGGAATACCTTTGTGTGGCCTTGTAAATTAATAACAAATGTTCTTTGCACCACAAATTATGTAAAATGTATATTATAATATGTACTTTATATTTGCAAATAAATTTTATTAAGTTCGAATGAGTGTAACACCATTAAAATGCATTTGAAACATTTTTCCCCATTGACCGTTATGTAACGGAATACTTTTGATTGTCCCTGTAATTGATATATGCATCCGATTTTCATAAAATGTGAAATAACTCGACAAAATTATGTAATAATTATGCATTTTAAATTTCAAACGTTAAAATACATTTGAAACTTTTTCCCTATTGACCATAATGTAATTGAATACTTTTGATTGCCCCTGTAATTGATATATGCACCCGATTATCAAAAAATTTGAAATAACTCAACAAAATTATGTAATAATTATGTATTTTAAATTTCAAACGATTAAAATGCATTTGAAACATTTTTCCTCATTGACCGTTATGTAACGGAATACTTTTGATTGTCCCTGTAATTGATCTATGCATCCGATTTTCATAAAATGTGAAATAACTCGACAAAATTATGTAATAATTATGCATTTTAAATTTCAAACGATTAAAATGCATTTGAAAGTTTTTTCCCCATTGACCGTAATGTAATGGAATGAATGGTTTTGATTGCCCCTGTAATTGATCTATGCATCCGATTTTCATAAAATTTGAAACGACTCGATAAAATAATGTAATAATTATGTATTCTAAATTTCAAACGATTCGGTTGCGTAGTTTTTGCGTTGTTATATGCGGACAGACAGACGGACGGACTGATCGACCACTATAGATGCTACGTATTTACATAATTACGAACGCACCTAAAAACAGCTATCATTGATTTAGTATTGTGAAAATATCCACTAAAATTTTCTATTAGATTTCGACTTTTAACCCATAGAAAAAAAATTGAAAAATTTGACGGACTAATGATTACTTTGCATTCAATTAATAAATAGTACATATATATCGTGATTATTTGGCAAGAGATAAATATATATTGCATAATCATTTCTGTCTTTCGTCGTTGCTAAACTGAATTGATGTTAACTCAGTATCTCTATAAATAGAACTATGTAAAGGACATGATTTAATTGAACATTTAAAGCAATACATAATCGTTGAGCAACACGGATAAAAATCTCCACTGTATTGTCACACATACAGACACAAAAAAGCAAAAATTGAGCACTAGCAATTTGGCGAACATAACTGTTCTTTTACTCGCCAAATGGAGCATTTTGTCGCAATGGCGAGTGACAGCGAGAACTCTGGTCAGCAGTGTAAATAAAATCTTTAACTAATATACAGGGTTGCGCGAAAGAATCCCAATATTTTTCCGACTGTACCTGGTAATTACTGAAATTTGATTTTCAAATGCGTTAAGGGGCTACTTCAATCAAATGAAATGACCCGTTCACTAATGCTAATCCTGTGAAAAACTATTCAATATTTTGACTTCGAATTAAACACAAAAATAAAATATGATCTGTAGATTTGCGGAATATAATTTTTTTTACAGTAAAACGTTAAAAAAATATTATTTTAATTAATTTATTTTACATGCATTTCCAATACGGACGCATTTCAGCGAATAAATAAAAAATGAAACGCGTATATTTTCAGAAAAAAAATATAAATCATTGAGTAAGTAATTATAGATAGAATCATGATTAATTTAATAAATAAAATATGTTTTCATTATTCAGAAAAATCGTTTGCACAGATGACACTTAAACATTTTAAAAGAATTGTATTATAGATCTTTTTTGTAAAGTGGCAACAGAAGAATTGTAAACAAATAAAATTAATTGTTAAATTTGTTATATAAATGAAAAATTAAAAGAATTGCGTGAACTTGTTGCCTCGATTCAAGCTCTTTATAAATGTACTAAAGGAAAAGTTGGCCGATTCCGAAATGACAAATGGACTTCAACTATTTCTTACTTTATCATTTGTATCGAAAGTAATGTTTTGTTCTTATTTGCGGACCGAAAAGGGTTTAGTGAACGGGACTTTAGACTTTGTTGCACGTATTAAAGAAAATCACAAGCCACCAGACCAGATATCGCGAATAATCATGGATAAATTTGAATACTACAGTAATTTAACTTATAAGAATTGGTGCGTACCAATTCCCCCAATAATTGAATTCTGGAAAAATGGAAGCATAAAT
Source organism: Maratus speculifer (assembly GCA_964019185.1). NCBI lineage: Eukaryota > Metazoa > Arthropoda > Arachnida > Araneae > Salticidae > Maratus > Maratus speculifer. Next base: position 100,645,246 of record OZ025302.1, read on the forward strand.
TGCTCAAGGAAAGAGTTTCTTCTGCAGTTAGCTTTTGCTGTTACAATTCATAAATCCCAAGGTTTAACATTAGATGAAACAGTTGTAGATATTGAGGATATATAGGCACCAGTTGGCTTAAAAACGTAAGTAACGTTGTCAAGAGTGAAAATCATTCAAAATTAAGCATTCAATAGAAATTTTCCTTACGAAAAATTCTACAATATCAAAAATTCTCATGCACTAACATGTATAAAAACGAAGAAATTAGAATAAAAAGTTTTACAGTTAAAAATTCATAGTGTCGACGAGAGCAGATTTCAAATGTTTTTTCAGAAAATAGGATTTTGAAGAAGTAACTTTCTTCAAGCTCTCTTCAAATATATTATTCTAAAATAGCTATCAAAGATTATTTGATGTTAATTACAAAGATTGGAAACATGCATATTTCAAACAACTTTAAAAAACACCAGTGGCTACTGGAAATAATAAAAACATATTTAAAAGAGCTTTTAGTTGAAAATTTAAAAATATTTTGTAAAAGTTTTCTTCGAAAATATTTTATTACGCCAGTCTTACATCGTAAATAAAAAATTAAAATGCGCCAAAACATAAAAAAACGTTCTTGTTTAATAAAGATGCAAAAATTATATTAAAAAATATTGTTGTTTTCAAATATCTGTTTTGTAAAATAATGCTTTGTGAATCCAAACAAAGCATGGCTTTTGCTAGTAATAATAATAATAATAATAAAGATCCTTTTTATGATGATCAAAGCGTGGTTTACGTAATAACAGAGTCTTATGTTACGTACACCATGGATTAAAAATTAATATTCCTGTACCAAGCAAATACAAATTTTAAATGAAATTTTAATTTTACAATTTTCGGTACTACAAATTATTAAACTTATTTTCGGTATTGTAAATTTTAAAACATCTAAACATAACACATTTTCAATTTTTACACCGTCGTATAGAGAAAAAAAATTACTTTTAAATGCAATTTGTTTGAAAGCTATATCTCAATTTTTTTTAAGTTATTATTACTTTTTTGCAGTTTTTTAATACTTTTTTTGCCATCGTGATAACAGAAGTATTTCATTTGTGGACATAAAACATAAACAAATCAAAAAACAAATAAAATAAAAAACAGAAGTATTCCATTTCTACACATTAGGCATGGACCAATTAGAAAACGAATAAAATAAGTTGCGGAATTCAATCAATAAACAGATTCAGACATACTTCAGATTTCCCAATTCTCTACCGAGAACAACAACTATTTTCCAAATAGTTAAAAAAATGATCAAGCTGTTAAGACAAAATTTCCTTTATTATTTTTTACCGATATTCGATCAGGAAATAAGATCGATCGATCAGGATAGAAATTTCGATCAAGCTATTAAAGTCAAATTTCACAACATTACTTGAAAATAATAATATAAAAAAGTTTAAGTAGATAAAATTAATTATTTTGAGCTACTTTAGTTGTAAAATATAGTAATACAATATTTAAAAACACTAATTACGTACAGTACATATGACACACACCATAAAAAATCGAATTTTAGCTGAAAATTAAAAAATTATTTTGTTTACTGTTTTTCTCATTATAAGACCAAAATATAGATTAATTTTTTTTTCATAAAAATAGAAAAAAACGTTCACTAAAGAATTACAGGTGAAGACTATATTTCTAAAAGATTTTTTAAACTAAACTTTGGGAAATATCAATTTTTCTAACACATTCGTCAAAATGCTGCTTCTACAAGACTGTTGCGTCTTCTTGGAGCTTCTACCTTGAAAAATTAACGCACAAACGAACGCAACTTAATAGGTAGCAGTATCAAAATGCAGCCAATACACTTTTAAATAGTCTCTTTAAAAATCCACTTTTATTTATGAATCTCCATAAAATATCGTTTCACTATATTGTATTCGTAATGCAAAGATCGCGTGTGGGAACTAAGAACGATCCTTAATTGAATTCCAAGAGAGAGTTCGCTGTATCTGCATAAAAAAGATAAAACTACAGGAATAAAAGAAAATTCCTTGTATTTTTAAGTTCGTGTCTTCTATTTCTTTTCGGTATGCAAGAAAAATAACATACAAAAGCGTAAAGCCGTATTAAAATTAAACAAGTTGGAAAATGCACGTGAAACGTAGCAAACGCGGTGCGTTTTTACGATAACGAATTTTTTAAAATATCAGTCTTATATAAGAATTTCATAAAACTGTAAATAGTTAATTACAATTAAAATGCTCACCAAACAATATTTTCCCTATACCATTATGTAATGGAATACTTTTGAGTGGCCTTGTAAATTAATAACAAATGTTCTTTGCACCACAGACTATGCAAAATGTATATTATAGATGCTTATCAATTTTATTATGTTCGAATGAGTGTAACACCATTAAAATCCCTGTCGGCTTGGTTTATAGGCGGAGGTAGATTTCTAAGAGTACTCATTTCAACAACAAAAAATAAAAGAGGATTAGAGATAAATCCAGTTTAACAGCTTTGTTTGGCTACTTTTGAAAAAAAAAATTATGTTCAATTTTCTGTAAGAACTATTTTTATCACAATCATCTTAATTGAAATTCGCTCATATGCCCATTTTGACAGCATATTTCGAAATATATTCTGACTTTATTAAAAAATCAGTCAATACAGTATATTATGTAGTTTCTAAATAAGAAAAAACTGTCAACTGAATGTCTTTGAAAGCAGAATTGAATTTAAAAATGAGTCATAAATTAAGCAATTTGTTATATCAATACATCAACAATTCTTGAATCACGATCTCTATGCGAAATTTTGTACGAAATGCCCATTTTGACAGCTTTTAGGTAGATTTCGTATGAAATACTACCTATTGCGTTCGCACCAATGTTAGAATTTCTGAAATTTTTTTGCAGATCTACGCCGATCATGACTCCTAGACCCCAAAACTATCATTAGTAAACAAGTTTATCTATCTATCTATCTATCTATATCTATATCTATATATATATATATATATACATCACTTTCTTATGGACACGATAACTTCTATTGTTTTGCTCCAATCTCTTCCAGACTGATACATAAAATCAAGGAGTATAAAATCTCGGCTTTCGTTAATGGGCAAAATCGGTCCAAAGGGTTGGAAAAAAGGAGGGTTTTTGTGAAAATCGAAAAAACGTCATAACTTCTTAATTAAAATAGATATCGAATCGGTTTAAAGTTTATATTATTTCTTAAAAATAGACCGAAAGTTTCTGTGTGACAGATTTTTGATAAATTTAGAAATGGGCTCGAGGGGCGAAAAAAACAGGGTTTTTGGGAGAAAAAAATTCATAACTTCGTCAATTCTCAAGATATTAAATCCAACTAAGTTTTTTATAAATGTTCTCAAAATTATCTAAAACTTTTGCATTTACAAGTTTTTGATAGGACCAACTTTTACCGAGGAAAAAAATTAAAAACTAAAAGAAAAAGAGGGGGGGGTGAAAAAAGAAAAAAATCCATAACTCCGTCAATTTTTAAGCTATCAAATCTAATTAAATTTATTTTACATCTTCTCAATAATATCTACAACTTTTATATTGACAAGTTTCTCATATGACCAATTCGTATAGCAAAAATAAATTAAACAAAAATAGGAGTTGGAGAAAAAACCTCAAATACAAACTGCTTATATTCTGACTCATTTTTAAATTCATTTTTGATTTTAAACGCATCCAAATGGTAGATCCTCTTACTTAGAAACTGTATAAAGCGACACATTGGTCAGTTTTTTGATAAAGTCAGAACATTTTTCAAAAAAAGCTACCAAAAAGGGTATTTTGAACAGAATTTCCTGAAGTCATCGTGACTGAAAATTTAAGGAAGTATTCAAATAAGAAATTGCGTTTTTTTCTGACTCGTTTTTGAATCCATTTTTGTTCTCAAATGCATCCAAAATACAGATCCTCTTATTTAGGAACTATATAATGTGAAGCATTGGCCAGTTTTTTGATAAAGACAGAATATATTTCAAAAAAAGTATTTTGTACAGAATTTCTCGAAGTCATCCTGATTGAAAATTAGAGGAAGTATTCAAATAATGAACTGCGTTTTTTTCTGACTCGTTTTTAAATCCATTTTCGCTCTCAAACGCATCCAATTTACAGATCCTCTTATTTAGGAATTATACAATGTGACGCATTGGCCAGTTTTTTGATAAAGGTAGAATATATTTTTAAAAATGCTGTCAAAGTGGGCATTTCGCACGAAATTTTTCGAAGCGATCATGATTAAAGTATTATGGATGTATTCAAATAACAAATCGGTTACTTTATGACTCACTTTTAAATTCAATTTTGCTTTCAAATGCATTCATTTCTCAGTTTTTTGTTATTTAGGAACTATATAATGTACTGTTTTATTCGATTTTTTAATAAATTCAGAATATCATTCAAAATATGTTGTCAAAATGGGCATTTGAGCTGAATTTCGCTTAAGATGATTCCGATAAAACCAGTTTTTGCAGAAAAATGAAATTAAAATTTTTTCTCATAAGTGGCCAAATGAAGTTATTAAACTGGATTTATCTCTAATCATACTTTTTGTTGTTGAAATGAGCCCACTTCGAAATCTACCTCCGCCTATAGGGCAAGCCGACAGGGTTTTTTAAAAAATATATATTTTGCCTTTATCAAAACACTGACCAACACGCCACTTTATACAGTTCCTAAATAAGAGAACCATTTGAGAGCAAAAATTGATTTAAAAATGAGTCAGAAAAAACGCAATTTGTTATATAAATGTTTCTTCAATTTTTCAATCACAATCACTACGAGAAATGATGTTCAAAATGCTCATTTTGGCAGCCTTTTTTGAAATAAATTCTGCCTTTATCAAGAAACTGGCCAATACATCCCATTATATAGTTTATAAATAAGAGGACCTGCAATTTGGATGCGTTTAGAATCAAAAATTAATTTAAAAATGAGTCAGAATATAAGCAGTTTGGATTTGAGGTTTTTTTCTTCAACTCCTATTATTGTTTAATTTATTTTTGCTATAAGAATTGGTCTTATCAAAAACTTGTCAATATGTGTACTTGTCAAGTTGTAGATATTACTGAGAAGATGCAAAATAAATGTAATTGGATTTGGTAGTTTAAGAATTGACAAAGTTATGGGTTATAGTAATCCAATTTACACATGGAATATAAGGTTAAAATTTCATTTCGTTTGGAATTCATCTTTAGTCCACTACCAGCTCTTAAAGATTATGCTCTTTATATGTGAAAATCAACATTTCACTATGTAGTGTAAATTAATCATTTTTCTTTTATTTAAACTAAATTTCTGATTTCAGTAAAATAACCCATAAAAATGACTTCTTAAAGTATTACTTGTGAGCGATCTAAGTATCGTTGGGTTTTAACTCCTTGAATCGCGATTAAAACCCTAAAAAATGTGAATCGTATTGTCACAAACAAGAGAAAACACAATAATTAGACATGCATTTCACTTTTATTTTTCGAATGCACATGAAAGATAGTTCTCTAAATATAAAGGAAATGCAGTTTCCTGAATATATAGTAATAAGCTGAAAAGAATATATACGATGTATTGTAAAACGATCTTTCATTTCACTCTAATTTATATTGGTCTTTATTATCAAAATTAGGTATTACCTTTCGTGATTTGATTTTTGCTAATATACATCCGGTTCTTACTTCTACTACTACAGCCGCTAATGGCGCTTCAACAACTAAATTTACGCATCTTTCGGATACTTTAATCTAACAGGGAAATTTTTCAATTGAAATAATGAGACTTTTGATTTTTTTTTTCTGAGAATTTTCAGTTGCTCTCTTGGTACTCTTTTAAGAATGTTGGGTGATTTCAAATTCTTGCCAGTTAATAATGTTTATATAGTTTATAACACTGAATTTCAATATTGGAATATGAAACTGTCTCATTATAGAACATATAATGTCCTTCATCTTCAATATTCTTCGGAATCCAAATTCTCCAACATGATTTTTTTTATCAGTTATCATTCCTGTAAATTTTCATCTCAATGGCAGAAGTATACGTTTTGTTGAATAACGGGATTGATAATTTTCTTTAAATATTCCCTCAAATAACGAAACAACTTAATTGTTTATTTAAAAAAAATTGAGCTCTATATCTGCAAGAAGAATCTTTCTTGAAGTGAAACAACATAGCCGAATGTACTTTCATTACAAATTCAGCCGTAATCTCCAAATTTTAGGATGAAATCTGACTTCCAATTGCAAACCAAGTAATAAATTGGCATTTGTCAATCATTTAGAGTACAACATTCTTGCTGGATTACGATTTACCAGATTTGAGGAGCATTAACCAGATGCAAATGTTTGACACATGTCATAAAAATAATTTTAGTTTACACTTAACTCTCCAGAGTTCATTTCTCTGTGATAGAAGCATATATTTTTTAAATTTCTATAACTGGCTATTGTTCACATTGATCCAAAGACTTTACAATCAGAACAGGAAAAGCTCGTGAGCCTTTATTTTGTTTATCAAGTTCAATGACTTACTGGCAATTCGTTGGCAGAGAGCTGACTATTAAACACTACAACGGACGACTAAATCTTAGTTTATAAAATCTATGAGCTTGATTTTTTATCTTACTGTTTACAGTTGTTCCGTCACAACCTATTGCCATAAATATATCAAAGTTTAAAAAATCTATTAGCTTGATTTTTTATCTTACTGTTTACAGTTGTTCCGTCACAACCTATTGCCATCAATTTATCAAGGTTTAAATGTTTTTCAGTGCAATATTTCAATACTTCCTGCATTGATATTTCCTGGTCCAAATGATGGTGTAATGTGTCCCAAATACAATTAATTTGATTCTTAAAATCAGAGATTACGTTTTTCACTTATATTAGTTCTTCCATATATCTCCAATTTTCTATAATTTCCCTTGATTTTGAGGAATTGAATAAGCTTCTGATATTTAGAAAAATTGTTGTCTATCATTTGATCAATACGTCTTTGGGAAATTACATTAATTGATGCCTTCGATGTTTTCTCTCGGGATTTTTTTTACCTCTGATTTTGGCGAAACTTTACAATTACTGCTGTGTTTTATTTATTATTTTGTATAATAATAATATTTTATAGCATTCTGCTATTGTTGGCAAAACAGCTTTATTTAGTTTTGAAGAATCACCAACTTCTAGTAATGGTAAACTTCCATATGCTTACATACATGCTCATTTTGATTGTAAAAATGACAACATACAATTTTTAAAACTCAATAAACCGTTCCAAATATTTAAAAATAAAGACTTAAAGTTTGAAAATGATGAAAGGAATTCCACTAAACATTTTAAATATAAAAATATAAAACGAGATTACCAAAAAATCCTGTTAATGTACAATGTGTGGTAAGAATATATCATATAAATTAAGAATAATCATATATCAGATATATCAGTAAGAATATCAGTAAGAATATATCATATATCATATAAATTTCTATTGTATATCATATAAATCAATGAAAACATAAATGTCCTGGTGGGGACTCAAGAAATTTTTCAAAATTAATGAAATTTTGCACGTGTATTAGAGGTACTAAAAGGCAACTTTTGGCTTCTATCCAAAATCAAAATTCCAACTTTCGATTTTTCACTCCACCCTAGTGTATATTTCCAAACATTTTTTAATTAAACTTTGTCTGATATCAGTTTATCTTACACATTCGTCAAAATGTTACTTCTACAAAATTGTTGCGTTTTCTTGGAGCTTCCACCATCAAATCTTTTAAAAAATGAACGAGCATGCGAGCGTAATTTAACAGGGAGCAATACCAAAATACAGCCATTGCACCCTTAAATAGTCTCTTTAAAAATCCACTTCTATTTATGTGAATCTCCATAAAATATCGTTTCTATTTCACTCTATTGTATCCATAATGCAAAGATCGCGTGTGGGTGGGACCTAAGAGCGATCTTTAATTGAATTCCAAGAGAGAGTTCGTTGTATCTGCATAAAAAAGATAAAACTACAGGGAAAAAAGAAAATTCCTTGTTGTGGTCTCACTTTTAAGCTCGTGTCTTTTCGGTGTGGAAGAAAACACATGGAAGCATTTAAGCTCTACTTTTGTTTTGGCTTGCATACAGGTATATTTGGTTGTAGACCGCGTTAGAGAAAAAACGTTAAGCCGTTCTAAAATAAATAAATATAACGGGATTTAGAAAATAGCGCCTGCTCGGATGACCCTCTCCTCCCCCTGAATTTTTCACTTTTACAAATATTTAATGTTAAAAAATAATATTTACATTAATACTCAAAAAAGAAAAAAAAAATGCTCTTCCGCCAACAAAAATCCAATTTATCTTAAATTTATAAAATTTGCGTTAGGTGTTATAAACTTATGTCAAAGTGTAAAAGCGATCATTTAGTTTTCCTAATTTTAATGATTTCCCGTTAATTGTCTGTACGAAAGAGTATCTTTTTTATAAATTAAAAAATTTAATTTTTCATAAATAGAAAATTTGTGGTCTCGCTTTTTTTTTAAAATTTAGATTTTATGAATCAGCACATAAAATAACATCTGCATGCGGAAGTACCAAATTTGTAAAATCAATAATAAAAAAAGGTGTGTATTGCGCAGAGTTGGGCAAAATACATCGAAAAACCATTTTCGATACAAAATACAAAATACATTAGTTTTAGAACCTAAAATACAAAATACAAAATACTTTTCGAATTGAAAAAGTTCCAAATACAAAATACATGTATTTTCAAAATACAAAATACATTTGAAAATTTAAAAAAAAAATGTCTATGATATAAGAGGTTTACACGGACCGTGTGCGGCACAATTAACTGGCCAATTTTAATACACGACACTCGGGTCGGGCCTGACCGGACCTGTTCCTTAGTCGTTCCGGGCCTGTCCGGGCCGGATATAGTTTTTTTTTTTTTTTTTTTTCAGAAAGATAGACTCAGATGGGCCTCATCATCACTCTTTCGGGTCCCGGCTTTACATTTTTTTCTGCAGATATTTTTCTGCAAAAATATTAGCATATGTCCCGATCCAGTTCGTATGGAAATCATTGGCTCTTCCGTCTCGGTCGACCTATGGGAAAAAATCAGTAAAATCTGGCCCGATTCAACATTTTTATTTATTTTTTTTTTTTCAAAAAAAAAAAAAAAAAAAAGTACGTATTTTTAAATTGCTATAATTTTACCATTAAAATTATTTTTCTTTGTGAATAGTAAGTACATTTCTGGAAAACAAAATTAAAACACAGCAAAAAGGAACTGTGAAAATGAATCTGTCTATAAATCCTGTCTTAAACGGGAAATGTATTTATTCATGCAAAATAAATTTAATAACAAGAAAAAAGAATATGATACATTTGAAAAAGCTATGTTCCTGCTAAGAAATAAACCTGTCTATAATGTATTTTTTCTCCTATCCTGTGAGAATCCTTCTTAGAATATTTTACTGTACAGAATTTTTCGACTTTTAAGTTTCCAAGTCATAAAATGATATTAAGGCTGCCCCCATCTGCTCTGTTCAACAAGTGAAAAATGTTTTGACACATTTACAAATCCATTTTTTAACGGAAAGATATAAAATTTGAAGGCCTGACTAATGGAAGCGATTTGGAATCGAATTGAAATTTCTGTTTTTTTATCTATAAATTTAATGTTGAGTTATAAGTGATTTCGATCACGTGACACGCACGATTTCACCCCGTTTGAGTGGTTATTCTTCTTTCGCGATGAAATTTGATTCAAAACGCCCACTTTGACACTATTTTCTGAAAAATCTATTGCGTTTGCAAATTTAAAAAGGAATATTAAATAAACATGTTAAATATTTTCGTTTGAATCCTGGGAATATTATAATGTGTACAAATACAACGTTTGGATATCATGATACCAAATTAATTTTTTAAGTTAATTTTTTTAAAGTCATGTTTTTTTTTATTAAATAAATGACTTCTATCAATGCATCATTCTTCGTCATGCTCTGTTTTAAAAAGCCTTCAATCTTGAATGAGTCATTACATAAAAAATCAGGGGCATACGAAGAAAAAACTGCGCCCGAGTTAAAGTTTCAATTTAGCGCACCCCCCTACCCAACTCCTCCTTGTAATAAGTCAGAAATAATGTTGGTAATATAAATTTGGCGTCCCTCAATTTCCGCGCCCAGGGTGACCGCCCCCTTCGCCCCCCCCCCCCCCCCTTTCTCACGGCGCTGTTAAAAATACTTTAAATACTCATAACGTAATTTTCCGTAGTTTTATTGTAAAGATACAAAAAATATGCTATATTTGTAATAATGATTGCAAATTAAAAATCGCTATTTTTATTTAAACATAAATACACTAAATTCTCTGAAAGAATCATTTATAGATATTTTTTGGATTAATTTGCAAGTTAAATGTTAAACATTTTGAAAATCGCTGTACAATGAACATTGATCTCGGTTGATACATAAATAATCTCTGGATACTCAGGATACATAAATAGCTTCACAATTAGTAATGCATAATATTTTAAGGTTATAAATCTGTACAAAATATAAAAGAATATTTCATTATTCCTTTGTAAATTTTAATGTAAACAAATATATGCATATGTCCGCAAATTGAAAATCATACATATTCTACTAAAGGGGGATAATTTTGTAATTAACCAAATTAACATTCTCATTGATATTAAAACTTTCATCTGTAAAACTTTCGTTTACAATCGAAACTCAAAAAAGAATCGAACTTTGGTTTCGTACAGTAATTTTCGTTTTGATCCGATATTAGTTTATATTTTCAATGTGCTATTTTATTTTAAACACTATAAAATTAAGCATAAAATGAGTGAAACAAAAATTAATTGCCAAGTCACGCTAAATAAACATGTATCTCCAGTAAGGACAAGTCTATAATCGAAAATCCAATATTTGATGTACTCAATTGTAAATACAATTAATGAAAATCTGAAATGTATATCAATAAATAGAACTACTTGTATAATAAAATTCGCTCGCAAATGAATATCACGGGTAACTTAAAATTTATCCGAACTTTGATAAAATAGATACAAAAGGAATAGAAAAATAACGTTTCGATCAATTTTTAACAGTATAAAATTAAAAGTCTTACCATTAAATGTGTTTTAAAGTTGATTGTTGCTTCAAAAGTTCCACTTGTAATGATAGATCTTGTTTTACACATCTGTCCTGCTACTTTAACAACTGCCATTATTAACAACATAAATTATTAAAAAGAAATTCCCCATATGGTACAGCACAACGTGTTCTGTCGCAATTCAGTAATTCTTCGATAAATTATCATTTGAAGCTGGAAAAATATCAGGCGTCCTTTCTCGAAACAAACATTAAATTACATTTCTTCCTACTACGACATTACTTTTTTTTTCTATGGTTCTTTAAAAAGTACAACACACTGCAAAAATCGAAATAATTCTTCCTGTTTATCACACAGTAGTTTTTGTCGTTCTCTAAGAAACGTTATAATTATAAAACCTAGAACTTTAGAATTGTAACAGTTCAGCAAAAATGCCCAAGTGAAGCAAAATTATTCATTCTAATCCTTATCGTATCAGTAGTTGTAAGGTAATGTTTGCATTAACTTTCAGAAACGAACCCTATAAGACAAAACAAAGCAGACAGGCTCGTATTATTCTTTTATGAATTTTACATCTGCGGTTTTAACGAAGCAGCTGGAAACCTACAGAAATGTATTTTGAATATGAAATGTATTTTCAAAATACAAAATACTTGAGGAAATCACTTCAAAATACATTACCAAAATACTTTTGTTTAGTCAGCTTAAAATACAAAATACAAATGTATTTTGAAAATGTATTTCAAATACATGTATTTTCGATACTGCCCATCTCTGGTATTGCGATTATCAAATCCTAGAAAAAAAGATTATCTCTTTTTCTTTTCGTGTCACGTGGTTTGCCGTGGCAAAAAACACAATTCTGGAATTAATTACTAAAATAAAAACAAATGCAAGTTTTTCACGCAATTTATTTAAGTTAGATACATAATAATTTTTTTAATCTATTTAAATTTTGCATGGTTCGTACGGGTCCTTGAATTTTATGAGCAGGAAATTCTTTGGTACCAGTATTTTCTTATAGAAAATCCCTAATTAAATAAAACGAAATTTCAGTCTTTTGAAAATTATTTATTTTTCTATAAAGAAATGCTGGTATTTCACCTGGAAAATAACGGTACCCGTACGAACCACGTTTTGGCAACAATAAAGAAGAGAAAACAACAACAAAAAATGAACTGATGACATTAAAATAAATATTTTAATTAAAATAATGGTCTTTTTCAAACTTTTATGATTTGTTGTGTGACAAGAGATATTCTGCAGTAAGTACACAAAATTTGAACGCTGTGATTTGTTAGGTGCGTTCGTAATTATATAAATACGTAGCATCTATAGTAGTCGTTCAGTCCGTCCGTCTGTCTGTCCGCATATAACAACGCAAAAACTACCCAACCGAATCGTTTGAAATTTAAAATACATAATTATTACATAATTTTGTCGAGTCATTTCAAATTTTATGAACATCGGATGAATAGATTAATTACAGGGGCGATCAAAAGTATTCCATTACATTACGGTCAATGGGGAAAAAGTTTCAAATGCATTTTAATCGATTGAAATTTAAAATACATAATTATTACATAATTTTGTCAGGTCATTTCAATTTTTTTGAAAATAGGATTCATAGAACAAATACAGGGGCAATCAAAAGTATTCAATTACATTATGGTCAATGGGGAAAAAGTTTTAAATGTATTTTATACATTGTCCGAAAGATCTCGGGACATTTAACATCTGTTGTTTTTAATCTTTTTAACTTCACCTTTTAAGAAAATAAATGTAATTTTTAATTTAATTATTGCAAGGTGAAAATTCCAACAAGACCTGTTTTAAACAGTGATTTGTCTTTTATGTATTTTATACGTTTGAAATTTAAAATACATAATTATTACATAATTTTGTCGAGTTATTTCAAATTTTATGAAAATCGGATGTATAGTTCAATAAGAGGGACAATCAAAAGTATTCCGTTACATTTCGATCAATGGGGAAAAATGTTTCAAATGCATTTTAATGGTGTTACACTCATTCGAACTTAATAAAATTTATATGCAATTATAAAGTACATATTATAATATACATCTTACATAATTTGTGGTGCAAAGAACATTTTTTATTGATTTACAAGGCCACACAAAAGTATTCCATTACATAATGGTATAGGGAGAACATTGTTTGATGAGCGTTTTAATTGTAATTCACTATTTGCAATTTTATGAGATTGATATATGAGAGTAATATTTTTAAAACTTCGTTATCGTACGAACGCACCTCATTTTCTACGCTACACGTGCAATTTCCAACGTGTATAGTTTATGTGTACGGACTCTGTGATAGGCAGACAGAGGACAGAGACGAATGGGGTTTCGTCAGATGAACGAAACCCTAAAAATTGTAATTTAATAAATGGAAATGACCATTTGGAAAGTGATATTTTCAAAGACTAAAATTTTAAACTTGTAAATAAATTCTATATTTAAAATAATAAAAATAATAATAGACATCAGTTTTATGATGATCAAAACGTGGCTTACGTAATAACAGAGTGCTATATTACTTATGCCATGAATTAAACTTTAATATTCCTGGGCCAATCATAAACAAATTTTAAATGAAACTTAAGTTTTACAATTTTCAGTATTGCAAATTTTTAAACTTGTAAACATTGCACATTTTTAATTTTTACATCGTCGTATAAGGGAAAAAATGTTCTTTTAAATGCAATTTATTTAAAATCCCAAATTGTTTTTGGATTATCATTAATTTTTTGTCGTTTTTAATACTTTTTGGTTGTTGTGGCAACAGAAGTATTCAATTTCTGGACATTAAATATAGATCACTCAGAAAACGTGTAAAATACGGACATCACAAAGATTCAGGTATAGGTCACATATCTCTAAATCGAGAGCAATAACCATTTCCCAAATAGTTAAAAAGTTAAACGGTTCTGAAAAATAAATAAATAAATATAAATAATTTAATAAATACAGTCACAGATACAAACCGATTTTTAAGTGGAAAAACATGACACTTCTAAGCTAATTTGAATCAAACAGTTTTGTTTCATTTTTCGATAAGTTGCAAGAGATTGTCATTTCAAAACTTTACAATTCCGATTTTTTTTTGGTGCTATCGCGTCCAAAAATTTTGTCGGTTTTTTGGATGATATCCATTCGCAGGTAAACATTTTCATGTTTAAAAAATATGTTTTTCAGAAAAACATGGTAATTTTACAGTATTAACATTAATATTATTTATTTATTTTTGCATGCATAAATTTAGATTTACAGCTGAAAATGTTTCACTAAGAATGGATAATATATGAAAGGCAGATATTTCTGTTTGAGAAAGCAGATAAATAAAAACTAATCACAAATATTTCCGAAAATAAATTTTAGCGAAAGAAACTTTATTTTTAAATGATTTTTGAAATCTCAAAACTATATTTGTTTCTGGTGTTTCTTAAGGGTTTACTTCAGTCACGAGATAAGACCCACTCGCTAATGTTCCTATGGAAGAAACTTATAAAAATATCTCCGTTCCATTTCAGTATTTTTATTTATTTATTTTTTTTTTTTGGGGGGGGGGGGGGGAGGGTGAGCATTGCATAGCTAAGATCGATCTGTACCAAGACATTTTATACTTTTTCGATTTCGACTGCAGTTTTTTTTATCAGGATGCTTTCGCTTTCGAAACCGGTTCCGAAAATGAAAATGTCCTCATTAAAAATATCTGTACAAAAAATCGAAAAAGTAAATCACGGCCTTCGCATAGATCGATTTCTGCTATTCAATGCAAAAAATATTGTTTAAAAATATTGTAATGCAACTAACATATGTTTATAAATTTCTTTCATGGGGATAGCATTAACGAATGGGTCTTTTCGCTTGACTGAAGTAGCCACTTAAAATAAACTACGCTTTCGGAATCCTAGAAAACTAGACAGAGAAAAAAGAGAAATAATACGTGTCAGCAATTATTCTCAAAAATCGCTGTGCGAAAGCTTTGCACAAGCCAACTGGATATTTATAGTGTTTAAAAAATATGTGTCTATTTCGCCTTTGGTTCAAAAATACACAACTTCTGAAAATAAAATTCGGTGAATAGTCCTGTAACATTAACGTAGATGAAATATTAAAGAAAGTTCCCATACCATCCTTCGAAATAGTCACCTTCCATAACTATGCACCGCTGAGATCTGCTATACATGTCCTGAGAAATTTGCAAGAAGTCTTCTTTTGGGATGGACTTCAAAAACTTCGTCACGTTTTGTTGGATGTCAGCAATATGGTCAAATCTCTTTCAAAGAGAGTTTGAGTCGTGAAAATAGGAAGAAGTCTGGAGGATTGAGATCTGGTGAGTATGGTGGATGTTCAATTTGCACCATTCCCCATGAATTTTTATTCGGCGTCTTGCAAATCTTAAAACCAAACCTTAAACTAATATTTTGTTCGTTCATTTTCCTGTTCTTAGTAAAGAACCAACGCACTGAACAAACACTTAGTAAAGCACGTCTTACACAGAACATAAACGACGCTCAACTGAACAACGTTGGGAAAAGATGGTCAACACTTGCCTCTATGCAGGTGTAGCGTTTTGTTTGTTGTGAGGCCAGATCGACGTTCTGAATTCTTTCGCCGAACTTTTACTTACCCATCGTACGTAGTATAGGGTAAGTCTTGCAATCGTTTTGAAAATCGGAAATTTTTTTTGACGGATTTACACGTTTAGATAGTGGAGATTCCGAAAAACACATTTTTAGAAAAAAATTTTTGCCGTCCGTCTGTCTGTCTGTAAACGCTCTATCTCCCGAACAAATTAAGATAGAGACTTGAAATTTTGTATTTAGTTAGTATGTAAGAATGGGACGAAGCCTATTTAATATCAGCAACCTCGATTATCCGGAACTATTTTTTCGGACTCTCAAAAAATTCGTTCTGATGAAAGTTACATAAAAATTTTCGATTTTTTTGTTCTAAGGCATGGAAGTAAAAGGCAATAAAATAACACACATTTTGCATATCGAACGAAGTCGATCGGATTATTAGTTGCCGAGATATTTGTAATCGTGTTTTCCACATTCTTCGATTTTCCATGGCCCTGTATTTCATTCAAATTTCAATTCAGAGGTATATTTTGATTGGAAATGAGACGCCGACGCAGTTATTTGTTAGTTAATAGAGTTATTATTTTTGGAGTTATAAGGATGTTTCTTTTACGCAGTTCCGTATTATACTTGGGTAGTTTGGCGTTTTATATAATTTGTCGAAATTGGTACATCAGCAGTTCTTTAATATAGCATTACTATGTATATTAGCAATATTTAAATTTTGTTTTGGAATTGCAACGCATTGTATAAATAGTTTTCACAAATAGCTTTATTTTCATATACATGATGTGTAAGTATTACGGTGGCCTCCAACGACTAGTTTTGTCAGAGGTAGTAGTTGACTGATCCATGAAAAAACAGTTTTATTATGTACTCTACTTTTAACACATATCATATTTTTTTCTCACAGAAGCGCCGCTCCCCGAGTTTCAGACGGTGCTGGGCTCGACGGCCCACCTTCCGTGCGAGGTGCCCCACCGTCCCGCCTCCTCCGGCATCAAGTGCATCTTCTGGTACAAGGACGACGAGGTGATGTCCGTCTACACGGTGGACGCGAGGGACAGCCAGTCGCAGCACGTGCCCTCCGAGAGGCTCAAGAGCAGGGCCCAGTTCGACCCGAGCCCCTGGCCCCCCGTCCTCAGGCTGGTGGCGGTCAAGGAGCCGGATGCCGGAGTCTACTACTGCAGGGTGGACTACCGGTGGGACAGAACCTACATGTACACGGTGGTCTTGAAAGTCATTGGTGAGTGTTTAATACCCTGTTTTCATGTAAAATTCTTCTACTGCTTGCTATAGGTTTTTGACAAGGCTACCTTAACATAATAACAAGGCTTGTCATTCGCCAAGTTTCCTTTGTCTGAAGTACACGTGGTCAAAAATCACTTGATTTTCACGTATCACATTTCAGCGCCATCTAATGTGAGAACCTGAATATTTTCCATTTTTTTCTAAGAATTTGTGCATGGAATATTAGCAGTAGTATGCACCAGGTGACGTTACTTATGAGACAAAGTCATACAATAAGTTGGCAATTATAGGGACAATTTCAACAATTGATTTTCTCCTGAATGCGAGGTCTTTATATTATGATAAGGTGGCCTTGGTTTTTGATATGCAAATTACAAATGTAATGTCAGCTTCGGATACAGAGAAATAAACACAAGAACTTTACCCGAGGCTAACGAGAAAAACCGGCTATACCGCGGTCTATTCCACGTATCTTTTTTTACAGACCGCTGGAGTCACATGATGCTCGAATACATCAATGCGGGTGCACGAATAGAGCACTACGTCATTCTAGCGGATTGAAAAAAAAAAGATACTTGGGATGCACCGTAGTAGCCTGTCTTTTTCGTTAGCCTCGACTTTACCCATGTGACGTCAAAGTACACTGTTAAAATCTGCTGCATTTTGCTGCAACGCACTCCCCTGCTTGTATAGAAAACGATTACTTGGCCGTGAAATGGAGCTTTCTCATTGGTTGGAATAGAGATATCATATACAAGCGTTGGAGTGCGTTGCAGCAAAATGCAGCAGATTTTTAACAGTGTAGGTATATAAAAGGAAAAACGGCAATGAGCGTACAGAATATTTTAACGCTGTTTCCACTTGGTGCAATAAACAGTCTTTTTCGGAGGATGTATGTCTGCAGAGGCGTGTTTTTTGCCATTCGTGGATAAAGTCCATTTGAGGTGAAGGATATTTCACTTCTACTCTCGTAATGTCCAAATTCAACAGTCTTTTTTCTTTCTTTCTTTCTTTTTTTTTTTCTTTGAGAGCATATACCCGCAAAGGCAAGACTGTTGCCACTCGTGTATAACGTCCATTAGTTAAAGGGCCTAAAAATGGGCTACTTGGTGAAAGTGGGGGGAAAAAGGTTGTGCGTAAGTCATGGAGCTTGATACACACTGTTAAAAATTTGAAACTTTTGCTGTATCGTCACTCCACCGCCTTTATAGAATATCTCTATTTTAACCAATGAGAATGCTCCATAATACAGTGGAGTAATCGCTTTCTATAAAAGCGCGATGATTCACGATGCACCAAAAGTTTCAAATTTTTAACAGTGCAGGACGAAATAACAAGAAATGGGGGGAAGAGTGGTGAGTGAATTTGATCCTCGACTTACTTAAGATAGTTCGAATTATTTTAGTCAGAAAATCTACTCTTTGAGGAATCCGAAACTTTTCAAGATATGTGAAACTTACAAGGAAGGTCTCCATTGGGGGCATTCTCAGAATTTTTTGAAAAAAAAAATACGAATTAAACTACTCATGTAGGTAATAAAGGATCAGTGAAAATTAGCGGCGGAATTACATTATTCGATATGTAAAAAAATAAAATAGTTTGGAATAATTGACGTGAAAAGCTGAAAGCGACGCGGGATTTGGCGAGCAGTGCATTTCCTCGCCAAAAGCAGACGATTTTAACGAATCTGAAAATTGATTTTAATTGACTTCACTGTTAAAAATCTGCAGCATTTACTGAAACGTCACTCCACTACTTTTATAGAACATCTCTTTTCTGACCAATGAGAATGCTCCATAGCACGGTGAATTGACCGTTTTCTATAAAAGCGGTGGAGTGACGCTGCAGAAAATGGTACAGATTTTTAGCGGTGTTGTAGCTTGTGAAACACTGTTAAAAATCTGCTGCATTTTGCTGCTACGCACTCCACCGCTTGTATATAATATCTCTATTCCAACCAATGAGAAAGCTCCATTTCACGGCCAAGTAACCATTTTCTATACAAGCAGGGGAGTGCGTTGCAACAAAATGCAGCAGATTTTTAACAGTGTATTTTTCAATTTGGAACAATTTTAATCAATTTAAATTGTGTTTTAAATGATAAAATCTATTAATTTCTTTTTGTTATAAGTACATATAAACGTATATGACAAAATTACACTTAAAGTAAAGTAAAAATGCAAAATTAAAATTATTTAAACTAAACTTATTTAAATAAATTGAACATAGAAAGTTTTTTCTTTAAAAAGTATTCGAAGCGTAAAAGCGTATTTTTCAAAATTTCGTTTTTTCGCCAACCGGAGATAAATCGCCAAATAAACGAAATTTTTATTATTTTTTTACAGACGTTATAAGGAGGTTCCGCCGAAATTTTTTTATAAACATATATAACTATATAAGAAGAATACTCTGTAATTTTTTCAGATTTTTCTGAGTATGCCCGTATGGAGACCTTCCTTGTTAGTCCTTCTATTTGTTACCCTTTCATTGGAGTGACTCGCTTAAATCTCCTCTCAAAGGATATGTATGAATATTTTTCATGTATTCAAAAAATAGATAATTTGAGGCAATTGATCTTTAGAAAATTAGCTTACAAAATCTTGAAGAGAATTCTACTGTGAACACTCCTAAGAGTTGTTAAGTTTAATTTGCGTCATTCAGCCTATACTAAAAATTTTAGCCTGAATCTCATACAGTGTCTCACAAAAATGATGGGACACTTGTGCTTTATTAAAAGAAACTGCAGTAAAATAAATAAACAAACATGTGCAAAAATTTTTTGGGTGTGTTTCATATTTAAAATTAGTAACAATTATTACATAACATACATTTTGTCAAAATATTAAAATATTAATTTAGTAAAAATACAACTGTTCAGAACGGAGCAAAAAATGGCTCACATAAGTGATGGGACACTTACTTTTCCATCAAATATTTATCCAAAAATTTTACTTTTTAAAAGGTTTTAATATTTTGTTGGATTTCCTTTTACTTTTAAAACATGATTTAATCTTTTTGGGATGGATTCGACTAATTTTTTTGTGATTTCTGGAGTGATTTTATCCCATTCTTCTTGAAGCACCGATTCTAGTAGTTGTTTTGAAGAAATGGTGTGTTTGCGAATTCTTGTTTCCAATTCTTGCCAAATATTCTCTATGGGATTTAAGTCTGGAGATTGTGGTGGTGTTTTTATTATTTCAGGACAATTATATAGCAGCCAGAGTCTAACGTTCAGAGCAGTTTGCTTGGGGTCATTGTCCTGGTAGAATTTAAAATCGTTATGAAGGTTCAATTTTCGTGCTGAAGATTTCAAATTTTGCTTTAAAATATCAATATACTTGTACTGATCCATTATACTGTCAATAAAAACAAGATTACCAACTCCAGCGGACGACATACACCCCCATACCATAACTCCTCCTCCACCATGTTTTACTGTTGGTACCAAGTTCTGTTTGCGAAATTCTTCCCTGGGTTTTCTCCACACCAAGATTCTGCCGTCAGAACCAAGTATATTAAATTTACTCTCATCAGCAAATATAACTTTATTCCAGTAATCAGAATTCTTATTTATGTTGGATTTTGCGAAAGCTAGTCTGAGTTTTCTATTCTTTTCAACTACGAAGAATTTTTTCCTGGCTACTCTACCGTGATATCCAGCAGATCGAATTACCCTTCTAATAGTCTCAGGATTAACAATTATTCCATATAATGCTTGTAAATCAGCAGCAACTTTTGAAGCACTATTTTTTGAATTTTTTTTTAATACTTCGAACGATAATTCGCTTTATTCCATTGGATAGCTTTGATGGTCGGCCAGGTCTTCTTTTATCCTGAATCATACGATAATTTTTATATCGTTTAATGATATTGAAAACTGTTGAACGACTCAAGTTAACTGTTTCAGCAGTTTTTCTAATAGATTTTCCACGTTCAATATGCAAATTAATAACTAATTTTCGAATTTCAGGCGAAGTTTCTTTTCGTTTAGCATTCATGGCTACACAGAGCTAAAAAACACAAAAATTCCAAAACAAACTGGAGAGAAATACTGCAGACGATTTTATAAGTTATTGCCAATTGCTTTTAAGTAAAAATAAAACCCCCAAAAATATTTTTATTGCTTATTTCAGACTATTTTTGTTGCATATATAATGGTGTCCCATCACTTATGTGAGCTATTTTTTGCTCCGTTCTAAACATTTGTATTTTTATTAAATTAATATTTTAATATTTTGACAAAATGTATGCTATGTAATAATCTTTACTAAATTTAAGTATGAAACATACCCACAAAAAAACGTGTACATGTTTTTAAATTTATTTGATTAGTTTCCTTTTGTAAAGCACAAGTGTCCCATCACTTATGTGAGACACTGTATAATATACAACTATAATAAATATTTCAGATAAATAAGCTCCAATAGATAAATAAAAATTTTAAAAATACAGTCGGCTCTCGTTAATTTTTACTCTCCGGACCACAAGAAATATTATCGAATTATTAAAAATATGAGAAGAAAACATGTTTAAAGGAGTACAAAGGAATTAATGCTCTAGTATTTTTTAATTTATTTTGGCTGTTATCATTAGAACATGACTTAGATTAAATTAAAATATATAAACTAGTTAAGGTATTAGGAACAAGCACAATGGAAGAAGGGATAGAGGTGTCATTAATGGAAACACGAGACATTTATAGAAAGCGGATATTAAATGCACGGCATTATAAGCATGCTAGTTCAGAACAATTCTGACAAAAATGAAAGAAAGAAAATTATTTCAAAGATCTGAGGTCCGTAAGAATGTAAGGAAGAATAAAAAATCGGAATTCTCGTTAGTTCGAATTAAACGAAGTCAAGAGGAAATGAGTTTGAATAAATGGAATTTTTTAACGTTATTCTGCCATTGAAAATTTCGGGACATCGTATTTAGTTCGAATTAAGCAAAGATTCGATTTATACGATTTCGAATTAACGAGAGTCGACTGTATTGAATTACTTTTCAGGAGAGGATTTTCAAAAGGGTATTTTAAAGTGATATAAAATCTTGGAGACCGGTGTTTTTAGATTAGCGATTGTGTACAGATGTTATCACCAGGATGAAATCCTCGGTTTATACAACTGTGTTCCGCTTGAAAATCCACATCAAATAGTAATTGGGATCCTTTTCCAAGCCCCATTGGTTCAACATTAAAGTTGTTCTCAACTGCTCTACTCAACAAGCTCAAAACATTTTGACATTTTTACAAATTCATTTTTTACACAAATATATAAAATTGGAAGCCCTGACAATGGAAATGATTTCGGATCGAACTGTGTTTTTCATTTTATGATAATTAAATTAGCTATCGAGTTATAAACGATTTCATTCACGAGATCGCGCGTTTTTCTCTATTTGTAAGGCTGGTTTTTCTCTTTTCGTCGGTAAATGTGGTTCAAAATGCCAACTTTGACACCATTTTCTGAGCGATTTATTGCAAAAAAAAGTCAGAAAAATGAATGCAAACTACATAGTTTATGAACAACAACACCTCATATTTTCATCGCATTTCCGAACAAATATAAATTAAAATTTATATCACAAAGTTGTATTTTTTGATCTAAGAACACCCTTAAATCAAAATCTGCTTGAACAGTTTTTACGCGGTCTGAAAAAATGGAACTATTCAAAATAAATTGATAACTACAGTTAGCTATTGAGTTACAAGCGATTTCGATCACGTGATCATTCGTTTTTATTCCTTTGTAAGACTATTCTCTTTTGCTTTAGTCTTTTTGGAAATGCGGTTCAAAACGTCAACTTTGACAGCAAGTTCTGAAAAATAATTTGCGTTTGCAAATATAAAATAAATAAATAAATAAATAAAAAATAAAAATAAATAAATAAATAAATAAAAGTAAAAATAAATAAAAAATAGAAAATTGAGTGCGATTAGATAGTTTTTGAATAACAATAGCTGCTAGTTTCATGCACTCCCAAACAAAAATAAATTTCAACTTGTGTCACAAAGTTGCCCTTTTTGATTTAAGGGGACTCGGGGGTTGAAAACTTTTCAAAAAATCGATTTTTTTTATGATCTAGTTTGATTATTCAATTAATTCTTAACTCAATGCATAAAACCGGATAAAAATATTAGCATTTTTAACGGAGTTATAAGCATTTATGTATCAATACTTACATAGTCGCATCCATATAATTTCAACTTTAGGCCGTGTTTTCTCAAAACTTGATTTCTGACGACTAACACCAAGATTTTAAGAAAAAGACCATTTGATGAAATGGGTTAATTTTTTTTTTTTTTTGCATGCATATAACATCATAATCTAGATTATGAATTAAGGATTTAGCTATCACTTAATAAAAACAGCATTAAAAAATCTCTCAAAGATGAAAATTTAAAAAGACCCCTAAAAAATGCAACTTTTTTTTCATTAAAAATACTCAAAATATTAAACTATCTAAAATATATTAATTCATAATCTAGATAATGATGCTATATGCATGCAAAAAAAATTAAGCCATTCCATCAAATAGTTTTTTTTTTTAAATCTTGGTGTTAGTCGTCAAAAATCAAGTTTTGAGAAAACGCGATTTGAAGTTGAAATTATATGGGTGCGGCTATGAAAGTGTTGATCCATAAATGCTTATAACTCCGTTAAAAATGCAAATATTTTTATGCGGTTTTCTGCATTGAGTTAAGAATTAAATGAATAATCAAATTAGATCATAAAAAAATCGATTCTTTGAAAAGTTTTCAACCCCTGAGCCCCCTTAAGAACACCCTTAAAGAAGGGAATTTCTGTTAGACTGATAAGAAGAGTGGAAAATATTATTTTAGAAGAAAAAAAAAAATCGAAAGGTAGAATATGTGTAAAGTGAGGGTTTTCAATTTTTGGCTATACTTAAATAAAATGTTGCTTCAAAATCGAAAAATGATCGCACACTTACATGCGTGACCTACTAGTCACATACTTTAAATATACCCCGCGACAAGATAATTCGCGTCCCGGCATACAGCATATGTGTTTTTTTCCAATCAATATATCCCAGGAACATCTTAAATGCCCTGTAAATAAGGTATCAGATTATACCAAAAACTATACGACTTACGACCACACCATGTTTTTCACTTATTGTTTCACAAGTAAAATCTATAAAGCTTTGTAAAATCTAAAAGTAAAGAGTGCCTTTCTTGTCATAATATTAGATAATTAAAAAGGCGCTCCTGTTTAAAGTAAAAGATTCTAAGAACAATGGCCCAATTTGTTTTCTTTTAAAAACGTATATAATCCTTCCCTCCCCACCTTTACTTGACAGAAGTGCATCTTCTCAAATTTGCTTTCTATTCCCCTCCAATCCTTCAATAATCCCTTTTAATCTGAGCTCCTTATTATTTTTTTTTTTTTTCTGATCGAGTATTCTTCGAAGTTTTAAAAGAGGGCGCAATCAACAAGTTTTTTTGCAGGTGTTTGTGTGGTTTTGTTCAACTAGTTTCTTAAAGTAGTATTTTTTTTTCTTAATTTTTGAAGACTATAGAGTTGTTTCAGCGATAAAATGACATTCAGAAATTTTAAAGTCAAGATTACGAAAGGTGAAAAAAAGTTAAGTGTAGACAAAGCAGAATATCAAATAACCAAAAGAAAAAAATAATAAAATATCGGCTTTTTTTTTCTAATTTTATTTTAAATATTATAAGATAATTAAAATTACACATCGTATTTGCATAGTAAAAACAAAGGAAATAAAATAGTTATTTTGTTTACAAATAAATACAATGATAGAGAAAAAGTTACTATGGTAAGTAACCGCATATTAATAAGAAAATACAGAATATTCTTACAAGATCTGTTATAAAGAATTACTTAACACTTAAATTTAATAATTAATCATTTGCAATAAATATAAAGATGATGTAGTTGGCATATTTACCGGGTAGCTCATAAAGTAAGAAGAAAATAATTAAAAAACATAACTTTTTTTTTTGTCAATAGTTGGCACTGTATTGTCAAAAAAAAAAAAAAAAAATTAAATATTTCGTTTTGCAATTCCACATTTTAAAATCATATATATATATATATATATATATATATATATATATATATATATATACAGTGTCTCACATAAGTGATGGGGCACTTGTGCTTTACAAAAGGAAACTAATCAAATAAATTAAAAAAACATGTACACATTTTTTTGTGGGTGTGTTTCATACTTAAATTTAGTAAAGATTATTACATAACATACATTTTCTCAAAATACAAAATATTAAAATATTAATTTAATAAAAATACAAATGTTTAGAACGGAGCAAAAAATAGCTCACATAAGTGATGGGACACCATTATATATGCTACAAAAATCGTCTGAAATAAGCAATAAAAATATTTTTGGGGTTTTTATTTTTACTTAAAAGCAATTGGCAATAATTTATAAAATCGTCTGCAGTATTTCTCTCCAGTTTGTTTTGGAATTTTTGTGTTTTTTAGCTCTGTGTAGCCGTGAATGCTAAACGAAAAGAAATTTCGCCTGAAATTCGAAAATTAGTTATTAATTTGCATATTGAACGTGGAAAATCTATTAGAAAAACTGCTGAAACAGTTAACTTGAGTCGTTCAACAGTTTTCAATATCATTAAACGATATAAAAAGAATCATATGATTCAGAGTAAAAGAAGACCTGACCGACCATCAAAGCTATCCAATGTAATAATCCAAGAAATAGTGCTTCAAAAGTTGCTGCTGATTTACAAGCATTATATGGAATAATTGTTAATCCTGAGACTATTAGACGAGTAATTCGATCTGCTGGATATCACGGTAGAGTAGCCAGGAAAAAATTCTTCGTAAGTGAAAAAGAATAGAAAACTCAGATTAGTTTTCGCAAAATCCAACATAAATAAGAATTCTGATTGCTGGAATAAAGTTATATTTGCTGATGAGAGTAAATTTAATATATTTGGTTCTGACGGTAGAATCTTGGTGTGGAGAAAACCCAGGGAAGATTTCGCAAACAGAACTTGGTACCAACAGTAATACATGGTGGAGGAGGAGTTATGGTATGGGGGCGTATGTCGGCCGCTGGAGTTGGTAATCTTGTTTTTATTGACAGTATAATGGATCAGTACAAGTATATTGATATTTTAAAGCAAAATTTGAAATCTTCAGCACGAAAATGGAACCTTCATAACGATTTTAAATTCTACCAGGACAATGACCCCAAGCACACTGCTCTCAACGTTAGACTCTGGCTGCTACATAACTGTCCTGAAATAATAAAAACACCACCACAATCTCCAGACTTAAATCCCATAGAGAATATTTGGCAAGAATTGGAATCAAGAATTCGCAAACACACCATTTCTTCAAAACAACAACTAAAATCGGTGCTTCAAGAAGAATGGGGTAAAATCACTCCAGAAATCGCAAAAAAAATTAGTCGAATCCAACCGAAAAAGATTAAACCATGTTTTAAAAGTAAAAGGAAATCCAACAAAATATTAAAAACTTTTAAAAAGTAAAATTTTTTGATAAATATTTGATGGAAAAGTAAATGTCCCATCACTTATGTGAGCCATTTTTTGCTCCGTTCTGAACAATTGTATTTTTACTAAATTAATATTTTAATTTTTTGACAAAATGTATGTTATGTAATAATTGTTACTAACTTTAAATATGAAACACACCCAAAAAATTTTTGCACATGTTTGTTTATTTATTTTATTGCAGTTTCTTTTTATAAAGCACAAGTGTCCCATCACTTTTGTGAGACACTGTATGTGTTTCATTTGAAAGCTGTGGCTGACCTCAATAAAAGCAGTTCTTTATTTTATTATTTTGTTGCCAGGCTTCTTTATGAGGATAATTAGGTGCGTTCGTAATTATGTAAATACGTACCACCTATAGTTGTCGTTCAGTCCGTCCGTCCGCATATAACAACGCAAAAGCTAACCAACCGAATCGTTTGAAATTTAAAATATATAATTATTACATAATTTTGTCGGGTCATTTCAAATTTTATGAAAATCGGATTCATGGATCAATTACAGGGGCAATCAAAAGTATTCCATTACATTATACGGTCAATGGGGAAAAAAAGTTTCAAATGCGTTTTAATCGTTTGAAATTTAAAATATGTAATTATTACATTATTTTGTCGTGGCATTTCAAATTTTCTGAAAATCGGATCCATAGATCAATTACAAGGACAATCAAAAGTGTTCCGTCACATTACGCACCTATTGTTGTCGTTCAGTCCTTCCGTCTGTCCGTCTGTCTGTCCGTCTGTCTGTCAGTCTGTCTGTCCGCATATAACAACGTAAAAACTATCCAACCGAATCGTTTGTAATTTGAAATACATAATTATAACATAATTTTGTCGAGTCATTTCAAATTTTATGAAAATCGGATGGATAGATCAATTACAGGGACATTCAAAAGGATTCCGTCACATTACGGTCAATGGGGAAAAAAGTTTCAAATGCATTTTAATGGTGTTACATTCATTCGGACATAATAAAATGGATATGAATCTATGAAGTACATATTAAATATACATTTTGCACAAACTGTAGTGCAAAGAATATTTGTTATTGATTTACAAGGCCACACAAAAGTATTCCATTACATAATAGTATAGGGAGAACATTGTTTGGTGCGCGTTTTAATTATATTAAACTATTTCACATTTTATGAATATGATATGCGTTGCTGAGGTGTAATAAGAGTTACTATTCCTGTGTATTTACAGGAACACGAAAAAGATTTCGACCAGTACACTGTATCCGAAGTACTGTCTATTATAACAGCAAGATCTGAATATTTTTAAAACTTCGTTATAGTACGAACGCACCTCATTTGCTACGCTTAACGTGCAATTTGCAACTTGTTTTGTTTTTGAAACGGTTTCAAAAAATAAGAATTATTCTCAATAATGAAATAAAGAAATAAATAAAACCTGCAAGGGAAATCAGAAAATAAAAAGCGACCTTTCTAGATATTGTGTTCAGTGCAATTAAAAAAAAATCATTTATAAGTATTAAAATACAAACAAGCTATTAAAAAAAAAAAAAAAAAAAAAAAAAAAAAATCTGCCATTGGATGATAATTAGCGACGAGTGTTTTTACGTAAGTGAATTCGTCTCTTCAATGAAAGAGTGTTATAACTCTATAACAATGATCTTCGAAATTTTGCCCTTAGGTAAAATGTGGAAGATCATTGACGGAGTAATAATATAATAATAGTTAGTGGCGTAGCTAGGATGGGTGACTCCCAGGGCGGATGAAAATGGTGTCACCCCCCCCCCCCACACACACACACATATTCCAATCCGTCATATTTTTTTTTCAATCGCAATTCTACGTTATTATGACAGATGACCACACAATTCCTTTTTTACTTACCCATCATAAGTAGTATAGGCTAAATCTTGCAATCGTTTTGAAAAAAAAAAAAAAAAAAAAAAAAAAAAAAAAAATTGACGGATTTACACGTTTTAGATACTGGAGATTCCGAAAAACATATTTTTTGAAAAAAAAAATTTGCTGTCCGTCCGTCTGTCTGACTGTAAATGCTCTATCTCCCGAGCAAATTGAGATAGAGACTTGAAATTTTGTATGTACTTAGTATGTAAGAATGGGACGAAGTCTATTTAATATCAGCAACCTCGATTATCCGGAACTATTTTTTTCGGGCTCTCTTAAAATTCATTCTGATGAAAGGTACATAAAAATTTTCGATTTTTTTTATTTTAAAGAGTGGATGTAAAAGGCAATAAAATAACACAAATTTTGCATAAAGAACGAAGTCGATCGAGTTATTAGTTGCCGAGATATGTGTAATCCTGTTTTCCGCATTCTTTGACTTTTCATGACCCTGTATTTCAATCAAATTTCAATTCAAAGATATATTTTAATTGGAAATGAGACGCTTCATCCGACGCAGTAAATTGTTAGTTAATATGATTATTATTTTTAGAGTTATAAGGATGTTTCTTTTACGCAATCCGGTATTACTTGAGTATTTTGGCATTTTATATGACTTGTCGAATTTGGCTCATCAGCCATTCATTAATAAAGCATGACTATGTATATTAAAACTATTTAAATATGCGTTTAAATTTTATTTTGGAATTGCAGTGCATTTTATAAATATTTTACACATGTTTTATTTTCATATTTTATATTATGCATATCCATGATGGGTGAGTATTACGGTGGCCCCCAACGACTAGTTATTTTTTGTCCTCGCGCGTAAAAGAACAGCAGGAGTGACTCATGACTCAAACCACATCGTCTGCATGCATAAATCAATGTGGTGTCTATAATGTAGAAGAAAATTCTTTCTTTTAAAATTTGCTTTTGCTACCCACTCGTTGGATAGGTAGGTTTTTGTTCCCTGGTGCATGCCTTATTTAGAAACACCATTCTGTATAAAATTTCACATTCTCAAAGAAAAGAAAACTAACTGTATTGCATCATGCTCTAAAAATGTCATTTTATTTCAGAATTTCTTTCCAAAATCTTATAAGATTATACTTTTTATTTACAAATAAAGATTGGGTGTCACCCCTTAGAGGGTGACTCCCGGGCAGGACAGCCCCCTCCGCCCCCCGCTTGCTACACCACAGATAATAGTATAAGCATTTTGAGTAATTTTACAGTTTGAGACAGCATGTGACTATCTATTGATGAAAATGTGAACTATTTTCAAATTTATTTTGTAGTAAATTTATAAGCTTGCTGATAAACATGTTCTTATTTCATCTCTATACCTATTTATAGTTGAGGAATTGTTGAACTTTAAAGTTAGGGTTTTCTTTAATAACACCCTGCAATAATTCTTAATTGATTTTTGTACAAACTAGTTATGTAATTAAGTGCAGTTATATGAATTGTCTTTAATTATATATTCGTATATAAGAATAATCAAAGGAAACAGTGCTGAGTTGGTTATGGTCAGGAGGTCATTCTTAGGTCAGGAACTTCTTAAGGCTGCTAGTGACTCAGATTCCAAATTCCCGTCGCTAATGTTAAGTCTATGGTCATTTGATGCATTCGTATATTTAAAACATCTTCTCTGGAAATTTTTTTTTTTTTTGTGTGTACTCTTCTTTAAGAATGTCTCTTTTTTCCTTAGTTTTCAAAAGATTTCCATGTTATATCCTTAATTTTATCTGAAGTGTTAAAATCTTATTCAAAGTTCATCAGCTTTTAACACATAAAGTATAAAACTAAGCATTGATTTTAGAAATATTTTGAGAACTAAGGAAAAAAGAGATATTCTTAAAAAAAAAAGTACACACATACACACACAAAAATAAATAAATAAAAGTATAAGCAAATAATTAAATAAATAATTAGAAATAAAAATAAATAAATAAATAAATAAAATAAAAATAGCAGTTAACTATCGGAATTTGCCGAGGAGATATTTTAAATAGACGAATGCATCAAACGCCCATTGAATCTATAAGGGGAATTTAGAAGCTCATGTGGGTTGGGTTTTTCGAGAAAAACCCAGGTTTTTGCAAACCCTCAAGAAAACACAATGGTAAACCTATGAATCAACCGCTAAAATCGGGTTTCCGGGTGTTTTCCACCGAGATATGATTTGGCAGATCGATTGTGATTTCATACCCGAATCGAGTTTTAACTAGTTTTAGAATTTCAGCCATGAACTCGATGAGGTGATTGTATGTGCTCCCGCCTCCCAGTCTATGAGCAATTTTCAATTGTGTTATGTTGCTAAGTGTTATAAAGTTTAATGAAATAAGTTTCAAAATGGATGGTGATGAATTTTATTTTTGCAGTTCCACCTCAAAAGTTGGCGATTCTAAATGACCACGACGAAGAGATCGTGGGCACCGCAGGACCCTACCTAGAAGGGCAGAGTGTAACACTGATTTGTGAAGCCATTGGAGGTAGGTATGTTTTTTCTTTTCATAAAGCTGAATAGAATTTTGATTTTTTTCTCCTTTTTTATGATTTGCCGTATAAATTGCAAGCAAAATCACATCCTAAAAATTCTCGTAAAGTTTATAAAAATTTCAAATGATTAGTATTGTTTTACAGTAGGATTACTTAAAATCGTTATAACTCATATTAAAATTTTAAAAAATTATATTTTCAAAACTACGTAATTTTCCGAATTTTCTGAAACAAAATTGATGTAAAATAATAAAAAAAAGACATGTTCCAAGTTTGCACTTTGTTTTTTTAACGATTTTTGATTTTAATAATTTAAAAACGAGAAATAATGATGGTGGTGGTGAGGGGGAGGGGATGCATCATGCAAAAAACGCATTTAAATTTTTAAACAAAGTGTGGCTCCTAATGAAATGTTCAAATGCTTTTTAAACAAGTTGGAAATTGCACGTGAAGCGTAGCAAATGAGGTGCGTTCGTACGATAATGAAATTTTAAAAATATTACTCTCATATATCAATCTCATAAAATTTTAAATAGTGAATTACAATTAAAACGCTCATCAAACAATGTGTTCTCCCTATACCATTATGTAATGGAATACTTTTGTGTGGCCTAGTAAATCAATAACAAATTTTCTTTGCACCACAAATTATGTAAAATGTATATTATAATATGTTATTTATTGTTGCATATAAATTTTATTAAGTTCGAATGAGTGTAACACCATTAAAATACATCTGAAACATTTTTCCCCATTGAACGTAATGTAACGGAATACTTTTGATTGTCCCTGTAATTGATCTATGCATCCGATTTTCATAAAATTTGAAATAACTCGACAAAATTATGTAAGAATTATGTATTTTAAATTTCAAACATATAAAATACACTTGAAACTTTTTCCCCCTTGACCGTAATGTAACGGAATACTTTTGATTGTTCCTGTAATTGATCTATACATCCGATTTTCATAAAATATGAAATAACTCGACAAAATTATATAATAATTATGTATTTTAAATTTCAAACGATTAAAATGCATTTGAAACTTTTTTCCCCATTGACCGTAATGTTACAGAATCCTTTTGATTCTCCCTGTATTTGATCTATCCATCCGATTTTCATAAAATTTGAAATGACTCGACAAAATTATGTAATAATTATGTATTTTAAATTTCAAACGATTCGGTTGGGTAGTTTTTGCGTTGTTATATGCGGACGGACAGACAGACAGACAGACGGACAGACAGACGGACAGACAGACAGACAGACGGACAGACAGACAGACGGACAGACAGACAGACGGACGGACTAAGCGACAACAATAGGTGCTACGTATTTACATAATTACGAACGCACCTAAAAATTGCCAATGATAAGTAGCTCCTTTCAGTAGCTTAGACTTCCGATTCAGTTTAACTTTTGCCATTTCCACCTCCTCTCTGTACTGTTTAAATGTCCGTCAATTATTTAAAACGATCTTTTTCCAAATTGCGGATTAAAAGTTTTTTAATAATTTTAGCTCTCATAACTTCAGGCCTTTTATCGTCCCGTCGAGGCTGTTAAAAAGAGGTCAGTATTCTGGGCACAGGCCGGGCCAGAACTCGAACGTTACTTTTTTTTTTTTTTTTTTTTTTTTTTTTTGTAAATTCGTCCAGGCCGCGCCTAACGTACTTTTTTATACCGTACCGGGATTGGCTTCCTTCTTCCTAGGTCTACACGGGCCGAAAATTCCAGTCCCGATCTCGACACAACCCGTATTCTGCACCCGTATAAATCATTGTCTTTGACTGACCAAATCCGTGCATAAAAAAAGTAAAATTTGGCTCAACTCAAAAATTTTTAAGAAAAATGCATATATTTTTATATCGCTTTAATTTTAC
The DNA here is from genome assembly GCA_964019185.1 of Maratus speculifer. Lineage (NCBI taxonomy): Eukaryota > Metazoa > Arthropoda > Arachnida > Araneae > Salticidae > Maratus > Maratus speculifer. The sequence continues at coordinate 100,678,041 of OZ025302.1, forward strand.
AATAAACAAATAAAAAATATTAATAATTCTTTTTTTAATGGTAGATTTAAACATACACACGCACACACAATAAATAAATAAAATGCAATAAAACCAGTGAAAAAGAACTTGCTTGTGTCGAAATCCAGCCTTAAATGGAAAAATGTCTTGATCTATGCAAAATGGATGCAATAAAACCTGAGAGAAAAACATACTGCACTTACACCTCCTAAAAAGGGAAGTTGTCATTAACTTTTTTTTTTATGTGATTCCGTCTTAAAAGGTCTTACTGTATAGCATTTTTCAAATTCTCTAGCACATGAGATATGGATTAACGATATTAAGCTATAAGTTAAACATTTACATATAAATAAATATTAATTGAAAAAATAAATATTTCACCGCTTTTGGCGCTTCTTTAATAAAGAAAATTATAAAATATGAAAAATGAAAAGCTATAATAAGTAATTTTGGTCAGAACTCCTCCATACGAAACAATTTTTAACCATATTTAAGAAAAAATCAATGTAGAAATTCAAAACCGAGCCGAGCTACGATTAAAATTTTTTTCCAAACTGAGCCGGTCTATGATTTTAGCTTTTTTCCCCTGGGGGAGCGGAGCTTTTTTCCCTATGGGTAAGTTTGGGACCGGACTTCTGTATTTCGACCTGCAGTTTGCTTTCGTGCAAACCTCTTGGGCAGATCACCAGCATATTTAAAATCAGCTTTAACGTAAAATCGATACGTTCTATTAAATTTAACTAAATGTTTGTATCTAAATTGCTGTGCATAAATTCTATAGATGATATACAGGGCTGCACAAAATAATCCGAGTACATTCCGTGATGGAAAATACTAAAGGAGAATTTTCAGCTCTGCTCTGTGTCACCCAAACTAACTATATTTTAGCATATCATGTATAGATTACCTAAAATTTTTTAGATCATATGCAGAACTTCTCAAAGTAATCGAATACTTTTCACATAAAGATGCTAACAACTGAAATTGGAGTTTTTAAAATGTGTTATGTGTTTTTCAAACTTACTTACATACAATTTTCACATTATAAAAACGATGCATTTTTTAGCAGTATTTACTAGGGGGTTCTGCCCCCTACGAGCTACGCTCGTGAACCCCCGTCCTGTCTCTAAAAATCAGTTAATTTGATCGGCTTTAAAAGAGTTATGAAAGATTGAATAGTAATAATAATAATTATTATAAACAGTGGCGATCGCCCTATAAATTGGTATTCCTTCTTTTTCTGTTTTACGCAGGGGGTTTACGGCCGCATGAGCTGCTGTTAATGTGTGTTTTCGCGTTTGATTAAATTAGATTACTTAAACATTTCAGAGTCAGCTAATACGATATGAACTTAGTCAACACAGTCTTAGCTTTCCGATATTTTTTAACAATGCTACAAGCTAATGGCTTTAAATAAGTGATTCTTTAATGTAACGCCTTAAATCTAATATAACAGTTTTTTTTCTTTTCGTAATACTCATGCGAAAATAATTTTATCGTTAGAAAAGAAATAATATTTGTACTGTCTTATTTTGTTTTTTAAATCTGACGTAAATTTTCTCCACTTACGAATGTAAAAGCATATTAATGAATTTATTATTTTACAATTTTCTTTTTCTTATAATATTCACATGTAAATGTAGTTTTATGACGTGATTTTCAATATTATTTCACTATTAACTTGTAATTACTTAATTCTCATTTGAAAGTTTTTTTTTCTGTTTGTTATAGTCGCGCGTATTTTTTTTTCTTTGGTTGCTTTTTAATTAAAAGAATTTTTTTTTCATTTGGTAACAATTTAAAATAATAATTTTTTCTAAAATATGTAAGAAATATACCTCAAAATATTGGAAATTTTAATTTAAAATGGAAATAAATTTTCAAAAAATGAGTGAAACTAAAAAAATAAAAAATAATAAAAGCAGCCTTCACATCGGAAACTTCTAATGTATAAAATGACCTAAAATTGGTTAAATTCCTATGTGTAGTTTTTGGTCCAATAAAACTGTTTCAATGGAATGATTTTGGCCAACTTCAATATTAAATTTCTCTTAACCGTTTACACGCCGAATTAATATCGTACTGTAATAATAATTTTGTTTTTTCTATATTACAGCTTCAAATGTTTTAATTTATGCATACAAATTTAGAATATAACAAAACAATTTTTTTTTTTTTTGGGGGGGGGGGGGTTATTTTAATTTCAGTGTTCGCGTTCTGGAACATGATTATTGATTGACAACCTATGCAAATATAACAAATAATATTCCACTATATGCTATTGTATATTGTTCTTGAGTATTTTCACGAATTACAAAAACATTTAGATCCCTAGCGGTGAAATGTAAGTATTATAGAGAAAACGATAAATGCAAATAATATATTTTTATACAAATTAATGAATTTACACATTCCTTAAATCTGTGGTAAATGATTAAATATAAATATTTTTTTTTTCAAAAGTTTAAATCGCCCTTATATCTTATAGGACAAATAAGGACATCGTTATTATGTTGGAAAATATATGATTTGTATTACAAATAATACAGTGTTCCCATTTGGGAACATTGGCATTTAAACTGTTAAAATAATTATTCAATATAAAAGCTGTCTGCATCGAAGTCTTTATCATACATTTCTCTATAATACTATTTATTTTTATATTTTTGTGTGCATTAGTTTTCTTAATATTAACGACCTCAAGTCAAAAGAGCGGCGGTGACAGCATTAGTTATTATTATTATTATCATTATTATTATTATTATTAGGATGAGCGAAGCGAATCCTCTACTAGTCCACTCAAATGACACTTTGTCGTACACTTTACAAAAAAACTATACAGTATTTTCACTTGAAATTAAATACAAATATAAATTATGATCTGTAGATTTGCAGAATATTATTTTTTTTACAGAAATACTTTTCAAAAAATTATTATTTTAATTAATTTATTTTACATGCATTTCCAATGCGGACGCATTTTAGCAAATAAATAAAAAATTAAACGCGTATATTTTCAGAAAAAAAAATATAAATCATGGAGTAAATAATTATAGATAGAATCATGATTAATTTAATAAATGAAATATGTTTTCATCACTCCGCAAAATCGTTTGCACAGATGACACTTAAACATTTTAAAAGAATTGTATTATGGATTTTTTTTTTTTTTTTTTTTTTTTTTTTTTTTAGTAAAGTGGCAACAAAAGAATTGTAAGCAAATAAAATTAATTTTTAAATTTGCCATATAAATGAAAAATTAAAAGAACTGCTTAAAGTTGTTGCCTCGATTCAAGCTCTTTATAAATGTACTAAAGCAAAGTTGGCCGATTCAGAAACTATAAATGGACTTTAATCATTTCTTACTTTATCATTTGGATTTAAAGTAATGTTACGTTCTTATTTGTGGACAGAAAAAGGTTTAGTGAACGGTACTTTAGACTTTGTTGCGCGTATTAAAGAAAATCACAAGCCATCAGACCAGATACCGCGAATAATCATGGATAAATTTGAATACTGCAGTAATTTAACTTATAAGAATTGGTGCGTACCAATTCCCCCAATAATTAAATTCTGGAAAAATGGAAGCATAAATTGCTCAATAAAACAATTTCCTTTGCAATCAGTTTTTGCAGTTATAATTCATAAATCTCAAGGTTTGACATCAGATAAAGCAGAAGTAGATATTGGGGATAAAGAGACACCAGTTTCTTTAACGCACGTAGCGTTGTCGAGAGTGAAATTCCTTCAAGGTTTATCATTTAATAGAAAATTTCCTTACGAGAGATTCTACAATATAAAAAAAATTCATATGCTGGTATGCAGAAAAAAAGAAGAAATTAGAATTAAAAAAAATTACATTTAATAGTTCTTAGTATCAACGAGAGTAGATTTTAATGTTTTTCCAAATATTTTGTTTGAATGTATTATTCTAAGATTGCTATCAAAGATTATTTGATGTGAATTACAAAGATTGAAAACATACCTATTTCAAATCATTTCAGATAACTCCAGAGGCTATTGGGAAATGTAAAAACATCTTTAAAACTTTTGATTAAAAATTAAAAAAATATTTTGTAAAATTTTGCTTCGAAAATATTTTTATTTATACCAGTCTTATATCACAGATAAAAAATTCCGAGGAAGTTCTTAATTATTTGGCTGAATTTACATTTCTAAAATTTAAATACGCCAAAATATAAGATAAAGTTTTTGCTTAATAAAGATGCAAAAATAATATAAAATAATAATGTTATTTTCAAATATTTATCTTATGAAATAATGCTTCGCGAATCCAAACAAAGCACGGCTTTTGCTAGTTATTATTATTATTATTATTATTATTATTATTATTATTTTAGAAGAGAAAGATTTTAAATGTGTTGGAAATTGTGTGTATTGTGAAATCTATGTGATGCCATGTTACTTTCGACTGTGATGTCGAAAGTAACATGACATCACATATTATTATTAGCTCCTTTTTTAAAAGTAAATTCTCAAGTTTAAAATTTAAATTATCTTTCGCAATTCCAAATTAATTAAACCTCCTTTTTGCTTTCTAGAAAGAATGTATTTATCTCTTTTCTCTTTGTGTTAAATTCTAGTTATGTAGGTTTTCTCATTCTTAGTCGAGGCCATTAATAAAATAAATCAAAAACAATTCTTTTCTCGTCATAAAATCATTATCTGAGCGATCATACTTTCGTTTGATCAAAGAGTATACAGAAAGATATTCTTAAAACATATGCTCCTTTGCGGCAGTAACTTAGCCACTTACTGCATTCATTCTCAGATTAATAGTCAATACAAGTCTCTTTTCGGCTGAAAATATTGAACTCTGCTATACTAAAATTGGCGCCTGATATCTGTATTTTGCTCTCCGGGATATTTTTCACATCAATCAGTGTTGGCATGCATATTTGTACGTTGATATATTAAACACGACAAATTAACGGCTTGGTTGACTCGTTTTTAATTTAAACTTTCATTATGTGCTTATCTGTGGGGTTACAATAAAGTAAGGGCACCCAGATTTAGCTCGACGCAGTTTGGCTGTCATATCTGATGGTCACGATTCATTCTATCTCTGACCGCTCTCCAGTAAAGATGTAGAGTTCCAGTATTGTCTTTTTACCGGGGGTCACCCCGCGAAAGTGTGATATTCTCCTCTCATTAATAAATGCCACATACATTTATTTCATCTTTTTCATTGAGTCTCTCTTTCCTGTGGTTCACATACGCAAAGTGATTTTAGTTATCACGGCTCATCTAAGAATTAAACAACTGTTGATCTTCAATTCACTTTTTTAAAATATAAAAGAAAAATCATCATCACAACCTATGATTCGTGTATGATTTTTCTTTCTCATTTTCTTTTTTTTTTCTTTTAATATAACATTGTTCTAATATTTTTGTTCATATAACAAGAAACTGTTTATTTATTTATTTATTTAAAACTTTACAGTTGTTTTATTACGCATTTTACAGCGGTCTAAGAAAATTTCTATAATTACCAATTTTATGACGTTGTCTCGGATTCTTGGAAAACGAATTCTTAACATTTTTAATCTAAAACATGCAAACAATAATATTTCTTTCTCTGCTGTCGCGTGATGTTATTTGCAAGCAATGAAACCGAACAGACTATTAACTCGGAAAAAAAAGAAAAAGAAAAAAAAATAAGCATCTCCTGTTTTCCTCTGGTAGTCATATGAGCCCCGCCGCATCCAATTAGAGTTTAATTATCGACAAAAATGCTCCTCTGATGCTACCCCGGCACGCAATTTTCTTCTCACCCGTCACACTGTAACCGCAGGTGTTACGTTCCGAACGCAACTTTAAATTTAAAATCGGGTCTTTTATTCGATCATTTGTAATTTCGAAGCTAAACTTTATGAGCGATCAGACGGATATGTGTTCCTTTCTCTTATGGGAATGTGCGTTAATTTATGGTTTATCTTGACGCTATAGAGATTTGCGCAAAAATTTGCAGCTATATTTATATGACGGATTAATCCTTGCGCCGCGAGCTTCTTTTATAGAATTTTGAATCTTTTATTACAGTGTCTAGAAATAAAACAGGGTGATTCTAAATTGTTTTTACAAATTAAGAGATGTGATAGTACCCATCTACACGACCAAAAATTATATAGGTATATTGGGTCGTATTCGACTCCGAGAAGCAGAAAAGAGGAATATTATAGACCTGGAAGCGGCAGCACAGAAAATCATCACATCGAGTTCACGGATAAAAATCTAAGAGTAGTTAAATCTCGATTCGCATATTAAAATGCAATCGGTTTGCCAAGTCATACCTTGGTGGAAAACTCTTAAAAACCTGACTTTAGCGATTGAATCGTAAATTTATTATTGTGCTTCCCTTCATCCAAAAGTATGAAAACATGGAGGATTGGAAGCTGGTAAACGTATGAGTTAAAAACGTATGAGTAAAATCGGGTTGTGTTTTCCACGAAGATATGACTTGGTAGACCAATTGCATTTTAATATGGGAGTCGAAATTTAACTAATCCTAGATTTTCATCCGTGAGCTCGATGACGGGATTGTCTGTGAGGCAGTCTTCCTTTTTATTAGAATTCCAACCTGAATTTACTACAGTGTTGGTAACGAACCAATGAAACGAAGCTTGTGTTTACTAATAAATAAAAGAGAGAGAAGGGATGTTGTCTAATACTTGTTTTGTTGTTAAGAATTTCTATCTGTCCCCACTCCTCTTCCGTTCGGGCAAATGTGCAACAAGACTTTATTACTGTTGAATGCATTGTGTAATAAAAAAACTATTATAAAAGTACTTTTAAATAGTGCTATTTCTTTTAAGTGTCATTTGATATAAAGTTTTTTCATAGGTAAAGTGATATTTTATTGATTTCTCTTCATTTGAATCATAAAAGTATGCGAAAAATAAATGTAACCAATTTTTAATATCACTTCGAACAAAAGACTAGTTGTTGGGGGCCACCGTAATACTTACCCATCATGGATATGTATATGAAAATAAAATCTGTGAAAACTATTTATACAATGCATTGCAATTCATAAACAAAATTTAAATATTGTTAATATACATAGTAATGCTATATTAAAGACCTGCTGATTACCGATTTCGTCAAATTATATAAAACGCCAAACTACTCAAGTAGTACCGAACTGCATAAAAGAAACATCCTTATAACCCCAAAAATAATAACGCTATTAACTAAAAATTAACTGTGTCGGATTAAGCGTCTCATTTCCAATTAAAATATACCTCTGAATTGAAATTTGAATGAAATACAGGGTCATGAAAAATCGAAGAATGTGGAAAACAGGATTACAAATATCTCAGCAACTAATAATCCGATCGACTTCGTTCTGTATGCAAAATGTGTGTTATTTTATTGCCTTTTACGTCCATTCCTTAGAACAAAAAAAAATCGAAAATTTTTATGTACCTTTCATCAGAACGAATTTTTCGAGGGTCCGAAAAAAATAGTTCCGGATAATCGAGGTTGCTGATATTAAATAGGGTTCGTCCCATTCTTACATACTAACTACATACAAAATTTCAAGTCTCTATCTCAATTCGTTCGGGAGATTCGTTTACAGACAGACAGACTGACAGACAGACAGACAGACGGACGGCAATTTTTTTTTCTTAAAATATGTTTTTCGGAATCTCCACTATCTAAAACGTGTAAATCCATCAAAATTTTTTTTTCGATTTTCAAAACGATTGCAAGACTTACCCTATACTACGTATGATGGGTAAGTAAAATAAATTCTAGAAATCAAAAATTTTTTACAATTTGATAACGATATCATTACTGGAGTAGGGGGAGGTGGAGAAATGATAACATATGATATAGAAAAGGAGAGAGACGGGGTCCAAAAGTTGATAACGTTATATTTGCACCGTCCCTTAAATCTATTTTTGCTTTTATTTTATTTTTTAGGAAAGCCGAGTCCATTTCTCTCCTGGTGGAGAGGTCACGAACCATTAAAGGGAAGCCACCCCGTCTCTGCTCATGGTCAAGTGAGGAGCGATTACACATTTGTACCATCACGTTCCGACTTGCTGACCACTCTGACGTGCAGGTCGGTCAACAATAACATCACTGCACCTCACACTGTCTCCGTTCAAATCGATCTCTACCGTAAGTATGTAAATCAGTTTTTTTTCCAATACTATTTTATTGATAAATCTGCTATAACAAAAAGGTTCTTTGTAACATGTTAAAGTACAAAACGTCTTACAATACAGTAAAACCTCTAAATAACGGACACCTCGGGAGCTCAGAAATTGTCCGCTATCCGGAGGTGTTCGCTATTGGGAAAACCTCTAAGATTAAAAAATCACTAAGAAATGCTTAATGTTTCATTAATTGACTTTTATATATAATAAAATTTCTACTATATGATTAATCAGAAATTAAAATTAGTTTTTAAGCAATAAAACTGAAATAAAATTTTGCACTCCTTTATTCACTGTTCATCAGATTCTTGTAAAAAAAATCTGTTACAAAAGTTTAATTTTGCTTGCAATTACATGTAATTTGTTTTTCAATGCGACATTATTGGACATTATTAAGTTTTGGCGAGGGGAGAGGGAATTGCACTCTTAACTATTAGAAGCATAAAATCTCAAAATCTTCCGGAGAGATATTTCAGTGCTCTAGAAGATGTTCCTCCTGAGAAATCCCTTGAATCAATGCTTGTGGGTGGAGATATTTTCCCAGCACTCCCTCTACACTTATCTATGATTACAAAATTTGTGACACATTGCCCTGATAAGTTTAGAGACCTTTTCTCTTTTTTTTTTTCTCTTTAAAAAATACTTTTTCATCCTTTATTGCCGAAAATAGTGTCCGCTATTCGGAATGTCCGTTATTCAGAGGTTAAACATATAAAAATTTAGGTTTTGGGAGTGGGGATTGGAAAACTGTCCGCTAAATAGAAATGTCCGCTATTCGGGAGTGTCCGTTACAGAGGTTATACTCTATTAGGTATTTTTATAGCAACCGAGCGCAAATGATAGATCACTGTTATTTAATTATCGTTCCCACTGTTATCCAAATATTGTTTCCATCGCCAGCATCCATATTGCAATATTTCATTCAATTATTATTAAATCCCTTAAGTCTCCTCTCTAATTATGCACTATGTTCAATTGTCTTTGTAATATAGTTTATAAAACTTTGGAATTAGTCTTGGACATATTGATGCGACATGTCATCATTGCACCATTCTCACATGCATGTGCGAATGGTGCTACTCTTTATAAAGGTATCCTAGTAAAGACAAGGTGACAATTTTATATCCGTAGCATTTTAAATTTTACATACTAAACTATCACATAAAAAGGAATATGAAATTGTCAAATGGATATTAGTTTATCCGTAGTATCCGCCATGGAGATTCTAATTTCCGATAGAGTTTATTTTCCGCCATCAAATAAAACTTATTTTCCGATCGACGGTAATATTACTTTCCCATTTTCATGAAAAAAAAGAGAATCGAAAATATATAGTTCTTGCTTTTTTTTCTTTCTTTCTTTCATTTTTATTTTATTACTCTGGGAGAGAATTCCTAGTTGTTACATAGCTCATATAACCATAATGGGACGTCTTATATACTGACTTTTGAATCATTTTTACATGAACAATAATGACAATAAAAAAAAAAGTTACTAAAGTACATTACAGCTATTATTTATTTGTTTATCTTTTACAGTCAAACCTTTAGATGTCCGGATGACGCCTCAACCGATGAGTTTCACTGCTGGACGTAAAGTGGAGTTGAGATGCTACTCCGGAGGTTCCCGTCCACCATCCAGGATGTCATGGTTCCTTGATAATGAGGTGCTGTCGAACCACACAGACTTGTTATCGATAGACGGAAATCGGACCACTAGTATCCTTGCCTTCTGGCCTTCCCGAAGTGACCACAACAAGTACCTGAGATGCAGGGCAGAAAATTTCTTATTGAGCAACAGTGCCCTGGAAGATGGTTACAGACTTAACATCACGTGTGAGTGTAGATTGTATTCTTATGATGTTCGAATTACTCTGTTGAAAATTTTTTGCTAGTTTGCACCAAATTTTGATTCTGCAGTAGCTTCAGTCATAAAATGTGAAATCTTGTTCGAGCATTTGGAGCTACGGTTCAACAGGAGCTCCAAAGGTCAGAACGAGATTTCACACTCTTATGGTTAGAGCTACTGAAACACTTAAAATTGGTGCCAATGTAAAACAATAGAACTTGGAATGGATTCATGTATTTGAAATTTATCATCTGAAAATAAAAATAATTAATTTTTTTCTGTACTAGCGGGCAGTCTCCAATACTTTATGTAATTTCAGTTGGCTCTTCAAGGGCTCTTCAAGGACTCTTTATTTTATTCTTCTTTATTTTCTCTTCTTTATTTTACCCATTTGTTGTCATAATACTAGAAGACACGAAACCGTTGTCCTGTTGTTTCTAATAGTATAATCAAGCATGTAATACCCATGTGGTCCCATTCAAATTTCATTAAATTATGATGATTAGAACTTTTTAAAATAAAAACTTAAAAAAATTAAATTCTATTTGAAGTAATCGCCCAATTAAAAGCGTTCATTTTTCAGGCAATTACTCTTACACAGATACGAGATCTTTTTTTCTTCAAAGTGCGAAATTAATTCAGTGATGAATTTAATTTTTTAGCGCTTTTTTTAAAGTCGGTTAGTATTTTTTTAAAGCATATTTTATTTTCCCGTTTTTTATTACAGACGTACCCCAAGTCACTTTGAGTATTCGGAGTTCAACAAAAGGTCCCCAGGCCTCGGCGTTTCTCGAAGGCGACGATGTTCGTTTGACGTGTGACGTGAAGGCCAATCCTCCAGCTAGTGAGGTTGGCTGGCTATTTGAAGGAAGACCTCTGAATTCCGACGATCCAGAAATAGTACTCAGTTTCAAGAGCCTTCTGGTCAGAAGAGTGAAAAAAGCACACAGGGGCCGATACCAGTGCTACGCCAATAACGCCGAAGGTACCGGACTTAGCAGGGTCATCAATCTCAGGGCCATGTGTAAGTACATATTTATTAAATAGCTAAGATGATCTATGATCGAATGACCAGTTTGCACCTAACACTACTTTTTTATTTGTTTATTTTCATTTCATGCAATATTAACTTTTTTTGGTCCCATACAAAAATGCATACTTTGTAAGCGTGCAAAGTTAATGCTGGAATCTGGCGTAAAAAGACACAGCTGCTCCATCTGGTGGACGGGGTAATAATGCAAGTATGCGAGTTTTTAGTGTGACGTCATATATACGCAGATATCTACTATCTGCGCTTCTCTTGCATATATTTTCTGAATTATTACGCACTCATGGAAGACAAATCTTGTTTACCAGATTTATTGCAAAACATTTTTGTTACAATTTGTTTTGATAAAATTATGTACATAAAAAAAAATTACAATGTCATTTTATTTTCGGGAGAAAAAGCCGTAATGCTACGAAAACATTATTACCTTTTGCCCTGAAACTAAAATGACAATGCAACTTTTTTTTTAAAATACACTCATTTTTATCAAAATAAGCTGTAACAAAAATACTTTGAAATAAATTTTGCAAACGAGATTCATCTTCCATGAGTGAATAGCTTGAAATTTGTGAAAATCAAGTCCTCAAGTCTCTATGAGCAACAGGAGTTCGACAAAAGGTCCCCAGGCCTCGGCGTTTCTCGAAAGAGACGATGTTCGTGTGACGTGAAGGCGAATCCTTCAGACAGCGAAGTCGGATAGCTGTTCGAAGGAAGACCTCTGAATTCCGACGATTCAGAAATTTTACTCAGTTTTAAGATCCTTCTGGTCAGAAGAGTGAAAAAAAGCACACAGGGACCGACACCACTGCTACTTCAATAGCACCGAAGGTACCGGACTCAGCAGGGTAATCACTCTTAGGGCCATGTGTAAGTACATATTTATTTATGGAACAACATGCATCTGACTTGTGTGGACGACATGAAAGGCTGCTTTTAAGTCATCGTCAATATACAGGAACGAGATAGCCCAAGGAAATTTTACAACACAGAAGAGATACAACTGAGAGCTCCACACAAAGCGTGCATGTAATGGAGCCAGTGGGAATCGAACCCAAACAATCTCCTACGCTCGCAAGCGATTAACAGTGTGGTACCTTAACCACTCGCCCAACTCATATTTATTTAATAGACACAGACTAAATTGATCCACTGACCAATTTGTACCTTACGCTATTTTTTTAAATTATTTGTTTGTTTGTTTGTTTTCACCTGATGCAGTATTAACTCCTTGGGTTCCACATAAAAATATTTTAGTGAACCCTCCCATGTGAACATCATAAGTCATGCATAAAGAAATGGAATATTTTTTCAAGATGAACCTACAATTTATTTTCATTAATTAGAGAAGTTTTTATTGTTTCGTCACTAGATAATAAATATTACCTGAACAGCGTGTATATTCATTTCCAATGTAGATAAAAAACAAATTGGAAATTGCACGTCAAGCGTAGCAAATGAAGTGCGTTCGTAGATATAATTAAGTTTTAAAAAGCATTCAGATCTTCGTGTAATAGTATACAGTACTTGGGACACAGTAAGAGTATCCGAAATGCTTTGTGTATTCCTGTAAGTTCTTCTTGTTTTCTATTATACAGAAATTAACTTCTAGTAAACCTCAGCTAAGTATATGAATTTCATAAAATATGAAATACAGTCGAGTCTTCCTATAACGAAACTCCATTCATCGAATTTCTCTATATAACTAATTTATAGCAGGAACGCTCCCCTTTTCGCATGATTACATTAAAAACAGTCTCTATATAGCGAAATATCTATCTCCATATAACGAATTTTTTCATAAATTGGTCTTAATTTATTCAGTTTTAAAAAAGCTTCGAAATCATATGGAATCAATTTTCTATCACTTATTTTTGATTTATGGTTCAGTGCTGAGTTTTTTTTAATATTACTTTTGTCCTTGTTCTTTAAATCCAACGAATTCATCCCACCTCCCACACATCTTTCCACATCCTTCTCAAAACAGAGTCAATTGGATTATTACACATATAAGAGAGGAATCAATGAGAGGCACATAAGAGAGGCTTTCAAATGGAGGAAAATGTTAACTACAATTTTTCATTCCTTCCTAAAATTTGAGAATTTTTTTGGAGAGCGTAACAATTTTAAAATCAAAACAACAAAAAAATTACTGATTTCTTCGTCTGAAATTAATGCAAGTCTTCCTTATTTGATTTTCATTAAGCTTTCAAATAAATGTCTGTTCTCTTTTTTAAAACAGCTTAAATAATTAAGAAATAAACTGTTAGGTTAATTTTTACTTTTAAACATTTCAAATTCTTAATTCAAAAGATCAAAAATAATATTTGTTCAAAATTTACACATAAAATACGATTTTTAACATAATTCTCTATACATCGAATTTCTCTATATAATGAATGTTTTACTGGAACGATGGATTTCGTTATATAGAGACTCGACTGTAGTCTAATATTATTAAAACATGCCCCAAACATTGTTTCATCCCTTTACCTTTATATAATGGAATACGTTTGTATAGCCCTGTAATTTAATAATTCTTTGGACACAAATTGTACAGAATGTATATTTTAATACATACTTCATAGATGCATATGAATTTTATTGTGTTCGAAAGAGTGTTATATCATTAAAATACACTTGACTCTTTTTTTTTTTTACCCTTTGGCGTAATATAAAGAAATACTGTTGATTGTCCCTGTCATTTAACTATTCATCCGATTTCCATAAATTTTGAAAAGACTCAACAAAATTATGCGACAGTTATATATTTTAAATTTCAAATGATTCGGTCATGTAGTTTTTGCTCTGTTTTAGTGGACAGACAGACGGATGGATTGAAAGACGACTATAGGTGGGTGATTCTCAAAATAGGAGACTTTTTCAAAAGTGAAATCTTAAAAAAATTACTGTTAGCGAAATTTCTGAAAAAAATAGGTGTTGTTAATATAGTATTAATTAGGTATACTTTACATGTAGTCAGCAGAGCTAAATATTTAAAAATTAACTTTAAAAAAAATAATTAGTATTTTTTGAGCCATGCTAATGACAAAACAAATTGCATGGAATAAATATATTAAGAAATTTTTATTTTCTTCCTGTTTAAATAATTTTTTCTATATTTATTAGCCTTCCTTTTCAGCAAATGGTTTCCATTTTTACACATATACATATAAGGAGAATAAAAACATTACCAAAGAGCAAATTTGTTTACATGAGCAACATTCTGACACTAACAATGTAAGAAGCTGTCTTAGTGATTTTCCTACAGATTTAATGCATATTTTAGGGATAATAAATGTAATACCTAAATTTATATGTAAAATTAAACTTTATAAAGGATACAATATAAGCACTGGTTACATTTATGCACATAGGAGTCTTTAGCATGGACAGAAAAACCATGTTAATGACACTGATATTTGTCCATGCTAATGACAAATTTTAACTTAAATAAGATTATGAGCCATAATATAATCACAATGCAATAGTTCTTTCTGGGGCTTTTTAAAACACAAAAGTTCTATGCAAGTAAGTAAAATAAAAATTTTAACTATAAAATAAACATGAAAATTATTATCCATTCTAATGACATACAATTGATGTATGCCCCTAATATTCAACTTCTATTCTTAAAATACAATACATGCTTCTATTTTCAGGCTGGGATAAAATGACTACTTGTTGTCATGGAGAAACTTTATATTTTCAAACTATTGTCATATGTGAAAATGAAATTTTGATTAATAACCAGCTGTTATAGTATGACCTTGTTTTGAAAATAGAATATGGAGGACAAACTTTAATTCTTTTTTTATATACTATACTTTTATTTTTTAAAAGAAATTTATTGGATAAATCCTCTCCTTGATTACTTTAAAGAAAGAATAACATTTGTTTTATTTTATAAACATGATATTAACTCTTGAAAAATGCTAGTATACACAAGGCACAGCTGCTGTGGACATCCATGCTAATGACATTTTGAACCTTTATTCTGTTATTTTAAGGTGTTTTTAACTAAAAAGTGAGTAATTCTTGAGTGCAAATAATGAATAATATTAAGACAAACATATCTAAATATAAAAACATGACAGAAAACCTCTCAATTTTTTTTGTATGCCGAAAGACATAAAATGTCCCCTATTTTGAGAATCACCCAGGTGGTACTATTTATATAATTATAAACGCACCTTAGAGGGAAAAAAGCAGACATAATGTGTTGTAAGCAAAGGTATGAACTCAAGCAGAAAGCAATGACAAAAATAAAGTAGTTTATAGATATACAACTTTAACTGTTTAAAATGTGCATTTTTATTGAATGGATTTAATCAGACTGATTTTTGAACGCCTCCTATTACGTACGACATGGAATAAACATTGATATTCCTGGATCCATCATAAACAAATTTTAAATGAAAATTCAGCTTTACAATTTTTGGAACTGTAAATTTTTAAACTTATAAGCATCGCACTTTTTAAATTTGTACACCGTTGCGTAGAGAAAAAAAGCACTTTTAAATGAAATTTGTTTGAAATCTTTTTTACAATTTGTTTTCAAATCATTATTTTTTAAAAAGTTTTTTAGCTCACAGGCTATCATAGCCTGAGAGCTTATGTGCCCGTCCGTTCTGTATGTACGTTCGTATGTTCTTGCGTAACGCGATAACTCATGATAAAAATATCCGATACACTTGAAATTTTGTATGTAGGTATATCCTGACAAGGCGCTTCCCTGATTAGATTTTGGAGTTCATTCGATATGTATAAGAGGGGAAAGGGGGGATCATGCCCTACCCCTTAGTTGATATAAATGGGATTTTCATGCAGAATTAAATTTCCGTTCAAAATTTAGATTAGGATCATTCTGATGAGGCGATTCCGTGACTGTTATTAGGTGTTCATTGAATAAGTATAAATAGGGGGAACAGGGGTTCTAATGCCCCCCCCCTTAATTTATATAAATGGGTTTTTCAAGCAGAATTTTCAGATTTCGTTCAAATCTCTGACTAGTTTTGGAAGTTTAATGGTTAGGTATAAAAGAGGGGGAAAACTCCTTTTAAATTATATAAATGCTAAATGGGTTTTTATTAAGAATTATCTCATTTGCTCTGATTTTTGGATATAGATTTTTTTTATGATAAAGCATGTCTTTGATAGTATAGGAGGTTCAATGATTAAGTATAAAAAAAGAGGAAAGGGGAGAGCTGTTTCCCCTTCTTAATTTTTTTTTCGAACGGAATTAACCCTTGAAAATATAAGGCTTTAATGTACAATTAGTATTTGTAGCCTGTGAGCTCAATGCCATCAGTTTAACTGGGCAGTATTCTTTATTATTACTTTTTTTGTCATCGTAGCAAAAGACGTATTCCATTTTTGGACATTAAACACGAAGCAATCATAAAACGAACAAAATAAAAATAAGTTGTGGAATTCAACCAATAAAAAGATTCAGATATACTTCAGATTTCCCAGTTCTCTACCGAGGACAACAACTATTTTCCAAATAGTTAAAAAATGTTAGAAATGTTAAAGTAATTTGAAGCGATTTATTACATGATTGTGATAAGAACATTACTAATGAAAAAACACAGAAAAAAAACGAAAAAAAAAATGTTTATAGAATCAAGTTGAGTTCAGGGGGAAGGGGGGGGGGTGTTTATGAAAACTGGGGGTATTTCAAAATGAAAAGCCTAGGGAAAGAACATAGTATTTAAATCGTATATTTTTTCAGGAAGAGATTGTTGTGGTTAGGAGAGATATATTATAGAGTTCCGACGGGGGGAGGGGTTACAGGGTTTTTTTTTTTTTTAATACTGAAAACATAAGATTTCAAATGTTCTAAGGCAGATATATTAGGGTGCAGCTTAGAAGACATGATTTATTATTATTATTATTTTAATAAGTCTCACCCTCTAACTTTGTTCGTTTTGATACAAAAATGCTGTATAAATAGTTTAAGCAATAAATTTTAATGTTGGAATGTAGCTCAATTGACTCAATCAGATTATTTGCTATACAAATTAGAAAATATATCCTTACAATACTTATAACGTTTTAATTGTAAAAAATATAATTAAATTATAGTTCAATTTTGTTCTTCTGTAAAATTTTATTGCCTTTGAGTAGGCTGAGATGGTCTTTTTCCTGCTTCCTGGGTACTTTTTTGCTATGATCTTCGACAACTTGTGACAGAAATTGTAGTTACACTTCTTCATGTGTTACCAATCCCCTGTATTTCTGAATAAAAGGAACTGCATATTCGGCATGGTCGTTTACTAATTGTAAAGAATTTATTATCTCTCTAGCCTGTTTATAGTCTTTTCTTGACTCCCAAAAGTCAGGATCTTTTGCAAAATATCCAACTGGAAATTCCAACATTTGGGAGCCTATATTAGGCTGTCAATATTAATACAATATTCGGATGATTATAATACAATACGCGGAATTTTTTTTTTTTTTTTTTCAAAAATTGGCACTCAGCTTTTAAATTGAACGGTCATAATTTAAAAAACGGCCGGGCAAAACCCGGCACATTTCCAGAGGATTTTCAATATATTTAAATGAGAGCCCGAAACGCTTAGAAAAACCGTTTTACAAATTTAATGTTTTTTTATTTCATTAAAAACTTGAATGGGGCTTGTTGAGCTCAAACCAATTAGTAGGCCTCCCACCTGGCTGAATCTGCATTAAAAACTAAACTCTTTAAATTAACACATAGTTTAACAGTAAGTTCTGACCTTTCTTAAACGCCTAAACTTTATTTAGTTTCAGTTTAACAATTCAATCAGCCACAAAAAAATTATATTTAAACATAACAACAATGCCAAAAATCAACAAAAAATTAAGTCTTCTCTGTTTCTGTAAATATCGTCTGTATTCATTTATATGGAAAAAAAGCATCACGAAGAAATTGTGCTCCATGGTAATTTATTTTTCTTATTTTATGTTTTTGGCAGTATTCTCTGTGTTTTTAGTTTGTATTTTTCACTCAAAAAAAAAAAAAAAAAAAAAAAAAAAAAAAGATGATGGAATGTTGATAGCCGTGCAATGGCTCGCATATTTTGGTGTTAAATAAAACGCATTTACAGTCCATGTTTGTTGTGTTTAAGATGTAAAAGAACCAGCATGTGTTATGTTTCTTATTAGTTAGAAACGCTAAAATAATTCTCTCAAAGAAACTTCCCTTTCAAATCAGGGGAATAAACAAGGGGAATGTTACCGTTTCAAAAAAAGTGATGCCAGTCACGAAATCTGAATTTTAAAAAAGTAGCCCACTGGCAATGCTGTGTAGGGGGAACTGGAGTACATTGATACTTGGGGCACATTGATACACCCCCTGTACAGCACACAGGGTCATTACAGGAAGTTTCACAACAGCTCCAAAAGGTGATACTAGTGAAATTGACTACATACAGAAAGTTTTGGAATGATTCAATAGTTTGATGAAATAGGATGGGTGATTAATTGTTTTTGTAGGTCAAAAGTAAATTTGAGTTGTACAATTGAAATGGTATTATACAACTGTTCCAGTATTTTCAACCGAAGAGAATACCCTCCCTGGCAAGTAACGCTAATCTTTATCAGTTCCTCATTCTTTATTGAGAGATAAATTATGATGTGTTGGATTTGCGATTCATTTTATTTAAAATGGCTGCATGGGGCACAATGATACAGTCTTTTTCGGGGCACATTGATACAACCTAAATCCTTTTCTAGTTCATTTTTTACTACCTTTTATTTTTATTTTTACCATACACTCCTTAATTCAACCATGTTTCGTCAAAAATTTCTACTATTAGTTTTTATTGAAGTGAAATAGCTCTAATTTCTTTATATTAGAACATTTTATAGTATTTTTGCAAACAGAAGACGTACAAACTTACACAATATCTAGTGCTAGTAGAATTAACAAAAGAAATGGACGGCAGCATGGCAGATCTCAAATTTATATCGATTCTCCAGAGAAAAAAGTATTATCGACATGAGAAATGTTAAGTAAGAGAAACAAGCTGCAGAACAGTACATGATAATTATATTATAAACATAATTTTTAATATAGTTATCCTTTATTTTCTGTTTGTAAACCGATTTATAAACAGAAAACCTGGTAATTCTTTCACCTTTCCAAAGGAAGAAAGGAATTCTGGGATTAAAGTGCCAGATATGACAAAGTTACCACATCCAACAAACAGACAAGGAACAGCGAGAACATCGGGTCATTATACATTTCATTTTGATTGCTTTAATATAGCTTACAAATAAATTGTGTGCGATTTTAATGTCTATAAATATACATAAAATGGTTTGCTAACTATTTTTCTGTGAAAAATATGCATTGGTGTTATTTTGTCTCCATTTTTCCCAGACGTTTCAAAGTGTATCAATCTGCCCCGGGGATGGGGCACTTTGATACAAATTACTTTTTTTGATTTTTTAAAAATTACATGCAAAAATAATATATAAAACAACGATTGTACATTTTTGTAACACACTACACAGGTTTTGCTGGCATCACATAGAAAAATAACTTGAAATTTCTGCTTTCTAGACACAAAAATTTTTTTTTTGAAAAAAGCTGTATCAATGTCCCCCAGTTCCCCCTACTTCTAAAAACTGAGTTTTTGCTGAGAATAGGATCCATTCGTTAAAATTTTCTATTCACAACACTTAAATTAAACAGTCTTTATTTACAGCATTAAATAGGCGTTTTTCTCAAGCGTAGATTATCACTTTAACTTTTTATCTAGTAACGAATGAGTTCCTATAAGGTCCTCTTTGTTGCATTTTCAGAAAAATAGAATTATATCTAGTCGTATACACTTAAGGGGCCCCACCCTGCCCTCGAAGACACTCACGATCTAATGCTATTCCTATTGGCAGGCATTTTTCTAATAACTCATTCGCATTTTGGGATTTTCGAATTTTTTTTTTTTTTTTTTTTTTTTTTTTGTATTTGATAGCTGAGGTCCCTCTCAAGATCGTTCCTTGATTACTTTTTAAATTTTGGTCGCAACTATCTTTTATAAAGTTAGTTTCACTTTCAAAACCAGTTCAGAAAGTGAAACTAACTTTATGAAAAATATCTGCGATCAAAATTGAAAAACTAGTCAAGGAGCGATCTTGAGAGGGACCTCAGCTATCCAATGCAAAAAAAAAAAAAAAAAAAAAAAAAAAAAAAAAAAAAAATTAAAAAATGTTAAAATGTTAAAATGCGAATGAGTAATTAGAAAAATGCCTCCCCATAGGAATAGCATTTTTCGCTTGCGTTTGTTATTGGAATGTGGGAATAATTAAAATTATAAAATAAATAACAATAAATGCTGAATTTTAAAATTTGAATAAAGGAAACACTGAATTTACAAAAAATAAAAATGTTTTCAGTAGGAAATATAATTTAAAAAAATTAAAAGAATTATTCTATTATCTATTGAAAAATTATTTCGTAAATAAATTTGAAAAAATAAATGAACATTTTTGTAGCTTCAAAAGATTTCATCTACATGTCATGTTCTTGTATGTAACATGTGCACCCTAATTTATAATACAGTAGAATACCACTAATCTGCAAACCTGCAGTTTGAATTGTATAAATGAATGTAAAAAATTATTTATCAGTGGCGACAACTTTTAAAGTTTTTTCGTCTAATTTTAATCATGTTATACATGTATCATACCGAAATTAAATTTAATTTTATAATTTAAAATGATAATACTGATACATATAAAACTATTTCATTTATTTTATAAATTTAAAAGAGTACATTAAAAAATACATATTTGCTCTCAATATAAACATGTGTACAGTTATTCGATTAGTTATTTAAACAATACCATCTTAAAATAATTACGATTGCAGAACTGATAACAGTGTTTATATACAGGGTGTCCGAAAAGTCTGGAAACGGTCGAATAACTCGAGAAATGCATATGAGATTGAAAAACATAAATATACGTGTTAAATATTTTTAAATAAGCTACTCAGTGATACCAAATTTGACCTTCGTAACCGACCCCCTGGGGGTCAGAGGGGGTCCAAATTTGAAATCTTAAATTATAACCCCCATTTTTTATTGCAGATTCGGATTTTACGGACAAAAATACGTAACTTTTGTATTTGATGTTTATTTCGAATCCTCGTTTATCACGGTGTAATTGAGCATATTAAATCGATACATATTTCGGCTTTTCCAACGGGATTTTCCCTAATCGAAACTAATTGGGGAGAATTTATGACATCAAGTTCCTCGTCTTTTGCAATAATAGCGTTTCCTGAAAATCATCCGTGCCGATTATTTCGGTAGTGCTACACAGTTAAAAATTTGATCCATTTGCTGTAGCGTCACTCCTCAGCTTTTATAGAATATCTCTTTCATGACCAATGAGAATGTTCCATAACACAGTAAAGTACACTGTAAAAAATTGACCCTTTTGCTGCATCGTCACTCCACCGCTTTTATAAAAAACGATTACTTTACTGTGTTATGGAGCATTCTCATTGGTCACAAAAGAGATATTCTATAATAGCTGTGGAGTGACGCTGCAGCAAATGGGTCAAATTTTTAACAGTGTAGCACTATTGAAATAATCGCCACGGGTGATTTTCAGGAAACGCTATTCCTACAAAAGACGAGGAATTTGGCGTCAAAAATTCTGCCCAATCAGTTTCGATTAGGGAAAATCCCGTTGGAAAAGTGGGAATATGTATCGATTTAATATGCTCGATTACACCGTGATAAACGAAGATTTGAAGTAAACATCAAATACAAAAGTTACGTATTTTTGTCCGTAGAATCCGAATCTGCAATAAAAAATGGGGGTTATAATTTAAGATTTCAAAGTTGGACCCCCTCTGACCCCCAGGGGGTCGGTTTCGAAGGTCAAATTTGGTATCACAGAGTAGCTTATTTAAAAATATTTAACACGTATATTTACGTTTTTCAATCTCATATGTATTTCTCGAGTTATTCGGCCGTTTCCAGACTTTTCGGACACCCTGTATAAACCAAGCAATTAATTCCATAATCGATGTTAACAAACGTAAATATCAATAAATTCATGTTTAAAACTTAATTTCTAAATTCAATAAAATTTCTAAAAACAAAAATGTATGATTTAGCCGCTAATTATAGAAGACTGTAAGTTACAATACAAAAAAATTTTGCTTTTATACAGACAACTGTATGACGCATTTAAAAATACAAAAAGAAAAGAAAGAAAGAAAGAAAGAAAAAATAAATAAATAATTGTATTTTATTATTTGAAATCTATATATCTGGGAAAAATAGTTTAAAAAATTAAATTTCAAATTTTCAGCTAAAATTTGATTTTTTATGGCATGTACCCTATATACACATTTAGGTTTTTTTTAAATATTGTATTGCTATATTTTTCAATTAAATGGGTTAAAATTAATTAATTTCATCTGCTTAATACTCTTCAACTTTTTTATATTAATATTTTTAAGCATTCAGTAAAAATAAAAATAAAGTAATTTTTCCCTCAATAGTTTAATTATTTTTTTTTTTTTTTTTTTTTTTTTGTTTTCGAAGAACAAATTCTAATTTTTTTGTTAAATGAAACCATTTGACATTGAAAAGAATAAGTGTTATTCAATTCTTTTGATTATGCTGAATAACCCGAATTTTGTTTAACACATCAGATAAAATATTAGCTAGCTAGAATTATAAATAAAACTTTGTGATGAAGAGTCAGTAGCCGCGTCTATTAAAAAAAAAAAAAAAAAAAAAAAAAAAAAAAAAAAAAAAAATTTGTTTATTTGGCGATTTATCACCGGTTGGCGAAAAAACGAAATTTTGAAAAATACGTTTTTACGCTTCGAATACTTTTTAAAAAAAAACTTTCTATGTTCAATTTATTTAAATAAGTTTAGTTTAAGTAATTTTAGTTTTGCATTTTAAGTTTAGTTTAAGTAATTTTAGTTTTGCATTTTTACTTTACTTCAAGGGTAATTCTGTCATATACGTTTATATGTACTTATATCAAAATGAAATTAATATGTTTTATCATTTAAAACACAATTTAAATTGATTAAAATTGTTCCAAATTGAAAAATACACTGTTAAAAATCTGCTGCATTTTGTTGCAACGCACTCCCTTGCTTGTATAGAAAACGGTTACTTGGCCGTGAAATGGAGCTTTCTCACTGGATGGAATAGAGATATTATATACAAGCGGTGGAGTGCGTTGCAACAAAATGCAGCAGACACCGTGCTATGGAGCATTCTCATTGGTCAGAAGAGAGATATTCTATAAAAGTAGTGGAGTGACGTTGCATTAAATGCTGCAGATTTTTAACAGTGAAGTCAATTAAAATCAATTTTCAGATTCGTTAAAATCGTCTGTTTTTGGCGAGGAAATGCACTGCTCGCCAAATCCCGCGTCGCTTTCAGCTTTCCACGCCAATTATTCCAAACTATTTTATTTTTTTACATATCTAATAATGTAATTCCGCCGCTGATTTTCACTGATCCTTTATTACCTACATGAGTAGTTTAATTCGTATTTTTTTCAAAAAATTCCGAGTATGCCCCCAATGGAGACCTTCCTTGTTAGATTAGTTGCACTTTGATCTACATCTAAATTCACTCGTTTTGCATATCATTAACGTATCGGAAATGCACAAACTCACA
Organism: Maratus speculifer; assembly: GCA_964019185.1. NCBI lineage: Eukaryota > Metazoa > Arthropoda > Arachnida > Araneae > Salticidae > Maratus > Maratus speculifer. The sequence goes on from OZ025302.1 coordinate 100,701,776, forward strand.
GGGGAAAACCATCTCTCCGGTTAATTTTTAAATTTATAACAAATGAAATCTAGCCCAATTTATCATCTGAAATTTCACACAATTAAATGAAATATTGCAGTCTCTTTTTAGATTGCTCTTAATTAGAGAGATAAGAAAAAAGGAGGAATCATGGAATTGTCTAGCTCCGCCCCAAACTTCGTATTTATATTTTCTTTTTTATGTTTCCTTACAGACACCATTTGTGGATGTACATTCATCGGAGAACTACTATTTATAGACAGAAAACTCTATCTTAAAAAACTAACATTTAGAAGCTTTGTTAACTTGATGATTTATCATTTGTATTGCTAATATTATTAATTTGTATCATCGCGTTACATACATATAATATGCATTAATTTCAAAGTTACGTATACGGAGCTCTTTCGCATGAAGAAATTCAGTGAAATTTAGCTCAATATTTATGATAGATTCTTTTGTCATTAAATAATGCAAATTTTACTTTATGAAAATTTTGATAAACAGCTCTTGACAGGGGCGTGCGAAGAAAAAACTACGCCCGGGGTAAAGCTTTAATTTGGCGCCGCCCACCCCCAACTTTTTCCTGTAAAAGGCCAAAAAATGACGTTGGTAGTATTTGGCGCCCCCTAAATTTCCGCTCCTGGGGCGACCGCCCCCTTTCGCCCGGCGGCTCTGGTCCTTGAAAGTTCTTGACGGATCCGAATCGTGTTATACAGTTGCCTTTAAAAGATGATGTTAAAAGGCGATACATAGTTAATATAAACTAGTACTCAAGAATTCTAAATAGACGCGGCTACTGACTCTTCATCACAAAGTTTTATTTATAATTCTAGCGAGCTAATATTTTATCTGATGTGTTAAACAAAATTCGGGTTATTCAGCATAATCAAAAGAATTGAATAACACTTATTCTTTTCAATGTCAAATGGTTTCATTTAACAAAAAAATTAGAATTTGTTCTTCGGAAAGAAAAAAAAAAAAAAAAAAAAAAAAAAAAAAAAAAAGAAAGAAAGAAAAAAAAAATTAATTAAACTATTGAGGGAAAAATTACTTTATTTTTATTTTTACTGAATGCTTAAAAATATTAATATAAAAAAGTTGAAGAGTATTAAGCAGATGAAATTAATTAATTTTAACCCATTTAATTGAAAAATATAGCAATACAATATTTAAAAAAACCTAAATGTGTATATAGGGTACATGCCATAAAAAATCAAATTTTAGCTGAAAATTTGAAATTTAATTTTTTAAACTATTTTTCCCAGATATATAGATTTCAAATAATAAAATACAATTATTTATTTATTTTTTCTTTCTTTCTTTCTTTCTTTTCTTTTTGTATTTTTAAATGCGTCATACAGTTGTCTGTATAAAAGCAAAATTTTTTTGTATTGTAACTTACAGTCTTCTATAATTAGCGGCTAAATCATACATTTTTGTTTTTAGAAATTTTATTGAATTTAGAAATTAAGTTTTAAACATGAATTTATTGATATTTACGTTTGTTAACATCGATTATGGAATTAATTGCTTGGTTTATACAGGGTGTCCGAAAAGTCTGGAAACGGCCGAATAACTCGAGAAATACATATGAGATTGAAAAACGTAAATATACGTGTTAAATATTTTTAAATAAGCTACTCTGTGATACCAAATTTGACCTTCGAAACCGACTCCCTGGGGGTCAGAGGGGGTCCAACTTTGAAATCTTAAATTATAACCCCCATTTTTTATTGCAGATTCGGATTCTACGGACAAAAATACGTAACTTTTGTATTTGATGTTTACTTCAAATCTTCGTTTATCACGGTGTAATCGAGCATATTAAATCGATACATATTCCCGCTTTTCCAACGGGATTTTCCCTAATCGAAACTGATTGGGCAGAATTTTTGACGTCAAATTCCTCGTCTTTTGCAATAATAGCGTTTCCTGAAAATCACCCGTGGCGATTATTTCAATAGTGCTACACTGTTAAAAATTTGACCCATTTGCTGCAGCGTCACTCCACAGCTATTATAGAATATCTCTTTTGTGACCAATGAGAATGCTCCATAACACAGTAAAGTAATCGTTTTCTATAAAAGCGGTGGAGTGACGATGCAGCAAAAGGGTCAATTTTTTACAGTGTACTTTACTGTGTTATGGAACATTCTCATTGGTCACAAAAGAGATATTCTATAATAGCTGTGGAGTGACGCTGCAGCAAATGGGTCAAATTTTTAACTGTGTAGCACTACCGAAATAATCGGCACGGATGATTTTCAGGAAACGCTATTATTGCAAAAGACGAGGAATTTGACGTCAAAAATTCTGCCCAATCAGTTTCGATTAGGGAAAATCCCGTTGGAAAAGCGGGAATATGTATCGATTTAATATGCTCGATTACACCGTGATAAACGAAGATTTGAAGTAAACATCAAATACAAAAGTTACGTATTTTTGTCCGTAGAATCCGAATCTGCAATAAAAAATGGGGGTTATAATTTAAGATTTCAAAGTTGGACCCCCTCTGACCCCCAGGGAGTCGGTTTCGAAGGTCAAATTTGGTATCACAGAGTAGCTTATTTAAAAATATTTAACACGTATATTTACGTTTTTCAATCTCATATGTATTTCTCGAGTTATTCGGCCGTTTCCAGACTTTTCGGACACCCTGTATAAACCAAGCAATTAATTCCATAATCGATGTTAACAAACGTAAATATCAATAAATTCATGTTTAAAACTTAATTTCTAAATTCAATAAAATTTCTAAAAACAAAAATGTATGATTTAGCCGCTAATTATAGAAGACTGTAAGTTACAATACAAAAAAATTTTGCTTTTATACAGACAACTGTATGACGCATTTAAAAATACAAAAAGAAAAGAAAGAAAGAAAGAAAGAAAAAATAAATAAATAATTGTATTTTATTATTTGAAATCTATATATCTGGGAAAAATAGTTTAAAAAATTAAATTTCAAATTTTCAGCTAAAATTTGATTTTTTATGGCATGTACCCTATATACACATTTAGGTTTTTTTTAAATATTGTATTGCTATATTTTTCAATTAAATGGGTTAAAATTAATTAATTTCATCTGCTTAATACTCTTCAACTTTTTTATATTAATATTTTTAAGCATTCAGTAAAAATAAAAATAAAGTAATTTTTCCCTCAATAGTTTAATTAATTTTTTTTTTCTTTCTTTCTTTCTTTTTTTTTTTTTTTTTTTTTTTCTTTCCGAAGAACAAATTCTAATTTTTTTGTTAAATGAAACCATTTGACATTGAAAAGAATAAGTGTTATTCAATTCTTTTGATTATGCTGAATAACCCGAATTTTGTTTAACACATCAGATAAAATATTAGCTCGCTAGAATTATAAATAAAACTTTGTGATGAAGAGTCAGTAGCCGCGTCTATTTAGAATTCTTGAGTACTAGTTTATATTAACTATGTATCGCCTTTTAACATCATCTTTTAAAGGCAACTGTATAACACGATTCGGATCCGTCAAGAACTTTCAAGGACCAGAGCCGCCGGGCGAAAGGGGGCGGTCGCCCCAGGAGCGGAAATTTAGGGGGCGCCAAATACTACCAACGTCATTTTTTGGCCTTTTACAGGAAAAAGTTGGGGGTGGGCGGCGCCAAATTAAAGCTTTACCCCGGGCGTAGTTTTTTCTTCGCACGCCCCTGTCAAGAACTGTTTATCAAAATTTTCATAAAGTAAAATTTGCATTATTTAATGACAAAAGAATCTATCATAAATATTGAGCTAAATTTCACTGAATTTCTTCATGCGAAAGAGCTCCGTATACGTAACTTTGAAATTAATGCATATTATATGTATGTAACGCGATGATACAAATTAATAATATTAGCAATACAAATGATAAATCATCAAGTTAACAAAGCTTCTAAATGTTAATTTTTTAAGATAGAGTTTTCTGTCTATAAATAGTAGTTCTCCGATGAATGTACATCCACAAATGGTGTCTGTAAGGAAACATAAAAAAGAAAATATAAATACGAAGTTTGGGGCGGAGCTAGACAATTCCATAATTCCTCCTTTTTTCTTATCTCTCTAATTAAGAGCAATCTAAAAAGAGACTGCAATATTTCATTTAATTGTGTGAAATTTCAGATGATAAATTGGGCTAGATTTCATTTGTTATAAATTTAAAAATTAACCGGAGAGATGGTTTTCCCCTGTGAGTTTGTGCATTTCCGATACGTTAATGATATGCAAAACGAGTGGATTTAGATGTAGATCAAAGTGCAACTAATCTAACAAGGAAGGTCTCCATTGGGGGCATACTCGGAATTTTTTGAAAAAAAATACGAATTAAACTACTCATGTAAGTAATAAAGGATCAGTGAAAATCAGCGGCGGAATTACATTATTAGATATGTAAAAAAATAAAATAGTTTGGAATAATTGGCGTGAAAAGCTGAAAGCGACGCGGGATTTGGCGAGCAGTGCATTTCCTCGCCAAAAACAGACGATTTTAACGAATCTGAAAATTGATTTTAATTGACTTCACTGTTAAAAATCTGCAGCATTTACATGCAACGTCACTCCACTACTTTTATAGAATATCTCTCTTCTGACCAATGAGAATGCTCCATAGCACGGTGTCTGCTGCATTTTGTTGCAACGCACTCCACCGCTTGTATATAATATCTCTATTCCATCCAGTGAGAAAGCTCCATTTCACGGCCAAGTAACCGTTTTCTATACAAGCAAGGGAGTGCGTTGCAACAAAATGCAGCAGATTTTTAACAGTGTATTTTTCAATTTGGAACAATTTTAATCAATTTAAATTGTGTTTTAAATGATAAAATATATTAATTTCATTTTGTTATAAGTACATATAAACGTATATGACAGAATTACACTTGAAGTAAAGTAAAAATGCAAAACTAAAATTACTTAAACTAAACTTAAAATGCAAAACTAAAATTACTTAAACTAAACTTATTTAAATAAATTGAACATAGAAAGTTTTTTTTTTAAAAAAAGTATTCGAAGCGTAAAAACGTATTTTTCAAAATTTCGTTTTTTCGCCAACCGGTGATAAATCGCCAAATAAACGAAATTTTTTTATTTATTTATTTATTTATTTTTATTTTTTTATAGACGTTATAAGGAGGTTCCGCCAAAATTTTTTTATAAACATATATAACTATATGAGAAGAACATTCTGTAATTTTTTCAGATTTTTCTGAGTATGCCCGTATGGAGACCTTCCTTGTAAGAAGTAATTAATTTAAGTTACTGCATAGCAAACGTATATAATTGTATTTATTTGTAGATAGTATTGTTGTTTAAAAAAAAAATCTAAACTTAAGTAAATGTTCCAAGCTTAATTCCTTCTTTGTTTTGCCTACAGATCTGTTACAATTAGATGCTTTGTTATTTTTTTAGTTATTTTCTAAATCGCATTCTGTCATCAATCTGATATTTTAACACAAAAATTCTTGGTCTTAAGGTTATCCCATTAATTGACATATTCACTGCTTAATAATATGTTCGTTTATGATGCTTCTTAACTATGACAAATTATATATAACCCAAACAAAAATAATGAGGCACTAAAATGTAAGTTTTACACCAGAAAATAAAACAAATGTTTTTTTTAATTAAATAACAGAAGATTGAATTGTAACTACAGAACACAAGATAAAGTATGATCAAGAAAAGGGCGCTATCAAGCACCTTTCAAGTAAATAAATAAAGAAGCAGGTTTATGTCTGATAAGTTGCATGTCAAACCAAGGCCGGACTCTATTCTATTTCCATCCTTATAAGGTCTTCACAATCACTCTTTAGTTTTGTAATTTTAAATTGGCTGCTGTCGCCGGTAGATGACGTGAATACAGACGGTAAATAATGATTATTAAATGTTACTTTTACACACAAAAATACGAAAAACGTCGCTGTATATGCGTTATAAAAGGTATAGAACGTATACATATATACGTATAATTTGTCTCGGTGTTTTGTATGCCAAAAACAGGAAAACTGAAAAATTGAAGATAAATAAATACAATGCTTTAAGCATGAGCAATTAAAAATACATTAAATAGCATGCTAACATAACAAGGAAAATAAAAATTTTAAGTAAATCTCTGCATTTAATTACATTTAAATTCTTTATTGTTTGAAACATTGAGAATTCTGAATATTTTTATACATTGAATTTTTATGTAGTATATTTTTATGCAATATATTTTTTTAATAATATTTACAAGTTTGGATAATTAAGAAAATTACGAAAACCAAACTCTTCCCAAATCAGGATAATTTTTTAAAAAATTTAATTATTTTTTCACCAGACTTTCGATGGAAAAAAAAAAAAAAAAAAAAAAAAATACATAACGTTGATAGCTGACAACTTTGGAACATAGAGTACGGAACAGAGAATCAACTTTCATACACCGTAATGGCAACTTGTTTAACATGGGATTACGCATAGACAGTAGCGATACGAGCGGATGACTCTGAAACTACGATCATAACATAAGAGAGGCTGCTAATTCCACGAAACATCGCTTTCTTGGCGACAAATGATATAGGAAAAAAGAAAAAAAAATACAGCGACGGCTTGCTGCTTCTTGTTTTGAAATTTATGAAAGAATTATTTTAATATGAAATAACTTTGACGTATTCGTCTTGCAAACAATGCATGTGTCTCTTCTTAACATAACGACCTAATAATTTAAACTTGAAAATTCAAGAACAATAACAGTAATAATTACGAATCAATATAAGCGCGGAAATCTAAGATCAAATAGCATAAGCACGTGTGCAAAGATAATCAAATCAGCATTGAGCAAGAAGTGCCAAGCCAGAATATGTTTACAGTTAAACAGAAATAACGAGGATAAAAATCACCAACGCGATGGTTTAGTTTTTAAGTGATCCACTGAGGGCGTTCTTTTCAAGCCGAGTTGAGACTCTGTCTGTACTCTGTGCTTTGGAACAACGAAAATGAAATGTACAGGGAAATAGAAAAATAATAATATTCATAGATTTTTTATTATGTTTAGAAGAAAAAATTATTTAATGAAATATTTGAATTTTAGGCAGTTATGGTATAATAAATGTAATAAAAAAATGTTTACACAATATTAAGATAATAATCAAGCTCGTCAGTATCCGACAATCAATTAATAACGAAATATCTCTCTCTCTCTCTCTCTCTATATATATATATATATTGAAACATCGATTATTTTTTGCATGATTCTTAAAAAATTAGTAAATATTGAATTGCAATACAATATATGTACATTGCAAACATTTTTTATTAATCTGGCCGCTGTATGTATTGATCTGAAATATTCAATATTGTAGAAAATAAAGTTGCATATAAAATTAAATTTCTAATACTGGACGTTCATAGTGTAAAACTGCATGATAAAATTAAAAGGATATTTGCATGTTGCATAATATCAAGAAAAATAAGCAAGCCTTTTAGCCAATAGCCGGCAATCAACTTATATCGATTTTTTTTTTTTTTTTCAAAACATGGATATTTACATGATTTTTAACTACTTAGAAAATGTATAGGTTTTTGTTCTTTGTATTGCAAACAATTTTTGATAAATTTTGCCACTATATGTACGAGGTAGACCTTCGACGAAAGAAAATCTTTCAAAAAGAACTGTTTTATTTATTTATAATAAATCTACAAAATTAGTAACAGTAATCAAATATTATTGTAAACTAAAATTAACAAAATACAAAATAACTAAAATTAATAAAACTTAATTATTCAAATAATTAAAAGAAATAAAACCGAAATCCACCGCTAATTGCAATTGCAAGTCGCAAATTGCACCTTAAACGTAGCAAATAAGGTGCTTTCGTACTATATCGAAGTTTCAAAATATGTAAATGTTAGTGTAATAATATGCTGTACTTACGATAGAGTATAGTATACAATTTAGTAGCCGAAATATTATGTGATTCGCTGTAAATACTAACTACTCTTTACTATACAGATATATTTTTACAATATCAATTTCGTAAAATGTTAAACAGTTTAATATAATTAAAACGTGCCGTATTCATTCCCCCTATAACATTATCATTGAAATATTTTTGTGTGGCCTTCTCAAGTAATAAAAAATATTCTTTGTGCCACACATTGTACAGAATGAATATTTTAGTATGCTCTTCATAGATGCATATCAATTTGATTATGTTCGAAAGAATGTAAAATCAATAAAATGCACTTGAAAATGTTATTTCCTATTGGCCGTAATGTTGCGGAATACTTTTGATAGTCCTTGTAATCAAACGACATCTGTCCGACTTTCACAAAATTTGAAATTATTTGACAAAATTACTCAATACTTATATATTTTAAACTTCAGATGATTCGGTTGAGTATTTTTTGCCTTGATATATGCGGACGGACGGACAGACAGGCAGACGGATTGAACGACTATTATAGGTGTTACGTATATACATAATTACGTACGCACTTAAAAATAGAAACAAAAAAGAATATTCATCATGATTAGTTGAATTTTTTTGAGAAGATGGGAAAAATATATAAATACTCAAGCAATATATTTAGCCGTGGGCGGAGCAACTGACTGCATTTCCTATGACTTTTTAGATATAGTAAACATTTTGTTTATTTTGAGTGTAACTTTATAATATACACACGGGAAGCAAACTTTGTAACCTAGAAGTCAAAATTTTTATGTATTCTTGTGCTTTTTGCATTTACAATGTTATTTTCATATACCACCAGCAGGTCTACCGCGTACAAGACCACGTACCAAAGATATCGAAGGCTACTCTTGATCATTAAGTAGTTGTAAAGGTTTAATGACTCTCTAGCCTGTTTATAGTCTATTCATGACTCCCACAAGTCAGAATCAACTACAAGTTGAATGTAGATTCTGCCATTTCAGAATTCAGTTTCGCCTCCGATTAGGAAAAAAATCGATAGAGGTTTTTTTGAAAGGCGACCCCTTTTAGAATGCAGTGAACTAACTTCATTTTTCTTGTATTTATCAATATAATAGCAAACAGAACGGCGTGAAATACCTAATTGATTAGCAATTTCTCTCTGAGACATTGGAATTGCGAAAAAATAAAGAGATACAATTTGACGTGCTACTTCTTCATTGACTAGATTCATCAAAAACGGATTTTTTCATTATCTTAAACATTTTTTTATAGACTCTGAGAAAAAGGAAATGCCTTTTAACAATGAAACGAATGGAATCTCGTTGAATTCGACGAATGAAATGTTTGAAAGACCCGATCGATTTGGTTTTTTAAAAAAGAAAAAGTAATTACATTATTGAATTAATATATAATAAATATATTTCCAAACTTAATGTCAAGTTTGCCCGTTACAATTTTGCATGCGAATATTCGTACATCTTCAGTTAAAATTGTAATCTGAGTGCCGGCGAAATCCAGAAATTTTATTTTATATGCACTCACAGAAAAATAGTTTTATTTAAAAAAAAAAAAAATAAAATAAATAAATAAATAAAATAATAATAATTTCATTTTTACTGTGACATTATTTTCACAAACTGAAGTCATCTGAAAGAAAAATCTCAATCTCAGTGTCCATAATGAAAAGAAATATTGAAATGTAATATCGTTATGAGTAAAAATGCGATATTTTAAATAGTGACGTCATTTTCTCTTCAAATGTTTTTAAAAAGTTACTGTTATTAGTAAAATGAAAAAGGCATCCGTAATAATATTGTAATTCCCATTTATCTGGTTGCTGAATGACATCATTTTCCTCATTTGAAATTTTTCTTATTTTGCTATAAACATTTATTTTTATCATAAATTATTTTCTGTTATTTTATTTACATTATTAATATTATTTCTCAGTAACTATATTTTTTTTCCCTCAATTAGTGCATAGTTATACGCAATCATTTTGGTAAATAAATTTTTATTATCGAGAGAAAAGCTAAACTGGGTTGCCACCATTTTGTAGAAATATCGTAAAAAGCATTTAAAATTAAAAATAAAATATAAAAATGGAAATAAATTAAAAGATAGCTAAAATGGGCACAACTACAAATGAATAGCTTTCATTTAAAAAAATAATTATCAAAATCGGTTGAGTAGAAAATTTAGGGCTGATGACACGACATTTTTTAGTTTGTCTGAAAGAAATAGCATCGGAGGCTAACAAGCCATCCAACTAAAATTTCCAACAGTTGAAACAACATCATTGACTTTGCTGAGACAAAATCTTCCAGTTTTTTTACTTTTGGATGAATGAGGTGCCACACTGAATTACTGAAAATTATTTTAAGCTTTTTTTTTTTTTTTTTTTTTTTTTTTTTAGAATTAGCTTTATTTTGAAAATACTGCATCTTTTGCTTAAGGGTGTATTCGAAAAAACGCTTTTCCACCTTCAACAGCTCGAAATTTTCTGATACAATTTCAAACATATTTTTAAAAGCAGAAACATGAAACTTGCAGAGGGGATTTTTGAAGAGACGTATAAGGTACCGTGTAATGCCATTTTACGCTCAATTCATTAGAATTTGATTTATAAACAATTATCTTCTCAGTATGACCCTTTTTTTCGTTCACAAATCTGCCGCTTCGGAAAAATCGGCTCAAAATGTCGTTTTTGATTACTTTTTTTGAAACATTTTCTGCATTTATCAAAGAATCGGCAATCACGGCACCTTGTGTACTTTCCAAATAAGACAATTTGCCAGTTTGATGCATGTGAGAGCAAAAATGAGTTCAAAAATAAATCGGAAAATAAGCAGTTTGAATCGGAATACACCCTTAATAAACTCACACGGCTGTCTAATAAAGATTTTTTTTTTTCTGAAAGCGTAACGCTTGATAAAAAGAAAAAAAAATTAAAAAGTTGTAATACCTGTTAAATCTCTTTTCTATACATTTTCCAAATGTCTTCAAAAATTCTTCGTCAGCCTTCTATCTTATGAATGTGAACAGAATTATACACAAACAAACTACATTCCTTATATTTCAAACAATAACACATTCATTAAGGGTGTTCTCAACTGCTCCGTTCAACAAGCGGAAAACGTTTTGATACACTTACAAATTCATTTTTTATTGGAAAAATATAAAATTGGAATACCTGACTGTGGAAGCGATTTCGAATCGAACTTATTTTTCCATTTTATGATAATTAAATTACATTCACTCCCAGAAAAAAAATATCAGATTTCAGCACTGTATCCCTTCCCTAGGCTTTTCATTTTGGAGTACCCCCATTTTTCATAAACACACCCCCCTTCCCCCTCCACTTATCTTAAATCTGTATACATGATTTTTTTTTGTTTTTTTTTTTTTTTTTTTTTTTTCATTAGTAATATTCTTATCATAATCATATAATAAATCGATACGAATTACGTCGACATTTCTAACAGTTTTTTTAATTATTATATATATATATTAATCTTGCATTTTAAAGTTTACATTGCTCTTTACAATATCAGTCAAACATTAAGAAAAATCAATACATTATTAAAAAAAAAAGAACTATTTTAAGACGATTATTGATAATAACTTTGCTACAAGATACAGTGAAAATAACAAGTCAAGCATAGCAAATCAGGTGATTTTTGCACTGCAACGAAGTTAGAAAAATATTTAGATCTTGGTGTAATAGTATGCAGCAGTTCGTATACACTATATCATACAGTTTAGTAGCCGAAATATTATATACGTTTCTGTAAATGCTATCTACATTCTATTATACAGAAAACAACCTATAGTAAACCTCTGTAACATATATCAATTTCGCAAAATGTGAAACAGTTTAATATAATTCAAACGCGCCCCGAAAAATCTGTTCCCCTTACACGATTATGTAATGGAATACTTTTGAGTGGCCTTAAAAATTAATAACAAATATTCCTGTACAGAATGAATATTTTATTATGTACTTCATAAATGAATTTCTATTTTATGATGTTCGGAAGAATATAACATCATTAAAATGCCTTTTTCCCATTGGCGTAATGTAGCAGAATAATTTTGACTGATCTTGTAGTCAAACTATGTATCCGATTTTCATAAAATCTGAAATGATTTGACAAAATCACTTTATAATTGTATATTTAGGATGAGCGAAGCGAATCCTCTACTAGGCCACTCAAATGACATTTTGTCGTACACTTTACAAAAAATCTATACAGTATTTTCACTTGAAATTAAACACAAATATAAATTATAATCTGTAGATTTGCAGAATATTATTTCTTTTACAGAAATACTTTTCAAAAAATTATTATTTTAATTAATTTATTTTACATGTTATTCCATTACGAACGCATTTTTTCAAATAAAAAGTGAAACACGTACGTTTTCAGAAGAAAAACTTAAATCATGGCGTCAGTAATTATAGCTAGAATCATCATTAAATAAATAAATAAATAAAATATATTTTCATTATTCTGATAAAATATCTCAAAAACTGCTTTCAGATTTTCAAACTATGCTCATTCCTTTAACTATGTATAGTTTCATGATTTCTTTTATAAAATGCATAAAATACTTTTTTTTAGGAAAATTATAGCATATTTTTAATGAATCAAAATTTGTGAAACTTCTGTTATTAACATTCAATTATAAAAGTATTTTTCTGTGTTAGGAATTCAAATGCACAATTTATTCTTATTTTGTGAAATCATTTAAGCAGACGATATTTATGAATTTTAAAAGAATTACATGATGTTTTTGTGAAGTGGCAATAAAAGAATTGTAAACAAATAAAATTAATTAATATTTTGTATAATTCTACTTCGAAAATATTTTTATTTATACCAGTCTTATAATCCAGCTAGTGGCATGGATGTCTGTGTTGTCCCTGTGGTGTGTATTAAAATGTATGTACTGTATTTCCTGTAATAATAAAGTGTTCTGTATTAGTTTCTGTGTATGATGGATCATTCGAGGTAACAGCCACTGTAGCTACAGACCTCAAAGCATTGTTCATTCAAAACTCAAAAAAAAAAAAAAAAAAAACCAGTCTTATATCATAAATAAACAATCTGAGGAAATTCTTAGTTATTTGGTTGAAATACATTTTAAAATTAAAATGCACCGAAACATAAAATTACATTTTTGCTTAATAAAGATACAAAGATAATTTAAAAAATATATTACTGCTTTCAAATATTTATCTTATAGCATAATACTTCGCGAATCCAAACAAAGCATGGCTTTTGCTAGTTTAAATTTTAAACGATTCGATTGGATAGCTGTTGTATGCAAACAGACCGACGAACGGACTGAACGACGACTATAGGTGCTACGTATTTACAGAATTACGTCCGCACCTAAAAATGGAAGTAGAAAAAAATATTGCGTAATGGCTATGAGTCTCAATTTTTTTTATGTATGTGCAGTTTTCTTAAGTGCAACGAATGGGACAGTACAGGCCACGGCCACATTCGATTCTTGAATTTTGATCAATTTATGGTATAAAACATTTATATGCTTATATTTTACTTAAAATAAGAGTTATAAAATTTAAGTGGTGTGAGTACAATAAAGTTAACAAATAGATTTCATTCTGAGTAGGAACCTTTGTCTTTTAGTTATAGTGAAGGGATTTGTACTAGTACTACTTTCGAAATAATGAGCAGGACATGGGCCGATGTCTTTGTGTAACTTTGGTAACAGACCCAAGAAGTACATATTGTGTTTGTTGCCAAAAGAACCGTAATAAAATCTTATCGCTGAAAGGAGAAAAACCAGCTTCTAGGTACGGCAGCGTCAAAGCTTATTCACAATTGAAATTGCATTTAAATATCTTGACAGGGATGTAGAAGAGGGTATACCGCAATACACCCGTATACCATTTGATTTTCTTTTTCTTTTCTCAAGAACAGCGTAAACAATTTGTTTCTCAAAAGCTACCTAGAAAAACAGTCCTTGTCCCATGCCAAGCTAAATAAAAAGAATATTGCCCAGTTAAACTGATGGCATTGAGCTCACAGGCTACGCATACTGATTGTACATTACAGCCTTATATTTTCAAGGGTTAATTCCGTTCGAAAAAGAATTAATAAGGGGAAACAGCTCTCCCCCTTTTTTTATACTTGATCATTGAACCTCCTGAACTATCAAGGACATGCTTTATCACATAAAAAATCTATATCCAAAATTCAGAGCAAGTCGGATAATTCTTAATAAAAACCCATCTAGCATTTGTATAATTTAAGAAGAGTTATCCCCCTCTTTTATACTTAACCATTAAACTTCCAAAACTATTCAGAGATTTGAACCAAATCTGACAATTCTGCTTCAAAAACCCATTTATATAAATTAAGGGGAGGAGCATTAGAACCCCTGTTCCCCCTGTTTATATTTATTCAATGAACACCTAATAACAGTCAAGGAATCGCCCTATCAGAATGATCCTATATCTAAATTTTGAACGAAAACTTAATTCTGCATGAAAAACCCATTTATATCAATTAAGGGGAGGACCATGAGCCCCCCCCCGTTCCCCCTCTTGTACATATCGAATGAACTCCAAAAACTAATCAGGGAAGCGCCTTATCAGGATATACCTATATACAAAATTTCAAGTGGATCGGATATTTTTATCATGAGTTATCGCGTTACGTACGAACATACATACAGAACGGGCGGGCACATAAGCTCTCAGGCTATGATAGCCTGTGAGCTAAAAAATAATATGCAGCCAAACGAACGAACGCCGTGAACATTACGACCGCTTAACTGCTTATTATTCTCGAGGCAATTTCTCCATGTTAAATCGATCAAACATGATATTTTAAAATTGCAGATATTTAAAAAATCAAGTATCACAAAGAAATAAAACGAAAACTTGAAGAATCAGGTGAAGAAAAGCGTCAATTTCATATCAGACATATCTTTATAAAATAATTATAGCCAGAGATACAGGATATTTTAAAAACCGCAGAGACACTGAAAATGATCACTTTTTTCTTCGGGAAATGTATTTTTATTTCAATCAACTACTTAAATAAGTGACAGACAAAAGTATAACGTGCAATTTTGGACATGTAATTATTCAATCTCCGTGCTTTTGTATAATTCAGTTTAAAATAATAAATTTCTATTCTTAATAAGCAAAAAACTGTTAATTAACAAATTATGCAAAGTGGGATAAACACTATGATAAAAAGTTAATTAAATCCAATTGATTATTTAAATCATCAGATTTTAAAGCATTCACCTTTTATATAAACATTTTAATAACAATTTTTATTTTTCTTAAGAAAGGTGTTATAGTAAAAATAAAATAAAATACATTGACATGTTTCGGAACCGTCAAATAAGTTCCATAGTCATAATATAAACAAAATTTCAAAATATTACTCGGTCAATACAAATGACACGCGACAATGATGTTGGGTTCTTTTTTTTTTTTTTATACAACTACAGATCATAAATTAATTGCTTAAGAAAAAGTTCATTCAATAAAATTGTTTTTTCATATATACATTACTATATAAACAATCATTTCTACACTCTATTTCTTAATTAGTTCAAATAATTCATCTACTTTACTAATGAGTTAACTGAGATCAGGACTAGACTACCTTCTATATGAATTTTGTTGTAATTTAAGATAATCAAAACAAAAGGAGATTTCATAAGGATAAATACTATTAGATAACACAAGTTAAGTTAAGAAATTACAGAAATAAGAAAGATTACCAAGATAAAATTTAAAACTAATAAAAAAAAATACATATTCATTAGGTTTCTATACATATTAATGATTTCCAGTAAGTAATAATGATAACACAACAAAATTCTCAATCTGTCTAGATCTCAGATGTAGCATATAAGGATCTGTAGCAATGAACCCAATATTTTGCCAATGTTGTTTTATGGGATATCAAACTCGAATAGATAACTGTAAAGCTCTAGACCTTTGTTAAACTCAAAAGATAGAAGAAAGACCCTGGAATCTCCCATCTATTTGTGGGGAGCAAAGAAAGAAAATTTTTGTACAGCAATAAGATTTCTACAATATAGACACAAGCATCCCACAATACAACAATGACATTGTGGCCAAAAAGGTATAGTGTTAGTACATCTATTTTAATTTCTCCATTTTTTTTTCTTTTAAGATAAGTTAATTCATTTTAAATCATGTGAACTTCTCAACAGTTTTGCTTTAAAAATTCTATTAATTAGTCAAATATCTTTACTCAGTTTAAGATAAAAGTATATTAATTAATCAGTGCATATATTGATTTCCAGCCTGATAAGTTATTTAAAAATTCTGAATAAAAAAGGTAATGGTTGAAAATTATTTTTACTTTTAAACATTCAAAGAAACTACTTTAATTTCAAAGTAGGATAAATTAAAAAAAACTAAAGAACTATACAAAAGCATATCCTTTAAATACATTCTCCTTTATTTAATTTAACATAAAAAAAGGCATCTGAATTCACTAACACAAATTTTGATGCACAAGTATGGAAACACTAATTCATTACAAGAATAGTCACTAGGATAAAAATAGTTTAAGAGTAAGTACAAAATACATTTCTTACCTACAGCTAATTCTTTCACTCACCCATTTAGGGTATTTTCATTCGTATTATTAACGTAGATCACAAATTTTCCTTGCACCAGAGCACTTTTTTATACTAATTTTATGGCGTTTCTGTTGCCCAAACTGAACTTGGAGTAATCTTTGAAAACAGTCTCTACGCTGACTTCCCTTCGTCTGAAACATTACGCTGGGCTACGGTAATTTCATGAGGGTTAGCGACACAATCGCCTATCATCCATCAGTGACACGGTCGTTAGGCTGAGGTTTTTCGGCTTTTGGGTATCCACATTCTACCCGGAGAAGTATTTAGAGTAACAGAAACAAACGGACGATTACTGCCACATGCTAATAGTCATTTGCCGCCAAGGGGCATTTATTACGCTGCTCTCGATAAAGGCTTCAGTTAAGCGCGTATCTCAATAAGCCTTAAGAGTGCGGGAGCTCGGGAAATCAACTGTAATTCTGGTATACTCAGCATCAACATGTAGGCTACTTCAAATTAAAACGTGGGGCTCCGATCCCTTTTCTCTAGACCAACAGTTCGGAAGGGACATATTTCTTCAGCAAAACTTTCAGTTATAGTTGGCAGGCAACACTTCTGCGACTTCCACTTAGCGTAACCCTGGGAGTAGTGTCGAAAAATCCGTAGAATTCTCTTTGGCCTCCCCTCTCCCCGATTAAAAAACAGGGGAGGGGGGGAGACAGATCTTTTTACGCTTCTTCAACTAGATGCTCACCGTACGACTCTATCACCAGGACTGACTTTATTTCCAAAAAACCAATTGCACGTAAGCCTCTAACATACGGGGTACTTTTTCTGGGAACACGGACGCATCCCCTACTTTCCCCAACCAAAGGGTGACTTCTCGTTGGTCAGCGCGCAAGTACCATATCCAAAGTCCATATAAGGACATGTTTCTATATCTCAATCACGTGACTTACATGAGGTTTTTCACAGGCAGGTGTTTTCCAACTCCCGCTCTCATGAAATCTACAGCTGGGATTCCAAGTATTGCACACAAAGGGAGTAATAGGCACGGGATATTTTTATGGTCGAAAATGTATCTCTCTCTCTCTCTGAAATGACACTATACAATTTTTTATGGGTCATAAAAAAAAGGAGTGTACTTTTAGCAATTTTACCCAGGGCTTAAAAACTGTGTGTGTGGCCAATTATATAGGGTAGCTATTTATTGTCTGACAACTCATAGCTTGGGAAGCACACACATCTTTAATCTTAACAAAAGGGCTTTTAGCAATTACTGCATTTCTCTGCCGAGCAGGGATTTTATGCGAGTCTTAAGGGGAGGGGGTGTGTTTCTTTCTAACATTCACAAACGCTTGCGAAATCGTGGGAAAGGAGAAAGGACTAGTAAAAGTATTAAGGGGCTGTGTATATAAAAAAAAGGAAAGAGGGGTTTTGAATTTTGAATAATTAAAATTTTAAAGAAAAGCAGTAATCAATAAAAAAAAACTGTAACAAGAGCTCCCCCTCGTTGAAAAAAAAATAAACATTATTCGTTTTGGCCAAAAACAAGAATTTTATTTTTTTAGTTAGAAGATCCCAGAAGGTAAGTCGAAGAAAAGTACAAAAAAAATGAATCCAAAGTGAATGGAAAAGTGAAATGACAAGTTAATGTAGTACCCCGGTTGACTAGTTGAATTAAGATTACCGACTAGAGCAGATCACACAACGACCCGAAAAGTTGATAACTTCACCCTAACTAAATCACCACAACAACTATGCACTCCGGAATGCAATGTTGAAGTTTGGGTATAACATTTGAAAGTTAAATGTATACTAGGGCCTAAGTTGCTATTGCAAAACCTACACTATTTACCTGGCATACCTACCTAGATCTTCAAGCTGGGCATACAGTTACGAATACCAATACTCTGGGATATTTTTACATGCTACCACCTCTGTAAATATTAAGCCTTTAAAAAAAGTTTCCCACAAGTCGAATGCAAGGAAGATTTGTTCAGTATAAAGAAAGAAATTTTTGAAAAATTTTGAATCCTGTGAGCAGGACTGAGCCAAAGGGCCTAAACAACCAATTCCTGAAAAAACTCTATAAGTATATCATTGCAGCTGGAGGTATCACAGATACGTACACATATAAGTAGGATAATATGTTGTATACACATATACAATAAAAAGAACAATACCTCGCATTACATACATAGGTTATACACACACAAAAGAAGGTGAAATTAGCACTTACACTTGATTATATTCAGTGGGGACAATTACATAACGTGCGCACATAAAAAAAAACAATATAATGTATTTTATCTTTCAAACTGAAGTACACAAATGTATGGACATTTAGAACATAACACTATATTTGTATAGGTTACCTTGTGTAACCTCGAGTGATAATTGTATACCTTTGTTACCACTGATGAGGAACTAGTTTTTTTTTACAGACAGTAACCAAAAATACAAAGTCCTTAAAATATCACAAATAGTACCTAAAGTGAAATAATATTAACTCCACACGAGAGCTTGCCAATTTCTTTGACAAGGAATACGAGCTTTTTCAAAATACCCCATTTACACATATAAGGGGAAGGGTCGATTGTTAGAAAAATCAAACAACCTAATAAAATAGATAACACAAACAATATATATATATATACAAAATGTACAAAAACTAGATAAGTATAACTGTGGGGGTGTACATTGCTTGTATCAGAAATCCTCCATCTCCCAAATAGAGAAACAAATTTCCAAAAATACCCCAAAAAAGGTAAAGTTAAAAAAATTGCAAAAGTTTTTACTTTTATATTTTTTTTTTGTTAAAGAATGAACTATATTTACACTAGTAACTATACTATATACAAAAAGGGTTGCACCTGGGTTTTTCAGGCATTACATATATTGCTATCATGCCTACTTTCCCAAAATTTCCTGACCAGAAATTTTTCTAAGTTCCCACAATTAGCGTTAAAATCCGCTAAAAATTAAAAAACAGAATACAAACAGGAGGCGGAGCACTCAAATGGTCCTAATATATCGCAATATTACTAACACTCCCGAGAGAAAATAAGGTGCAGGCTAAAAATCCACATTAAATAATTGCGGATCAAAATCAAAACAAAGCACTGTTAGGTTCGCACACTACCTAAATTTGTTTATATAGGGCCTACAATTTGTTTAAAAATAAATACAATTACCTATATATATACAATCTTAAAAAAAAATAAAGC
Organism: Maratus speculifer; assembly: GCA_964019185.1. Classification (NCBI taxonomy): domain Eukaryota; kingdom Metazoa; phylum Arthropoda; class Arachnida; order Araneae; family Salticidae; genus Maratus; species Maratus speculifer. The sequence goes on from OZ025302.1 coordinate 100,721,537, forward strand.
TAAACAGCTCTAAAATCTATAATTAGGACGCGAATTCCTGTTTCTCAAAGAGTAATCAGCTCCCGATACTGACCGCCACTTCTGTTGTTTTGTTTTGATGCCGGATCGTTCTCGTGAACGACTCACACGGCCTGAATCACTAGACGTTCCTATTCGCATCATTTCCGCTTCGCGCCTAACGCTATCCGATAAGCCCGTCTTATCTTGCGTTTCAACAAGCAACCTATCAACCTTTCCATCGATGCGCTCGGATGGAGTTGAGTGTAATGGGGAAACGTCGCTGGCCATCTGTTTACTAGTTTCGTTTTCCCACCCGGGTCTAGTTTCGCTATTGCTTTGCTCGTGACGTCTGTTCGTAGTTCGGGGATCTTGCGTATCCGGTTGGATGGTTGCTGTACGTGGTAAGGGTGGCGGGAATCGATTTATGAACCGATTTCTTTTCTTACGTGCAGTAAAATCGAATTGAATATTCGATTCTCTTGTTGTTGTTGACATTGGACTTTGGCTGTGGTTTTGGTCTGAATGAGTGTTTCCATTCTGTTTATTTACACCTGAAATGCATCTATCTATACATATAATAAAACAGTAGGACCCGGTGTGTCTGTACATTGAAGATAATTGACAAAAATGGAGTCAGGGCGATAAAAGAAAACCAATGAAACACAAAAAAAAATTTTTTGAATTTTTTGTCTGTCTGTCTGTCTGTCTGTTTGTTCGAGGTTATCTTCGTAACTACTGAATGGATTTTTATGCGGTTTTCACTAATGAAGAATGCACACTCCCGGGCAGTGTATAGGCTTTGTTTCATCAAAATCGGACAACAGACAAAAAAGTAACAAAAAGAAACAAAAGAAACTATTAGGTGCGCTGCTCACGTTTTTTAGTACATAACGTTTTTTAGTACATATAAAATCCAATAGATGTCACTGTGCGATTTTAAAACGCGCTATCGTTATGTTTTCGCCAGTCTACTTAAGTATGAGAAAGTTTCAAGCTGGCTGTCGTTCCATGTGGTTTAGTCGGTAGAACGTCAGTGCGCCATACTGATGGCCCGGGTTCGATTCCCAGCATGGAATTTTTTTTCACTATGTTGGCATTAACGCCTATAAGCAATTAAAAGAATTTGAAATATTGTATTCAAGGCGAATTTTCTCTCTGGGAAAATTTCCTTGCATTAATATGTCAGTGTAATTTTTTTTTCGATTTAATTTTTTTTTTCGAAACTTTGTTTTTCTTAAAAAATTACAATAAATATTTGATATTTCCCAACGTTTTTTGAATGATCGACTTGCTTTTTTTTTTTTTTAATGTATGTCTGAACCTTATCTAACTACTTCTTCAAGATTTCTTTAGATAAACCGACCAGCGTAGCGGGCGAAGGCCGCTAGTCTTTGAATAAGGTGAGGCGATCTACATGGACAACCTGGGTTTTTGAAGGATTAGCAATTAATGCAATTTTAAAATTGACATCACTGAGTTTTTCAATGATTGTAAAAGGTCCGTTGTTTAGTTTTGACAATTTTCTCGTATTACCAGCAGTTATAGATGGATTATACAGCCATACTCTATCTCCTATTTTTAAATCTTTAATGACCGCTGTTTTCTCTCTGTATTTTTCCTGTACCTCTGATACTTTAACCAAATTATCGTACACTTCGGCATATATTTTTTGGAGGGCGGGGATTAACAATTCACAGAATGATGGGGCGTCATTATAACTAAATCTAGGTGACTGAGAAAATAGGTTATATGGTAAATTTAAATTCCTGCCATATAAAATTGCTGCGGGTGTTAATTTTGTTGAGGAGTGCACAGCTGAACGCATCGCTAACAGGGCAAATTTAAGTTTAGTATCCCAATCTGATTGGTTTTCATTTACTATGTGACTAAGGACATTTTTTAACGTAGAATTCTGTCGCTCGATCTGTCCATTCGACGCCGGATGAAAGGCAGATGTTGTGATATGTTTAATGCCGAACATTTCGTAAACATGTTTGATCGCTTCGGATATCAGATTTCTCCCATTGTCTGTTGCTATCCCGCAGGCGCGCCATAACGTGAAATGAAATCAGCAAGCGTATCTGCGATAACATCAGATGTGGTGGAATTAACTGCATAAGCTTCTGGCCACTTAGTAAAAGAGTCGATATACGTGACAATATAGGTGTTACCTGAAAATGTAACCGGTAGTGGGCCTATTAGATCTAAATGTACCTTGTTCATAGGAAACTCGGGTGTAGGCATCCGTTGAAGGGGTGCCTGCTGGTTAGGTTTGTATGCCCTCTTCTGTTGGCAACTAATACACGACTCCACTAGGTGCTTGATATCAGCTGACATTCCGGGCCAGTAAAAGTGCTCTCGGATGCGGTCAATCGTCTTTTTAAAACCTTGATGACAAGCCGCCAAAGAATCGTGTGTTAGAGCGAACACTTGCTCAATCATTTCCCTAGGGACTACCAATTTAATTGGGTTACTTATTATATTCGAATCTCTAGTGTCCTCACACACAAGAATGTCATCTCTAAAAAAAATTTCATATATTTAGGTGCTATGTTTAAATTTTGGTCTAATTTTCTGGCTATTTCACAGCACTTTTTATCGAATTTCTGCAACTCACTAATTTTATCAGTTAATTTTGAATGCGGTACAAAAGTAGTTTCTTTTTCTACCTGTATACAAAAATTACTGCTGCTAATCTCAGGTGTTTCATCAATTTTTCCAAATCGAGAGAGAAAGTCTGCTACACTATTGCACTTGCCTTTTATATATTTAATGGTAAAGTCAAAATCAGATAGAGTACATACCCATTTGGCTATACGTGAAGTGGGGTCATGAATTTTTAACATAAAAGTAAGGGGGGCATGGTCTGTAAAAATGGTAAAATGGGTGTTAGCTAGGTAGCACTTAAAATGGCTAGTTGCCCAAACTAGGGCGAGAAGTTCTCTCTCAGTGGCAGAATATCTCGTTTCTGCACCTTTGAGTCGCCTACTAGCAAACGCCACTGGATGAATTTTATTCTCTTCATCCAACTGTGACAGAACTGCACCCAATGCTTCTCCACTCGCATCAGTATAGACATAAAATTCTTTACTAAAATCAGGTAATAAGAGGCACGGTTTAGAAATTAGAGCCTTTTTTAAATCCTCAAATTCCTCTTGGGCTTCTTTCGTCCAGGCAAAATGCCCACTTTCTATTGTTAAATCAATTAAATTTAATGCCCTTTTTGTGAAGTCAGGTATAAAACGCCTGTAAAATGAGAGGGTTCCAATAAATGACCTGACACCTTTACGTGTCGTAGGTGGTTGCAATTTTTCAATTACTTCAATATTTTTATTTACAGGGGATACTTGCCCGCTATGAATTTCAAAGCCTAGGTATTGGATTTTATTTGAAAGAAAAGTACATTTGCTGGGTTTAAGCTTTAGTTTATGCTGCCTTAATCTGTCAAAAACCAGTTTTAATTTTTCAAAGTGGGAGTCTACATCAGAAGAAGCAATGACAATGTCATCTATATATACTAAAATTCCGAGATTTCCCAAATCTCCAAAAATGGCATTCATTAGCCTTTGAAAACTGTTCCCTGAATTAGATAACCCAAAACAATTTCTATTCCACTCAAAAAGACCCTTATGCGTGATAATAGCAGTTTTATGCCTGTCTTCAGGTCGTATGACCTGTTGAAAAAAACCACTAGTCAAATCTAGTGTTGAAAAAAATTTAGCTCCACTTAAAGCATCCACAGAATCAGTAATGTTTGGGATAGGATATGCGTCTTTGACGAGATTTTTGTTTAGTTTACGAAAATCAACAGCTAGTCTATAAGAACCGTCTGCTTTTTCTACAAGTATTACCGGTGATGCGAATTCTGACATAGATGGGGAAATAATTTCAGCTTGCAGTAGAATATTAAGTTGATCTTCCATTTCTTGACGTAATTTATATGGAACTCTGTACGCTTTGGATTTTACAGGTTTATTAGAGGTTAAATTGACAACATGGGGTATGGTATTACAGCCTGGTAACTCTAGGACAGATGCTGCAAATACATCTTTATTTTGATCTAAAAATTCTTGCATTTTAGATTTTAGGGGGGGGGGTCTAAATGGCTTAAGTCAATATTAGAACTCCAAGTGAGATCAGCATGATCAAAGTCAGCTATTGGAGTAGTCAAATTCACATTACAACTTAAATTATTATCCGTTAGTGGTATATTAGACTTATCTATACATTTCTGGATTTTTGCAACATATGTATTTTTGCTTAGCTTTATAGTATGATTTGAAAAATTTGCAAGAGAAACAAAAAGGCCGTGTTCCTGAGTACATATGGCTCTAGAAATAAGCAGACCTTGGCTTAAATTTTTCGCTAAAGGTTCTAGCATTAGAACATCATTTTCTGTTATGGAATTATTTTTATTGCACTTAACTTCAGCTATTAATTTTGAATTTGGGGGAATAGAAATCCTTTCGCATAAAAGAGCTAAAGTAGTAATTTCACTATTGTTGTTGTTATTATTGTCAAGATTGCTTTGTTCAACAGTCTGAGGTGTCCTATTTTCTAAATCACTTTTATTATCATGGACTGTTTGACTCGTTGTTTGCTGTCTAAGGTCTAAAGGCTCATTAATTTCACATTCATTTGTACTCGAGTTACTGCGTGATGTACTTTGTAAACAAAAAACATGTGCAGTTTCATTAGCTGCCTCATTTGCTTTAATTGTCATGTTTAAATCTGCATTCACTTTCATACTGGGATATGTAGTACCCTGAACTGTCACATTTTTACTACTAAGATTCCCACATTTTTCTTTTAAACTTTCCTTACCCTTTTTGGTTACAATTTTCATAGGTGTGTCATTATTACTATACTCATCTCCCTGTTTATTAGCAGAATTGGGGACATTTGGCCTACATTTTGACTGTTCATTACAGATATCTGCTTGTTGACATTCTAAATCTGCACTATTCACTCTGATATCACTGGTATTATTTACAATATTTCTTTCTAGGGAATTTTTTAGTGGTGACAATTTTTTTGCATGACTCTCTACTACTTGTTTACATTGTGTTTCTACTGGAATACTTAAAACAACATCATTATTTTTACAATTTATTACAGCCTGATATTTACTTAAAAAGGGCATTCCCAAAATCACACTAAATTCATCGGCTAATTTACCCTGGACAATAAAGAACTCAGACTGACATAATAAATCATTAAATTTAAAGTTCAAAGAAACTTTTTGGCTTAGAATTACTCTTTCGCCAGTTACCGTTAAAATAGGAGTATTGCACTCGACAACTTCACAAAAATTTAAATTAATAAGTGCTGTACTACTTAAAATATTTATGGCTGACCCAGTATCACACAGTGCAGTAAGAGAAATATTATTTACATTTATCATAGCAGTAGGTAAATGGTAAGAATGGGGGGAGAACATACTAAAAATGATTGGGGGGTCTGGAGGCCTATATGGAGACGACTCGACCAAATCGAAACCAGCCGTTACCCGTTTAAAGCATTATTGGATGTACTAGGGTTACTGTGTTCATCCTGACGAGTCTCACCGCTCGCATTATCATCTCTATTTCTTCGGTTAGTCTCATACCCTTGATCAAAATTGCCCCTATGTCTCCTATATCCACCTCTATTATTATTTCCTCTATAATTCTCACTCTGATAGTTCCTGCCCCTGGAATTTTGTCCACGTCCCCTGGGATTTTGATGGAAGCCCCTTCCATAATCATTTGTGTACCTGTTTAGGGTACAATTTCTTGCATAGTGGCCTGGCAAACCACATTTGAAACAATAAAAAATTCCAGTTTGGCTACTTTCACATCCCTGGTTAAAATTATTTTGGACTTCTTTGGATTTTATTTCAACTAGACTATCAATTTTAGCTGTGAGCAGATCAATTTGGGATTTTAAATTTTGAATCTGTCTGTTATGGGACTCATTATCACTTTTCTGAGAAAATACGGCAGCACATGGTACATTCTGGGGGTTCGGTATATTCTCACTACTTTCATAAGAGTTGTAGAATGGATTTACGCTTTTATAAGCTTTTTCCTCAAGTAAGGCTATTTGGAGGACTTCTTCGGGAGTTTTTGGATTTCTAGCGATGACACCTTTTCTTATTTCAGGCGACAAATTGTTGAGTAGCACTGAATGAAGGAGTGCTTTTCTGCTTTTTTCTACAACATCGTCTTGCATACCCTCTATGACGAGCGAGTTTAGTGACAGGTCGCATGCTCTGTCATAAAAGTCCTGTACTGTCATTGCTGGGGTTTGTTTAAAATTCATTAATTTGTTAAGCTGCACATCTGGTGTTACGTGCTGACTATATCTGTTTTTTAAAATAGAAACTAAATCCTCAAAAGACTTAATTTTGTGAATTTTTAGCAGTCTAGCAGCTGCACCAGATAACCTAGATAGCAAAGCAAATTTCTTTTCCTCATCATCCCAGCCAAACATGTTGGCAAAACTGTCTAATTTTTCATAAAAATCCCCAAAAGAAACTGAATTACCCTCGCCACTGAATGGGGGAATATAATTGAGATTATCAATAAGGGCAGTTTTTCGCTGAATTTTCGCCATCTCTTTAGAGGGGTCGAGTGCCATTTTTGCGTTTTAAAGTGCACAAGATACGATACAAAATTTGAAAATAATAAAGATAAAAGAGGGGAAAAAAAAGGGAATAATAAAATATTCGCACACAAACTTTTACTACTTCTAGATATGGCATAAAATACCCATAAAATAGCAATGTATACCCCTATTACTCAAATTTTCAACATACAACAAAATAATAAAAAATAGAACAACAATACATATATTTATTTACTTTGAATCACACTTAATATAAACACTGTTTAGTAAAACTCAGGCTCTACAGTACTGTGCCAATTTATTGTGTATATTGCAAAAATCAGGCATTTCAACACGGCATCAACTTATTGTGTATACCGTAATAATTAGGCTCTGCCACATGGCACCAACTTATTGTATATTGCAATAATTAGGTTCAACAGTACGGCACCAAACTTGTTGGGTTCTTTTTTTTTATACTACTACAGATCATAAATTAATTGCTTAAGAAAAAATTCATTCAATAAAATTGTTTTTTCATATATACATTACTATATAAACAATCATTTCTACACTCTATTTCTTAATTAGTTCAAATAATTCATCTACTTTACTAATGAGTTAACTGAGATCAGGACTAGACTACCTTCTATATGAATTTTGTTGTAATTTAAGATAATCAAAACAAAAGGAGATTTCATAAGGATAAATACTATTAGATAACACAAGTTAAGTTAAGAAATTACAGAAATAAGAAAGATTACCAAGATAAAATTTAAAACTAATAAAAAAAATACATATTCATTAGGTTTCTATACATATTAATGATTTCCAGTAAGTAATAATGATAACACAACAAAATTCTCAATCTGTCTAGATCTCAGATGTAGCATATAAGGATCTGTAGCAATGAACCCAATATTTTGCCAATGTTGTTTTATGGGATATCAAACTCGAATAGATAACTGTAAAGCTCTAGACCTTTGTTAAACTCAAAAGATAGAAGAAAGACCCTGGAATCTCCCATCTATTTGTGGGGAGCAAAGAAAGAAAATTTTTGTACAAGCAATAAGATTTCTACAATATAGACACAAGCATCCCACAATACAACAATGACATTGTGGCCAAAAAGGTATAGTGTTAGTACATCTATTTTAATTTCTCCATTTTTTTTTTCTTTTAAGATAAGTTAATTCATTTTAAATCATGTGAACTTCTCAACAGTTTTGCTTTAAAAATTCTATTAATTAGTCAAATATCTTTACTCAGTTTAAGATAAAAGTATATTAATTAATCAGTGCATATATTGATTTCCAGCCTGATAAGTTATTTAAAAATTCTGAATAAAAAAGGTAATGGTTGAAAATTATTTTTACTTTTAAACATTCAAAGAAACTACTTTAATTTCAAGGTAGGATAAATAAAAAAAAACTAAAGAACTATACAAAAGCATATCCTTTAAATACATTCTCCTTTATTTAATTTAACATAAAAAAAAGGCATCTGAATTCACTAACACAAATTTTGATGCACAAGTATGGAAACACTAATTCATTACAAGAATAGTCACTAGGATAAAAATAGTTTAAGAGTAAGTACAAAATACATTTCTTACCTACAGCTAATTCTTTCACTCACCCATTTAGGGTATTTTCATTCGTATTATTAACGTAGATCACAAATTTTCCTTGCACCAGAGCACTTTTTTATACTAATTTTATGGCGTTTCTGTTGCCCAAACTGAACTTGGAGTAATCTTTGAAAACAGTCTCTACGCTGACTTCCCTTCGTCTGAAACATTACGCTGGGCTACGGTAATTTCATGAGGGTTAGCGACACAATCGCCTATCATCCATCAGTGACACGGTCGTTAGGCTGAGGTTTTTCGGCTTTTGGGTATCCACATTCTACCCGGAGAAGTATTTAGAGTAACAGAAACAAACGGACGATTACTGCCACATGCTAATAGTCATTTGCCGCCAAGGGGCATTTATTACGCTGCTCTCGATAAAGGCTTCAGTTAAGCGCGTATCTCAATAAGCCTTAAGAGTGCGGGAGCTCGGGAAATCAACTGTAATTCTGGTATACTCAGCATCAACATGTAGGCTACTTCAAATTAAAACGTGGGGCTCCGATCCCTTTTCTCTAGACCAACAGTTCGGAAGGGACATATTTCTTCAGCAAAACTTTCAGTTATAGTTGGCAGGCAACACTTCTGCGACTTCCACTTAGCGTAACCCTGGGAGTAGTGTCGAAAAATCCGTAGAATTCTCTTTGGCCTCCCCTCTCCCCGATTAAAAAACAGGGGAGGGGGGGAGACAGATCTTTTTACGCTTCTTCAACTAGATGCTCACCGTACGACTCTATCACCAGGACTGACTTTATTTCCAAAAAACCAATTGCACGTAAGCCTCTAACATACGGGGTACTTTTTCTGGGAACACGGACGCATCCCCTACTTTCCCCAACCAAAGGGTGACTTCTCGTTGGTCAGCGCGCAAGTACCATATCCAAAGTCCATATAAGGACATGTTTCTATATCTCAATCACGTGACTTACATGAGGTTTTTCACAGGCAGGTGTTTTCCAACTCCCGCTCTCATGAAATCTACAGCTGGGATTCCAAGTATTGCACACAAAGGGAGTAACAGGCACGGGATATTTTTATGGTCGAAAATGTATCTCTCTCTCTCTCTGAAATGACACTATACAATTTTTTATGGGTCATAAAAAAAGGAGTGTACTTTTAGCAATTTTACCCAGGGCTTAAAAAACTGTGTGTGTGGCCAATTATTATAGGGTACGCTATTTATTGTCTGACAACTCATAGCTTGGGAAGCACACACATCTTTAATCTTAACAAAAGGGCTTTTAGCAATTACTGCATTACTCTGCCGAGCAGGGATTTTATGCGAGTCTTAAGGGGAGGGGGTGTGTTTCTTTCTAACATTCACAAACGCTTGCGAAATCGTGGGAAAGGAGAAAGGACTAGTAAAAGTATTAAGGGGCTGTGTATATAAAAAAATAGGAAAGAGGGGTTTTGAATTTTGAATAATTAAAATTTTAAAGAAAAGCAGTAATCAATAAAAAAAAACTGTAACAATGAGATATAAATAACAAAAAAACACGCGCACTATTGCAAAAAATTAAATTAAAATATAGACCATGATCTAAAACTTAACAAAAAATAAAAATAAAAATTTCAAACTATTTCACGGTTAATACAAATGACACGCGACAATGAGATATAAAACACCAAAAAACACGCGCGCTATTGAAAAAATTAAATTAGAAATAGACCATGATCTAAAAGAACTTCCAACCTGGTTCATCCCATTCAAGCCCTCGCGAGGAATTTATTCATTAATTCTAACCATAACTTAGGAATAATAAAAGAAACGGTATCATTCAGAGCTGCTAGAGCGTAACCAAACTATATCTCTAGACTTTTCTCTTTTCCTCTATCGCGGGCTTGCCCCGCCCTACCACTCACGGATTGGCTGCTCCGGCAGCCACCCCGCGTAAATACACTTTCCTCAACCTCTTACTCTCATTTCCGTCTCCAGCTCAACGGCGTGTGCGCTCCGGGAGCTGCCGACTTGCACTACGGCTAGGCTTTCTTCCTGCAGAATTATTCTGCACGTACTCTTTTTTTGAAGGCGTACCTCAAGATGTGCTAACCAGTCACTCCTAGCCCGGACGTAGAGTTGTTTGATAACTAGGAAGTCCCTTCATGCCTCAACAAGTTCAAGTTCAAGCGTACCAACTTAATGCTGGAATCTGTCGTAAGTTAACAAGCTGCGCCAGCTGGTGGCAGGGGTGCAAATGAATGCGCGGGTTTGACGTCATATATGCGCAGATGTTTATTATCTCCGCATCTCTTGCGCATATTTTCTGAATTTTCACTCAATCATGACAGATTAATCAAGTCTACGAGATATATTGCAAAATATTTTTGTTGCAGTTTGTATCGATAAAATCATGTACATTTAAAAAAATAGTCACAATATTATTTTAATTTCGGGAGAAAAAGCACTAATTAGTACTCATAAGTACCATATAATGCTACGAAAAATATTGACTTTTATCCTAAAGTTAAAATGACAATGCGACTTTTTTTTAAATACCCAGATTTTTTTTTTAATTAAACATATATGTATTTAAAAAAAGTCGCATTGTTATTTTAATTTTAGGGTAAAAGTCAATATTTTTCGTAGCATTATATGGTACTTATGAGTACTAATTAGTACTTTTTCTCCCGAAATAAAAATGATATTGTGACTATTTTTTTAAATGTACATGATTTTATCGAAACAAACTGTATCAAAAATATCTTGCAATATATCTCGTAGACTTGATTAATCTGTCATGATTGAGAGAATAGCTTGAAATTTGTGATTGAATTTTTAATATGAAGTCTCAAAATAGCTGTCTGTTAAAAAAAAAAAAAAAAAAAAAAAAAAAAAAAGAGAAAGAGAGAGTGTGTAATCTACGATTTTAAGAAAATTATTGTCTAGAACGTGAAATATTTAAACAAATAAATTAACAATATTTCTTTGTTTAACAAAACAACATTTAATACATACATTTAAAATTAAAGTTATTCCGAATATACGTATAATGAAATAGGTTTTTAAATTAAAAAAAATGAAATGTTTGCAAGTTAAATAATAAAAGTTGATACGACCAAGAAAACATTGGAATTTTATCGTCTGCAATTGATAATTAAAAATGGAGCTAAAGTTAAATATCTTATTTAGTATTAAATTCTATACATTTCTAAACATTATATTATCATAGGAAATACTAAGGTGTATACAATTTTGTATAAATTAGCTCATCAAGAATTTGGGAAAATGTGACACTACTTCAAAATTCTGCATTTATATAATCTACTTACTAAATTATATGAGTCATCTTTCATTACATTAAAAACATAATTAAAATCGAACACATTTTAATCAGCTATATTTGTATCGCATAGTTAAAGCATATTTCATCAGTATATTTTATGTTAATATTTAGTCGTACTACTCTTATTTATTCTATATTTATTTACAATATTTCAAACCTAAAACTTATTCTACGTAATATTTTAAAGTAACATTTAATTGAAACAAAAAAGTTGTGTTGCCATTCACACAAAAGAAACTGCAATCTACTTAATAATCCTCTGGTTATGCACCCCTGCCGCTAGGTAGCGTATACCTTGGCCCCGCCTTTCATCTTGCGGACACCTCTTCCATAGGAGTTGGAACGCTTGAAATATATGCAGTTTTGGTATCATTGCAAACCAGATTATTACGCGAATAAATTTCAATGGACTCTCATATAATAGATTTACGATTACAATTAGATATGAAACATAATTTACTTTGATTAAACAATATTTTTATCTCCTCATTTAGATATGTTCTTGATAAGGCAGTGTTAGTACGTCCAAATTTAATATCAGATTCGTGCTCCCCTTTTCTAATTCCAAACTTTCTCCCAGTCATGCCTATGTAATAATTTAAGTCACCATTTTCAGTAATATAAGGTATTTCATAAACTCCAGCAGGATCATCATGTCCTATAGGATCCACTTGTTTATTAAGTAAACATCTTAATTTTGGTGGAGGAGTTGCAATCAAATCAATATTAAACTTTTTTAATTTAAATTTTAATTTCTCAAAACTGCCTTTCATATATGGAAGAGAAACTCTTTTAAAATTTTTAAAATCACCTCCTTTATTGAATCTTTCAGTTAACCCTGGATATTGTTGTTTAGGCTTCCCTTTTCTATAATAATTAATTAATTTATTGATGCTACTTATTTTATACCCATTAGAACCTGCAATCTCACGGATCTTACACAACTCTTCGTTTAAAAATTCATCAGAACAGACTTTAAACGCTCTATCAACCATGAAACGGAAAGTAGAGAATTTATAACAAAAAGGTGAGCAAGCGGAATTTGGAATAATGTGTTGGCTATTAATTTTCTTTCTATAAATTGATCTTTTCAAAGAATCCCCCTCCCTAATTAAAAGAGTGTCTAAAAACGGTAAACTACAATTCGCTTCTAATTCATATGTAAATTGAATATTTTTATCTAATTTATTAACTTTATCAACAAAATCAACGAAAGAATCTACCTCCCCATTCCCAAACCAAAAAAACATCATCAACATACCTTTTCCAATACATAGGAACTTTGTCAAAAATTTCAAAAATTCTTTTTTCATAGGGTCTCATTTTGAATTCCGCGAGAAAACCCGAAATGGGAGAACCAATTGGAGCCCCTAACTTTTGCTCATAAATTTTTCCATCAAACATAAAGAAATTATTATTTGTGATTAACTGTAAGGCAATTTTCAGTGTCTTTTTTATGTTGTCACTATACTTTTCTGAACTATCTATCAAATCACTAATATAAGAATTAACTTCACTAATGTCTATTGATGGAAACAACGATTTGACATCCATACTTGTCAAAATACAATTATGAGGAATCTTAAGTATTTTGATATGCTCTACAAATTCTGCTGTGGAATTAACTGTTACATATGTTGACATCAGTTATTTGTAATCTAACTGTGATTTTATAATATTCAAGATATAACTGTGATTTATAATATTTTATATAACTGTGATTTAATGTTCTATGAAACTGTGATTTATTATATTTTATGTAACTGTGATTTAGTAACATGTTTTATCTGTAACTGTATGGTTAACTGTAGCAGCAAGTGGACTGTCAGTTGAATGTTTTGCCATGATGCTTTGTGCACAAGCTAGTCTCAATGCTAAAGTCTAAGCATGTAATTATTGAAAATAAAGTTGTATTTTATTTAAAATATTATTGAATTTAGTTAGTAATTAACTAACAAAACATGGTGTCAGGAAGAAAAACGAACCATGTGTTGTATTTTGTCTGATGCAAAAGGATTGAACTTTGTTTATCCATGTGACAATATCTGAGTTGGAAACAGGCTTGAGATTGTTGTGGTCTCTGTGTGAGAAACTGGCAAAGTTTGTTCATTTTATTTATTGTTATCATATGAACTAAGTGTTTCCTGAAAAAAAAATGGAGATATTCAAGCCACCAGGTGATATTAGTTTCACTTGCAACAATCTAGCTGAAGCATGGACAAAATGGACTCAAAAATTTGAAAATTACCTTATAGCATCTGAGAAAGTGGACAAGGCTGACACAGTAAAGATTGCAATTTTACTTAACTTCTTGGGTGATGAAGGAACAGAAATTTTTAATACATTTAAAGCTGATGAAAACAAAAGCAAGGAAAAATTTAAAGATGTTATGGAAATGTTTACAGACTATTGTATCCCAAGAAGGAATGTTGTCTTTGAACGATTCAAGTTTTTTTCTTGTTCTCAAGATGAAGGTCAGCAGGTGGAAAATTATTTAACTGAATTAAAGACTTTGTCTTCTACTTGTAGCTTTGGTGATCAAGAGGAAAGTCTTGTCAGAGATAGACTAGTTTTGGGTATTCGAGAAAAATCCTTACTGGAGCGATTGTTGAGAGAGCCTGACTTGACACTACAGAAAGCGGTGGATTTTTTAAGAGCAGCAGAAACGAGTAAACTTCAAATTGAAACAGTTAAGTCTTCCCAAGTTCATGAAGTGAAAAAGAGTAGTGACAAAGTTGTCAAAGGGACAGCAAAGTTTAAAAAGAACATTATTAGTGTCAAAAACTGTGCAAGGTGCGGAAAAGATCATAAAAAGTATAACTGTCCTGCGTATGGGAAACTGTGTGCTAAATGCAAGTGTAAGAATCACTTTGCGGCTATGTGTAAAGCAGTGGTGAAAGCTAATTATAAGACAGTAAACAATATAGAAAGAGACTGTGATGATTTTAATTTATTATACATCGACAGTGTGTCAGAGCAAGTGATGGACTCTAGTTCTGATTGTGAATTGGTAAGTGTTAATTCTTTAGATAATATGTGGTTAAAGAAAATTAATGTTGAAAATAATTTGATTGAATTTAAACTTGATACAGGGGCTGAAACTAATGTGTTGCCATTGTCTGTATATAAAAATATGAATTTTCCATCTAATATTACATTGAATAAGACTAATATTACATTAATTTCTTATGGTAATTTTAAATTAATACCAGAGGGTGAGTTATGGTTGCACTGTACTGTAAATGAAAGTGATGGTGTTTTATTGAAATTTATTGTAGTTAATGTGTCATCTAAGCCTATTTTAGGGTTAAAAGCATGTCAAATGTTAAATCTTATTAGAAAAATTGATGAAATTCAAACTAGTTGTAAGCAAAATGTTATAAATGCATACAGTGAGGTATTCAGAGGTTTGGGTAGATTTCCTGGTGACCCATATCACATTGAGTTAAAGCCTGAAATTAAACCAGTTATAGATCCTCCTAGGCGGGTTCCTTTAGCTCTTAATAAGAAACTTAAAGAGACTTTGGGTAATTTGGAATCTAAGGGTGTGATAAGAAAAGTAAACAAACCTACGGACTGGGTAAATAGTCTTGTGATTGTTGAGAAACCTGATGGGAGTTTGCGAATTTGTTTGGATCCTAGAAATCTCAATAAAGCGATAAAAAGAGAGCATCACATTATCCCTACTGCAGAAGAATTAATTAGTAGGTTGGAGGGGAAAGAGGTGTTTTCTGTTCTCGACTTAAAAGATGGGTTTTGGCAAGTGCCATTAGATGAAGAAAGTGCAGATTTATGTACTTTCAATACTCCATTTGGGAGATATCAATTTTTATGCATGCCTTTCGGCATTGCATCTGCTCCTGAGGTTTTTCAAAAGAGGAATTTAAACTTATTCAATGACATTAAAAATGTAGAAATTTATTTTGATGATGTCATAATTGCAGGAAAAACTGAACATGAGCATGATATAACATTAACAAAAGTTTTAAATAGAGCAAAAAGCTGTAATGTTAAATTTAATCCTGAAAAATTCCAATTCAAAGTTCCTGAAGTTAAATATGTAGGTCAAATAATTTCAAAAGAGGGAATCAAAGCTGATCCGCAGCATATTAAAGCAATTACTGGTATGGAAACTCCAACTGATAAGGCGGGTGTTAGAAGGTTCCTGGGCATGGTCAATTATGTATCTAAATTTATACCGAATGTGTCTAGTATAACTTCTCCCTTAAGAAATCTTATAAAAGATAAAGTAGAGTTTAATTGGGTTGCAGAGCATGAGGCAGCTTTTAAACAAATAAAGGATTTGTTGAGTTCCTCAACTGTTTTGAAAGTATTTAGTAGTTCAAAGGAAGCTATTATTCAGTGTGATAGTTCGAAAGATGGTTTGGGAGCTTGTCTTGTACAAGAGGGTCACCCGGTATCCTATGCCTCCAGAAGTCTCACTGAAACAGAGCAAAATTATGCTCAAATAGAGAAGGAAATGCTTGCTATTGTGTTTGCGGTACAAAAGTATCATAATTTTGTGTATGGGAAAAAATTTACTATTCAAACTGATCATAAGCCTCTTACTAGTATTGTAAATAAACCAATGTGTAAAATTTCTACCAGGTTACAAAGAATGTTGTTAAAATTATTAAAGTATCAATTTGATATTAAATATGTAAAAGGTACTGAAATGTTTCTGGCAGATACTCTTTCTAGGGCATATCTTAAAGATAAAGTAAATGATGATCCTGATATGTTAAATGTTATTCATACTGTAAAACAACTTCCCATGAGTGAACGAAGGTTGGCTCAATTTAAGGATTCTAAGCAGTTAGATCCTGAATTAAAGTTAGTTTATGAGTATTGTGAAAAGGGTTGGCCTGATCATGTTCGCAAAGTTCCTAATAACATTAAACAGTATTTTAAATTTAAAAGTGACTTGTATATTGAATTTGGTTTATTATTTAAAGACTCTAAAATTGTTGTACCATCTTCATTTAGAAATGAAATGTTGTCATTAATCCATGAGGGACATTTTGGTATAGAAAAGAGTAAAAACAGGGCAAGAGATATTATGTATTGGCCTGGAATGTCTCAAGACATAGAATCTTTGGTAATGAAATGTGAAGTCTGTCAAAAATTTCAAAGAGCAAATGTTAAAGAGCCTCTTCTGTCACACGTAATCCCTAATAGACCATTTGACAAGTTGGGTATTGATATTATGGAATATGGAAATGTAAATTACCTTGTTATTATATGCTATTATTCAAAATGGATTGAAGTAGAAAAATTAAGTAGTAAGAATGCAAAAGAAATTATTAATAAGTTAAAAGTGTGTTTTTCTAAATTTGGGGTTCCTTCCGTGGTTGTCAGTGACAATAATCCATTTAATAGTTTGGAATATAAGACCTTTGCCAGGGAATGGGATTTTGATTACAATTTTGCAAGTCCAAGATACCCTAAAAGTAATGGCATGGCTGAAAAAGCTGTTGGTATTGTTAAGGCAATATTTAGAAAGGCTTTTGAAGATAATAAAGATTGGGTAGTTGGAATGATGGAATATAGAAATACACCTATTTCGGGGTTGAACTTATCCCCCGCTCAATTGATGTTTGGTCGAAGACTAAAAACTAAAATTCCAATACACAATAAACTGTTAAACTCAGAAATATTTAAAAATGTAGAGGGGAGAATGATAGGTAAACAAGAAAAGCAAAAACGTTACTATGATAAGAGTACTAGGGTACTAAAACATTTTAATCCAGGTGATACTGTGAGTACATATAATTTTAATCAGAAAACATGGGAGCCTGCTCAAATAATTTCTAAATGTAAACATCCTAGGTCATATGTTATTCAAATTGGCTCTGGTAAGAGACTTGTGAGAAATAGGGTACATTTAAGGCCAGCACAGATTCCATTTGAAATTGAAAGAGAATTTGATATGCCTAAAGAACCAGTATACCATTCTAATGTAATTACTGATGTTCCCCCAGTAGCGGATACATCTCAGTTATCCCAAAAATCAAACATATCCCAAAAGCAAACAAGGTCTGGGCGTGTCGTAAAAAGACCTCAATATTTAAATGACTATGTGTAATTAAAAATCTTCAAGGAGGGGTGTTACATATGTTGACATCAGTTATTTGTAATCTAACTGTGATTTTATAATATTCAAGATATAACTGTGATTTATAATATTTTATATAACTGTGATTTAATGTTCTATGAAACTGTGATTTATTATATTTTATGTAACTGTGATTTAGTAACATGTTTTATCTGTAACTGTATGGTTAACTGTAGCAGCAAGTGGACTGTCAGTTGAATGTTTTGCCATGATGCTTTGTGCACAAGCTAGTCTCAATGCTAAAGTCTAAGCATGTAATTATTGAAAATAAAGTTGTATTTTATTTAAAATATTATTGAATTTAGTTAGTAGTTAACTAACAAAACATTAACAACCAAATCCGAATGAGGTAATAAGTCTTTCAGCAATAAGACAAATGCTTTTTCCAAAAAATATGTTGGCGCTTGGACATCTCATTACTATGGGGCGCAATGGATATCCTTCTTTATGATCTTTTACTCTACCAACAAGACGTGGAATGACCCCTTGCTTATTAATTCTTAATTTTACTTTCATATTATCTGGCCAGTAGCCTTTCTCTATAATGTCTTTTAACTTACTGTTAATTTTATTCAATGGGCATTTCATGATTAAAGTACATTTCATCTCCCCAATAGCTCTAAGCATTTTATCACAATAATCTTTACGATCCATTACTGCAATCCTGTTAGATTTATCCGTCTGTACAAACAGAATATCATTTTCTTTTTTCAGCTTTTTAACTATTTTTAAATCATTATTGATAAGCTTTGAAGGTCTTTTTAGGTACTTATCAACTTCTGTAAAAATAACATTTCTAGTTTCTTCTCTATTTTCACTATTAACTTTTTCTGTTAAATATTCTGCTTCCATCACTAACTTTTTCACATCATGTCTCTGTTCAAACATAAATTTCGGACCTTTATGTAAAACTTCCAATTCTTTCTTACTAAACTGTCTGCTTGACAAGTTAATAATATCAACCTTATGTACTTCTTTCACTGCAGAAGGCTTCGATATCACAGGCACTTGATACATTAATAAAGTATTAATTTTCTTCTTAAGATTTTTAACCTTGATTTGATTTTGTATTTCTCTCCATCTTTCTAACCTTCTATTTAGCACATCAAATTTTCTTGTCAAACAACCATAATTCAATACATCAAAATACTTAAGTTCATAATTTTTAACTGCTTCCATATACGCGTTATATGTTTTGAAAGTCAATTCATTAATAATCGAATACTTTTTTCTGATACATAAAGTCAAACATTTCAATTCAAACTCATGTACTAAATTTCCCAATAACTGTTTAATTGTTTTATTTTTAATAGACAAAAACTTCGGAATAATATTCAGAATTGTTATTGTCATATTGTTTTATTCATTTAAAAATAAAACAAAGACATTAGTGAAGTTAATTCTTATATTAGTGATTTGATAGATAGTTCAGAAAAGTATAGGGACAACATAAAAAAGACACTGAAAATTGCCTTACAGTTAATCACAAATAATAATTTCTTTATGTTTGATGGAAAAATTTATGAGCAAAAGTTAGGGGCTCCAATTGGTTCTCCCATTTCGGGTTTTTTCCCATTCAAAATGAGACCCTATGAAAAAAGAATTTTTGAAATTTTTGACAAAGTTCCTATGTTTTGGAAAAGGTATGTTGATGATGTTTTTTTGGTTTGGGAATGGGGGGTAGATTCTTTCCTTGATTTTGTTGATAAAGTTAATAAATTAGATAAAAATATTCAATTTACATATGAATTAGAAGCGAATTGTAGTTTACCGTTTTTAGACACTCTTTTAATTAGGGAGGGGGATTCTTTGAAAAAATCAATTTATAGAAAGAAAATTAATAGCCAACACATTATTCCAAATTCCGCTTGCTCACCTTTTTGTTATAAATTCTCTACTTTCCGTTTCATGGTTGATAGAGCGTTTAAAGTCTGTTCTGATGAATTTTTAAACGAAGAGTTGTGTAAGATCCGTGAGATTGCAGGTTCTAATGGGTATAAAATAAGTAGCATCAATAAATTAATTAATTATTATAGAAAAGGGAAGCCTAAACAACAATATCCAGGGTTAACTGAAAGATTCAATAAAGGAGGTGATTCTAAAAATTTTAAAAGAGTTTCTTTTCCATATCTGAAAGGCAGTTTTGAGAAATTAAAATTTAAATTAAAAAAGTTTAATATTGATTTGATTGCAACTCCTCCACCAAAATTAAGATGTTTACTTAATAAACAAGTGGATCCTATAGGACATGATGATCTTGCTGGAGTTTATGAAATACCTTATATTACTGAAAATGGTGACTTAAATTATTACATAGGCATGACTGGGAGAAAGTTTAGAATTAGAAAAGGGGAGAACGAATCTGATATTAAATTTGGACGTACTAACACTGCCTTATCAAGAACATATCTAAATGAGGAGATAAAAATATTGTTTAATCAAAGTAAATTATGTTTCATATCTAATTGTAATCGTAAATCTATATTATAAGAGAGTCCATTGAAATTTATTCGCGTAATAATCAGGTTTGCAATGATACCGTTTCTTTTATTATTCCTAAGTTATGGTTAGAATTAATGAATAAATCCCTGGCGAGGGCTTGAATGGGATGAACCAGGTTGGAATTTCTTTTAGATCATGGTCTATTTTTAATTTAATTTTTTCAATAGCGCGCGTGTTTTTTGGTGTTTTATATCTCATTGTCGCGTGTCATTTGTATTAACCGTGAAATAGTTTGAAATTTTTATTTTTATTTTTTGTTAAGTTTTAGATCATGGTCTATATTTTAATTTATTTTTTTGCAATAGTGCGCGTGTTTTTTTTGTTATTTATATCTCATTGTCGCTTGTCATTTGTATTGACCGAGTAATATTTTGAAATTTTGTTTATATTATGACTAAGGAACTTATTTGACGGTTCCGAAACATGTCAATGTATTTTATTTTATTTTTACTATAACACCTTTCTTAAGAAAAATTAAAATTGTTATTAAAATGGGATAAACACGGCAACGATCGTGTACTATATACATTATAGTAGTGCAAATCAGTTTAGGTATTACTACTTCAAGTTTAATATGACAATCGAATATCTTTCCTCGCGCTTATTTTTTCGAATAAACAATGTAAAAATTAATTTTTAGATTTATTTATAACATACATCTGACTTGTGTGCTCGACATGAAAGCCTGCTTATTAGGGTGGACCGAAAAAAACTTTTTTTATTATTTTCGATGATGACGGGTACGGAAAAGTGGCAGCTAGTGGCACTCAGTTCACACAAAAAAAAATTGAGATTTTTTTGGACAATTCCTTACCCTGCCGCAAATGGCTTAAAGTTTTGCAAAAATGCTGATTTTTGAACTTTTTTAGCAAAAAATTTAAAAATTTTAAATTAAGTTTATTTTGGTTGTGTTTAGTTGAGAAGATATATTTAATGTGCCAAATATTTAAATAATCTCTAATTATGCATTATTAACCATTGAAAAATGTTTGTTGGTTTCGGTGGAGGATTGACAGAATGACGTGGTCACTTTTGAATTTAAATTAAATTCTTTACTTTTAGAAGAATTTTTATTTGAATAGGAAATTAAAATGTTTAAAATCATTGTAATAAAGGAGAAAACTAACAAATTTAAAAATGGGTAGACGGAAATTAACAGATACGGAAAAAGCCGAAGCCAAAGAAATGAATGACCGTGAAAGTCGCATTCAATGATATTAAACACAATACGCGTAACTTAAACAATCATAAAGTGATTCTTATTTCGACTTTTTATTAATGTTTTACTAATTTATTTGTTCTTTTGTTATTTAAAATAAAAATTTAGTCAACATCTATAAGTTGCTTATTAGTTTGGCGATTCGTATCATTTGGCGAAATTGGTCGACGGAATAACTAAGTAGTACTGTATTTGGTTTGGCGCAAAAACGTCTTTCAATGCAGAAAACGAGAAAATCAAAAGATTATCGAGCCGCTGAAAACCAATTACGTGTTGAAAGGCGATCACCAAAAAGGAAGCAATTTAATGCCGAACCGATTAATTGTAAAACATCATGTCTCGAGGGCGACCAATCCACTAGCCATTGCGTTGTACAATCGGTCGGTTCTAACCAGGAAAATTTGAGTGCCAATAGGGATTCTAACAAGCCGGAAAATGTTATAGCTATTACTCTTGATTTTCCACCACCTAAAAAGAAAACTAAAAAGCAATCGGCTTGGGAAAAACTGGAAAAAAACTTTTTTGATTCAATGTCTGATGGACCCATTCACAGATGCATGTGCTGCGATCGACTTTGTTTTAAAACCTCCATCACCAAAATTCTGCTCTGTAAAATCAAAGAGTATATGCCGATTGCAATTAGATTATGGTTAGATTGCAGTTAGGTTACGGCTATGTTACGTTTTGGTTATATTTAGGTTACAGTTCGGTCATGGTTACGTCGCAGTTAGATTATTTTTAGGTAACAATTAGATTAGGGTTAGGTTACCGTTAGGTTACAGTTACGTTACCGATAGTTTATAGTTAGGATAAGTATAGGTAACGGTTCGACTACAATTAAGTTCCGGTTAGATTATAATTAGGTTGCGATTTAGTTACAGTTAGGTTTCGTTTAGGTAACAATTAGGTTACTTTTAGATTACATTTAGATTAGTTACATTTAGATTACACACAGGTAGTTAAGTTACGGTTAATTTACAGTTAGATTATAATTAGATTACATTTAAAATATGATTAGGTTAGCGCCAGGTTATAGTTAGGTCCGTGTTATGTTAGATTATTCGAGTTAGATTTAGATTATTGTAATGTCACATGTTATAATTAGGTTATTATTGGGTTATTTTATGATTATTTTACAAATAGAATACGGTTAAACTAGCAAAAGCCATGCTTTGTTTGGATTCGCGAAGCATTATTTTATAAAACAGATATTTGAAGTAACAATATTTTTTATTATTATTATTTTTGCATCTTTATTAAACAAAAACGTTATTTTATGTTTTGGCGCATTTTAATTTTTTATTTATGATGTAAAACTGGCATAATAAGATATTTTCGAAGCAAACTTTTACAAATTTTTTTTTAAATTTTCAACTAAAAGCTCTTTTAAAGATGTTTTTACAATTTCAAGTAGCCACTGGTGTTTTTTAATTGTTTGAAATATGCATGTTTCCAGTCTTTGTAATCAACATCCGATAATCTTTGATAGCTATTTTAGAATAATACTATATTTGAAGAAAGCTTGAAGAAAGTTACTTCTTCAAAATCCTATTTTCTGGAAAAACATTTGAAATCTGCTTTCGTTGATACTATGAATTTTTAACTGTAAAACATTTTATTTTAATTTCTTCGTTTTTATACATGTTAGCGTATGAGAATTGCTGTAATTCTCTCCGCGTGGGAGAACTTTTTACTTTCTGCGAATGGCAACTCAATTAATGGAATTACCTTTTAACGAAGCGCTCTCTCATTCTCGCAGCGACGTTTTCACGAATAATTATTGTTGTGTTTGCGAACTTATTAAAGTCTTATTTTTCTATAAAATCCTTCTGATTAATGAGTCGATATTATTTAGCCACAATACGACCTTAGCAAAAATATTTATAAAGAGCTTGAACCAACAACTTCACGCAGATCTTTTAATTTTTAATTTATATAACAAATTTAAGAATTAATTTTATTTGTTTACAGTTATTTTGTTGCCAGTTTACAAAGAAAAAAAAAAAAAATCCATAATACAATTCTTTTAAAATGTTTAAGTGTCATCTGTGCAAACGATTTTGCGGGATAATGAAAACATGTTTTATTTAATAAATTAATCATGATTCTATCTATAATTATTTACTCCATGATTTAAACTTTTTTTTTCTGAAAATATACGCGTTTCATTTTTTATTTATTTGCTAAAATGCGTCCGTATTGGAAATGCATGTAAAATAAATTAATTAAAATAATATTTTTTTTTAACGTTTTACTGTAAAAAAAATTATATTCTGCAAATCTACAGATCATAATTTATTTTTGTGTTTAATTTGAAGTTAAAATATTGAATAGTTTTTTTGTAAAGCGTACGACAAATTGTAATTTGAGTGGACTAGTAGAGGATTCGCTTCGCTCATCCTAATTATCGTTACGTTATGTTTATTTTACAAATAGGCTACGGTTACGTTGTAGTTACGTTATATTTATTTTACATATAAGTTACGTTTAGGCTATCGTTATGGTACGTTTATTTTACAAATAGCTTAAGGTTAGGTTCAGAATACGTTACAGTTAGATTAGGGTTATATTAGAATTAGGTTATTGTTACATTACGGTTAGGTTATAATTAGGTTACGATTAAGTTACAGTTAGATTATAATTACGTCACAGTTAGATTACTTTTATGTTACCGTTATTTTACGCTTATCTTACAGATAAACTGCATGGAACAAGGCTTAGATAAAATGTTACAATTAGGTTACAGTTACGTTACTGTTATGTTACGTTTATCTTAGAGATAGTTAGTTTACTCTGAATTATTGTGACTTTCTTTCGATCCAAATTAAAATTAAAAGTTTTTAGGAACATCATTTACATTATTATATGAGTCGATTTAGTATTCTTACATTTTGAGTTTAATCATGTAACTAGCAAAACTTATGGAAATTCTTTTACTTTTTAAAAGTAATAATAAAATAAAATAAAATAAATATTGTTGCGAGACATAAAAATGAATATTCTCCGATGAAAACAAAATCAAATAATTTTACTGTCTTAAAAGTATAATGGACTCTTATTTATTAACACAAAGTTGCTGATAAAAATATGTTTAATATAAATGTGGAATTATTCCTTCATTGAATTTAATTTTTTATTTCTTACTTCCAATCATTGACTTAAGTTTCATGTTATACATATATATGACTGTGCATTTGTGTGTGTGTATTTTATTGCTTAAAAATCACTTTTCGAAGTTCTAAATGTAAAATTTGTTTTAAAGATTTTTTTCTTGCTTCAGACATCTGTAATATTAAAACAAGTAATATTTGAAGGAATTCGAAAGTAAAAATTTCTCTGTGTTTTAAGAATACATAAATAGCATTACTTCAGATTAATTTACTTTTCCAGAACATATATTTATTCAATATTCGCCGGATGTTTTTCATATAATATTCTCTTCTAATTCATTTCAAATTACTGATTCTTTAAAGACTTTTATAGTTTTTTGGTTTTATGATATTCCTACATACAAGCTTGATACTTTATTGTAACATTAACAAGTGTATTATTTTTTCTGCATATACACATATAAATAAAATAATAGCAGAAAATTCTCGGGGATCACTTTGTTTAAATTGTTGAATATACTCTTTGAAGAAATAACTTTCAAAATATTTTAGCACGTTTTTTCATGCGTATATCCCTGACAAATATTAATAAAACATATAGGATCCTTTAGTGTTATAAATTTCCGAAATTTTATAAAACTCATAGTATCATAACTCAGTACTTTTTTTTTCGTAAACGACAGAAATTTTTAAAATACAGCTTACACAAACACTTTGACAAAGTTGAGAAATACAGCTTAATTGACGAGAAGCCTAATTAACGTGTCTTTAAATAAAGAATGTAAAGTTTGAAATATTAAAAAGCTAAAATTTATTATTGACCATATATAGCGCTCAACAATAGCAGTATTTATAAAATCAATGTTTAGATGGTAAGCAAATTATACTGGAAGAACGTCGAAAAAGTTCCCATTGAAAACGGATTATAATTAGGAAAACTGGAATTTTTGGGGAAGTAGAGAAGAGAGGGGAATGTAATTCGTGTAGAACTGGAAAAGTACAACATAATAAAATATTAAACCAAACATATAGGCTCACAGACTATTATTCACATTAATTATTTAAAAGAATAATTCTGCATGAAATACACATTTAGTTAAATTGAAGGGTGAGTACTCTCCCCACCATTTCCCTCTTTTATACTTAACTAATGAACCTTCAAAACTAATCATGAAAGTTCTTTATTAGAATAAACATGTATACCAAATTTGAAATAAATCGAATAATACTGCATGAAAATGCCATTTAGATAAATTAAGAGGAGAGGGAGGTTAGCTCCCCATTTCCACCCTTTATGCTTAACTAATGAACCTCCAAATCTAATAAAGTAAGAGTCTTATCAGAATAAACTGGTATAACAAATATGAAGCAAATCGGATAATTTTACATAAAAAAACATTTATATAAAATTAAGGGTTATTAGCCTACCCTCCCTTCATACATAACCAATAAATCCCTAAAATTAATAAGAGACATGTCTTACCAGAACGAACTTACATACAAATTTCGAAGCAAATCAGATGCTTCTGCACGAAAACCCCATTTATCTAAATACCCCCTCTACGTTTCTCCTTTATACTTAATAAATGAACTTCCAAAATTAAACAGGGAAGAGTCTTATTAGAATGAAGCTATATACAAAATTTGAAAAAATTAAACGATTCTGCATGAAAACCCTTTTATCTAATTTAAGGGGTAGGCGTTGTTCCACCCTTTATACGTAACCAATGAATCTCTAAAACTAATGAGGAAAGCATCTTATCAGAATGAACCTACATAAAAAATTGAAACAAATCAGATAATTCCATATGGTAACCATTTTATCTAAGTAAGGCAATCTCCTGTACTCCCCCCCCTCTTTATACTTAATCAATGAATCTGTTTCATAATTTTATTTTATGCTTAATATAAGGAATTATGCAAATTTCATGTTTTTGATTTTAAAAAAGAGTCTGAAAATATGTTAAAAAATTTCGAGTTGTTGAGCGTGAAAAGATATTTTTAATATTGATATTTTATAATATACTCAAGGAACATATACTACGAACATATCAAGGGTGATCCACAGGACTCAGGGGGTCACCAAAGATAGCCATGCTGCTGTTTGATATTCTCTATATGCTTTTAATATTTTTATTATGTGTTTGTAAATAAAGTTATTTTATCATGTTTTTAAATAAAGTTTGTTTGACAAGGTTCCGAGATAAGGAACCACTGATTAAATTAAGGCCACATGGACACACACTAGTAACTTGCACGATTGTAATTCCAGACCCACACGGATTAATATTTACCGTAGTATCTTTTCTGTATGCTAATTGTCTTGTCGGCTATTTAGTTGTCGGCTAAATGTCTGCTACCGAATCCAACTAAATGTTCCGACAATTGAAACAATACTATTGACTTGGCTCTGACAAAATCTCCCAGCTTTTTTACTTTTGAATGAATGAAATGCGACACTGACTCGCTTGGAATAATTTGTAGCTTGTTTTTTAGAATTAGCTTTATTCTGCAAATACTGCATCTTTTGTTTAATAAACTCACACGGCTGCCTAATAAAGATTTTTTTTTTTTTTTTTTTTGCTAAATTCGTAAAATGTTTTGAAAAGAAAAAATAAATTAGAAAATTGTAATACGTGTTAAATTTTTTTTTTTATATGATATTTTCCAAACGTCTTCAAAAATTCTTCCTAAGCCTATTATCTTTTGAATATGACTCTAACTACATACCTTATACTTCAAACAATGACATATTCGTTAAACTTCAATAAATCTATTTGGATGTCTACTATCAAGATGATTAACATGAAAGTACTTTTCTTCGAACAACTGAAAATAAAAAATCGAACATGAAAAATTGAAGATTAAAGTACTTATGACTAAAGACAAAATTTTACTACTGCACACGACTCTCGTTAATTCGAAATCGGATAATTCGAATCTTCGCTTAATTCGAACTAAACGTAAAGTCCAGAAATTTTCAATAGCAGAATAACGTTAAATATTTTCCTTAATTCGAAATCCTTTTCTCTTGACTTCGTTTAATACGAACTACACTGTAAAAAAAATTCAAGAGGTTACTAAAAATTTTTTAGTAAATTTGTATTCCACAGAATTTTTTAGTAACCATTACAAACTTTTTTTTGCAAGCGAAACAAGCATTTCTTTTGTAAACTGAACAAAAGAATTTTTTGTATAACTAACTTAAAAATTTTTAGTATGAGCCACCAAGCAAATTTTAGTAATAGCTCCAAAATTATTTTTAATAACCATTACGTGGGCTCGAAGGGCAGGAGCTTCCTTCGAGCTGCATCCAGACTTCTGGAGCGGAAGATTTTCGGCAAAAGCGCAATAGATGGCAGCACCAAACATTGCTACTGCTCCGTCAGGATATTCCTAATCCCTTTATTAACGAGTACTTACACTGCATACATTAGGGGCGTATTTGTCAGTGGCCAGTATCGAACCCGGGACCTTTTAGCCTGGAGTCTGTTACTATAACCACTATGCTATCAAGGCCACACCAAGTGAGTTTTAGTAATAGCTATTAAAAATATAAAATTATTAACTCTATTCGTTGCTAACTTTTTTCTAGTAATTCTTACAGATTTTCTTGTAACCGACTAAGATTACTAAGAATTTTTTAGTAATTACTAGGATCACTAAAGTTTTTTTAGTAGATCGACACTTTTTTTTACAGTGTAACGAGGATTACGATTTTTCATTTTTCTTTTCTTTCTCATGGATTTCAGATCATTTGAATAACTTTCTTTCTTTGATTTTTGTGAAAATTGTTCCGAACGAGTATACATGTAATCCCATGTATTTGGTATCCACTTTCTTAGTGTCCTTCTGTCCATCAGTGACACTTCAAAACTTTCTTTCATTGTGCTTGTTTCTAATATTTTAATTAGTTTATGTATTTATGCATTCTTATTTAATATTAAGTCATATTCTGATGATAACAGACGAAATAAACTTTAAAAATTCTATAACATTGATTCCTTTGTAATTGTACCATATTAAGCATGTTTTCATTTCATACTTTCCATAATTCGAACTTCGGATAGTTCGAACATTTCTTGCGGTCCCGGCGAGTTCGAATTAACGAGAGCCGACTGTATATTAAATTTGATTGATCATTAGTATACGTCTTTCTAAATTTAATTTATAACACATGCATATTTGGAAATGAACATTGAAGTAAAATACAAGGATTTTTATTTGTAAGGGTATATATTTCGATAAATACTCATTTTACGTTTTTATTCTTCAATCAAATAGAGTCGATTTAGTTTTGTTGTTTTTATATCTACTAATGCGTCCAGGAAACGTGCGCTTTTCTTGGAATTTGTCAAGAAGATTTATGATTAAACAAACATTTTTTTGAATGGTTAGAGAAATAGAAACACGTGCATAATATAATTTCAAGCTGTAACGTTAATTACATCTCCACTAACATTTAGATTAAGCAGCAGTGGTGTAGTCGTATCAAAAAAAGACAGTATACGCTGTAAACGAATGTACATATTCAAGGCAGATAGTATACGCATTAAAGCTTTTGAAAAACAGAGGGTATACGGTATTCTTTTAAAAAATCAGAAGGCATACGGCGTATAACACTCACCACTACATCTCTGTCAATTTAAGCGATTTAAATGCGGTTTCAAACTTAAATAAATGGTGGGGGACTTGGCGCCACCTTCTGCAGAAGCTAGTTTACCTCCTGTCAGAGATAAGTTTTTATTAAGATTCTTTTGGCAGCAATAAACACATTACGTAATTCTAGGCACTCTAATCAAGTTAACAAAAAAAAAATATCAACCAATGTACAACTCATTACTACTCTTTATTTTGAATGTTGTACGAATTTTTTCACTATACTGAAATATAAAAGCTTCTGCTTTCAATGAGATCCATTTGTTGACATTTTTCAACTCATACCACTTAAATTAAAGAGTCCTTGTTTAAACTCTTATATAAGCCTTGAACTTATTATTTTTCAAACTCGGATGTCAGATATTTTAATACTAGTAGCGAAGGAGGTCCTTGTTAGGAATTGATAAATTAAGTTATCCCAGTTTATTCACAGAAAATCGTTTGCATATTTGCAATTGTGATATTTAATTTATTTATAAGACGCGACTCGTTGCTATGGAAGCGAAGCTGTTTTTTCGTCTGCTTTGCTTTTTATATTTTTTATCTTACGAGATGAGTTAAAAGTTTAGATAAAAAAGTTGGCATCAATTTTTGATGGAATGAAAAATAATTTTTTTTTAGAGAGAAATGTTTATATTTTTTGTTTGTCGTGCGTGTCTTGAGTTTTATTGAAGAATTATGTTAATTTTATGAAAAGGCACGCAGAAATGCATAAAGGATCATCTTTCCAGTTTTTAGTATGATGATCAAAAATTATCAAGGTAAAAGCATTTATATTTTGTACATATTATACATTTTGTACATAGTATGTAAATAATTTGAATTCAATATTTCTTTATTCTATAATTCTAAGTATGTAATAAAATTTTTAAAAAGAAAATTCAAGAATATTTAGAAGATTTTTGAACCCAAATAAGTTTTGGATGTTTACAAAACATCTGGCGCAACGAACAGGGACATTTGAATAATATTGTTGAGATATTGAATTGTTTTTATAGCGTATAGTGTTTTCATAAGCTGTGCATTACTACTTAATTTTTCTAAGATGAATAAGCTAAAGAAAAAGCGTACACCACTACGTTCGTCATTTACCAGAACTTTAAATGTTTTGAATGAAGAAATTAACAGCGAGTCATTAGATAAGGACAAAATTTTAGACGGTTTTAGTAAATTAGAAAATTTGATTCATGAAATTAAAGCTATTGATGAAGCTATAATTGAACTCATGTTAGATGATGATAAATGCGATGAAGAGGCTATTGAAAATGAAGTAGTGGAAAATGAAAGTTATTCAGATCAATTTATTACCATTAAGCGTAAAGTTAGCGAAGCATTGGGTACAAATAAACGTAATCAAGATGATAGTGAAAAAAGCACAGATCACGGTTATTCCAAATCAAAGCATTATAAATTACCTAAACTAAATATTAAGCCATTCGATTCGCAGTTAATAAATTATCTTTCATTTTGGTCTCAGTTTCAGAAAATTCATGAAGACATAGATTTGGATAATAGTGACAAATTTCAGTATCTTATCCAATCGGTAGAACCTGGAACCAGTGCCAGGCGCTTGTTAGAGAGCTATCCAATGACCGCAGTTAATTACCCCAAAGCTGTCGAGGCATTTCAAGAGCGTTTTGGAAATAAAGATTTACTAATAGAAGTGTACGTTAGAGAATTCCTAAAATTGATTGTAGCTAATGTACAGGCGCACGGCAAAGATAAACTTCCCTTATCAGATTTATTCACGAAAGTCGAGGCATATTTAAGATCGTTAGAATCAATGGGTTTAAGTTTAGAAAGCAATTCGGCGTGGCTCTATCCCATGATAGAATCTAGCTTATCGGAAGATGTATTAAAAGCATGGCAGCGATATAATATTTCAATCACATCAAACACTGTTAGTAATAATAATGCATTGTCAACAAAAGCAAATATAGTAAGTTTGATGGAATTTCTGAAACAAGAAGTTGCAAACGAGGAAAGATTCAAATTAGCCAAATCGAGTTTTATAGAGCTGGGCTTTAAAGACAAACCTAAAGAAAAATTAAGAAAAGCAGAAAGTAAAATACCTACTGCAGCAGGGCTATTTAGCGCAAAAGAACGCCTTTGTTTATTTTGCAGTAAATCTCATGAAAGCAAGGACTGTGTTAGGGCTAGATCTCTTTCCTTTAATGAACGGAAGGCCAAAATTAAGAATAAAAATTGCTGTTTAAAATGTCTTCGTTTTGGTCACCACGCTAAAGTTTGCAAAGTTTTTATTCGTTGCCACGTTTGCTCTAAACCCCATACCGAGTTATTATGCCCTGAAATTTCAATGTGTAAAGAACCAGAAAATACAGTTAAGACCCCAGAAGTTATTCAAAGCACCATAGCAAGTAAGCAGTGTTCTGCTGAAGTAGCCCTTATGACTTTAGAAATAGTTATTAAAGGTCGAATAACAAAGAAAGTACGAGCGTTACTTGATTGTGGGTCGCAAAAGAGCTATATTTTAAAAGGTACAGCTGAAGAGTTAGGTTTACATCCCATTTCTTCTGAAGCTATTGTACACACTTTGTTTGGTGGTACGCAAACAGAAGCTAAATCTCACAATAAATTCCAAGTTGAGTTAAGTTCTTCTGATAGACAGAAACAAACGAAAGAAGTCTTAGAACTTTTGGATCAAGATATAATTTGTAACTATATTCCTCGGATACCAAAAGAATCAGTAATTAAAGAGCTTAAACAAAATAAACTATGGATCACAGATTTAGGAGCAGGAAGTCCAAAAATTGAAATTTTGATTGGAAGCGATTACTACGGACAACTTCTTACAGGTCGAGTAAAACAGTTAAAGAGCGGTCTTACAGCAATAGAGACAAAGTTTGGATGGACACTTTGTGGTCGTTTAGAAAGTACATCACAGTCTTGCCTAAATTATGGAAATATGTTTATCACGAACCTAGCTTTAAAAGATATGAAGATTCCAGAATTATGGAAGTTAGAGACAATTGGTATAACAGATCCCTGTCAAACTTTGTCTAAAGCAGAAGAAGAACTCGCTCATGATAATTTTATAAAAGAAGTTGATAGAAATATAGAAGGTCGCTATATTGTAGGTCTTCCTTGGATTAACGGCAAACGTGAGATTCCCTCAAATAGACACATAGCTGAACGAAGATTGATAAATTCAACAAAGAAATTAAAATCAATGAAAATGTTTGAAGAATATGCTAAAGTTTTCTATGAATGGGAAGAAGAAGGCGTTATAAGTAAAGTACCAGATGAAGCACTCAAGATTCCAGGACATTTTTTACCTCATCATCCCGTCATCAAACCAGATAGTCTTACTACAAGTGTTCGACCAGTTTTTGATGCATCGTGTAAGGTAGGGAGGTCTCCTTCTTTAAATGATTGCCTCTTTAAAGGACCAAACCTCATCGAACAAATTCCTGCAGTGTTAATAAGATTTCGTGAGAAAGCTATTGGGGTAGTAGCCGATATAAGAAGAGCATTTCTTCAAATTGAAGTCAAAGAATCAGATCGGCATTTCTTGCGATTTTTATGGTGGAAGAGTCCTGACGAATTTCAAGTTTATCAACACAATAGAGTAGTTTTTGGAGCAACTTGTAGCCCATTTTTGCTAGGTGCAGTTATAAGATATCATTTGAGTAATGTTGATGAAGAAAACAAACAGATAGCTGAGAAGCTTATGAAATCATACTATATAGATAACTGCGTTACTTCAGTCGACAATGTGCCTGAACTAGAAAATTTTATTTCAAAATCTACAGAAATCATGGCTGATGCGAAAATGGAATTAAGAATGTGGGAATTCGGACCAATTAAAAGTGAAGACAGCAGTTTCCTTAACGAAAAGAAGGTGCTCAGCAAAAATGTAACAACGATAGTTCCGGTTTTAGGGTTGAAGTGGGACACAATGGAAGATAGTTTGAAGATCGCTTATAAATTTAGTGATGAGATAGAAAATCTGTCGAAAAGAAAGATATTAGCTGTAACCCAAGGGATCTTCGATCCAATAGGATTTTTAGCCCCAGCATTGTTGCCAGCCAAACTGATAATTCAAGACGCCTGGTCGACGAAATTAGATTGGGATGCTCCACTTCCAGAAGAAATCCGGAATAATTTTCAAAAATGGTATAGCGAACTCAAGTATTTAAATGACGTGAAGATAAATAGACGTGTAGGCTATGGTTGTAAAGAAAAATGGTCTATTCATACATTTTGTGATGCAAGTACCAGAGCAGTTTTCTTACGTTGTGAAGATAAAGACGCAGTCTTTGTACAACTTTTAGGAGCTAAGTCTCGTCTTGCACCAAAGAAAAATGTAACCATACCACGTTTAGAGCTTCTTGCTTGTATTTTAGGAATAAGGTTGACTAAATTTGTTTTGAAAGCCTTTAATTGTATTTCCATACCAGTAAAGTATTGGACCGACTCTTCGACTGTTCTCGCTTGGATTCGAAGAAATGATCAATGGGGAACGTTTGTAGGCAATAGAGTTAGAGAAATTTGTAAATTTTCCGAATCTCAACAATGGAACTTCGTACCTGGTCATCTCAACCCTGCTGATCTACCTTCTCGCGGATGTCGTCCTAAACAGCTGCTGAAGATGAGATGGTGGGAGGGACCAGAATGGTTGAAGTTATCAGAAGAAAATTGGCCACATTCAGAAACAAGCCCCAACGAAGAATTAGTAATGATGGAAAAGAAGAAAACTTCAGTACCTACTCTTTTATGTTCTAATTCACACGAATTTATGATATATAGTAGAATTTCAAAATTTGGTAGATTTATTAATGTCGTATGTTGGGTGAAGAGATTCATAATGAAGTGCAGAAACAGAAATATATGTTTTCCATCAGAATTGTCAATTGAAGAAAAAGAAGATGCGGAAAGGTCGCTCTGGTCAATAATACAATCTGAAAGTTTTGGTAATACTACTGATGCAATAAAAGGATTAAAGGTTATGAAAGATCAAGAAGGTTTGTTAAGAGTAAAAACAAAGATATTAGAGCGAGATGACGAGTTTTCTTTCAGATATCCAATTTTATTACCATCAAAACATCATGTAGTGAATTGTCTGATTCAAGAATGTCATTTAAAGAATTGTCATGCTGGACTTCAAACAGTTGGATCCATTTTGAGAGAAAAATATTGGATAATTTCTTCTAGACGCATCATTAGAAGTCAATTGTCTAAGTGTTACAGATGCAAAAGATACTCTACAAAGCCATATACTACACCTCCAATCCACCTACCTCTAGATCGAGTCAGAGATTCCAAAGTTTTTGAAGTTGTTGGAGCTGATCTTTTTGGCCCTCTTTTCGTAAAGCAAAGATCCAAAGTTTGGGTTGTACTTTTTACATGTGCAGTATATAGGGCAATACATTTGGAACTTGTATCCAGTCTCTCAGCGGAAGGATTCATTCAGTCACTTCGAAGATTTATATGCAGGAGAGGAAGGCCGACTACTATATACTCTGATAATGGCTCAAATTTTAGAGGAACCAATAACCTTTTAAAATCATTGGATTGGAATGCAATAGTTTCTTCAAAAGAACTGTCTCCTATTAAATGGAAGTTCATCCCTCCAGCAGCAGCTTGGTGGGGTGGATGGTGGGAGCGTCTGATTAGATGTGTTAAAATTCCCTTGATCAGAACACTCGGCACTTCAACTTTAACTTTTGAAGAACTCATGACTGTTCTATGTGATGTCGAAGCAACAGTAAATAAAAGGCCTCTAACCTATATTTTTGAAGAAACAGATAAATTTATACCTTTGACTCCATCATCATTTTTGCAAGACATTGAAGAAATAGGTGTTCCTGATTTAGATGCAATAGATTCAAAGAAACTTCAATCTAGATATAAACACTGTCAAAATATTCGGCAACAACTTAGAAATAGATTTAGAAAAGAATATTTAGCTGAATTGGTCCAAAAATCAAAACAGAAAGGACAAGCTGTCAGACTAGGTGAAGTAGTCTTGATAGAACTAAACCAAAAGAGACTTTATTGGCCTATAGGAAAAATTGTAAAGATTTTCCCAAGTCGAGATGGAGCAGCTAGAGTGGCTGAAGTTAAAACAAGTTCAGGGACCTTGGTGCGTCCACTTCGTAAGCTGTACTCATTAGAGATATCAAGTCCTGATGACCCTGTAATCCAGACTGTGAGTAACAGTAAAACTAGAAGTGGTAGAGTAGTACAGAGACTTCTGAAATGACTTTTTCTAGAACTCTGAAATGACTTTTCTAAAACCCTGAATTGACTTTTCTAGAACTCTAAATGTTTCATTATTATTTTATTATTGTTTAGTTATTATCTTTATTTATTTGCATATTTTTTATTTTGAATTAGGGCTTAATTTGATCAAAAGTGATCTTAAGTTTAATTTGGCTTCCGCCTAAATTAAAGGTGGGAGTATGTTAGGAATTGATAAATTAAGTTATCCCAGTTTATTCACAGAAAATCGTTTGCATATTTGCAATTGTGATATTTAATTTATTTATAAGACGCGACTCGTTGCTATGGAAGCGAAGCTGTTTTTTCGTCTGCTTTGCTTTTTATATTTTTTATCTTACGAGATGAGTTAAAAGTTTAGATAAAAAAGTTGGCATCAATTTTTGATGGAATGAAAAATAATTTTTTTTTAGAGAGAAATGTTTATATTTTTTGTTTGTCGTGCGTGTCTTGAGTTTTATTGAAGAATTATGTTAATTTTATGAAAAGGCACGCAGAAATGCATAAAGGATCATCTTTCCAGTTTTTAGTATGATGATCAAAAATTATCAAGGTAAAAGCATTTATATTTTGTACATATTATACATTTTGTACATAGTATGTAAATAATTTGAATTCAATATTTCTTTATTCTATAATTCTAAGTATGTAATAAAATTTTTAAAAAGAAAATTCAAGAATATTTAGAAGATTTTTGAACCCAAATAAGTTTTGATTGTTTGCAGAACATATCCTATACGAGCCTCTTCGTTGCACTTTCAGAAAGGAAAAGAAGCAACAGTGGTCCGAAACTCCCTATAATCCGAGCCGGCTCCGGCTATTCCTAGTCTGACATGGAAGGTTTCCATATTGGGCATACTCAGAATATATTGAAAAAAAAAAATCTAAACTATTCATGCATGTAATAAAGGATCGTCAAATTTAACGGCGGAATGACAGTGGAAAGTTTTGTAAAAAAATAAAGTACTTTGGAATATTTGGCGAGAAATGATAAAAGCATCACGCCATTTGGCGAGCAGCATTTTTCCTCGCCAAAAGCAAAGGATTGTAATGCAACTGAGAATTGTTTGTATTGTAATACATTTTAAGGATGGGTGTAAAGGGTGTTTAATGAAATTAAATTTAAACAATGAGCGAGTTTAGTATATATATTTTATCGTATTACATATACAGGATCGCCAGTAAATGACTGACCCATTTTGAATGTAAATAACTAAAAAATAGTTTTAGATAAAAATATGCGGTTTGCTGTATTGTTATCAGAAAATCTGTAAATTTTTAGATATACAATTTCTTAAAATAGTTTGAATTTCGAAAACGCTGCAGAGGCATTGCGTGTTTACCGCTGCAACCATGGATTACGGCGTGGCCCGCGCACTGTCAAAGCTGTACGGGACTTGATTCATAAATTTGAAGAAACTGGTTGCACATGCGATCGACCTCGGTCTGGACGACCTTCCGTTCCTGTGGAAGATTTTGCAGAAGTTCATCAAACCATAAGCACAATTCGTCCCGCAACTGCACGCGGTTTTTCGCGTGTTCTGAATATGCCGAGTTCAACTGTACGCAAGATTCTGCGCTCTGTTCTAAACATGTTTCCTATCGATTCCAGCGTGTCCAAATGTTGGTAGCAAGAGACTATCAATTACGATTGGATTTTGCAAATCAATTCCTTATCCGGTACAATGAAGATAGCAGCTGGTCTTTACGCATTCTGTGGACAGATGAAGCCTATTTTTCGTTAACTGGTAACGTGAATTCAAAAAATTGTGTGCACTGGGCAGAGAATAATCCACATGAGGTACTTGCCCGTCCATTACACGAGGAAAAAGTGACCGTGTGGTGTGGTATAACGAGTACGTTCATCCTCGGCCCTTACTTTTTTGAAGAGGTCATTGCCGGTAATCTGCAAACGTGTACAGTAACGAGTGATCGCTATCTGGACACGTTAACTCGTTACGCGATTCCCGCATTGCAACGGCAAAATGCTATATCTGAAGTTGCAAGATGGTGCTTCTCCACATGTCGAGTCTTCTGTCAAACGTGTGTCTTAAGTCAACAGTTTGGTGACAGAGTTATTTCCCGACATTTCCCATTTCCGTGGCCACCAAGGTCTCCTGATCTGACACCAATGGATTTCTGGCTGTGGGGATATCTGAAATACAAAGTGTATCCGTTTCGTCCTCAAACTGCATCTGATTTGAAAGATGTCATCAGAACTGCGATTCAAGAGATTTCTGTTGCCATGTAATGTACTGTAGTGCTATCCACCATCTGCCGCATGCAAATTCTTATCGTACATGAAGGAGATCATGTGGAAAATTTGTGAAACACAATAAAATGCTTTATTTTATGCTGCATCTCTCCTTATCAGTTGTCCTCACTTTTAGCCTATCTACCGCCGCAGATTTTCATGCTGCAGTTGCCATTCCAACGCTTTATGGGGGTTTTCACAATGGAGATCACATTCCAATACAAAACAATACAAATGTTGCCATTTGATTTTTTTCAAAATTTTCTCACTGTAAGCGTAACTGTTTGAGTGACACTGTTATTTTCCATATCATTCTTGAACGCATATCTCAAAATATCTTTTCCCAAAATTTCATTCAGTTTCTGTGAATGGTATGATAGTTAGGAGCCCAAATGTCGGGATAGTTTTTTTTATAATCACCCTGTACTTAATAAAAGACAACAAAACTTCCTTTTTATAAGCATTGATTTTTCACACATTTACCATAAATGTTTTTGTAACCGGTTAAATGAATCTCTGTTTGCGTACAATACATTGAAAATATGGGATAAGCACCGCTTTTTTAAGTTAAAAAATCATAATATTTAATCTAATCACTTCTCCCATTAAATACTATGAGATCGTATTTAAAAAAAATAGTGGTGTGAAAAAGCTGTAAGTGATGGATCAAGCTAACTCTTCTTGCCTACGTCGTGCAGTGAAATCAGTTTAGTGATTAAAACAGTGGTTCGGAAATAGTGTTTGCAAGTTCCCGGTCTGAAAAAAAAAGCGGGCAGTGACTTTTAAATCGTCACAAAAAAAAGTTGGAAATTGCACGTGAAGCGTAGCAAATGAGGTGCGTTCGTACGATAACGAAGTTTTAAAAATATTCAGATCTTGCTGTTATAGTAGACAGTACTTCGGATACATTATAGTGGTCGAAGTCTTTGTGTTCCTGTAAATATACAGAGAGTAATTTTATTACACCTCAGCATTGTATATCATATTCATAAAAGTGAAATAATTTAATATAATTAAAACACGCCCCAAACAATGTTTCCCCGTATAGCATTATGTAGTGGAATACTTTTCTGTGGTCCTGTAATTTAATAATAAATATTCTTTGCATCACAGATTATACAGTATGTATATTTTAGTATATATATATTGCATAGTTTCATGTTAATTTTATTCTGTTCGAATGAATGCATCACCATTAAAATACATTTGAAACTTTTTTTTCCCCATTGACCGTAATGTAACGGAATCCTTTTGATTGTCCCTGTAATTGATTTATGCACCCGATTTTCATAAAATTTGAAATGACTCGACAAAATTATGTAATAATTATGTATTTTAAATTTCAAACGATTTGGTTGGGTAGTTTTTGCATTGTTATATGCGGACAGACAGACGGACGAACTGAACGACAATTATAGGTGCTACGTATTTACATAATTACGAACGCACCTAAAAACGCAAAATGACTACTCATTCATGTATACCATGTTCAAAAGCTTTTCGTTCAAACGAACATCTCTAGCAAAATCGTAGATATTTGTAATGAAATTTTGAAAATTTTTAATTCAATACATACGTAAATAATTACTTAATAAATGGAATTTATAAGGGACGAATTAAACCTCAAATATTCAGTGCTATTACTAGATAATTTATTCTCGCCACACTGTTATATTTTTCTTTAATTTTGGTCTGTTGTAGAGAAGATGGATTCGGGTCAACCATTTGCAACACAGATTAGTCTTTTGCGTTTCAAAAACCCCGTCTCTGTCTATCTATTATATGTTTGTCTCTCCAGTTATCTTTTTCAAAAAATTTCGGTTTCTTGAATTTTTTTTCGCACATTTCGAAATTTTGGTGTTCAACGGTTTTTGTATCGGTCACTCGACCGCTTCGTTCTGGTCTAAATTTTCATCTAGGTCTTTGGATTCCTTAAAGTTCAACCATAGATCTATAAAAATATTTTTCATTCCTGGAGAGTTTCTGAGTTTCAATTGATCAGTAATCATAAGTTTTTTTTTTTTTTTTAATCTTCAAAGGTCTGTAATTTTAAAGCTTGTAGCCATGCTTTTAAGTAGCTATTTAATTAAAAACTAGAGTCTTTCCATGAACTACCCGGAATTTTTTTATGTTTCGTGAATTTCCTTCTAAAACTCTCAGGGTTTATTTTAAATTGGTTTCATAACATTTATTTGACGTATTCGTATTCGTTTAATTTCTCCTCGAGCTCTCGCAGAATTAGTCTGCTATTTCCACTGGTAATAAAGCTAAAATATTAGTTATAAGCTCGTCACCCTCTTATTTTGATACCATACCTTGCCTTTGAAACATCTGAAACCCCATGTAGGTAATTTAAATTATTGTTTTCTTTCCTATTGTAATATATTAAAATTTACCTAAATTATATATTTTTAAAATAAAATTACTAGTTCCCGCTTTCTACCAAGCATAAAAACGAAACTGAGGATTTTCCATAATCGGGTTCGTTATCCATGTTGATCTTGTGAAGGGGGGGGGGGGGTAAAAATTAGTCGCAAAGTAACTTCCTGTCGGAGATCCTCGGCTTCGGCTCATGGTCCTCGGTGTCTCTGTAGACATCTATGTCTCGCGGGTCGCTGGGGTTACCCGGGGAGGGGGACAAGCGAAGGGACCATTGGGCTCTGTTGGGTGATGAGGACTGTCACATTCGGCCGTTCGTCTTTTTACTTTGGACCTGGGCCGAGGCTAACGAAAAAACAGGCTACCGCGCATCTCAAGTATCTTTTTTTTACAGACCGCTAGAATGACGTACTGCTCTATTCTTGCACCCTCATTTGTGTATTCAAGCATCACGTGACTCCAGCGGTCTGTAAAAAAGATACGTGGAATGAACCGCTGTTGCCTGCCTTTCTCGTTAGCCTCGAATAAAGCTTCTATAATAGATTCATGCTGAACTGGGTACCAATAATCAGAAACAAAATGGATTTGCGTCTGCCTCTATTATAGGAGTTCTAATCTCAACCTGGGCCGTGTGACGTGTGCTGGGCGGTGCACAGTCCCTGACCGGAGGCGCGGCGACCCCGTGTAATAGCCCGAAAGAGACTCGCGTGGAAATGTCGCACGGAAAAAGCTGAAAGAGCCTGTTTGGGCTCAGAACCGGGGAGTGAGACGTCGCTTTATGCCAAATTAATATTATATAACAAAAATTCTTTTAGAAAAGCCACGAATCGCATTCATAAACTGAGGCTGAACAAAATAAGCATTTAATTCATGCAGAAGAGTATTTAGTTAGAGTACATTTGAAAAAAATATTAGAAAAAAAAGTATATGAGTTATAAGAATTTTTTAAACTTTCATATTTATTTTTAAATAAGCCTAATGGATTACATTAAAAGAAAATCAAACAGCCAACCATGAAAAAATTATTTGATTAAAATTAAAAGGGGAAAAAATCCATTTAGAACATTGAGTGAAATTTATGTCATACTTACTCAAGGAGGAGATTTGATTTTTAACAGTCCTGGAACATTTGCATATATTTTAAATTTTAGAATTATGGGATGATAAATTTCTTCAGTAATATGGTTTGACAGTTAAGAAGAGTTTATAAACTTATTAAAATTTAGTGCCGAGAAATATATACCGACAACAGAATTCTCGCATGAAAAAGAAAATTAATTTATTGCGTTTTATCTTCATCATAAGCAAATAAGTTAGTTATTTAATGTAAAAAAAGAAAAAAAGTTGGTTGAAAACATCTTCATTGACAGGGCCCGACTAAGGCTATGGGGAAGCCCCGGGGCAAGTATAAGTCTGGGGCTTCCTTCAATCTATCAATAGTTTTTTTTTAATAATGTGGAAGTAGCTAGTACTATATATCATACATATTGTATGTATGTATAAATTTTGTACTCAGTGCAGTTCACATCTGTACACAGGGTATCACCAAAAGATAGTCACAATTTTAAAGAAAAGTACTAACAGGATAATTCTAGAAAAAAAATGACAAATTGGTATCTCTTTGAAAAAATTTTCTTTGCTTGTCTATGTACGTTATAAGGTGGCTAAAAGAAAATATTGCAAATTGGTCATAATTGATGGTTTTAATTTGCTACGTTATGAGGAAGATGTTAAGACTGTTCTTTAATAAAAAAAAGGCAACTTTATGACATAAGTTTTGATTTATGTTTGTTCAGTAATGTATGAAACTTCGGACCCAATTTCTGTTTTTTTTCTTTACACCGATTTTAATTAATTTAAATTTGAATGTCGTTTTAAATCGTAAATTTTGATTGTTAAATTTGAATATAAATACATATAAATATCGATATAACAAAATTATACTTAAAATAAATTAAAACTGACAAAACTGAAATTATTTAAATTTAATT
Organism: Maratus speculifer; assembly: GCA_964019185.1. NCBI lineage: Eukaryota > Metazoa > Arthropoda > Arachnida > Araneae > Salticidae > Maratus > Maratus speculifer. Next base: position 100,763,511 of record OZ025302.1, read on the forward strand.
TATCTAAACAAGTTGAACTAGAAACTTTTCTTCCATTAACCTCCTGACTGCCGCCGGCTGATTTTTTCACACACTAAACTGCAGGTTTCACTGCAACATAAGCAATATTTAAATTAGTATAATTCCACAAATAAAACCCAGTTCTGAAAAATTAAGTTAGGATTGTTGCTATCAAAGATTATACACCGATACTAATAACGTATTTTGCATCAGGTTGGAAAAAACATCTTTTTTTTATATTTTTAATAAATTACAGAGAAAACAACATTACAATATTACCCTTTGGGTGGGCAGTCAGGGGGTTAAAGTGCATTTGACATAAAAAAAAAATAACTTTTTAATTGCGTTTCATCGCCAACCGATGATAAATCGCCAAATAATGAATTTTAATAATTTTTTTACGGACAAGGTACGGAGGTTCCGCCGAAATTTTTTTTATAAACGTATATATCCTCATGAGAAGAACATAGTGTAATTTTTTCAGATTTTTCCGAGTATGCCCGTATGGAGACCTTCCTTGTGAGTTAAATTTCAAGTCGCTTCCATAGTCAGGCCTTCCAAATTCATTTTTTAACAAATTCATTTTTTAACGAAAAGATATAAAATTTTTCCGTTAAAAAATGAGTTTGTAAACATGTCAAAACGTTTTGCGCTTGTTGAGCAGAGCATTTGAGAACAGCCTTAGTTAAGATTTCTCTTTGAAAACGATAGAATACTAAGTTGTTACGATAAAACTTTAATTATTAATTGTCTGTTGTAGTTTGTTTTTCGCATAGATGAATGGGGCACTGGAAGCAAAGGGAGGAAGGAGAACCACTCTTACCTTCCTAAATGTTTGAAAATACATGAATTTTAATCCCTTTTGGCTAATTTTAATCATTTGGCACTTTTTAGTAAAAATTGCCCCACATATCCGGTCAATATATGTCGAGTATTATAAACTGACATTATATAAAATTTAAATTGTTACTGATATATTTAAAATTTACCTCCATCACCTTTTATATATGTGTATAGTTAGGTACTAGACACGCAGTTAGGGGGTAGAAGGGTTTGAGAAACTAAGAGGCTGCATTTTTCCTAAATTATTTTTCATATAAATTATTTTTCACTTTCCAATAGAGTTTAAAAGTGTTTATGAATTCGGTTTCACTGGTCGCCACTGTAAAAATAAAATCTGTCAAATTAACAGAAAAAAAATTTTCAATTTTGACGCCTGTAAAAGAATAATTTACGGAAAATGTCTGTTATGGTTCATTAAAACGATGTTTTTCTGTAAAAGTTATAAAATCAAACTTTTTTTACAATAAAAAACAGTTTTTTGCTGTACAAAATACAATTTTTTTTCAGCAAAAATTTCTGGTTTTAGTATTTTGTCTATTCGCCGCCGCATCATCTAAGACTAAACCTAAAGTAAAAAAAAAAAAAAAATGGTGGTATTTTTTAATTTTTATAGGGCGAAAAGCGCTTAGAAATGAAAAAAGTGAATTCATTCACAAAAGTTACTGTTAAAAGCTAACTTTTTTTTTTTTTTTAAAGGAAATAAAAAAAAGAAAATAAATTCATTTAAATTCATTCATTTAAAGAAAACATTTAATCTTTTCAAATAAAAAATATGCAGTCTTTAAGATTAGCCAGCTTCCTTAACCATTCAGTGCTCGCGATACATATTGTTACATTTAAAGCCGCGCAGCGTCTGACAGATGCAAGATATATTTTTGCTGTTCTAACATATATTTAGGACTTTCAATTCAAATTTATAAATTCAAAGGGATTATTAAAATAAAACATACCGGGTGTCCCAAAAATGACTGATGGATTTTAAAATTCAATAACTTGCAAACGGTGACAGCTATTAAAAAAATTTTTGCAGGAGGGCTATGTATAATGTCAGGAGTTTTTTTACCGCAATTCTTGATTTTAGTTCGAATTTCAAACAACAGATGGCGCTGATGGCGATTGGCGGCCAGTCGACGCCGAGACTTACTTCATTCAGCTTTGACGCAAAAGAAGGAGATTAAGGCTATGGAGTACGTCTCATTCTATAGTACAGTCTTGCTCTCAGGCCCCGATTCTGGACTCATTCGATACGATTTCAATGGAATGCGTTGTTGCCATGGAAATAACAGATTGTTCGATAGTGGAATACAGCGTTCAGAAGTGGGCATAAATTTCGCAAGCAGTATTTGAGTTTGCAGAAGATTTTCGTTTAGGAAGTTTTATTTTCCCGGATCAAATTACTTTTTTATGGCACGATTTAAAGAATATTTTATGCATTTAAAACTAGATAAAGAGATTTTTTCAACTTGATGATTTTTGTTATATTCTTAAGAAATTTTAGATCTTTTAAGAAAATTCGTCAGTAGATTTTTATGAATGTTCAAAAAATAATCATGAAAACTGTTGATAGTACATTATTGTGTAAAATAACTACCAAAAACAAATATTATAAGTTGCCTTGTTTAGCCCTTTTCAATAGGATTAGTCTATCGTTGCATTAAAATAAAAAAAATAAAAAAATTGAGTTAGTTAAAATTTATTTTCCCGGATTAAATTACTTTTTATGGCATGATTTAAGGAATATTTTAGGCACCGTATTTTAAAACTACACTGTTAAAAATTTGAAACCTTTGCTGCATCGTCACTCCTCCACTTTTATAGAAAGAGATTACTTCACTGTATTATGGAGCATTCTGATTGGTCAAAATAGAGATGTTCTATAATAGCAGTGGAGTGACGATTCAGCAAAAGTTTCCAATTTTTAACAGTGTAGGTGAAGATATCTTGCTACAATCTTGCTCTTATACAATAAAAATCTGCTGCATTTTGTTGTATACGCACACTGCTTGTATAAAAACGGTTACTTGATTGTATTATGAAGCATTGTTATTGGTCGGAAAAGAGATATTATATACAAGCGGCGGAGTGCGTATGAAGCAAAATGCAGCAGATTTTTAACACTGTGGGGCCCGATTCTGAACTCATTCGATATGATTTCAATGGAATGTGTTGTTGTCATGGAAATAACAAATTCTTCTACAGAAAAATACAATATTCAAAATTGAGCATGAATATAACAATCTAAATCGATCTAAAATTTCTTAGAATATAACAAAAATTATCAAATTAAAGAAATCGCTTATTCTAGTTTTAAAATATGATGAATAAAAATATTCTTTAAATCGTGCCATAAAAAGTAATTTAATACGGGAAAATAAAACTTCCTAAACGAAAATCTTCTGCAAACTAGAATACTACTTGCGAAATTTATGCCCACTTCTGAACGCTGTATTCCACTATCGAACAATCTGTTATTTCCATGGCAACAACGCATTCCATTGAAATCATATCGAATGAGTCTAGAATCGGGACGGAGAGCAAGACTGTACTGTAGAATGAGACGTATTCCATAGCCTTAATCTCCTTCTTTTCCGTCAAAGCTGAATGAAGTAAGTTTCGGCGTCGACTAGCCGCCAACCACCATCAGCGCCATCTGTTGTTTGAAATTCGAACTAAAATCAAGAATTGCGGTAAAAAAAAAAAAAAAAAAAAAAAAAAAAAAACTCCTGACATTGTACATAGCCCTCCTGCAAAAAATTTTTTAATAGCTGTCACCGTTTGCAAGTTGTTGAATTTTAAAATCCATCAGTCATTTTTGGGACACCCGGTATATATATGTAAAACATATATGTTAAAAAAGAAACCTCTCTTTCACCTGTGGGACGCCATGGAGTACTGCAATCTTATCAACTGTTATGCAAGGTTAAATCTCATAAAATTTGGTGAAATTTTTGGTTAAAGAGTTTTGTTTACTTCTTGAAGTGAGATTAAATTCAGATACAAATATTTACTTTCAAAAGCTGACTTACAAACAAATATTAAAAAACTTGTTTTGGATTTTATGTTTAACACGTTCGCTGCCGCTCACGCGCCATCGCGTGATGTGGGATGATGTCCAATAGCCAGTCACGCGCTGGCGTGGAAAACTCTTTCACTGATTCTTTGTTACAAAAAGTAAATCGGCTTCTGGGAAAAAAAACCATTTCTACAGTGCGGCATTAACTATTATCACATCTTCACATAAGCGGCAGCGAACGTGTTAACTAACATTTAACGCTTTCAAATAACAATTCTGCAATCCTTAGAGCTAAACCTTTTTCCTTCAATTTCTTAAACTTTGATGACGGATAAAAAGACTAAAGATACCGAATCAATATATTACTTATAAATTGAGACAAAATCCCTCTTTCAAACAATATATAAGTAATTTCCAAGAAAGACTATAATTATTTGAAATTTTTTTTTCACCTAATTCCTTTTTAAAGCCAGAATTTACTTAAAAAAACAAAGGGGTATGATGAAGTCAGGAGTACTTCTTGTGTTTTTTAGATTTTTTTTTTCTTCGGCGTCATTTTGAATATAAATATCTGAAGTAATTTTAAAATTATGCACATCTCATTAAATGAAAAAAAAAAAAATCATATTTCATCTTTACTGAATCTTTTAACTATGGGAGAAAAAAGAGGAAAAACTAGTATATATATTTTTTTAACTTTAACTGATATTAAGATTTTGTTTTCTACTGTTTTCCAATTTATTATACTTTATTATCAATTAAGTATTTTATACCATATTATCGTCTATAAATTAAAGTAAATGATTTATTTTGTGTAGATAGAATTTTTAATAGGGTTTAAGTAATTTTTTCTCCACTAGATTGAATTGAATCCCAAAAGTTTTCATTTAAAAGCTGATTTTAAAAAAATGTACTCAAAAAAGAACAATAACAGAGTTTTGGATTTCATATTTAACATTTGACGCTTTCAAATAGCAATCCTACGATTCTTAGAGCTTAGCCATCTTCCTTCAGTCTCATAAAGCTTGATGACAGATAAAAAGACGGATGATACTGGATCAATATTTTGCTTATAAATTGGGACAAAATCTCTTTTTCAAACAATATATAAGGAATTCCCATTAAAGACCATAATTCTCTAAAGAATTTTTCTTCTTACTCTATTTAAAGCCAGAATTTACTTCGAAAAGACAAAAGGGGTGATAAAGTTCCGCGTGCTTCTCGTGTTTTAGTTATTTTCTTTTTGTTGGCGTCATTTTGAATATATGTCTGAAATAATTTTAAAATTATGCGCATCTTATTAAAGTGAAAAATCGTATTTCATCTATATTGATTCTTTTAATTATTGGAGAAAGCAGAGGAAGAACTAGTACATTTTTACTTACCCTTTAAATGTAATAATATAGGGTATGTCTTGCAATCGTTTTGAAAATCGAAAAAAATTTTCTTTGACGGATTTAGACGTTTCAAACACTGGAGGTTTCGAAAGACATATTTTTAGAAAAAAAAAATGGCCCTTTCGTCTTTCTGTCTGTATGTAAACACTCTATATCCCGAACAAATTGAGATAGAGACTTGAAAATTGGTATGTACGTAATATATGTGAATGGAATCATATTCAGTATCTGTATCCTCGATTATCCGAAACTAATTCTTTCGGACTCTCAAAATATTCGTTCTGATGAAAGTTACATAAAAATTTTAGAAATTTTTTGTTTTAAGCAGTGGATATAAAATACAATAAAATAACACAAATTTTACACAAAGAACGAAATCGATCGGATAACGAGTTGCCGAGATATTTGTAACCCTATTTTCCATCCCCTTCGGGTTTTTTACGACCCTGTATTTTATTCAAATTTCAATTCAAAAATATATTTTAATTAGATATGAGACGATTAATCCGACGCAGTAAACTGTTAGTTAATAGGATTATTATTTTTAGAGTTATAAGGATGTTTATTTTACGCAATTCGGTACTATTTGAGTAGTTTGGCGTTTTATAAAATTTGTCGAAATTGGTTCATCAGCAATTCATTAATAGAGCATTACTATGTATTAAAACATTTACGTTGATTTTTTTTTATTTTTGATTTTTTTTTTGGGGGGGGGGGGAATAGCGATGCATTTTATAAGTAGTTTACACATTTTTTTATTTTCATATTTTATATTATGCATAACCATGATGAGTCAGTACTACTATGGCCCCCAACGACTTGTTTTAAAATTTAACACATATAAAGATTTTGTTTTCTACTGCTTTTCAATTTATTACATTTTATTTTCGTTTAAGCATTTTATGCCATATTATCACCTATAAATAAAAGTAAATGATTTGTTTTATGTATACAGAGTATTTTAATAGGGTTTAAAGAATTTGTTTTTCGACACGAAATTGAATTGAATCTCAAAATTTTGCATGTAAAAGTTGATTTAAAAAATTGCATTAAAAAACTGAATGTTGTATTTTACATTTAACATTTAACTCTTTCAAATAGCAAGTCTTCATTTGTTAAAACTTAATCCAGCTTCCTTAAGGCTGCTCTCAATTGTTCTACTCAACAAGCGCAAAACGTTCTGATACATTTACAAATTCATTTTTTAAGAGAAATATCTGACTATGGACGTAATTTTTAACCGAACTTTGTTTTCCATTTTAAGATAATTAAATTACCTATCAGGTTATAAATGATTTCTATCACGTAATCATGCGTTTTTCTCTCTTTGTCGAATTGGTTTTTCTTCTTTCGTCCGGAAATACGATTGAAAACGCCAACTTTGATGGCTTGCTCTGAAAGATCTATTGCGTTTCCACAAAAACAGAAAATGAGTGTGATTTTAAAGTTTTTGCACAACAACACCTGCTAATTTCTTGCATTTCCAAACAAAAATAAACTAAAACTTAGTAACAAAGTTGCAATTTTCTATTTAAGAACAAACTTAAGGGGACACAATACCTTGAAATTGGTCAAAATATCGATTTAAAAAAAATATTAATTGAAAGCTTCTTTGATTGTGAATATTTTGACACCTCATTTTACCTATACGATTGTATTATCATGAGAAATTATAAATTTTATTTATAGATCCAGCAAATGATCCATACAAATGAAAACTTTAAACTGATTTTTCACCCTGTTCATATTTTTACAACTTGCTCGAAAAATACTAACAAGGAAGTTCTCCACACTCGCATACTCAGAATTTTTGATTAAAAAATACTTATTAAACTATTCATGTATGTAATAAGGGATCAGTCAAAATTAGCGACGTAATTACAGTAGAAAGTATGCAAAAAAATAAAATACTTTTAAATATTTGGGGTCAAAAGACGAAAATGTCAAGCGATTTGGCGAGCAGCACCTTTCTCCGCCAAAAACAAACGATTTTAAAGCAATTGAAAACTTTTGGATTTTTAGAATGCGTGTAAATGGTGTTTAATGAATTTAAACATAAGCAATGAAAGCGTTTAATATATTATATACACAGACACACACACACATATATATATAGATTGCACACACACACACACACACACACATATATATATATATATATATATATATATATATATATATATATATATTATTTGTTATTGTAGTTATTTAATTTACCTCTGGAAAAAATATTTCCATATATAAAAAAATTCTTATTCAGTAAAATTATTTTCATACATTTAAGCGTATTCAAAAATAAAAGCCAGATGTTTCCATAACAACAAAATCGAATTGACAATGCTCAACTGGACTTTGAACTTGAAACAATTTTAATTAATTTAAATTATGAATTTCGTTTTAAATCGCAAATTTTGATGGTTAAATTTTAATTTAAATACATATAAATATCGATATAACTGAATTATATTTAAAACAAACTAAAACAGACAAAACCAGAGATATTTAATTTATCTAAACAAGTGGAACATGAAACTTTTTTCCTTAAAAATGTATATGACATTTTTTTTAATTGCTTTTTAACGCCAACCGATGATAAGTCGCCGAATAACGAGGTTATCTTTACAGACAGGTTACGGAGGCTCCGCCGAAAAAAATTTTATACATCCTCATGAGAAGAAAATGTGTAATTTTTTTCAGATTTTTCGGAGTATGCTCGTATAAAGACCTTCCTTGTAAGGCTTTTTTGCAAATTTAGATGGAGGTTTGAATTTTCTTTTACTTTTTCTCCATGGTATATTTAATATTTTTGTGCATAAATTTAACATTTTCAAGTCTTTTTTTTTTTTTTTTTTTTTACTTAACTCACTTTTACTAACTTTTACTTAAGTCACTTTTTTATTTAGCTCAATTTGGTTTTGTATGTAAAGATAGAATTTTGGATCGTTATTTACTCTATAGTTGTTTTTAAAAGGTATTTAAATTGAGACTTTGTTCAATTTTCTTCATTTTTTAATTTACACGAGAGAAAAAAATCAGGTTAAATGTAAAATCTAATACAATTAAAAATCCAAGCACAGTTTTATGCAGTATATCTATATTATAAAGGCCAAACGTATCTGTGCGTAACGCATACGTCATTTTGAGCATGGCAACACGTTCAAATTTTAAATGAATTTCGGTATTGTAATTTTTGCTATTAAAAGTTTTTGAACTTCTTAATGTCGCATATTTTCAATTTTTACACCATCGGGTAGGAAAAAAATGTACTTTTAAATGAAATTCGTTTGAAAGCTGTATCTTAATTAGTTTTTAGCTCACAGGCTATCATAGCCTGAGAGCTTATGTGCCCGTCCGTTCTGTATGTATGTTCGTATGTTCGTGCGTAACGCGATAACTCATGATAAAAATATCGGATCCACTTGAAATTTTGTATATAGGTATATCCTGATAAGGCGCTTCCCTGATTAGTTTTTGGAGTTCATTCGATATGTATAAGAGGGGGAACGGGGGGCTCATGCCCCTCCCCTTAATTGATATAAACGGGATTTTCATGCAGAATTAACAGTTTTCGTTTCAAAATTTAGATATAGGATCATTCTGATGAGGCGATTCCGCGACTGTCATTAGGTGTTCATTGAATAAGTATAAACAGGGGGAACGGGGGGCTCATGCCCCCCCCCCCTTAAACTGATATAAACGGGATTTTCATGCAGAATTAACAGTTTTCGTTCAAAATTTAGATTTAGGATCATTCTAATGAGGCGATTCCGTGACTGTTATTAGGTGTTCATTGAATAAGTATAAACAGGGGGAAAGGGGGGCTCATGCCCCTCCCCTTAATTGATATAAACGAGATTTTCATGCAAAATTAAGTTTTCGTTCAAAATTTAGATATAGGATCATTCTGATGAGGCGATTCCGTGACTGTTATTAGGTGTTCATAGAATAAGTATAAACAGGGGGAACGGGGGGCTCATGCCCCTCCCCTTAATTGATATAAACGGGATTTTCATGAAGAATTAACAGTTTTCGTTCAAAATTTAGATATAGGATCATTCTGATGAGGCGAGTCCGTGGCTGTTATTAGGTGTTCATTGAATAAGTATAAACAGGGGGAACGGGGGTTCTAATGCCCCTCCCCTTAACTTGTATAAATGGATTTTTCAATCAGAATTGTCAGATTTCGTTCAAATCTCTGAATAGTTTTGGAAGTTTAATGGTTAAGTTAAAAGAGGAGAATAACTCCTCTTAAATTATATAAATGCTAAATGGGTTTTTATTAAGAATTATCCGATTTGCTCTGAATTTTGGATATAGGTTTTTTAATATGATAAAGCATGTACTTGATAGTTTAGGAGGTTCAAAGATTAAGTATATAAAAGGAGAAAGGGGAGAGCTGTTTCCCCTTCTTAATTTTTTTTTTTTCGAACGGAATTAACGAAAATACAAGGCTGTAATGTACAATTAGTATGCGTAGCCTGTGAGCTCAATGCCATCAGTTTAACTGGGCAATATTCTTTTTTATTAAAATATTAATTTTTTTGTAGCTATTAATACCTCTTTTCTAATCGTGGCAACAGGAGTACTCCATTTCTATTTAAAGCAAACGAAAAAAGGGAAAAATTGAGTGCTGTATCTTTATGTTTCCCATTTTCTCATTAAAAGGGAAAAAAATAGAAATTTAAATATCGTCTGTTGTAAAACCCGGTGAATTTTGACTTCATTTACAAAATTTGATTTACACGTAAAACAATATCAACAGTTTAATATCTATTTCAGCTAATTTCATTGAGACTTTAAGACATTTTATAATTTTGAGACATTGATAATTTTGATTCAAAAATCAAAATTATCAAATTAAAATGCCAATTTTTTTAAACGTGAATACAAATGGGAAATGCACATTTGTAAATTTTGATATGGTGAAAATGATGCTGGGTTTAGATTTCACGTGAAAAAAAATTCTATGATTGAGTCATAGTTAAATAAATTTTGCTTTTTAGCATAAGAACCTTAATTGATAACTTTATCATAACATATCTTTATTATTTTTTACTGCTTGCATATACGATTAAAGTTGAATTTTAATAATTTCTACAACTTCGTTTTACAGAAATAGTATTTTGTTAATTTGACGATAAATATCGTTTGTTTAAGAGTTAGACGTACCAATATAAAATGTATTTTTTACTATAACTAATTTTGTAGGTTTATTATAAGTTAATGAAACAGTTCCTTCTTCAACATTTTCTTTCGTCAAAATTTGACGGGTTCTACCTTGTTCTAATAAATATGGAAAAAAAAATCGAATCAAAAATATTCATATTTAAAAAAGTAGTAGAAATTTTTAAAAAGTTAATTTTTTAAATTAAAATTTTAATAAAATAGGCTGTTTTACAAGATTGTTTTAAATTTTACTTAATTTTTAGTACTAAGTATTGTACTACCACATACATTACAGTATTATTCAAAATTGAAGAGATGGTTTCAAAGGTACTGGTATCCCCTTAAATTTCATAATCTTTGATGCTAGAAAAAGATTAAAGACATTGAATCAATACTTTGCCAAGCGAATTGAGACAAAATACCTCCTTCAAATAATGGATGAGGAATTCCTATTAAAGACGATAAATTTTTGATCGATTTAAGGGTGTATTCGAAACAACGCTTTTTCACCTCCAACAGCTCGAAATTTTCCGATACAATTTCAGACACATTTTTAAAAGTAGAAACCTGAAACTTGCTGAGGGGATTCTTTAAGAGGCGTATAATGTGCCGTGTGATGTCTTTTTACGCTCAATTCATTAGAATTGGATTTATAAACATTTACCTTCTCAGCATGACCCTTTTTTCGTCCATCGATCTCCTACTTCGGAAAAATCTGTTCAAAATACCGTTTTTGATCGCTTTTTTGCAATATTTTCTACATTTATTAAAGAATTGACTATCACGGTACGTTGTGTACTTTCTAAATAAGAGAATCTGAAAGTTTATACGTTTGAGAGCAAAAGTGAATTCAAAAACAAATCGGAAAATAAGCAGTTAGAATCGAAATACACCCTTAAGGTGAGGATTTACTTCTAAAAAACTGAAGAGGTGATGAAGTCAAAGGCAAGCTTCTGGTGCTTTAGATGTTTTATTATCGTCGGCGGCATTTTGAAAATTAATGTCTAAAATAATTTCAAAAGTATACGCTTTTTATTAAAGTAGAGTATTCAAATTATGTCTGCACTTACTCTTTTAATTATAGGAGAAAATAGAGAAAAATCTAGCACTTTTTTTTTGGGGGGGGGGGGGGGGGGGAGTTAATACAGATCGAAATTTCATTTTCTAGAGGTTTTGCTTCTTTTTTTCTAGAGCTATATATTCCATTTCCATTAACACATTTTGTGTCACATTATCGTCGATAAGTTCTTAAAATTAAATGGTTTATTTTATATAGATGGAGATTTTTTAACTTGAGTTAAAGAATTTGCTTCTCGAAGCGAGAGTAAATTCATTCACAAAAGTATGCTTCGCTTTTAAAAACTGATTTAAAAAATTAAACAATAACTTTGCAACTTATAACAGCAACTCTCCAATTCTTAAAGCGGGTCTGCTTCAAAAAACCACAAACTTCACCTGAAAACGAAATCTAATAAATTTAAAACTACATGAGAACAAAAGTCCGATACGCAGAAAACATACTTGCAAGCGTATTATTTTTTTTCTCTATTCTCAAAGAATTAAAAGAATAGGTCTAGAAGAAATTTGGGTACTTACGTATTAACGCCACCGCAGCAGAAGTTGTGCTAATGCACCAATAAAGAGCAATCTTGTTGTTCGCACAAAAATATGGCGTCAAAAATGACCAAAAAAGCACGAAAGCACTAAAAAAGTGCTAAAAATTTCGTCAAAGAATGAGAAAAAAAGAAAGCACTAAAAAAACACGAACAACAAGATTGCTCTTTATCGGCGCATTACCGCAACTTCTGCTGCGGTGGCGTTAATACATAAGTATCAAAATTTGTATTTTCCGATTTAATGATATGCGCATAATTTTGCATTTGTTTCCGACATAATTTTCAAAAGGCCGCCGACGAAAAGAAAACATCTAAAACAAGGGACGCACGCAGGTCTTCACAACCCCCTTTTTGTTTTCTTAAAGTAAATCCTTGCTTTAAGGGAAAAAAAAATTAGATGCAAAAATGCTTCAAATTTATCATCTTTAATGGGAATATCTCATTTATTTTTTGAAAGAGGTATTTTAAGTCAATTTAGAGGTAAAAAATCTACAAAGTATTTTCAGTCTTTATACTCTGGGACCGAATTTCATGAGATTTAGGTGTAAACCAATTTTCATGTCGATAGAATAGCTGCTAGAAACCCTCAAATTTGACATATGAAATCAAAAATCTTATTTGTATCACAGGAGGGTGCTAAGTAAGTCAAAAAATGCTTTTAGTTAACTTTTATGAAAAATTGAAAGTGGAACGCATGGGAACGCCATTCTCCCAAATATTTGGTTTATTACTGTAAAAAGTAAACAAATAATATAAAGAAAAGCCGATCAAATTAGCATGATTTAAAGTTTGTCGCTTCTCAATGGGGAGTTGAAAAGCGTAGTTCGAAGGGTGCAGAGCCCTCTGGTGTTTTTAAGAAAAAAATTGAGAGAAATAGGTTGTTCAGATAATTGGAAATTCGGTTAATTGGAGTTCCGATAATTGACGCTTTACTGTAATTTTATTCTTAATTATTCTTTTGAAGTTTAAAGCTGCATCTAAAAAATATTACATTGCAATGTGAAATCCTTGCACGGATACACTGGTAAAATATTTATTGAATTTTGAAATACTTCTTTCATAGTTTTTTTTTTAATTCATATAACCCACTACTTTTAAAACTGGGCTACTGAACATTATAAACTTCACTGGCAGAGAAAAAAATATGAAAATACGCTGCAAATATTTTACCTCTAAATTAACTGAAAATGGCTTTTTCAAAAAATAGAGAAATTCCTCTCAAATAGGATAAATTTTTAAGCGTTCTTCATCTAAATTTTTTAAAAGCCAGAATTTACCCCGAGAAAACAAAAGGGGTTAGCCTCGCGTGCATCCCATGTTAAGGCATTTTGCAAATTATGTCAGAATAAATGCAAAATTATGCGCATCCTATTAAAGAAGATAACTCAAATTTCTTTTATACCGACTCATTTAATTCTGTAAGACGTCTAAGAACTGACACTCTGTTAGGATGTTATGTTCGCATCGGACTTTTGTTCACGAGTATATTTTAATTTATTAGCCTCCTTTTACGTTTAAGCATTTTATGTCATAGTACCGACGATAAGTTTTGAAAAGTAAGTGATTTACTTTAACACTTTTGTGCCTGGTGTATTATTAACAGTACTTGTCTTTTAATGGTGTACTTTTTGTTTCAAAGAAATTCTTTTGCTACCGTTTACATGTAGCCATGTTAGTATATCTCTATGCATTTACTATATAACTCATATTTAGGCATTTAGTAATAATAATTATTATTATTTGCTTAATTCTCTATTTGTCGTTTGCGATTCTTTTATTTTAAATATATATGTCACTCTTTAAATTTAAAATTAAAGTTACTTTCCTGAAAGAATCCTGTGTAAATAAGCGCAAAAAAGTATTAAAAAGTTGTAATATAACTTCAATCGTATTGTAATACAATATTTTCTAAATATCTCAAAGAAATCTTCCTTAGCTTATTGTCATTTTGATATTAATTCAATGATACGCAAAAAACAACATTCGTTATGTTTCACACTGTAAAAAAAAAAGTGTCGATCTACTAAAAATTTTTTAGTGATCCTTGTAATTACTAAAAAATTTTTAGTAATCTTACTCGGTTATAAGGAATCTGTAAGAATTACTAGAAAAAAGCTAGCAACGAATTGAGTTAATAGTTTTACATTTTTAATAGCTATTACTAAAACTCACTTGGTGTGGTTGGATAGCCTAGTGGTCATAGCACCGAACTCCAGGCTGAAAGTACTCGGGTTCGATGCTGGATTGCCACCAAATATGTATGCAATGTAAGTACTCGTTAAATAAAGGGATTATGAAAATCCTGTCGTAGCAGTTACCATGGGTAATGATCTCTGGACTTTCCCTCCCATTTAGAAACGTTTCAAAATCGAGCAGGTAGCAATGTTTGGTGCTGCCATCTATTGTGGTTTTGCCGAAAATCTTCCACTTCAAAAGTCTAAATATAATTTTTAATTAACTAAAAATAATTTTGGAGCTATTACTAAAATTTGCTTGGTGGCTCATAATAAAAAGTTTTAAGTTTGTTATACAAAAAATTCTTTTGTTCAGTTTACAAAAAAAATATTTGTTTCACTTGCAAAAAAAAAAAAAAAAAAAAAAAAAAAATGCTTGTAATGGTTACTGAAAAATTCTGTGGAATACAAATTTACCAAGAAATTTTTAGGAATCTCTTGATTTTTTTTTACAGTGCAGACAATGAAACAGTCGCTAAACACTAATTAATATATCTGGATAGCTAGTGTTAATGTTATTAACGTAAAAATATTTTTTTCTAAAAATTGAAATACAATTCGGACCAGAAAGGGTTTAGCTGTTAGAGATTTCATATACTGTCATATAGAAACTAGTCTATATCATTCCTCATTTTTTACAAATAATTTTCATACTCCTAGAAAACATGTTTTATCCACGAATTCTTACCGACAGTTTAGAAAATATGGAGAAATTCTGTGCATTCCTTGCGGGCATACGCATTGGTTCATTATTATTAAGTATGAATTTATTTTTAAAATGAAAAGACAAATATAATATAGATTAAAATTTCTAATTTAATTAAAAAGGAAAAAAATTGAATTCCTTTTCTCATTCATTCAACGTACTCGCAATTTATTTTAAAAGTTAAATAAGTTGAATAGAGTTAAATAAAGTTGAATTTATAAAGTTGTTTACAAATTAATATTCAAATTTAAAATCTATTTTAAACGAAAACATTTAAAAGATATTTTATTTTAAATATCAAATGGAAATAACCGATTCTGTTTAAATAAATTTGTTTATATTTATTAAAAGTATAATTAATATTTATTCTTAAGAATATTTATTCTTAATAATTTTACCCGGTATTAATATTAAAGTATTAAAACCTCAGCCACGATCAAGATGAAAACTTTTCGATATTAACGTCAAAATTAAAAGCTGTTAAAAGAAATTAACCACGTTATATTAGATTTTAGTGTGAAATCCTTGCACGGGTACACTGGTAAAATATTTATTGAGTTTTGAAATATTCTTCCATAGATTTTTTTTTAATTCATATAACTCACTACTTTTAAAACTGGGCAACTCTCTTCGATCTCATGAACTTCAATGACAGAGAAAAAAAAATGAAAATACACTGCAAATATTTTACCTCTAAATTAACTGAAAATGACTTTTTCAAAAAATAATAGAGAAATTCCTCTCAAATAGGATAAATTTTTAAGCGTTCTTCATCTAAATTTTTTAAAAGCCAGAATTTACCCCGAGAAAACAAAAGGGGTTAGCCTCGCGTGCATCCCATGTTTTAGATGTTTTCTTTGCGTAGAAGGCTTTTTGTAAATTATGTCCGAATAAATGAAAAATTATGCGCATCCTATTAAAGAAGATAACTCAAATTTCTTTTATACCTACTCATTTAATTCTGTAAGAACGTCTAAAAACTGACACTCTGCTAGGATGTTATGTTCGCATCGGACTTTTGTTCACGAGTATATTTTAATTTATTAGCCTCCTTTTACGGTTAAGCATTTTATGTCATAAGTACCGACGATAAGTTTTGAAAAGTAAGTGATTTACTTTAACACTTTTGTGCCTGGTGTATTATTAACAGTATTTGTCTTTTAATTGTGTACTTTTTTGTTTTTAAGAAATTCTTTTGCCACTGTTTACATGTAGCCATGTTAGTAAATGTCTATGCATTTACTATATGACTTATATTTAGGCATTTAGTAATAATAATTATTATTATTTGCTTAATTCTCTTTTTGTCGTTTGCGATTCTTTTATTTAAACATATATTTCACTCTTTAAATTTAAAATAAAAGTTATTTTTCTGAAAGAATTCTGTGTAATAAAGCGCGAATAAGTATTAAAAAATCGTAATATAAGTTAAATCTTATTGCAATCTTATTACATCTCAAAGAATTATTCCTTAGCCTATTGTCATATCAAATAAAAAACTGGTGGAACCAGAGAGAAAAGTAGAGCTCAATCTAAAAAAATGTTACAGTAAAAATTGGGAAATATTTTCAATCTGAAAATGTGCGTAGAAAAGAAATGGAATCAGATGATCTGTAAAGCTCATGAAACAAGCCAAATTTTTGTTAGCTGAAAATGAGGACTGAGCTTTACTGGTGCCTTAAAATCAATGAGGGAAAAAGAGGTATTTTTAACTCACTCCGTATTTCAATTATCCATAACCAGTTCAAATATTTGGGTTCATAACCGTATGTCAGGCTGACGTAATGAAGTATGAGAACTAGAGATGGGTAATATCGTTCCTTTTAAGGAACCGTTCCAGCCGGAACCGTTCACCAAAAGGAACGAGTTCTTTGGACTCGTTCCTATTAGAATCGTTCCGAAAAAAAAGAACGAGTACTTTTGACTCGTTCCTTTTGGAATCGTTCCGAAAAAAGGAACGATTCCGACAAAGGAACGATTTTGAGAAAAAGGAACGATTTCAAGAAAAAAAGGAACGAATCCGTGAAAAAGGAACGATTCCGACAAAAGAACGGTTTTGAGAAAAAGGAACGAATTCGAAAAAAAAGGACGATTTCAAAAAAAAAGAACGATTTTGAGAAAAAGGAACGAATTCGAGAAAAAAGGACGATTTCAAGAAAAAAGGAACGAATCCGATAAAAATGGAACGAATCCGCGAAAAAAAGGAACGACTTCGAGATAAAAAGGAAGGAATCCGGTAAAATAGGATAGATTTTTTAAAAAAAGGTTCCAAGGGAAAAAAACGCGTCCGAAACTATTTTACGAAAAAAGGGAACGAATCCGGAAACAGGGATAACAGATCTCGGAGCGACATCCAATCCCTAATATTTATTATTTATAACTAACTTATTTTCTTACGTATTCATTTTTTTCATATCATTTCTTATCGTTTGCTTTAATTTTTAAATATTTTGGACAGTTCATTTTGTTTTTAAGAGTTCATTTTATTCATCTGTGTGCGCTATTAATTAGCATAGTTATTTCTAATCCCCATAATATAAGTATTCCCTGACTTTATGATTTATTGTATTAAGCATAATTCCTCTTGAAATTTTGCATTTGGTTGACCTTTCATTTATCACTATAGTTTATCCATGAAATTTTACTGTAGCTTTGGTTTTGGTCATCAGGCTGTTGCGGCGGTCTATTAGATTTTCAATGTAATCATTGCTTTCCCCTCCAAAATCTGTCGTCAAATGACCCTCTATTTATTTTATTATTTTTGCGTAGGAAATTTCTTTATTGATCTAATATTTGATATCGGGGTCTATGATTTGTTTCCTCTTCAAAATTCACCCTAACGTAATCTTTAACTTATATATCGGCCTTCGTAATCGGCCGTTTTCCAAGTTGGTCCATTTCAGTACGATTCCTCAGGAATTGGGAATTTCGGAGTCTGCCCATTTCGAGAAAATTCCTAGAAGTCCATCTATTTAGGAATTAAGGGTGTATTTGAAAAAAATATTTTTCCACATTCAACAGCTCGAAAATATCCGATAGAGTTTCAGACACATTTTTAACCCTTCCCGGCACACTGTGCCCGGTCTGGGATACCTAATTTTAATTCCAAACTTGCAAACGGCACCAATAACATTTTAGTAAAATTTTGCTTTTGCAACAAAGGTTTAAATTAAGGAATTCAAAATATCTAAAAAAAAAATCGTTTGTCAATTCCGGTGTCAGTCAACATTTTCTTATTTTACTAACAGATTTTGCCCGTGCCGGAAAGGGTTAAAGGTAGATACGTGAAACTTGCTGAGGTGATTTTTAAAGAGATGTATAAGAAGCCGCGTGATTTCTTTTTTTTCGCTCAATTCGTTAGAATTTGATTTATAAACAATTATTTTCTCAGTATGACCATTTTTTTCGTTCGCAGATCTCCCTCTTCAGGAAATTCAGTTCAAAACGCCAACTTTGACAACAGTTTTTTTTGCAATTGTAAAAAAAAAAAAAAAAAAAAAAAAAAAGGGACAAGGACGGCGCATTGTGTATTTTCTAAGAAAGAGAATTGCCAGTTTGAAACGTTTGAGAGCAAAAATGAATTTAAGAATAAATCAGACAATAAGCAGTATGGATTGGAATACACCCTTAACCCCTTCGTGACGGGAGTATTTTATGAAATTTTTAATGTATTGTCATCTTTTTTTAAAAACAGAGATTTGTGCCTTATGAAATCGAGAAAATGCTCCGATTAAATAAAGCTACTTTTGCAGTAAAATTTTACTGGTGGAAATAAACAAGGATTCTTAGGCTTTTTTGTGGCACGTATACGTGTCGCTCGTCCTCAAGGGTTAAGGCTAAATATGAATAGAATCTTTTACATAATCAAATTCAATATTTATCGATTTGGAGAGACATAATTGGTTAAATGGAGTGCATATGACAGCCTTAGTATGTATATAACAGTGTGCTTCCTAACTGAATCATCAATGCGGAGCCGAAACCGAAATGCCTACACCTAAAATTATAAAATTTTAGCTGTTACTACCTACTATAATATAAAAATCCATTAAAGAAATAGTTTCTGAAATTCAAAGCTTAGTGAGCTGAAAATGGGATTGTAAGTTTCTGAAAAAAGATACAAATGAAAATCCAGGATATTTAAATTTAGAAATTGCACATAATTAAAACTGTGGTTTTATGTAGTAAGAAAGGAAATTATAACTATTTAGTTCAATAACGTAACTAATTTTCTTCAATTATATATTTTAAGACAAATAAGTTTTGAAATACATAAAATAAGTAAAAAAATAAAAACTACAAAATACAATGTTGTTCAAAAGAATTTTATTTCAAAAATAGGAGCACACAAAATTTGCTGATTTAGTGAAATCATAAAATGATACGTTGCAATAAGAGCAAGGCTAAAATGGTAGTACAACAAACAATTCAACATTATTTTTTTTATAGTAAAGAAATTTAACATATATAATATATAGCTGTCATGAATAGTAAATTACAATTCTAAAATTTTCATTTATTGACGGTAATTAAAATATTTTAGAAACAACCAAATTTATTTAATAATTTTTGTTTATGAAGTTAGGTTACATAAGCTAAAACATTTAACAACGTTTAAACACGTAAATATGTACAGTATCAAGACATGAAAAAAAAAAAAAAAAAAAAAAAAAAAAAAAAAAAAAAATCCCACAATGGCCGTTTCGAGGATTGTGTGGATCCCCTTCCTCAGTGCGTAAAAAATAAGATAAAATAAAAGATTAAAATGGATTCAAAGAGCACCTCGGTTATAGCCCCGAGTAAAACTCTGAAAACCCCTGGTATAATCCCGAAAAACTCAGGACTATAACAGATGTTAGGGGGCTACTTCAGTCAAATGGGTTCACTCAAAGGAGGGTCAAATGGACCCGTTTGCTAATGCTAATCCTGTGCAAGAAATTTATAAAGATATCTCAGCTGTATTTTAATATTTTTATTTTATTTTTTATTTTTTTGCATTGGATAGCTGAGATCGATCTGTATTCAAGTCGTTGTTTGCTTTTTCGATTATATTTACAGATATTTTTTATGCGGGACTTTCATTTTCAGAACCGGTTTAGAAAGGGAAAGCACCCTTATAAAAATATCTGCAATCAAAATTGAAAAAATAAAAAACGGCCTGATCCATCTCAGCTATCCAATGAAAAAAAAATCATTTAAAAATATTGAAATGCAACCGAGTTATCTTTATAAATTTTTTCCATGGGATTAGCATTAGTAAGCGGGTCTTTTCATTTGACAGAAGTAGCCCCTTAACGGGGCTAAAAAAACATCGTTCTATTTTAATCCTTTAATTTTTTTTCCATACTAAAAATGGAGTTCCAAGAATCCTCTAAATGGACGTATGTGATTTTTGTATCATGGTATTGTACTTATTTATGCGTTTAAACGTTGCTAAAAATTTTAGCTGGTGTATTGAAATTCACACAAAGTGATTGTTTTATGTGCTTGTTACGCTAAGGTTTTATCTGAGAAATTTGCTATAACCGAAATATTTTTCAAATAACTAGAAATGATCCAAAAAAATTTTGGAAACTTAAACATTTAATAATTTTAATGTTATACAATCATTTTCTGCTCTAATGATTTTGTTAATACATAATAAGTATTATTGAGACATGTGGAGAAAAAATAAGAATGTTAGGAATTATAATACGTAAAAATAAAAATATATGCTAAATTAGCAGACATTTGTAATAATAGAATTTTAATGCAATAGTGGGAAAAAAAAAACCTAAATTAAAGTAGTTTAAAACACAAAAATAATACAAAATGCAACTACAATAATTTTTTCCCGAAATGTTTTAGAATATGTCAGGGCTTAATTTGCGCCGGAGCTCAGGTACGTCTCTGTTTTTAAAAAATATTTAAGTATTGGTTGGAATTCACCAGATCTCACAAATGTAGGGCTCCGGAGCCCAGTTCAATAGAGCTTTTTTTGTATCATGGATACTGCCCATTTTTTAACTCTGCACATTTCACTTTCACATGTCATTTTCATTTGCAAGTGGATCTAACTGTCATGTATTATTATTCTGATAGAAAGAAATCGAGCAGTGCTTCCTCTTTTTTTTAATAAAAGCATCGAATTTTTCCGATAGCGGTGTCAATTTTTTTATTTTGTTTTTTAGTTTTTGGACTCGTTACAAAAGATTGATAAGCGGAAGGAATCGATTATAGTTTAAGATATGCACCTTTTAAAGAAAATTGAAAAATGTTGTTCCATTCTACAGCATATAAATATTAATTTCAGTGAATTTCAAGCATTTTTTATAAAAATGCATAGCTATGTGACTATTTTTTTTTTTTTTTTTTTTTTTTGTGTGTGTGTGTGTGTGTGTGTTAATGCTATTTCTGAATCATAAATCTTACCATATTTAATACCAGAATTTTGCGATTAATTACATTAAAATTAGAAAATACTTCTATCGAAAGAAGTAATAAGTAAAAAGTGGAATAGTTGACAAATAAATATATGCTGATAAATATATTTAAAATTTTTATTTTGCTAAAAAAAAAAAAAATGCTTTTGCAAATAATATATGAAATCTAAATATGCAGATTGGAGTCAATATGGGGAGGGGGGAACGCTACAATTGTTAGTATTGCAGATTATTAGGATTCCGGTAATTTTTACTTTCTCATCATATGTGGTATATGGTAAGTCTTGCAATGGTTTTGAAAATCGAAAAAAGAAATTGACGGATAGTGAAGATTACGAAAAACATAATTTTAGAAAAAAAAAAAACATGCCGTCTGTCTGTAAATCTTCCGAACAAATTGAGATAGAGACTTAAATTTGCTATGTACTTAATATGAAGTAACCTCGATTATCCGGAAGTGTTTCTATCGGACTCTCGAAATATTCGTTCAGATGACAGATATTATTGAGATATTCGTAATCATATTTTCCAAATTCTACGACTTTTCACGACCCTGTATTTCATTGAAATTTCAATTCAAAGATTTATTTTAATTGGAAATGAAGCACTTAATCCAATGCAGGAAATTGTTAGTATAATTGTTTATTTAATCCGTCTGTCTGTGCGCGTGTCTGTCCGTCTGTCTGTAAATACTCTATCTCTCGAACAAATTGAGATAGATACTTAAAATTTTGTGTGTATTTAATATGTAGTAATGAGAAGAAGCCTATTGAATATCAGTAAACTCCATTATCCGGAACTATTTTTTAGGACTCTTAAAATATTCGTTCTGATGAAAATTTATAGAAATTTTCGAATTTTTTTATCTTAAAGAGTGGGTGAAAAATACAATGAAAAACATAAATTTTGTATAAAGATTAAAGTCACTCGGATAATTATTTGCCGGAATAATTGTATTAATATTTTCCACATTCTTCGATTTTTCATGATCGAATTCATTCATTTCATTCAAATTTCAATTCAAAGGCATATTTTAATTGAAAATGAGACACTTAAACCAACGCAGTAAACTGTTAGTTAACATAACTATAATTTTTGGAGTTATTAGGATGCTTCTTTTACGCAATTCGGTATTATTCCGTCGATCAGAAAACTATTTCCAAACTGTAAGATTAAATGCCAATAATGACGTCATAAATGTCACATTCACTTAACATTAAACACGTTACATGTGTTTGTTACGCCATCAAGTGATTTTTAATTTCATATTTTATGTGTGGTACTATTAATCTTTTACTAATTTATTTGTTATTTCGTTATTTAAAGTAAAAATTATGCTAATTTGCATAATTTAATAATAGTTTGTCGATTATATGTCGAAATGGGTCGACGAGATAAACAATTATAGTATCCGTAATTCCGTAATGGAGCATTACGAAGCATTGGAAAAATTAAATATACTTTAAATTTTATTTTGGAATTGTGATGCACTTAAAAAACATACATAAACGTTTTATAACTTTAAACATGCTTATAGTAAAGAAAAAAAAACTGAGGAAAGTTATTTTTTAATTGAAGTGGATTGTGGCATTTAAATGGAGAGTGGTGTAATAAAATCACTTTAAACTGTATTTATAATACTCGAATCTTTATAAAAACTTAATCAGAATGCACTAGCGATAATAAAGCACAATTAAAACAAGAAATTATAAAATCGAAATTTTCGTTTTTTTCGCCGAATAAAGAGCCGGCGGAATCGTTTTAAATTCTCTAACGGACCGGGCTGGCAGATTTAGAATAGTTTTTTCAACAGGCCGGGCCGGCAAACAACATAAACGGGCCGGGCCGGCAAAAAAATTGAACGGCCCAGACGGGCCGGGCCGATTAAAACAATTTTCGGGCCTATCGGCCCGTTCTGAAGATTTGAGCTGGAACGATAAAATATGAGCTATTTTATATGGTTTTAACGAGAATAAGTATAAATGTACATCACGAGCCATACTAGTTTGACAGCATCAATATAAAAATGTACAATGTAGAGATCAGCATCGGAGAATTACATTGTGTGCAACTCGTTTTAATATTTTTTTTAGCTGACTCATGCCGGTCCGAGATCAAGCTCGCATTATTTTTCTACATATAGACTGGGCGGACCGGAATTACACTTAATTGTTCTCAAGATCTGTAGGGCAGAAAACATGATTTGTAAAATTATTAACAGCGATAAAGAACTTATGTTAGCTTTATCTTCGGATATATACTTCTTGATGGTTTTTAAATTAATTTCTGATTAATTTTAAATTGTAAAAGTATAAAAGTGATAAGCTTAATTATTGAAGGGATTTGGAATCGAATAGCGTTTTTTATTTTTGGTAAATATGACCTTTGTATGACCTTTTTGTATGACCTTTTGAGTCTGACTTGTATGAACTTTTTGAGATGTAATAGTTTCTCAAATGATTGCAGGTTTTTCTCCCTTCCCATGCTATCGCTTCCGGAAATTCTATTCAAATCGCAGTGACATATGATTATGACAGTATTTTATTTACTTGTAGTATTCTTAAATTGCTTGTATCAAAAAATAGATAACGCCCCTCGATTATAAAGTTTTTGAATAAAGATACCTGCTAATCTTATGCCTTTCTGAGAAAAAAGTGAATTTAGAAATGTATCAGAAAGAAGCTTCTTTGAATTTAAGAATGAATTGGGATTTAAAACCTTTAATAAAATGATATAGAAATATTTTTATAAATTTTCTTTTATCAAACATCTTCAAAAGTAACGACGTTTTTAGCTTTCTTTCTTTTTTCTTTTATTCTAAGCCATATTAAATTTTTAATGAATCTTTATTCGAATGTTGATAGCCTAAGAGTCTAAGTAATCATTAATGTTGTTAATGTGTATTTCCTGTAAAATGTATTGTAAAATCATTCCATAGATATGTATGCAGTATTCTTTAAAAAAATCTTAATTATATAATAAAAATCTGATTTTTTTTTTTTTTTTTTTTTTTTTTTTTTAGAAATTGTAGAAATTGTAATGGGCCAAAACGGGCCGGGCCTATTTTCACTGATTTCTGTACGGGCCGGGCCGGGCCGGGTCTAAAATATAAAAATTAAACGGGCCGGGCCCAGGCCGAACTTTTGAGCTTTACAACGGACCGGGCCGAAATAAATTACCTACGGGCCTGAAAATTCCGGCCCGTGCAGACCTCTAGATATAATGCACAGTTGTAGTTTATTAAACGTTTATCCCCTCCTACAACTTTAATTTCTTTTCTCTTTCTTTCGTCTTTCTTCGTCTCCCTTCCCCCCCCCCCCCCCGATTTTTTTTTTCATGCACATTTGAAGGATATTTTGGCAATACACTTTGCTTTAATAAATCAAAATATATCTTATTTTAAAATAAAATCGGTCCTTTTCGGAATGGTTTCATTTCGGAACTAGTCCGAGGAATCGTTCCTTTTCGGAATGGTTTCATTCCGGAACTAGTCCGAGGAATCGTTCCTTTTCGGAATGGTTTCATTCCGGAACTAGTCCGAGGAATCGTTCCTTTTCAGAACGAGTGCGAGGAATCGTCCCTTTTTGGAATGATTTCATTTCGGAACTAGTCCGAGGAATTATTCCTTTTCGGAATGGTTTCATTTCGGAACTAGTCCGAGGAATCATTCCTTTTCGGAACGAGCCCGATCAATCGTTCCTTTTCGGAAGGGTTTCATTTCAGAACTAGTCCGAAAAATCGTTCCTTTTCGGAACGAGTGCGAGGAATCGTTCCTTTTCGGAATGGTTTCATTTCGGAACTAGTCCGAGGAATCGTTCCTTTTCGGAACGAGTCCGATCAATCGTTCCTTTTCGGAATGGTTTCATTTCGGAACTAGTCCGAGGAACCGTTCCTTTTCGGAACTAGTCCAAGGAACCGTTCCTTTTCGGAACGAGGCCGAGGAACCGTTCCATTTCGGAATCGTTCCGAAAAGGAACGAATCTTTTTTACTGACAGGAACCGTTCGTTCAGTTCCAGCACCGGAACCGTTCCTTTGGAATCGTTCCTCAACAAATGACACATCTCTAATGAGAACGGTTCGTTCAATACAAACTGCGGACATAATTCCATTCCAGCGGTTTTGATAAGTGGAAGATCAAAGCTCCAAGTAAACTCAAAACCTTGAACAGACACGATTCAACCATATACGAAATATTTCTATTCAGACATATTTATTTACATCAATTCCTCAACAACCTGATTATATTAATGTTATACTTTAATAATTACTTCATGGTTTATATTCATTTAGCGTTGTGGAGCTTAACTGATTTCAGCCAACATAACAATATATTCTATTGACTACTTTCCTCAATAATCATTTTGAGTGGATAATAGTATAATTCTGAATATAAGGCACCAGTAAAGCTCAGTCCACATTTTCAGCTAATAAAAATCTGGCTTATTTCATGAGCTTTACAGATCATCTGATTCCATTTCTTTTCTACGCACATTTATCGATTGAAAATACAGTAGAACCCCGCAAATCCGGATCTCCGGATAATTCGGATCGGTTTGGTCTTTTTTTTTTTTTTTTTTTTCTCCTAAGTTTGAGAAGTGATCGGCAAATTTCCATAATATAAATTTATTTCAGCCTCATATTCTGAATAAATAAGTATTTTACGAAATTTTTTTAGAAGAATACCTCAAGCTTTCTTATTTAAACTCTTTAATGTTATGTATGAAAGGAACAACGAACGATACATCTTTTAAGCTTTGCCAATTCCAGTTTTCATAGTTTTCTATTTAATCCATTTGGAAATGTCATTAAAAGCTCACTTGCTTAATAAAGTTTTGCGAAACTAGCCTTTTTCGCGCCCGGGGCAAACATGGATTTTGGCGCCCCCCCTCCACATATATGCATTCTTTGTATCAAACACACCAAACAAAATCTTAATTTGGCACACCCTTCACCTTCTGTTCTGGTGGCGCCCGGGGCATGTGCCCCCTTTGCCCCCCTCTAGTTTCGGCCCTGAGTTTTACTCAGAGCATTGGAAAAAAGCAAAGTAAAATAGCCCTTATAGACACACTGACTGATAGGGTTCGCGATCCCATCTTTGTCAGCCAGTTCATAGGTATTCTTGGAAACAGTCCTCTTGTGAACGTTTCCTTGTCTTCTAACCAAAACCCTTCTACAAATCACTTGCGTAAAATCGAAATAGGAGGAATAAACGAGAATGCGCAAGAGAATGCTTGGCCATGCGGTTTGCAAAACTGGCAGAATATGACATATTTTATAATTACAAAGTAAACATTTATACTGTCTGTAAATATTGAATATGTTCAGCATTAAGGTGATTTTCTGTGAATATGTTTTATTTTATTTCATTTGTTCACATTCTCCGGATAATCCGGATTTTCGACAATCCGGATTGGACCCGGTCCCAATTAATCCGAATTATCGGGGTTCTACTGTATTTCCCAATTTTTACTGTAACATTTTTTTAGATTGCGCTCTACTTTTCTCTCTGGTTCCACCAGTTTTTTATCTGATTTCATAGCTTTTTCAGATTCTTTCAGGAACTTTATCAATCACCTTCAACTAACAAATCTAAACTATTATTAATATTAGTTTAAAGTTATTAGTAGACATATTAGTTTGGCGAAACATCGGAAAGAAGGCCAAGTTAGCTTCAATTTTGGCGAGTAATATTTGGCGCCAGATTTGGCGATATATCACCCAGTTGGTGAAAAACTTGGCGAAATTTGGCGACAGAACCGCCTCCTCCCAGATGGTAGTCCCACTGCAGTTTCTCGGTATCTACGCAGATTTTCTTATGACCATAGGTATCTACATAGATTTTCATAGCTTCATTTTCAAATCGTTATTTTTGTAATGATAGAAGAATATTTTTTCTAAATTATCCCTTTTTAATTGAAATATCTGTATTGCAATATCTGTTTTGACGTCGAAAACACTCAAATAAAGGCGCTATTTTTTTAGCACGCATTTAGTTACAGTTTTTATATATGTTTATGAAAAATATACATTTTCTGTTTCGAATGACGTCAATTTCGAAAATTCAAAAATCTACCAGGAGAATCAGAATTTTTATTGATCTATATAAAGAAAAAGAACACGTGTTATTATTTCTTTTTTAAATTATTGAACTGTTTTTTAGTTAGTGGCAACTCGAAAGAAAGAATTAAATTAGCAATTAAAAAGGAAAGATTTCTAATGTTAAATAATGGAAGGTATAGCGTTATATAAATTTGAAATGGATGCCATTTCTTTAATATTGGATATTTTTTGACAGGACTTTCGAAAGGCACATACCTCAATTAAAAGCTTTCGAACAATCTATTACACGTCGCTGAATCTTTCCTGATTCGGGTTATAATTGAGTTGTTTGTCTTTTTTTCTTGTCTCATGTGAAAAATGTGACAAAACAGGGGTTCTGGATTTCCATAACTAATCGTTGGATCTGGATGGTTTTTTTTTAAACTTTGAGGTCTAGAGTAGGACATTTCGTCTTTTCAATTTCGTCGCGATCCGATGATTGGGTCCAAAGTTATTAAGAGGCAAACTTTGGACTTTGACATTAGTGATGCATCTGAGCTCTACTATATAGCACTATCGTGCTGTTTGATGGATATTAATTGCAAAAAAAAAAAAAAAAAAAAAAAAAAAAGTTTTTTTTTTTAGACAATGAAAAATTCGTTAATTATATTTTTACGATTTCTAGTTATTGTTTATAAAGTGTAATTAAGATGGTTAAATTTGCTAATAATTAGAAATAGCTATTTTTAATATTTAAGAAGTAACAGAAAAATAAACCTTTTCCACTTCCCTCCGCCCGCCCCTTTGAAGACACACGTGCATGTGATGAAATTTCAGCTTTTTTATTTTGCTATTGTCACACTCTGGTCTTTCTGTTTTATAGGAGGGATAGAGGAGCTTAATTTTTGCTTCTTGGTTTTTTGAAATTTTAGGCTTTTCAATTTGCTTAGAGAAATTAATAAAACAGTGTAAAGTGATTTCAATCTATGAAAGCACTTCTAGACTATCTTTCTAGAATTAGCTATATGGATTGGTCACTATCATGCCTTTTTTTTTTTTTTTTTTTTTTGTATTTTTTGTAAAACTAAATTCACACCTTCAAAATATATCAAAACGTATTTTAGCATCCTAAAAGAAACCTCGCAATATCTTTGATCTCCATGTTTATTTATTTTTATTTTAGGCATGTTTAAAGTTTTTGATATCTTACCCTCCAAACATTTTTGAGATAGACTTTACGTTGAAATACAGTCGAGTCTCTCTATAACAAACTCTATCCAGCGAATTTCTCTAATTAACGAATTTTTTGTAGGAATGGTTACTTTTTTCATGATTACATTACAAATAATCTCCATATAGCGAAATATGTATCTCCATTTAACGAGTTTTTTCAAAAATATTCTTTTATATGTTCAGAAAACGCTTCAAATTATTTGTAGAATAAATTTTTCTCGTTGATTTCTGGTTTATATTTCATAGCTACATTCCTCTACCTTATTCCTTATGTCAAAAAAAGGCATTCAACCTCCCCCTCAAAAACAAACATCCTTTTTGCATGGTTACACTTGAGTTTGTTTTAGCCAAGATGAGCATGCGTTCTTGGTAAGATTGAAAGATTTGCTTGCTACTGGAGCGATTTGCAATAATCACAAAGCATCCCAAAAATAAAACTATTCCATTGTTGTTTTGAAAATGTTATTTGTTTTTTGGTTTGGATAGTTAGGCAGGAATAAGGAAGGGATAAGGGAGCAACTGCAGAAACGGTCGGTTTTTTTCGGCAGGTTTTCATCTACCGAAACTAACTCTCATCACTTTTAGAGTTTAGAGTACATGTTTGTTGTTTGTGGCTACACGAACTTTTTTTTTTTTTTTTTTTTTTTTTTTTTTTTGTGAGAGATTATTTGAACGAGGAATTGTCACTAAATGTCAACTATGCTGGTGTTATCTTCTACTGTACCTATATAAAATCACTTTTAGGATAAGCATAACTCTTTCTGATAAAGTAAATAATTTTGAAAATAAACAATAAGACAGTGAAAAAAAAAGGAAATGTCGAAAATGTTTGAGATTCTGGAAAAATTCAATTAAATATTTCAAAAACTTAATTAAATACCTCAAAAACAATTCCATTACAAAATTTAAACATTAAATGAAAAAAAAATTGCCGTTCTCTATTGAACGAATTTCTCTATATAACGAATTTTTTGATTGAACGACGGATTTCGTTATATACACTGTTAAAACTAATGGTGACACATTGCACATTTTAGGGGTGAAAGGCTTGTCTCGCTGGTGACACCCCTAAAGAAGCCAGAATGGCACCTTTAATTAGGGTGAAAAGATGGCACCTTTAATCCAGAGTGCCCAATAATAAAAATTAAAAAATATATATAAACCGACTTTTGGGCCTCGAAGGATTCGAACCCATAACGTCTGGTTGCAAGCTCAACGCTCTAACCGCTCGGCCATCGAGCTCACCTTCAAAGTATCCTTAAAAGGTTCAAATGTCCTAAAATTCAAAGGTTGTTTTTTAAAAAAAAAGCTCGCCAAAAGTTAGCCTTCCGAAGTTCAAAACGAAATTGGAATAGCGTATAGCGGTGAGTCATCGTAGGGAGAAATTGCTGTTTTGATCCATCAGTGACGGCGAGTTGAAGGGCAAGGATACACGTCACAGAGCATACGCAAATGACTAAGGGGTAAAAATCTTCCAACGGTATGCATTGCGTCATTGTAATTAGCGTCAATCACCCAGCGAGAGATCAAACGGCACCCCAAACATATTTTCAAGGCGGGTGTCAAATGGTTGCACCTTTTCACCCCTGGGCGCCAAATGCAACTGGTTTGTCACCTTTATTTTTAACAGTGTAGAGACTCGACTGTGTGTATAATTTGAAATTTAATACATGTAACTCCAGTACCGTAGGTGCCTTTCATCTACTACATTAAGATTCATTTCCATATCTTTAAGACGTGCATGTATACTCATACTGTGCGATAATGCTGCCGCATATTTTTAGTCATGTGAAAAATGGCGCCCTTCATTGAGTATCAAAAGCTGATGTGGGTTCGTGCTTACTGAAAGGCTGGACAGTCCTGCACTACATTATTTCATATTTTTTAACAAATAATTTCTTTATTCCTTGAAAACATGTTTTATTCGTGAATTCTTACCAAAAGTTTGGAATGGATGGAGAAATTCTGTGCTTTCCCAACACGCATGCGTATTGGTTCATTAATATTAAATATGAATTTATTTTTAAAATAAAAAGCCAAAAATATTATAAATTAAAATTTCTAATTTAATCAAAAAAGAAAAAAAAATGAATTTTAAGATAAATAAACAAATACTTTTCTCATTCATTCAAAATATTCATAATTTATTTTAAAAGTTGAATAAAGTTAAATAAAGTTGAATTTTTATAAAGTTGTTCGTAAATAAATATTCGCATTTAAAATCTATTTTAAAGGAAAACTTTAAAAGATATTTTATTTTAAATCTCAAATAGAAAAAATCATTTCTCTTTAAATAATTTTTTTTATAATTATAAAAAAATATTAATACTAAAGTATTAAAACAACAGCCACAATCAAGACGAAGTTTTTTCGGTATTAACTTCAAAATTAAAAGTTTTAAAAAGCAATTGATCACGTCATACCCATCTGAATAAAACATATTTGCTTCAAAGTATTTCGCCTAGTGTTTAGCGTGCTCGTTTCGTAACACTAAGATGGCTGGCTCGAATCCAATTTCCACAACTCTTATTTTTCTTCAATTTTCTTCAATTGATAGATATTTTATCTCCTGTAAAAACCGATATTTATCAATTAACGAAAAAAAATCCTAGCAGCACTGCTTCAGGGAAACTTCCGTGAATTGAAAAAATTATTTCTGAGAGTGTGGCTGTAGATAAACGCTCTTCTTTATGTGAGAATATATTCACTTTCAAAACCTTAAAAGATTATTAATTCTTTAGTGCTGTTAAATAAAAAAAATACGTATTAATAGGCACAATTAACCCATATTTTACAAATTTCCTTATTTTTAATTTCTCTGAGTATTCAAGTCTCAATTTCGAAAAACTAGCATACTTATTTCAAATAATACATTATTGTCCATGAAATGTAATCGTTTATTGTGTATATTAAAGATGTTACACTAATTAGGATGTATTGAAATTCATAATCATTTCTGAGGAGCTCCAAAACATACCTTTTGCAGAATACAGATTGAAAAGCATTTGTTGATTTATATAATTAGCTTAAATAATTCCGTTATGTATTTTTTTTTTTACGGGAAAAAATCACTTACTATGTATTACTTTATTTCAAACATAATAAAATTGCTATGCATTACTGAATCTTACTATAACATGTTTGTTATGGAATGTGGTAAACATGGCCTTTTTATTCATTTGTAGGGATACACAAAATAATTCGGTTACAATACTGTCTATGAGTAATTATTGCAGGAAGCGCGTTTTCAGTTGTGGTATGCGTTTTTTTTTTTAAGTTAAGGGGGTCCGGAACACTTTTTAAAATAATTTTTATTTGTTGAGTTAAAATTTTGAATTTTTTAGTTTTAGTTAATCGTATTATTTGTAAATAAGATCACATGACAAAACTTTTCAGAATTTGAAAGAGAAAAAATTAAATTTGTTAAAAAAGTGGGATAATTTAAAATCGTTATAAATCAAAATATTACTTCTAGAAATTCTTTTTTTTTTTTTTTTTTTTTTTTTTTACAGTTAAATAAACAGAAATATCTAAATTTTAGTTTTTATTCTGCATTTTTAAAAATATTAATTAAAAAAAATTAAAAATATTTGAAGTAAAAGTTTGAAAAAAGAATATGATTGGTGTAACTTATTTTCAAAAAATCATATTTTCAAATGCTAATATTTTTTTCAAATTTGCTGAATAAAAATTAAATTAAATTAATCAAAAAAGACATGTTCCAAGTTTGAAGCATTTATCTTTAACGGTTCTTGAGTTATAATAATTTAAATCTGAGAAATTGTGAAAAAAAAACTCATCATGAAGAAAAACGCATTTTTACAGGAAGTCATTTCTATGACAACCTAGATTTTGGAGAAGATTTAGGGAGCTAGATTTTGAAAGCAAACTAAAACGGAAAAAGTCATATTTCCTCTTTTAATTAACATAGAATCATAATTTAAGCGTCATTATAAGAATATATATATATATATATAAACAGAAAATTTTAATGCAATAAATTTTTTTCTTAGGAAATTTGAAGATTTTTGTGTCTTTTTAACTAAATTTTTTTATATTATATGGTGTGTAAAAATTCTAAAGATCATTTACAGGACTAATTTGTAAACAATATTGTGAATGGGCGTGAATTGGTTCATTGTGGCTTTTAATTGCATTATGGATTTTTCAGATAAGTTATAAATATGCGTAAAAATAACTTCGTATATGAACGCAACTGAACTATATGTACCGGTGTATAGAGGGTATTTGCTGAAAGGGAGTTAAAAACTATGTTATGCGTTTTTACCCCCATTTAAATATTTCTATCTTTAAAAATCTGCAATAACAAATTTCTTATCGAAATTGAGAAACTTGCAATGTTTCATGATAAGTAAATATAATCAAAATCGTTTTTGCCATGCTTCTAGCGTTCTCCTTGCGTGATAGATGTATTTCTCATTTTATATGTCATATTCAAAGCTTTGAACCAACATTTTTACAGGCATTATAATTGGTTTACACCTAAATCTTATAAAAATCGCTGTCCGAATGAATACTCGAAATACTTTGTTGATATTTTATCAAAAATTGACCCAGAATACCTCGTTTGAATAATAAACGATATATTTCCATTAAAAAAATGATAAATTTAAAGCATTTTTCATTAAGCCAAGATTTACTCCAAGAAAATAAAACGAGGTTATGAAGACCTGCGTGCGTCCCTTGTTTTAGATGTTTTCTTTTCGTCGGCAGCATTTTGAAAAACATGTCGGAAACAAATGCAAAATTATGCGCATATCATTAAAGTGGAGAATTCAAATTTCTCTTAATTCTATGAGAACAAAGCAAAAAAGAAATGAACACGCTTGCAAATATGTTGTGTCCGTATCGGGCTTTTGTTCTCAAGTATTTTTAAATTTATTAGATTTTGTTTTTTAGTTAAGGCTATTTGCTCTCAACTGCTCTACTCAACAAACGCAAAACGTTTTCACACTTTTACAAATTCATTTTTTTACATAAAGATGTAAAATTGGAAGGTTTGACTGTGAAGCAATTTCGAATCGAATTTGGTTTTCCATTTTATGATAATTAAATTACCTATCGAGTTATGAACGATTTCGATCACGTGATTACTTATCTTTTCTCCCTTCGCTAATCGGTTTTTCTGCTTTCGTCGGGAAATGCGATTCAAAACGTCAAGACGGCTTGTCCTTAAATATCTATAGAGATTGAAAAAAAAAAAAAAAAAAAAAGCAGAATACTGAGTGCGATTAAATAGTTTTTAAATAACTGCAACTGTTGGTTTCATGCATTTCTGAACAAAAATAAAAAAATTAAAACTTACGTCACAAAGGTGCTCCTTCTGATTTAAGAACATCCTTAGTTAAAATTTAACTTTCTATGTGAGCTCTTTAAAAATCTTTAATACAAAATATTTCGTATCCAAATTGACAAACTTTCAATTTTTCACTAGAGTTAAACGTAATCAAAAAATTTTCTGATATGTTTAGCTCCCGCTTTGTGACGTAAGTGAATAAAGTTTCTAATTTTATATGTCACATTTAAGAATTTCTAACACTTATTCTGGATACAGACATTAAACTTACCTAAATCTCATAAAATTCGACGATAGAATAAAAACTCGAAAAGACTTTGTCGTATTTTGCTTGTAAATTGACTCAAAATACCTCTTTCAAAAAATAAACGAGATATTCCCATTAAAGATGATAAATTTGAAGCATTTTTGATCCAATTTTTTTAAAAGTTAGGAATTATTCCACGAAAACAAAAGGGGGTTATGAAGCCCTGCGTGCGACTTTTGTTTTAGATGTTTTCTTTTCGTCGGTGGCATTTTGAAAATTATGCCTGAAAGAAATGCAAAATTATGCGCATATCATTAAAGCGGAGAATTCAAATTTCTTCTATACCTGTTCTTTTAATTCTATGAGAACAGACAGAAAAAAAAAATAATACGCTTACAAGTATGTTATGTCTGTATCGGGCTTTTGTTCTAGAGTACTTTTATATTTATTAGATTTCGCTTTCGGTTAAGCATTTTATGTCATAGTACGTCAGAAATTTTTGGAAAAGTAAGTGATTTATTTTATGTTGATAGCAGCAGATGAAGAGCTTACTTTTCGCCGCGAGAGCTGATTCATTCACAAAAGTTTACTTTTGAGAGGTATTTAATATTTTAGGGCTCTTAACCCTTTTTAGAATGGTATTGTGTACACGTCCTAGTTATAGAGTGAGGATGGTTTTTAGCTCACAGCCTATCATAACCTGAGAACTTATGTGCCCGCCCGTTCTGTATGTGTGTACGTACGTTCGTTCGTGCGTACGTGCGTAACGCGATAACTCATGATAAAAATATCGGATAAGCTTGAAATTTTGTATATAGGTATATTCTGATAAGGCGCTTCCCTGGTTAGTTTTTGGAGTTCATTCGATATGTATAAGAGGGGGAACGGGGGACCCCTGCCCCTCCCCTTAATTTATATAAATGGGTTTTTCATGCTGATTTATCAGTGTTCGTTCAAAATTTAGATAGAAGATCATTCTAATGAGGCGCCTCCGTAAATGGTATTAGGTGTTCATTAGACAAGTATAAACAGGGGGAACAGGGGTTCTAATTCCCCTTCCTTTAATTTATATAAATGGATTTTTCATGCCGAATTATCAGATTTCGTTCAAATCTCTGAATAGTTTTGGAAGTTTAATGTTTAAGCATAAAATAGGGGGATAACTCCTCTTAAATTATTTAAATGGGTTTTTATTAAGATTTTTCCGATATGCTCTGAATTTTGGATATAGATTTTTTATATGATAAGCATGCCCCTGATTAGTTTAGGGGGTTCAATGACTAAGTATAATAAGGGGAAATTTAGGGAGTTGTTTTACCCCCTTAATTTGTTTTTCAAACGGAATTAACCCTTGAAAATATAAGGCTGTAATGTACAATTAGTATGCATAGCCTGTCAGCTGAATGCCATCAGTTTAACTGGGCAATATTTTTTTTTTATTATTCTCTATTTTATTTAACTTTTAATTGATGTGACAGAATCATTGGTCATGTTAATGCACTGTGAAAAAAGACGGACGATTTAACTGGTAATTGGGACACCAGTACAATTTACTGTCTTTTAATGGAAATTTTCCCGTAAATTAAAGGAAAAAACGGAAAATTTTCTGGAATTTACGGGAATCTTTCCGTTAAGAAACAGTGAATTACACTGGAGTCCCGAACACCAGTACAATCTCTGTAAAATCGGCCTTTTTTTATTTTATTTTTTTTAAGCAGAGTATGTCAAAATTTATTTTTTCAAAGACTGAAATTTAAGATTTATAAATACATTCTTAAAAAAAGAAAAAAAAAAGTGATCTTTTACAATTAAATAGAGTTCAACATTACATTGTTTCCTTTTTCGTGATCGTCGCACATTTCGTAATCTAATCGATAAACAAAACTCTTTTTTTGGGGGGGAGAGGCTTTAAAAGACGATTTTTATATGACGTCTTTCTTTGAATCTTTTTTTTTTCATATTTGATAATTTTTATGCACCTATTTTGTAACTTTTTTACTTTATTATTGATTAACAAAATTTTTTCTCTATTCAAATCAAAATTCTTCTAAATGCAAAGAATTTCGTAAAAAAATATAAAATAAATAAAATAATAATAATAATAATAATAATAAACATCGTTTTGTAATTTACGTGGCTTACATAATAACAGAGTCGTTTGTTACGTATGCCATGGTTTAAACATTAATATTCCCGGACCAATCATAAGTAAATTTTAAATGAAATAGCAGTTTTAAAATTTTCGGTACTGCAAATTTTTAAACTTTTAAACATCGCACATTCACAATTTTTACGCCGTCGTAATAGGGAAAATATGTACTTTTAAGTATAATTTGATTGAAAGCTACATTAAATTTGTTTTTGAGTTATTAGGTTTTTTGTAGTTTTTCATACTTTTTTTGTTATCGTGGCAACAGAAGTATTCCATTTCTGAACATTAAACATGGACCAATCAGAAAACGAATAAAATCCGGACATCACAAGGTTTCAGATATGCTTTAGATATCTCTATTCTTAACTGAGAGGAACAACTATTTTCCAAATGGTTAGAAAACCTGGAAGACGGAACAAGAAAAAAATTCAAATTAGAGAACTGTTTTATTGAAGATCCCCTGTTGCAGACCAGTTCAATTACACGCTTTTTTTCCCCGAAAACAAAGCAAAGACAGACAAACAGTTTTTCAACAGGAAAACAGAAAAAATAAAAATAGTTCTGCGAAACACTATCCAACATAAAGCGTGGTATGTTATCTAACCAGTAGTGTGAATTTGTAAAATATTCCGTATTCGATGCTTTCTTTTTTTTCTTGCTTCATTAGATTGTAAAATTTCGAGTTATTCGTGTCCAGAAAAAGAATATTTCAAAACTCATTACAAATAAATTTTCTTAAAGAACATTTTAAAAAGAATTTTTATTTCTACACATTTTAAAACTTTGTTCTAACTTGTAAAATTTTCAAGGAACCTAATTTAATGCTTCTTTTCAACCATTTCGTGCAAAACTCCGTAGTTTTGAGACTCGAAAAGTAACATTTTCTAAAAGCGATGTACATCAACAACGAATTTTTTCGGGGGAAAGAAACTTTTGCAAATTTCTCCCTTACGAGGTCAGTGATTAATTCACGTTAAACGTTCATTAAACACTTACGCCTTAAAATTTATATGCATTTTCCAAACCTGGCATTTTAGCACAGTGGTGTAATCCAGCTGTTTATGTAAATTTCAGATTCTGTATTTATATATAAAAAAAGTTTTTTAAGTTTGTAAAAATTGTTTTGGCATTGGGCGGAAGGAATTCTGTCATCTGCTTGATCTGAAACTTGGGTAGTTAAGTAAAGTCCTTTTGTTATATTTAAATTTAAGATTGATATTGCGATAATTTATCATTTTGTTAATTTATCTACATAAAATATCGTATTGACGCTTTCAGCGTAACGTCAAACTCATTTTTTTTAAAAAAAAGGCTGTTGTGTTGCATTCTCTATTTTGATTGCATATTATGATAAAATACGCTTTTTTTAAAAAAGAAAAAAATACCAACAACTTTTAAAAAAGTGCTAAAAAGAATTAAACGTTGTTATCGCCCAATCAAAAACCTGCATTTTTGCTGTTTTAAATAGGTACTCTATTTAAAATCTATAGCAGCAGCTGCATCTGCATCATCACTCCACCGCTTTTATGGTTAGTTTACTATGTATGGAGCATTTTCTTTGATCAAAGTAGAGATATCCTATACAAACGGTAGATTGATTATGCGGCTATAACATGTAGATTTCTAACAGTGTAAATTTTCTTATCGATCAATCTGCTTTCGATAACTTCGCAAAATCTATATAGATCCTGACCTCTGTTCATTCCAGATTTCGCACTTGGAAGAAAAAAAATCTTGTATGTGTGTAAGAGTGAAAAATGAACGCTTTTATCTGGAAGACTGCTTCAAAAAGAATGTGTTTTTATTTCTTTTAAAGTTCTAATCATCAGAATTTAATGAAATTAACATGGGACCACAGAAGCATCTTGTACTTTCAAGCAAATATATATATATATATATATATATATATATATATATATATAAATAGGTTTATATTTACCGAAGTTATATGATTTAACAAGAAATACATACAGGTCAACTTCATAACCTCCTCCTTTGAAGTCAATTAAGTATAGCTCACAGCTAAAGGTTTTAAAACATTGTTTTCAGTGGTAACATTTGCTACCACTTATTTTAACCCTTCTTAAATGCATTAATGTAACTCAGGAGTTAATGAAATTCTTTTGGATGCACGTAAATAAATAAAAGATGCTATAAATGTTTTGTTATAACGTAATATTTTGTTATAACTTACAGGGTGGTTTTATAACTGACGCTATTCAGAGCTCTCTGTGGCTAATTTTAATAATCGGAACTGCTTTAAAATTTATAAAGAGACTAATGGAACCAAGGGAGAAAAAAATCCAAGAAAAAAAAATAGTTCCAATCACCAGTAAGGGTTAATTCATGTGACATGTTATGCTCGGCCGTTGAAAATATTGTAAAAAGAATGGAAGGTGTGGTGCAAGAGAACGGTGGTCCAATTAAATGTGATTGAATTCCTCGTCCGAAAAGTGATTATGATGAATAAAACATGATATTTTATCCAAATTATTAATTTTGTCTGTTTCTGATGTTTTTTTTAATCCATGTACAGTGCCAAATTTCCCGCTATCGGCGATGATTGGAACTATTTTTTATTTGTTTGTTTATTTATTTTGTTGTTGGAATCTTTTTTTTTTCATGATTTTATTAGTCTATTTATAAAATTTTGCGTCATTCCAGTTATTAGAACAAGCTACCAACGGCTCTGAATAGCGTTAGTTAAATAAATAAATAAGTAATTAAATAAATAAATAAAAACTTGTATATCAGTTTTAATATGTTTGAATAAGCGTAATCTCATTAAAATACTCGTCAAACGATTTTTTCCCATATACCATAATGTAATCGAATTCTTTTGAGTGTCCCTGTAAATGAAATATTAATACCATGCAGTTTATATACCATACCAGACATACTTCGGTGACCCTAAATAACCTTTACCATTTGTATTAAAATTGGAATCTATTTATGGGAGTAAGAGCGTTAACAGACATATAAACCGAATGCATAAATAGTTTCCAACTTTTTTAGAAAGTGTTAAAAATATTTTTTTTAATTAAAAGGTACTTTTTGCACATCTGCAATAAACAGAAAATGATATATTTCTCATAAATAATGTTAATTTTCTAATGCAAAAAATTTAAAATATACAAACGTATCTATTTGTAACAAAAATAAAAAAAAAATAAAAAAATCTAATTTTGGACGTTTTTAACCTGTTTAACTTTACTAAATACACGAAGTGCAATTAGCGAAGCTATGATCAAATAATAAATAAAATTATGGCATGAAAAAATAACTTAGTATCGTCTTTTTGTTTTGGTAATTCTATGAACATAACTATTTATAAGCTACATAATATGAACTTTAAAATGTTCACCATTTATTTAAAAGGCGGCAAATAATAATAATTCAGATGTTACAAGATTAAAAATAATCGTTTTACCTAAATTTTCGTGTACGTTCGGTCTGAAATTCCTCAGCCATCGTTAGCGAATATTTTCATTGATTGCCATTCTATTCATTTAATTACCTCACTTCTTTTGTAATGCGAGACTCTATGCTTCTTAATTCATGCTATTAAATGAAGGGCCAAAGTCGCTTCAAATTACAGGGGTCTTCATGTTATTGTATCGCTCTATGGGAGTCAGCTTCCAAAGCAAATAGTCCAAGAGCCGACCGCACAAAACCCTAAGTCATCGAGGACAACAAAAAATCCTTTATTTTATGGAAGAGTAATAATAGAGGAATCTATTGATCCATGCCTGAAGGGAGTGAAGTGGTGCATAAGCCAAAAATTGATACACCACTAGTGGTTGACTCGTAGGTTTACCATTGCACAATCAAAAGTATGAAAACTTGGAAAACTGGGTGCAGGAAATGGAAAACATAATGCTAAGTCTACGAGTGAACCACTAGTGGTATTAAGTTTTGGCTTATGCGCCACTTCGCTTCAGCCAGACATGGATCATTAGATTCCCCTAAGACTACTCTTCCATAAAATAAAGGAATTTTTCTTGTGCTCGATGACTTAGGATTTTGCGCGGTCGGCTCTTGGACTAAAAAACTATCCTCTGCCAGCACATATTTCACGCTTGAAACAAAGCGAGCCGCCAGTAACACCCAACCAAATATTTGGAAATCTGACGATAGAAAATTCTTTTCTCGAACAGCCAACGAACAACGGGGAAACTTGTCACTATAAATTTTTACGTGTAATAGTACTTTTAGGATACTTAATGTAAAAATAGTAGCGTCTTGGATTAAACTTGTGTAGAGGAAAATATTTAACTGCCGTTCCATTCATTTTTAATACGTCACTTTCTTTTAAATTCATAGCTGGAAAATAGTAGAAGTAAAAGTAAAATGTAAAATAAAAAGAAGTATTAAAAATGAATAGAACGGTATAGTTAAATATACTCCTCCAACAAGTTTAATCGAAGCGCTACTTTTTCTACTTCCAGCAACTCTAAGAATTGTAGATTCTTGCATTTCAAACGTAGTGATGTATTTGCACGAATGGAACGGCAATTAATGAAAATATTCTGTGACGATAGTAATTTTTTTTCTACAATAATTTGTTGAGAAGTCAGTAGCGGGTGTTTACTTTTTTTTTTTTTACCGCTGTACGCCTCTTTTATATTCATTTACACGGTCTTTCAATATTTGAGTCATCATCGCGATATATTCGAGCTGTTGATCTTTTTCTATGTTAAATATTGTTGTATTTTACTTTCATTTGTTGGTAATGTATTAAATTGAATAATATGCATTAGACTTTGAATAATATGCATTAGACTGAATAAACAAAATTATTTAAAAAGTATAATTTAGCATAAAGAGTCACATGTTCAAACAAAATTTTTTTTTAAATTTTTTTCTTCTCCAAAGAAGACATTAATACACAAAATAAACAGATAAAAAAGTTTCCTTTGTCATTTTCAATTTATTTATCAAACTATGCACAAGCTTTTTTTAAGATTTTTAATCTCACAATTGACCATTTACAACCACTTAATAATATTCCTGCTAACACTCATTTTATTATTATTATTTTTTTAATATAAAAAGAATCATTATCCATATTTAATTCTTAAGTTAAATAAACTTATCTGCTATTTCCATTGAGGATCCATGACACGTTCTTTATCACATTCTTGGAAGAAAATGGCACAAAGTAGCCGCCGAAAAAAAACCACGCTCCCCCAAGACATAATCCAAAAAATGTCAGCGAGCAACAAGAAGGGTTTGTGTAACAATAAAATAATCGCTAAACCATTGTGGGCCACGTTGCCAAATTCCTGAAATCGTAGAGCATTTTATATATCACATTAAACATTAATTTGCCAAAAATGGAAAACCCAAGTGTTCGAATGATTTCAATTGGGTAGAAAGTTCTAGAAAAAAACATTGCAACTAGAATTAATCAATCATAGAAAAGGCGTGAATGAATTTATTCCAAAGTTTGAAGTTGAAGTGCCTAATTTTGTGCCAAAAGTATAGCAGGAAACAACTCAAATTGATAACCAATTACAACAATTACATGAAGTTAAATAATAAAATTCAGTAATACAATACATAATGAATGCATAGAAATAAACTTAAATAAAACTATTAAAATTAAATATTTAGAGATATCAATAGAATGAATTTATCTTGAAGACTGTATATGAAATATTGGATGCAAAAGGACGTACCATATATTACCATAAAGGTAAGTGTAAGATTAGGATGAAACCCAAATGATAATGGTGTGAAGAAATCAATATAAATGATTAATCAATTATCTTCACAACAAAAGTACACTCAGGATATTTCATCTAGTGAGCCTATAGTTATGTCAAAGTTGTTTTTAGAAAAATGATGTATAAAAGCAGTTTTGATTCTTTTCTTACAGTTTGTGAAAATATTGTTCATTATCCGATTAGAAGAATTTTTAAGCGATGTCTTTATCATTAATTGCAAATAGGAAATGGTGGAGAAAGCGAAATTTCCCTCACTAACTTGAAATAATGTATCTTAAGAGCCCACACTACTTACTGAAAAAAACCCGGATGATAATGTTAAGTCTATGGGAGCGTTCTTTACAAATGGCTCGCTCAAATTTTAATATTTTTACATGATTTTTTGTGTATAGGATAACTGAGGACGATTTACAACCAGGCTAGTTTTTACTTTTTCAATTTTGGTTTCAGATTTAAAAAAAAAAAAACTGTAATTTTCGAAATCGGTTAGAAACGGTTCTGAAATAGAGGCTATCATAATATAAAAAAACCAAAATCGTAAAGGTAAAAACTAGCCCGGTTGTAGATCGTCCTCAGCTATACTATGCAAAAAAATCCTGTAAAAATATTAAAATTTGAGCGAGATATTTGAAAAGAACGCCCCATAGACTTAACATTATCATCCTGGTCTTTTTCAATCAGTAGTGTGGGCTCTTAATATGGTAACGCATTTCAACCACATCAACCACATTCAAACATAACATACGTGAACTAAGTTCGTGAATCAATTCTGCTACATATTTTCTCTAGAGCACTGCTGCCACTAGTAGAGTTCCATCTCTCGAATTTTTTTCTAAACATAAATTGAAAGAACTCTCAATCTAATGGCTATTATCAGTTTCTTTTGCAACAAAGGACTCCTCAGTGGTGATGTCGTGGAAACTCTCAACTCTGCACGTTGGATCCACGCAAAGCACAGAGTTTAGGGTATATTAGTGATGTACCATACTGTCAAAATGGCTTTCAATATGAAGCCAGATATCGCTCAAATCATTTGGTCCAAACAAGATGAACACTTGGAACAAGGGCTGAATTTGTTGAACGGAGAGATGGGCCGGGATTCGGTAGCATAGACAATCACCTCATTGAATTCACGGATGAAAATCTAGGATTAGTTAAATCTCGATTTGCATATTGCAAAAATA
Source organism: Maratus speculifer (assembly GCA_964019185.1). Classification (NCBI taxonomy): domain Eukaryota; kingdom Metazoa; phylum Arthropoda; class Arachnida; order Araneae; family Salticidae; genus Maratus; species Maratus speculifer. The sequence goes on from OZ025302.1 coordinate 100,806,810, forward strand.
TTACAACGTGCTTTCCTGCATCCAAAAGTATGAAAACATTGAGGATTGCGAGCAGGAAAACATAATGATGAGTCAGCCACTAAAATCGCGTTTTAGGTGTTTCCCACGAAGACATGACATGTCAGACCGATTGTGTTGTAATATGCGAATCGGTATTTAATGAAACCTGGATTTTTATCCGTGAACTCGATGAGATTATAGTCTGTTTTGCTGCCTCCGGTTTAAGAGGTTTTCGAAGTGAGCAGTAAGTATTTGTGCAAATTGTGGCCAGTTTTAACTGGTTTCAGGGCTGAATTTTTAGCTTCATGCCGCATTATCACATTTTATTTCTATCTTTCTCGGAGCTCTGTAGGTTTGTTTGACTTTAGTTTGAGGTTGATACACAAAGTTATATACTTATGACGTAGGTATGGAACGATGGAACCCATTTGGTTATTGAAAAATATATGAGATGTTCTCTTTTTTTTCTTCTATGACTGTACAATAAGATCAGTTAATTAACGTTTTATTATCCATATATAGCCAGAGAAAATTCGGTGCAGCAATCTTTTAATTATATTTTTTCTTTTGCCATTTTAGATGCGCCTGTATGTCGCACAGGTTTGCAAAAGACATACACAGTGTCAGCTGATATCCTGGAACGAATCGAATGCCAAGTAGACGCCGACCCACCTAAAGTTGAGTTCAGCTGGAGTTTCAGCAATGCCGTCGACAGGCATTACAACGTCTCTTATACGAGCGCGGGACTCAGAAGCGTGGCCAGCTACACTCCGAAAACTGCAAGGGACTACGGCACGCTTTATTGTTGGGGTAAAAATGCTGTTGGTGAACAGCAGACTCCATGTATTTTCCTGATCATACCAGTAGGTAAGAAAAGAAATTCTTTTAACCCTTTATCTACCGCATTATGAATTCATGGAAATTTTACATTCTAAGCATTTTGCGTAAATTGTTTAAACTAAATTAAAAGATTTACACAGGGGTCGATTTAGAAAAAGAAAGTTGCATAGCAGTAACTGCTATACAAAGTCAGTTTTGAACAGCAGTTAGACACTTTTGTATAGCAAGTAAAAAATAGCTAACGTAACTTTTAAATCTTGAAAATTTACAAAAATAAATAAATAAATAAATAAATAAATAAATAAATAAATAAATAAATAAATAAAATAAAATAAAGCAATATTTAACCAAAAGCATAAATGAAAGTAAATAAAATTATTCAGAATGCGCGCTGTCTGTTTCGATGCATAAATAAAGTAAAAGGAACGTAACAGTGAGTGTTCATTTTAGAACCGCTACAACACGCACGTCAAACTTCTATGAGCAAACGCCGTGATTAGCGAGTAACAGTGATTCAGTAATCAATCACAGCGTCAGGGCGGAAACAAATCATGTGTTTACTGGGAAAACTGCACCCAGCAATGGCGTCTCGCTGTACTTCCATTGTAAATAAACACTTGGGGAAAGGGAAAACACAACGTATGTCGTGTAAAAACATCTTTAAATTTTAACTTTAAGTGTACATGACATAAAAAAGGGTGTGGGAAATATGCATCGCAATGATTGCGATTTAATGCATTTCTTGGATAGCATTTTAGTTAAATTTGAATCGCAAATTGCGATGCGATACCACTTAAATCGAACCCTGGATTTACATAATTATTTAATAAATATTTAAAGGATTTTAGAAGGATTGAGGATTTAGAAGGATTAATTAAATTTGAATTTATAGGGATTTTGTGCAATTTTTATAACTCCACTCAAATCTTTTATTTTTAAATATTTTCTTAGTATTTTGTAGAATTATAAAATGTACAAATAGGATGTTCTTACAATATAAATATATAAATATTTCCACATTGAAAAATCCCCATCCCCCTTTTTTTTAGCGCCAAGAAAGCTGAAAAGATGTAAAGGCAAAAGAAATCAACATTTAAAAAAAAATTTTGTTTTCTGTAACCAATAATGCTCTTGGAACAAGATAAAGTATACCTGTAACTCATTCTAAATAGTATTACAACTAACCGATGTATTAAAAGAATTTTATAATAAGTAACTTTAATGGCACTTATAAGTACCGCCGGTAGATAAAGGGTTAACAAAGCCTTCTGAATTGTATGTCTAGATGCTTACACAAAAATAGTGGCTGTGGTCGTGATTTTTTTCAACGTTTATACGGCCTTTTGAATTTGAATGCCACTAATTTAGAATATTATTTTTCGTCTTATTTAATATAAAATAAATAAGATAAGGAAGCCCAGTAGCTTAGTCATGCTTATACACTACGGATTTAGAGTTCCACTCTGGACTGCGAAAGGTTCACTTAAATTTTTATCCTTTTGACGTCCATAAAATGAGCACCAAGCTTACTTGGGAACTAAACACCGGGCTTCCTGCGTTAGGTTGACCATCTGACTGGGGCATATCTTGCGCAATACCTGGTCCAAGTAGGAAAACAGAATGTTTCCCTGTAGATTAAAATTTCTAGGCATTATATCACCATAGAGTTTAGTTGAAATTAATATATATTTGCATACATATTATTGATCTAAAATACTGATTTTAAAATTCAAGAGACTATACAAACATTTATAAAATATGCCTACGATATCAGCCCCTTTTTGACTTCTATTTATGATAAAAATGAAAAACAACAGACTAATGAGCTATAAAACTGACTTGGAAATGTTTGCAAAAATTACGGGCAACAAAAGAAATTTTGCTTTTATGAAGATTTCTTTTAATCTCGAAAAGCTATTGATTTTCTGCGGTTTTTAGAAGTAACGGAACGGTTTTGGTATCGTGAATAGCTCGAAAGAGATTAAATTGCATTTTCGTAGTTTAAGAGCACACACTAGTCACGCGGTAAAAGCCGAGCGCTAATGTAAAGTCTATGGGAGCGTTCTTTTCTAATATCTCGCTGAAATTTTAATATTTTTACATGATTTTTTTTTCACAAGATAGCTGAGGACATTCTATTACCGGGCTAGTTTGTACTTTTCTTATTTTCGTTGTAGTTTAATTCTGAGGACCCTCTAAATTTTGGATTCAGTGAAATTCGAGGTGTTGTGGCCTTTTTAGTCTTATAAAATCTATTTCAGCAAAATTCAGAAAAAAATAAAAACGCTTCACGGAAGATTAGTGTTTAAGCTTTCCAATGATATGCTTTCCATATTTCTACTGCTATTAGGATGAGCAAAATTTGGAAAGATTTTGACCAAAAATGGAACAAATAATGTGTTATAATTATATGATCTCCGCCTGCTCCAAATCCCGCCCTTTTGAAACTTTGATTGGTTATCACCGATCCAGTTTAGCAAATGTAAAGAAATCACTTCTTTTCCTTGCGTTTTTTGTGGTGATTGGAGTATAGTAAAGCGTTGAAATAAACGCCTCCTTTCGAAATATTGGATTTAATTTTTTCAACGATTATTGGTAAATTTTAACAGTATTTATTCTTGGAAAAAAATGACGATTTCAAATTCTTTATTTTTATGAATTAATACTATTTTTAAGTTTTAGCTAACTTCCAAAGAAGAAAATTATGCATTTCGTTTGTATATATATAGTTTTTCAAGTTCTTACAAAAAAAGGTAGATTCGATACAAATTACAGAAAGTTTCCCTTTAGCAGAAAGAAAATTTTGATAATTTTAAAGGCTGCTTATAATTGGAACTTTTGTGAAATAGATAGGTATCTTTAAAAGGACAAGGGGCTATATTTGGAATTTATAAATTTCCTTATTCACCCTGCAAAATATATGAAAGGGGGGGGGGGCAGTGGTGTGCGAAGAGAAAACTGTGCTCGGGGCAAAGTTTCAGTTTGGCGTCCCATTCCCTGAATTTTTTCTTGAGACAGACTAAAAAGGACGTTGGTAGTATAAATTTGGCACCCCCCTAAATTTACGCAGCTGGGGCAACCGCCCCCTTTGCCTCCCCTTTTTTTTCGCACGGCGCTGCAAGGGTACATGTGGAGGGGACTTATTCAGCGCCTTCCGAAAGAGGGGGGGGGGCGCCACATTTATACTATCAATGCCATTTTTTGGACATTACAAGAAAAGGTTGGGGGAGAGGACGCTAACTTGAAACTTTGCCCCGTGCGCCAATTTTCTTTTCATGTGCCCCTGGGCTTGTTTTTGGTACTATACGAAACTATAGGCACCCGATTTTAGTCTAGTATTATTAAGTAAAATAGTAATAAAAAAAAAATTCGTTTTTTTCTACGTATTTTTACAGTTAAAATAGTTAACATTTAATAAAATTACATAATCAAAAAATACTAGTACTTGTTTATGTTATATATGTCCTACTTTTATACATGTATAAAAAAACTGACAAATTAGCATTTTGAGTTTGAAAACAGTTTTTATCAAAAATAAGTTGAAATTAAAGTCAGAAAGTTTTAAAGATTTAAAACTTTAAAATTATTGATCAACTTGTTGGAAACTTTAAAGAGATATTTTTAATATATATTACTTTTTAGGAAAAAGATGCACTTTTAACAGTCGTTAAAAATTGGAAATTTATCTTGCGTGGTACATTTTATTTTAATGTAACAAAATGGTATACTCGCTAAGACAAGGAATTGCAAAAAATTATCATTATTTATTTATACTAATATTATAAAGAGGAAATATTTGTTTGTTTGTTTGTTTGAATTGAATAGGCTCCGAAACTAGTTGACGGATTTGAAAAATTCTTTCACCTTTGAAAAGCTACACTATTTCCGGTGAACATAGGCTATAGTCACCGCTTAAAAGGATCAAAATAAAACGCTGGATAAACGAATCAAAAGCAATTTGAGAAATTAAAAATTACCTGACACCCTAGATACATGACAATAACTGAAACACATATGAAAATCGTAACTATGCAACCCTCCCCCCCCCCCCAAAAAAAAAAAATAAATAAATAAATAAAAATAAATAAAATAAAATAAAATAAACATTTTAGTTGGACCTGATATAAAAGCGTGGGTTTTAATTTTTAAAACTATTTAGCAATTATTAAAAAAGGAAAATAAATGCTGACACGCGAATTAATTAGAATTTAAAAAAAATCACAAAACGCTTGTTTTGGAGTTTTGAAAATAGTTATAACAGATAGTAAATATTTTAAAGAGTAGTGAGCGTCAAATATGAAGCAGGAGTATTTTTTTTTTTTACGGGGAACGGTCAAATATTTAAAATTGTAACGTTTTCTACCATTTCAAATGCGGACTTTTCACTAAGCCCAGGGATAAATATTACTTATTTAATTTAATATGAAATTATAAAGAGGAAATATTTGATTGTTTGTTTGTTTGTTTGAATTGAATAGGCTCCGAAACTACATGACGGATTTGTAAAATTCTTTCACCGTTGTAAAGTTGCACTATTTCCGGTGAACATAGGCTGTATTTATATTTTCAAAAAAATGCAGGGATTCTTACTAAAATGCCAATAATGTAACCCAAGGTGTAGAAAAATGACCTTAAAAAATCCTTACATCGCGTCCGCTGCGAATACTATTGATTATAGAACAAAATAATGTACTACGACTTTGCTAACATATAATTATCTACAAAAAATGTCGCGTCAGCATATGTCTAACTCTTATAGTTACGTCACAATAAGTGTTTTTTTTTTTTTTTTTTTTAAATAATTAAAATGCCGTCTCTATAAAAGCTCTTTATTTTTACCTTAATATTAATCCTTATCAAAATAAATTACTTCATAATCAAGACTGATTTAATACCTTTATATGACTTTTTTAATTATTCGATTTGGACTTTCCATTCGAAAGATATCACGAATTTAAAAATGTAAGTATTAGAAAAAAGTCGCGTGGTTGTCGTTCAACCGGCTCGGCTAGGCTGCAGTATAATATGTGATGTAGGCGTCACTGGGGCACGGGAGGGGAGTCAATATCAGAGACGGTATTTAAATTATTTGGTTATGAGTGTGTGTGAAAAAATTTATAACTTGAAATTTTTTTTTAATACCCGTGAGAAGCCGGAACGGGCTGCTATAATCTATATACATAAAACAAAGTCGTGTTGGTTACACCATTTATAACTCACGAACGGCACGGTTCGATTTTTATGAAATTTTTGTATGGAGGTATCTGATACCTTAGATTATCCTATAGGCTACTTTTTATCTGACTACCTAAAAGGAGGGTAATGTTTTTAGTAGTTGGATTTAATGAAATGAAGGGGTAGTAACAATTTGCGGTATCAGTAGTGGCGGGGGACTGGGCGACTTGCTCTGCCTGTAGAAAAGCGAGGGCGGGCCGCTAGTTACAATATAAAAATAAAAATAATGAAACTGTAACGCAAAATATACCCTTTTTTTAAAGTTTGCTATTCAGCAAATTTTATTATCTAATACTTTTCAGAATTGTTTCTTCTTTAGAGTTTTTTTTTCGACGATCAACTAATGCAGCATCTATCAAGCAGAAGGCTTTTGCATATTCCAAAACATCATATAAAGTATCGTGGACAAGATTTGTCGAGATATATACAAACTTTACGAGTTTGTATATATTTAATGGATGACAATTCAATACAACATTGTAAAATTTTTAGACGATTTTGCTGTTTTAGCAGTTTTTGTTTGCACTGGTACAAGGGCAGATCTGGAGACTCCTCAAAAAGAGGGGGGAGGGGGGACTTCAGAAATTCAGAGATTCCAATCGCACCTGCAGCTCGTGTCGGGATTATTTTATTTTTTATCATGGGTAGGGTGGGGGTAAATTTTTGTTGCGGGTCGGGTTTGGGTCCGCTTTACTTTCATTTTTTGTCGTTGTTCTGGTTAAATCCTAATTTTTTTGCTGCGAGTCGTGTTTCAGTTAGGTTCAATTCTACTTTGCCGCTGCGGGTTGGGTTGGGGTCCGGTTCTCTTTCTTTATTGCTGCTAGTTGGAATTGGGTCTGGTTAATTTTTATTTTTTTTGTGGGGGGGGGGGTGAGTACTATTTTATTGGCGGTGGTTTGGTTTCGGTCAAGTTGACTTCTTACTTTTTTACTACTGGCCGAGTTGATTTTTACATTTTTATTGCGGACCGAGGGAATTCTACTTTTTATCGCTTTTCTCTGCATTTTTTTGCTGTTGTTGTTGTTGTTTTCGGGTCAAATTAATTTACATTATTTTGAATTCGGATCGGTTTCATACTGGATTTACAATCTCGCAAGAAGGATTCAATTCGACCCGATATTTCAAATGAAAGGTCTAAATATTTTCTTCGCTATGCGAGAAAATATTTTAAAAAAGTATTATAAAAGAAAATATAGAAGACACTATAAAATGAAACTATATAAACGCCATAACAGACACTTCGAAAAAAATTAATTATGAATATTTAAGATTTTACGTTGAAAATTGCTATTCGTAAATGTTAACATCTACATTAAAATCTCCATATTGATTGTCTCGAATAGAAGATACCTCTATTTAACGAATACTTTTCAACAATTTACACATCTCTATTTGGCTGTTTCCGTTATTTAGAGGATCTACAGTTATTTTAATATTAACGAGTGTATATTAGATATTTATTTTCTATATAAAGGATAAAATTGATATTAGAAATATAACTGTCGACATTTTATACTTTCATTTAAATTTGGATTTTTTTTTCTTTCATTTCGGTTCTAAACAATGAAAATTGTTTGGTCATGTTTTGGTTTGATTTCCAATGGAATTTTCGGGTCTGGATCGGAAGAAGGACAATACCATACGCTCAGGGGTCAAATAAATTATTTTAGTCGAATATTTGAAAAATGAAGTTGTTTTAAGTGCACTTCTTAGAAGAAAACTCTTTTCTGATTTAAGGGTGCTGGAAGAAGAGAATCCTCAAGGGGAAGCGATTTAAAAATTTAGAGGTTCGGGCGGGAGGTAATGATTTTCATTGCTGGGGGGGATTATTTCTAAATTTTGCAGTGAGTCGTGTTCGAATCGCCTTGACCTTTTTGCTGTGGGTCGGGTTTGGGTCAGTTCACTCAAAGAACCGAATTAAAAGAAATGTAATTCAATTACATTTTTTCAAATTCGGTTCTGTTCCGTTCCGGGATAAGGTTTAACTTCTGAGAGTTGGATTCGGGATGATTGGTTGGTCGGTTGAATGGAGTTTTACGGCGTAAAGACCTTTTAGAGATATGCTGCGCCAAGAACAAGGTAGGGATCTGTGTTAATTAAAAAGTTCGGTAAGGATATTTTTTTTTTCTTTTAAATTGAGAGTCCGGCTATTTCCACTTGTTTTCAGTAGGCGGGTAGATTTATATTTTTTTGCTGCAGACCGTGTTTGAGCAGGCTCACTTACGAATAGGTTTTCAGTAAAGTGTATATACTAGATTTTTTTTCTATATAAATTATGACATTCATGTTAAAGTTGTAAAATACATTTTATAATTGGATTGAAATACATGAATTTATTTTTTTCATTTCAGTTTCAGAACGACAAAAATGTTTGTGCCGTGTTCGGGCAAAGGCTCGATTTGACATAATATGTAATTTTTGGGTTCGGATTGATACATTATGGGTCGCGTTGACTTTAAACGTTTCGGATTCGGGACATTTTTTTTCTTTTGGGTTTTGACACATTTGGATCCGGTATAAACTGGGATTACCTTTAAATTACCTTTAAATATCGATCGATTTTACGGCCAATTACCTTTAAATATAGATTGATTTTGTTTTAATTTGGATTTGTTGGTCTGTTTTGTATCAAGTTATTCTACGGCAGATTTTTTTTTTATTTTAGCGAGCTTGGGTTGGATTAAAATTGAATTGCTTTTGGAGACTGGGCATGAAAATTTAAATCCGGGCAGACCTCTAGAAGAACAAAATCCACGTCAGCCCCGATATGGAAGGGAAAAAAAAGTCTTGTCAAGTTTTGCATAAAAAAGTAAGATCCGAACTCGGAACAGTTTCCGAAAGGTTGAAGACCTGACAAGAGGTCTGGACGGGTTGAAATTTCCAGTCTCGTCTCGGCCCGGATCGAATGAATGTTATTTTGGCCCGCCTCGTTATAAAATTCAAAAGTCGGTCCGAGCCCGGCTCGATCAGGCCCGACATAATTTCTATTATTTCGAAAAAATTCAGATTTTTATCATACAACTAAGATTTTTTTAAAATATTATTGCTCATATATTTATGGGGTGATTTTACAGAAAATACACTTATAAAAACATTAATGATTACTTAGATTCTTAGACTTTCAACATTCAAATAAAGATGCAGTCAAAGATTAATAAGGTTTAGAATAAAATTTAAAAAAAAGTTAAAATTATCATATTTTTGGAAGCTGTGTAATAAAAACTAGATTTATGAAAATACTTCTATATCATTTTATCAAAAATTTTCTCAAATCTAGAGGAGCTATTTTCTTATGTATTCCTATATTCATTTCTTTTCGGAAACGCATGAGATTAACAGGTGTTTTTATTCAGAAACAATGTAATAGAATAACGTTGTCTTTTCTTCTTCTTCTTTTTTTTTTTTTTTTTTTTTTTTTTAACAAGCAATTTAAGAAAATATTGTGAAAATTAGCGTTTTGAAAAGAATTTCCGAAAGCAAAACATTGAGAAGGAGAAAAATCTGAAATCACGTGACACGAATCACTTATATCTCAACAAGTATATACAAATATCTTAATTAACAAAAATAAAATGTACTATTCGATTCCAAATCTCTTCAAAGTCAGGCTTGTCAATTTTGTACCTTTACAGTTAAAATTAGTCAGAAAATGTGTCAAACTTTCATGTTGTTGAGTAATGAATTTAAGCAACACCAAGCAGTATATTTCCAAAGGGTACGTTAACAGAAATTCTTTATCCCTTCTAATACTTTTTACAAATCATCTTATCTGCCAAACACGTTTCATGAACAATTAAGTCTAGTTATGACCCATCTCGCTTATATTAGAAAAACACTGCAAGCCTGCCCTTGGCCCGGCTCCAGTTTGCCAAAAAATTATTAATCCCCTATAAAAAAGTAACTGTCCGATGCCGATCTCTACGCTATAAAAGTTACATTTCTGTATTGATGTTGTCAAACTAGTATCGAGTCGTGACACAGATTTATAGCTACGCTCGTTAAACCCATATTCATTGAAAATAGTTCACATTTTAGCGTTTTTGCCGAAATCTTTATAATAGGACGGCAGGCCCGGTTTTTTTTTTTTTTTTTTTTTTTTTTTTCTTTTTTTTTTTTTTTTAATCGACCCGGCCCGTATGGCCTTCTCATATTTTTTTTTTTCCTGGTCTAATTTAAAATTCGGAAATATTTTGCCAGCCTGGTCCGATCCGTGCAGATCTCTAGATCTAACTCAAACCTTGTCTCATGAATTAAAACTGGCGCGGCCCGATCCGGACTGCGACTGCTTGGTCGAGTTCGGTCAGGTCGCACTTTCTCAATCTTAAATACGATTCATTTATCCTGTGGACATCTAATACCATTTTGCAGACCCTTCATTAGGCTTAAAAGAGGGGGCGGGGCGATCGCCCCATCACTTCTGGTATTCATCGTATTGAAATCTTGCTATTGAATCACACTTTAGCTTTTTATACAGTTGGCAAAAAAAGTATTTGTACACTTCATTTTTTTAAATTATAATGAAATTAAATAAAAGATTTAAGCAAAAAATACTGCAAATAAATAACGCAAATTAGATTAAATGTCAGAAAAATATAATATGAAGTTAAAAATTATTAACAGCTTCTGTATAAGTAGTCCTTTGAACCATAATCACTATAAAACACAGTACATCAGGATGGAGAAATGTACAAATACTTTTTTGCAAGAAATTTTTAAACTTTTCCTATTAGAAAATTATTTTACATCTTTATCGAAATTTTCTGTTGTGTAATTTAAAACGCACGGTAAACAGACTGTATTAAAACTATTTTTGACAAAATATCTGTTTTTATTTAGTTAAAAATTAAACATATTAGAGTGTACAAATAATTTTTTTGCCAACTGTATGTCGACAGATTGGTTCGTGGGAATTATTACATTGTTCTGCAATGAATAATAAAATTAGAAAGAAAACTTAACCGTAAAACACTGTAACATTGATAAAGCTAGATTGACTGTGCAGTATCTCCCTTTGAAAAAAAAAAAAAAAAAAAAAAAAAACGAACAGTGAAGAAGAAGAGACTTTGTAAGTGATAAAAAAAGCGGGGGCGGCGGGGAACAGATGAGCAATTTCACCAAGTTTAATTTGATTAAGTATACAAATAGAATGTATTTATGAATTTTTTTTTAAAACAGAGAGTATACAAGAAACAGCATTTCATTGAATTTGATGTTCGAAGTAGTGAACATAAATTAAATACGCTAGAAACCGTTTTTCTCCGAAGAACATTTTACAACCGAAATCATTTTTGTAACTCTGTAATTGAATGAGTAAATGCTTTTCACCAAATATTATACCGCAAGCATTGTTTAGTCCATCTCAGAAGTTTGTATCAATTTAATTGTTTGTAAATGCGTAACATTATTACAACAATACATCGCGAAAGATTTTTAGACTATAATGTAATAGATTATTATGGAGATCCTCTGTGCGTATACTATAAGTGTATTATACCTATGATATTTTTTAATAACTATCTTCAAGAGTACCTCAGTAGTATATATGAATTTCATTACATTTAAATTAGGATGACGCTCTTAAAAACACCACAAATGATTTATCCACATAGACCATAATGTAGCGGAATAATTTTTATTGATTCTACACGTTTCTTATGTTTCTTGAATTTTTTAAAACGTATTTACTTTTTCAAAAGTAATTTTTGCTCCTTAAAAAAACTTAGTTTTATGCAGAATTTGAAAAAAAGTCCTTAAAAATATCTAAGTCTTTAATTATTTATTAACTGAAGGTGAAAATCTGAATTCTCTGAAATTTTGATTTAGGAAAAATAATCTATATAACCCTTGCCTCCCCTTATTATCAAAATTTCGTTCCCTTCTTTTGCTCTCATCACAGCCTTCAATATTACCCCTTCCAGAAGTATCACTTCGCCGTTTTGCTGTCTATCTCACTTTATCCATATTTACAAAATTTAGTCACTTTGTTGCAATAATAAACAATCGATCACAAACATTCCTTCTCTCTAACTGAAATTGGGATTTATCCCTCTCACCCTATTACTAAGTGCCTATAACATATTCATTGAAATTTTCTTACATCTTAATCTTTTTTTAAACGTATTTGTAAATGTTTTGAAAGGCAAATAAATAACAAGTCATCTAATGAACTTCTCCCCCCCCCCCCCAACACACACCGAAGTAAATAAATAATAAATCTGCTTGTTTCCTTTTCCCCCTCAACTCGCAAATTTTAAACTTTTAAGGTCATTGATTTTTCTAAAACTTTTACTGTAATAATAAATAATCAGACATATATTTTTACTCTGAACCCCACCAAAATTGATGTTTTCTTTCTATTCTCCTTACCAAGTATATAAAATTTAATCTTTAAATCTCTTTATTATGTTTTTAGCCATATTTGTTCATCTTTACTCATGTAAAGTAAGTCATCTAATAAATTTCTTGCATTGCCCTCAAAATAAATAAATTTAAAAAAAAATGCTTTTTATTCCCCCCCCCCTTTTATATCTTACGATATAGTATACATAGTATTTCTCACGAAATCTACCTAAACCAGGTAATATAAATAATCATGGTACTGTTCTTTACAGGTCTAACATTTAAAAAATTTCAATGTGACACCGATTCTCGATTATCCTTCTACTGGGGTTTGATAATTAAACAAGTTAGAAATTGCTCGACAAACATGGAAAATGGGGTGCTTTCGTACTATAATTATTTTTATAGTTATATACGTAAAAGTCATTAAAATACACAGTTAAAGTTTAAAAACAAAATTTGAAATACGATCTATATAACATAGTGCTGTGTTTCTGAACTACAAGTATATGTATATGTAATAAAGCGTGACATGTGACAAATGGGAGGGAAGGGGTTAAAAATATTGGACAACTGTGTGGCATCATTTATGAACAGCCCCATAAATGAACAGCCCCTCCTTTCTTCGAAATTTATGTTTCCCGTTTGACACCCCCCCCCCCTCCTGCTTGTTCTATAGTATAAAATATGCAATGTTTAAAATCGTTTAATTTGTTAAATATTTTTTTTCCTCATTTCATGAAGATCCTATCTTATACTTTAATATCATTTAGCTTATGTAATTCTCTTGATAAATCTCGAGTTCTGCAAAGAATCTTCCAAAATACAGTTATTTTAATATATTTGTACATAATAATTTTCGCTTCTTTCAAAATTCTTCTTTTAACTGCGTAACGTGAAAAAAAATCACGCTACAAGAATATTTTATTTGCTAATTGGAGGAGTTCGTTTGACATTTTTCAATCATTTGGAAAATGATCGAGCTGTGCGTCTTTTACAGCCAAATGAAATCCATATTAGCAAAATTCAGAAGGAAAAAAACGCACAATAATCGCTCAGAGATTAACTTCTAATAATATACTTTTTATAGTTTTACCATAATTAGAAAGACCAAAATTACGAAAGATTTTTGTAAAAATTTTAGCAATAACGGCCAATACTCTACGATTGATTCTAATCTCGTCTCCACTCGTACGTCAACCTATTTTCTTGAAACTGACCGCGCTATCTTTAAATATCGAATCTTGGTAGGTTGGTTGGATGACACAGAATCTTTTTCATTACGGTGCTACAATGCGAAAAATTTGTAGAAGTTTGTCCATCGATTTTAAAGGGCTTATATGGGTTATTTCCAAATGCTGACTTATTTTTCCTATAATCTATTTTTTAAATTTCAATAAATTACTACTGAAAAATGATTGAAGAGTATTTTCACAAATGAAATCTTGACGTACTGTTTCACTAGATTCAAGAAATTTCTTTCCAGTCCATATCCAAGAGGAATATTTTTGTGAAAATAATAGACTGTGTATATTTATGGCAATCTTCAGAAATTTAATTTGGTATAATAAATTGCATAAGTAATTAATGGAGCGTTAAGTTTACTATTCTTTTTAAAAGCCGTAAAAGCCAACTAGTAGCCCTCACCCGTTACGCTGGGTCGGTTTTTCTAAAGAATCGCAAATCCAACGAAATATATCTAGCAAATGTGAAATAAAATAAACATTTTCTTAAATATCTAATCATATAACCATAATTGCTGCCTTAATCTTACGTTATCCAGTTCAAAGTCGATGTTGATGACTTAATAGACACAAAAGGAATAAAATCACTGAAATATTAAATTGAAATATATTTTTAGTTGCTTTATTATTCTGATTTTCCTGTTTATATTGAAAAGTGCTGTTGATATATGGCAAAATGTGCTAAAATTTTCACCCTTCCCCCCTACACACACATATTTATTACCTTCTTAGGGAAAGAATTTCTAAAGCCGCTATAATAACTATTTAATTATATTGTCAAGAAGTTTGGTATCCTGAATTTCAGGTTCTTATCTAAAACGGCTAATCAGATAGGCAGAATGTTCTATATTTTTTTTTACCTTCCTCCTTTGTACTCACTTTAGAGATCTGATCGGGGCAGGCCTCGGTGTGAAGCCCGAGCACGTCCCGCGGGCCGGGTTCGCGCCGATTTCCATTAACGGCATTCGGGCTGGTCCGAATTAGGTCTTTACTTGTGATTCGGGCCGGGCCTAGTCACTAATGTTTTCGGGCCGAGCTCGGGCCATATTTTTTCCAGGAACATCGAACAGGGCCTAACGTCCCAATAAATGATCTGCAGAACGACATTAGATGCCCGCACAGAAAAATTGTTGTGTCTTAAACTCTAGAGCGGTGCGACCCCGGTCGGGTGGCGCCAACTTTAATTTATTATACTGGGAGAAGGTCAGGTTTTCGCACTTTCAAAACCAGGTCGGGACGTTGCTTATTTTTTGCTGCAGAGCTGGATCGAGCCACACTGTTTTTTCCAGGTCGGGTCTGGCGTGGACTTCCTTCCCACTAGAGATATACATGGGAAAAAATTTTTAAGCCCAGGCTGCATCTGGTATAAAGTCTAAACGGTCGATGTGGGATCGATACAGCCCGAATGCTGTGACGGTTCTCAGGGGTGAGGGAAAAGCGCGAAGTCCCCTCCTCTTGGGCTAATAAAGGGTTTACAAAGTGACATTATGCATTCTCACGAGAAATAACTTGGGGCGAAGTTCGAGCCCGTCACGGCCTGGCACAGGTCGCGCCAGTTAAAGTCCACGAGACTTGGACTGGGTAAGCTTTTCTCTCATTTTGAATCGGTTCCTGTCCTGATCATCTTTTTTTTTTTGGAGATTCGGGTGGTGACAGGCTTCTTTTTCTTCCAGACCGAGCCTGATCTGGATATCATTTTTCTTAGAAGTTTGCATTGAACAAAATTTCCAGGTCGTGGCTCGTCCCGGGATAAAAGCTAAATATTCGGTCCGTCTCTTATCTAGGGAGTATGATAAACATTACTGTCCCGACCTCAACCCGTGGAGATAAACTTTCGGTACAACTCTCATTTAGATAGTATGATAAACATTACTGGCTTGAAAGCGACCCGTACACTTCTCAATTTTTTTTTGCCACGAGCCTAAATTGGATTGAAAACTTTTTTTACTTGTTAATCGTAAAAATTATAAAATAGAGAAAACGCGAAATTCATCATATAGCCGCAAATAAGGGCAAACTTCATTAATTTCGTTAAAGGTTGCAAAAGAAACACGCATTTTATCAAATGGTCGCAAAAAACCCTCAAGTTTTGCGAAGGGATCACGGTGATAACGTGAATTTCTTCAAAGTATCCCGTTCACGCATAAAAGTGAATTTCGTTAAAGGATCACGGAAAAACGTAAATTTTTTCAAAGGATCGCGATCAAAACTGAGGTCAATCATTTACTGGGCTCAATCCGCAAGAGTTAAAACGGAATCTGTAACTTAATTCCAAATCTTATCTATATTAATCCTAATATAATCTTAAATCCAAAATATTAAGACAATTTGCCCCGATGAGCTAAGCGCAGCTAAACAGTAAAAGTCAAGCCGACCATTTGCAAAATAGAGCTGTTAACCGGACCCAGACCCGACCCGACGCAAAAAATCAGAAATTAACTTGATCCGCAGAAAACAGTAGAAGTTAACCGGATCCAAACGCGACCCACAACAAAAAGTAAAAATTAATCCGACCAGCATCAAAAAATAGAAGCGAAACGGACATCAAATTTTGTGAAATGATATCGGAGAAAACACGAATTTCTTCAAAGGATCGTGAAACACACGCACATTTCGTTCAAAAATTGCGAAAAAGAATGAAAATTTTATCAAAGGACTCACCCCAATCGATTCGGGTCAACCCGAAACATTCTCGCAAAATTATAACCAAATCCTAAACTGCCCCAAATGCTCTAAGCACAGTTAAAAAGTAAAAGTTAACCCGACCAACTAGAAAATGTAGCAGTCTTCCAGACCCAAACCCGACCAAATTGCAAAAAATCAGAAATTAACTCTAACAGCAGCAAAGAGTACAAGTCAACCCGACCAAAGTAGAAATTAACTCGGCAAGGAGCAAAAAATGGAAGCCAACCGGACCCAAACCCGTCCCACAGCAAAAAAGTAGAGACTGCACGACCGCATTAAAAAACTGAGTCCGACCCATGCATCAGACTAAGTTTCCAAATTTCTAAAATGCTCCCCCCCCCCCCTTGAGGACTCTCCAGATAAGTTTTTAGCCTCCTTTTATATCAAAATTTCGCTTCGCATTTTTAACCTGTCACAATCTTTTAAATTGCACTTTTCGAAAATATCACTTCGTCGTTTTGTAGCCTATCCCACAATTCCCATATTTGTAGCATATAAGTCTTTATTGTAACTTTATTGTATCAATAACAAATCAATAACAAAAATTCCTCTCCCCCCACGAATAAAATTGGGTTTTATCACTCCCTTCCTTTTATTAAGTGCAGAAAATTTAGTTCTTTAAATATTTCCATTTTTATTATTTTTTAAACCGATTTATAAATATTTTGAAAGGCAAATAAATAATAAGTCATCTGATAAACATCTCCCCCTCCACACACACACGAAAATAAATAAATTAATAATGTGCTTATTTCTTTTTTCCCTCAGCTTTCAAATTTTAAACCTTAAAAGTCTTCGATTTTTCTAAAACTTTTATTGTAATAATAAATAATGAATCATATAATTTTACTCTTCACCCACCAAAATTGACGTTTTATTTATATCTTTACTTGCAAAACATACAAAAATTCGTCTTCCTGTTTATTAATTTTTAATACTATTTTTTAATATTTAGTCGTGTAAATAAGACAAGTCATCTAACAAACTCCCTGCACCCCTTCTTCACAGGACTCAAAATTTCTTAGAGCTCCTTGCGATATTTACAAAATGCTTGTAAAAATCATCAAAAATCTAAATATCCTTCCACCTGAAATTTTGACAAAATATTTGCCCTACTGACCTAACGTCACACATTTTTTTTTTAATTTGCGACACTTTTTCTGTCACATTTGTTACTACTAACAATAGGAAATTGTGTGTTATGTCTATAAACGACGACTAGGCTGGGATTAACACCTATACCTCCTTTCCTCAAAATTTCTATTTCCCGTTCTCCCTTGCTGTTTAACCTTTTACGCAAAAATATACAAATGTTTAAAATATTTAAATTTGTCTAAATATTTTACTCATAATTTTAAAAAGATCTTATTTTTAACCTTCAGTGCTATTTGTCTTACATAAGTCTCTCGATAAGTTTCGTATTCTAAAAAGAATCCCCCCCCTCTCATTCAACATTTATTTATTTTTAATTAATTAATTTATTTATTTTTGTAATTGCGTTAAATAAATAAAATAGTTTTTATTTTACAGCAATCTATCTAAATTTATAACTCATTTATTTTCTGAAAATCAAACCGTTTAATTTTGGGACGTTAAAGCTAAACAGATTGAAATTTTTTTACAACTTTTATAAACTTTAAATCATCGAATGTAATCAAAGTAATGGGAAGACTATTGAAAAAATCCTTTAGTGAAGAAACCGTCTAGAAAACACGCCTTTGAGGAGAAAAATCGTCACAGATAATTGGTTAAGAAAATTCTATTTCCTAATTGGATAATTACATGTCAATCATTTCAATTTTAGCCCATCCTTTGAATGAACTGAAAAAGAGAGTCGGCCATCTTGATTTGACTTGACGTGTGACTAGTGTGGGCTCTTAAGAGCCCACAATAGTCACAGGAAAAGTACACAAAAAGACCCGGATGACCATGTAAAGTCTATGGGAGCGTTCTTTTCTAATATCTCGTTCAAATTTTAATATTTTTACATGATTTTTTTTGCATAAAATAGTTCAGGACGATCCACAACCGGGCTAGTTTTTACTTTTTCGATTTTGGTTTTAGATTTTTTTAAAAAAATTACTTTAATTTTCAAAACCGGTTTAAACCGGTTCTGAAACTGAAACTATCATAATATAAAAAGTATATAACCAAAATCGAAAAAGTAAAAACTAGCCCGGTTGTGGATCGTCCTGAACTATTTTATGCAAAAAAAATCATGTCAAAATATTAAAATTTGAACGAGATATTAGAAAAGAACGCTCCCATAGACTTTACATGGTCATCCGGGTCTTTTTCTGTAATTTTCCTGTGACTATTGTGGGCTCTTAAGAGCCCACACTAGTCACAGAAAAATTACTCAAAAAGACCCGGATGACCATGTAAAGTCTATGGGAGCGTTCTTTTCTAATATCTCGCTCAAATTTTAATATTTTTGCATGATTTTTTTGCACATGATAGCTGAGGGCAATCCACAACCGGGCTAGTTTTTACTTTTTCAATTTTTGTTTCAGATTTTCTTTAAAAAATTACTTTAACTTTCGAAACCGGTTTAAACCGGTTCTGAAACTGAAACTATCGTAATATAAAAAATATACAACCAAAATCGAAAAAGTAAAAACTAGCCCGGTTGTGGATCGCCCTCAGCTATCTTGTGCAAAAAAAATCATGCAAAAATATTAAAATTTGAGCGAGATATTAGAAAAGAACGCTCCCATAGACTTTACATGGTCATCCGGGTCTTTTTGAGTAATTTTTCTGTGACTATTGTGGGCTCTTAAGTCGCAACACTAGTCACTGGAAAAGACCTGGATGATAATGTTAAGTCTATGGGAGCGTTCTTTTCAAATATCTCGCTCAAATATTAATATTTTTACATGATTTTATTATTTTTTTATTTTATTTTATTTATTTATTTATTGATGTATTTATTTATTGTGTGGGATAGCTGAGGACGATTTATAACTGGGCTAGTTTTTACTTTTTCGGGTTTGGTTATATATTTTCTATATTATGATAGTTTCAATTTCATAACCGATTCTAACCGGTTTCGAAGATTAAAGTAATTTTTTTTTTAAAAAAATCTGAAACCAAAATATTATTATCCGGGACTTTTTCAGTGACTAGTGTGGGGTCTTAAGAAACATTTTTTTTCTCTTTTTACAGCATAACATAAAAATTACATACATTTATTTACATTTAAAGCTATAATTTAACTTTACAAATCACTTTTTAAACGTTTTAGGACCACCGGAGACTCTGCAGAACTGCACGTCAGTCAATGTGACTATGTCTTCTGTGACTGTGACGTGCATCAAAGGTTCCAGGCAAGACAAAGACATGCGATACAACCTAGACATGTTCAAGTATCAGAGTCACGAGCTCGAGTTCCAGACCAGCGCTTCTGAACCGCACTTCGTCATCAGCAATCTTACCACTGGTACGGAGTACCTGTTCGCGGTCTATGCGGTCAACAGCAACGGGAAAAGCGCTCCCCAGATGGTGAGAGTCTGGACTCGGAGAACACCTTCAGAAGAGAGGGGTATATATATAATTTCACTTCATATATGTAAAATATGGTTGTATACTATGCTTGTACATTACATATATATAAATAAATCAAGTTTTACAATATAGAACTAAAAATAACCAATGAACAAATTGGATTAAACACAAGAAAACTTACTTCTAAAGCTGCTATTAGACACACGGACTTTAGGCGAGAAAAACTTTTCAGCGGATTTTAACTCCAACATTTTCCCATTCAAAGGGGGAGAAAGGTTTGCAACTGTCTTTGAAAAATTCGGATGAAAAGCCGTAAAACCAGTTTCTACTCGTGCCAGGCGTTAACATTTATCGCCTACTCGTATCAATCGCTTACCTCTGATTCGTTGAAACGTTCGATGTTGGATGAAAAATCTAAGCTAAGCCAGATTTTTTTGAACGTGCGGAAAAAAGTCTGGGAGACATTGCAGTTTGCTATTACACTGGAAGTTGGGAGGATATTTCCCGAAAAGTTGGAGGAAATAGAGTGTTGGCTCAAAAGTCTTACTAAATGTTGGTGTATCTGATAGCGGCTTAAGGAAATTTCTGAGAAAGCTATTTTCCTTTTAACCCTTTCCGCCACACTGTGCCCGGTCTGGGATACCTAAGTTTAATTCCAAACTTGCAAACCGCACCAATAATATTTTAGCAAAATTTTGCTTTTGTAATAAAAGCTTAAATTAAGGAATTCAAAATATATAAAAAATTCGTTTGCGAATTCCGGTGCCAGTCGATAATTTCTCATTTTACCCGAGATTTCGCCCGTGCCGGAAAGGGTTAACAGTGTAATAAATTCTGCCAAAATTATAAACATTTTTTAATCTAATACTTATAAAATTTCTTCCAAAAATGTAATTTTTTTAGACTGTCCAACAGCTTAAAATTATTGTAGGGATCTAACAGATATTAATCCATAGTATTCTAATGCAATTATTTTTCGTTTTTCTCGGGTGGATAGATATATTTTAGTCTTTTATATTGAATATTTTCACATAAAGCGACTTAATACTAAAGACAAAATGGAAAAACAAAATGCAAAAATAAACTACTAAAAAATGGGTTTTTGAGAGTTTTTGACATTTTTGACAAGGAGATTTTTGACATGACGGTAAAAACCATGGTAATATCCGGTAAAACCGTCATGCGTCAAAAACTTGCCAACCCTGACGAAAATCACAATATAGTGTAGGGAAAAGAATTAAAAATTTGAATTTTCAAGTGAAAAATTTGTATAAAGCTAATGTATGCCAAATTCATTTGGATTAACATTAGAGAGGAAAATTTCAGATCCGATTAATGTGCAGCCTTAAGATATAAGATTAAAATGATATAACATATCACATATGTCGAATTCTTTAATTCACCTTATTTATACATAAAACCAAAATAAAATACTCAGATTGCTTAAAGGTGTTTTTTATCAATAAAACGTAGTACTTTCGAGCATGTCATACTCATCATCAGGGTTAAAACAACAAAAGAGTAAAAGTCGAAGGCTGAGTTCTTTTATATGAAGTGGACTGATCTAAAGACAACGTAAAAAAAGGGGAAGAAGTCGGAATATTCCAAATTCTATATAGAAAGGGGGGGGGGGGGTTCAAGCTATTTTGAGCAGATTGTACCATATTCTTGGATTATCGTACGACAAAGTATCGTTACAAGTATTGTTAGCTCGACATAAAATTTCAATTGATTCCATGATTTTAATCTTCTGGTAATTTGATATTTTCTTTAGTAATTTAGCTTTTTTGAAATCTATTATAACTTCATGTTCCTGGTACAGTTTAGAGAGAGCGGTATTACATCGATTAAGCCTGATATCTGCAATGTGTTCTGACAAACGCTTCTTAAATTTAACAAAAAGAAAGCAGATTACATTGGAATGACAACCAGGAAATTTAAGAAGCGTTTGCTAGAATACATTGCAGATATCAGGCTTAATCGATGCAATACCGCTCTCTCTAAACTGCACCAGGAACAAGAAGTTATAATAGATTTCAAAAAGCTAAATTACTAAAGAAAATATCAAATTACCAGAAGATTAAAATCATGGAATCAATTGAAATTTTATGTCGAGCTAACAATACTTGTAACGATACTTTGTCCTACGATATTCCAAGAATATGGTACAATCTGCTCAAAATAGCTTGAACCCCCCTTTCTATCGAATTTGGAACATTCCGACTCCCCCCCCCCTTTTTTTACGTTGTCTTTGGATCAGTCCACTTCGTATAAAAGAACTCAGCCTTCGACTTTTACTCTTTTGTTGTTTTAACATTAATGATGAGCATGACATGCTCGAAAGTACTAGGTTTTATTAATAAAAAACACCTTTAAGTTATCTATTTTATTTTGATTTTATGTGCAGCTTTAAATTGTTGTCTTTTCAGTATACCGAGAGAGAGAATCTGGTCTCAGCGACACATGGCTGGGTTCGAGCCTCCTCATCTTGGCTGCATTCAGCTGTTTCCTGCTGTTCACGGCTGGAGCTGCTTGGAGTCGATTCAGAGGAGGACCGGGATGCCAAAAATGTAAGTACATTATATTATAAGTGGCTAAGGCCTCGGCATTGGCCCAGAGTTTCTACTCTTGAAACTGGTTGATGGGAGGTGCTGGATTCGAATTGAATTCAATCGCGCCCGTCGGCCTAGCTGTTCAGAGTATGATAGAAGAATTATGAATAAGATAAAATGTGGGAATAAGATAACCTTAATAAACTTATTCTTTCACTCACACTCTCCACTTTTACAAACGAGAATTTTAATTTTCTTTTCAAAAACAATCAACTAGAATTTTGTGTCGAATTAGAATACTGCGAATATAGTAGTAAATAGAGTGAATTGTCCACGCACATCCAACCAGAAGGCTTCATCTCCGAAAGAATTATAAACAGAGAATAAACTTCGTTTTGAATCCCAATAGAATATAGAATAAGTTTTCTCAACCGAATTATGCACCCATCTGATGCCAGAATCTTTTCTCGAATGTAAAAGAACTGCGCAAAGGCAGGCGACAGAGAAAAAGAAAAAACTTTTGTCCAGGCGGCTGGCTGTTGTCAGGAAATCACACCTCTGTTATTCTTTCGTCCAAGAGTTTTCTCGGAACCTTGGATTTCCTTGCATAAATACGGGTTGATTTCCCTTAGAAAGATACCAATGTATAGCACCTCCCCCCCCCCTTCCTTATAGTCCATATCCCTTGTGTTGATAATTGGCAATCATAAAACACAACCACCCAACTATAAATGGGTAAGTGTGATCAAAAATTTCACAAAGGGTTTCGTTTAATATTTCTTTCTAAATACTTTATCCTTTAAATATTAAATCTAAATCGTTAATTTACAATTATTAAATCCGTAACTTTTTTTCAACAAGAGGTGGCAGCACCATAAAACTTAATTGTAAAATTATTTGAATTGGAAAATATTTTTTTTCATTAAATTAAAAATATTCAAGAACTGCTTATTAGACAATTGTAAAAACAGATGTTTGTATATCTCAAAAAACATATTTAATTACAAGATTTAATTTTAGCAAAAGAGAAAAACTTTTTTTTTGTCGGGGGGGGGGGGGGCAAAAAACATCTCACAGTTTTAAAATATTTGATCCGTTATGTAAAATGTCATATACAAATTAAAGTAAATTCTTTAAAAATTCATTTTTTCACCAGAAATATTTTAATTGTATTCATATCCTTGCATTCAGCAATATTTATTTCAGGAAATGTTATACTTTATTAATAATTAACTATTTGTAATTATTAATAGATTTTACAATTAAAGCAAGTAATGTAATAATTGAGATAATACGAGATACGATGCAAATTATACAATACATGCAAATCACATTAACAGCAGTTAGCACTAAGCATGTATGACATATTCGTGCGTTTAATAAAGTACCATTGCAAAATAAGAATAAATTTTTAATACTTTCAAACAAATTTGAAAAATGTATATGACTTTAGTTTGTTCAGTCGTGCTCTAATTCTCATAAATACACAATGATTCAAAAGGAATAGAGCAAAAAAGCAAGTATTCATCAATCATTTTGAATCACCTTGTATATTATTTGTATTCTCATGCAGATAATATGTGTTATAGAAGTTTACTATAATCGTTATTGTAAATGAGGAATGTAGCATTTATAGTTCGTTTACATAAAGCAGTACATTATTGTGTATAAGGGAAAATAGTTTGAGATTTTTATGATTCTGTAATAATTCAAATATAATGGGATTGATATATTTCATTAAGGTGGACAACAGTTTTTACAGAGTACAGAGTAAGAGCATTTTCAGTTCTTTTACAGGGACGCACAAAATATTGTCATTATACTATGATCACGAGGAACATATCATTTCCAGTTTATTTTAATGATGCTACACTAATTCAAATTAAATAAAATTCATATATATTACTGAGGTGAACTACAATATGGTATATAGTGATTACTTAGTGTGTAGAATTATTGTTTATCTACAGAGATATTCAAAAGAATCTGTTACAAGAGTATGAGCGATAACTGTAAGGTATGAATTTCCAACTGTGGCATGCACTTTAAAACTTAAATAAATTTTAGTGTATTACGAGGGGTGTTAATCATCTACAAAGTTGAATAAAAGAGTTTGAACTCATTATCGATTACAATCAGCACCTACTTAAAATAAATTTATACTAATATATGTGGGTTTTTATTTATTTAGGTATCTTATTTCATTGTGATTGTAGGAAATAAGTGGAATTTCTTTAAAATATTCTTATAGTATTGGAAAGTTTACATAATCTATGTCTTGATCCATGACTTTTTGTTCTTCCTTAAAATGATAATGTTTTATTCACAGTTATAATTCCACTTTATTATTATTATTTTCATTTTTAGGTAAAGAATTACCAAAGCAACTAAATTTTAAGAAGAAAAGAAACAAAACTTATATCGGTAAGGAAAGACATTATCTTACAATTGTCAACACAGCAATAAAGCGCTAATTCACTAATGTGGTCTAATAGTACGAGCGGAGGATGGATAAATTATCACCTTTTCGAGTTCACGTCTGAAATTCCAGGATTAGTTACAACTCGATTAGTTACATTAAAATGGAACTGGTCTGCCAAGTCACATTTTGGTGGAAACCACTCGTGGATACAATTTTGGTGGTTGATTGATACATTACCCTTTGTGTTTTCCTGCATCCAGACATTTTTTAGACCTTTCATACCTTTATGACTCCACTGTGGGCAGAAAAACACAATAAGAAATCTAATAATTAACTTAACCACTGAAATCGGTTCTGCAAGTATTTTCCACCAAGTTGTGACTTGGCAGGACAAATCTATTTTAATATGTCACTAATCCTGGACTTTCAGCCGTGAATTCGATGAGATGACCGTTTGTGCAACGACTGACCGGTCTATAATGATAGCTGATGGAAAAAAACAGAAGTGAAAACAAAATTTCTCAAGGCTGGTCTCAAATTAAAAGGAATTACTTTCAATCACATTTATGAATTAATCTTTGTTTGGAAATGCATGAATCTCACAGATGATCTTATTCAGAAACTATGTAATCGAATGATATTTTCCATGCTTTTTGTTAAAGCAAAAAATATATCAAAGACTATTTTCACAGTCGACGCTTTGAACTGAATTTCTGAACGCGAGAGCGCGGGAAATCAGGCAAACCTTTTATCACAGTCGTTTATTACTAAATATGTTATAAATTTATCAAGGATGGCAAACACTACTCTATTTCGCAATATTTCTATAGTCAGGTTTGGAAGCGCCGTGCTTTTGCATTATAAAATGTTTGTAATTTTACTAATATTTATATTTGTAATTTTTGTAATTTGTTGTTGCTATTGTTGTTGTAGTTAAGCGGGGAAAAATACATATTTTTTAAACCAAAGTAGCTAAGATTATTTTCAAAGCGCAAAAATATGGCTTATTTTAGAAGCGTGAAAACTACGTGCACGAAGGGAAATATACGTTTACTATTCTAAATTTTATTTCAACTATTACTACCAATTACTATCAAATTGAACTTTCATTCCTAACTGTGCAACATTTTATGAATAATAACTATTCATACTTTGAAAATAAAACTTTTATTTTAGAAAAATGCTATACGGTGCTTTTAAATACTCGAACAAAAACTCAAAACATGAATATATACATGATTAACTTTTAAGGTATAACAGATGTAAATTTTCCATGTCGATGAAGTATGTCCGAGCCAGGATTTGAATCAAAGATGTACTGGCTGAAGCCGCCAATGCTCTTCTAACTGAGCCATCCCGGACACGAACACTGGAGGACTATTTTACCCAAATAACCTTAACGATCATATAATCTGGTCTGATACTATGGATCAGATTAACAGAATAAGTCGAAGGTCAATATATGGAAACTGTAGAAAACGCTGCATACGAAATTATATTAGATTAATTTATAATACGATTTTTCAATCGGTAAATCAATTATAACACATATAACTTTTCCATGAGCGTGAAAAAAGTCCGGGACAGGATTCGAACCATAGATGTACTGGCTGAAGTAGATCCATGCGTCTTCAGCCAGTACATCCCTGGTTCGAATCCTGGCCCGGACTTTTTCACCCACATGGAAAATTTACGTCTGTTATCATTGATTTACCGATTAAAAAATCGTATTATAAATTAATCTAATATTTTAAGGTATACTTTTTATTATTAATTCATGAATATGCTAGAGAACGAAATATCAGCGGATCCGTTTATGTAAAAGAAAACGACTGACAAGATTTGAGATTGATAACTTAAGGCCGATCTAAAATCATAACTCGCAAATTTCTAACACATTCAAAACCCCACCAGTGGCCGCGAGGTTCTGACCTTGAAACTGGTAGACGGTAGGTGCTGGGTTCGAACCCAATCGCGACCGTCGGCCTAACCGTTCGGAGCTTTCCGTGGTTTTCTTCGAACCTTGCGTAAATACAGGTTAGGTTCCCTTAGAAAGACCCCCACGGAGGACATCCCACATATTAGGGCCTGTATCCCAAGCGTAGATAATTGGCCGACATAAACAAAACAAAACCAATCTAACACATTCAAAGTCAATTTTAATCTTGAACTCGTGAAACTTGTCAGAGGCTATTAATATTTAGATATACAATAGGTCATTCCATGATAACCTACGTTACATTTAGAACTATTTTCAGCAATTTTAGTAATATAACGCACATAAAAAAAATATTCAAAATGTTAATTTGACATAGTTTGCTATTTAAGCTTATTCAAAGCCCAATTTAGATGAAAATACCTAATTTTAAGGTTATTTCTTAAGATTTGGTAGTTATATTTACTATGGTAACTTCCATTATTGAAAAAGGGATGTAAGTTATCATAGTAACTGTAATTTTCATTATCATTTTTTTAGGTAATTTTCATCCAATTGACCCTTAAATAGGTTTTATTGATAAATCAAATTAATTTTACATTTGAATATATTTCATTGTTATATTACTAAAATTACTGCAGTAAATTGTTCTAAGTGTAACGTCAGTTACTATGGAATGACCTAATATCGAATCTTTTTTTTCCTTTTTGTATAAAATATTCGAAGATTGTAGCGCCATTTAGTTCAATTTAGTTTGAATATATTTTCAAAAATTAACTGATGTTTACGTCATTCTATTCATACGTAATTTATTTTATAGAAATTATATGTAATTTTACTATAATATTAAAAAAAATTCTATAAACTAAAAATTGTGTTATCTTTTCTAGATTGTGAAGGTATCACAAAGAATGGACATCTAGCATCTGACTACCCCAGTATAGTACCGGGTCTTGAAATCAAACCGTCTATTATATGAACTTGTAAAGAATTGTAGTCTTGTTTTCTCCCTTTCTGAGTTATTTTCAGAACTTTCCAAGATTCACAAGATTCAGCTGTCCAGATACGAAACTCAAACTCATTCCGGTAACAAACTTTCTCTCAGTTACAGTGAAAAAGATTTCATCTTCGGCTTATCTGTCTTCCCTTCACCAGTCAAGATATCATTGAAAGTTATTTTGAATCTTTAACAAGAGGTTCGAGAAATATCTCAAACCATATGATTATAAATGAAAACTGAAAATGCATAGTGTATCTACATATATTAGGAATGATTTTTTTCAATCCAATCCGATTCCAACATATCTGATGAATGGTAATTAGTGAAACATGGGTTTTCCTAAAATTGATTCGGTCAGATGTAGAACGTTATGTAATATATATGAATAAAGCTCAACACCTACTACTGTCATATAAGAGAGGTATTGATCTCAAATTGCAAAGACATTAGATTATTCTTCTGGGGAGTTTGTAACAAATTCACAAAAGAAAAGCAGAGATAAAAGGGGGGAGATTTCTCCATTTTATAAAAGAGCATACGAAGCAAAATCATGTAAAAGAACTGTCAGTTAATGCCGATTAATGAGCCAACAGGGGAATTTAAACTTTATGGCTGTCATGAGTTCAACATTGCGCCTTTGTATCATCCCAGCCTCGTTAAACAGTTTCTACCAAAGAAAAGATTTACCATTCTCTATTACTCCTTTCTTTATTTTCAACGATTTGAAACCTATAAGATTTCTGTTGTTTAAAGTAAAGTCTCATCTTAAATATCATTATTTTACTACCATTGAGGCATTGAAAGTCACTTAGAAAAACAACATGTAAAATAATATTACAAAGATGCAGTGTGGCAGCGATGTCAAATGTAAAATAACACCATAGAACCTGGCTCCGTGTATATGCTACAGGATGGCATGCGGAAAGTAAAGTCACTGATGTGAATTGAAGAGATTCTCATTCAGAGATTTTTAGGTGGAAGAGACAAAGAATGAAGAAGAGTACCAAGCCGAGACTGTTCTCCCTTTCGGTTAGAATCAAAATTGTGAGGACGTGTTTTAGAAGTCTTTAGAACTTCTTTTTGTTGCTGTCTAAGTATGTTTGTGTCCATCTTTCTAGCAAAGTGTCACACACAGACTTCTCATATCACATGTTTTATGCTTCAATTCTTTCAAGGCTCGGTAGCTAGAGGATCGAGCCACCTAGTTTTAATACCAAAACTGAAAAATGGCACCAGAATATTTTAATAAAATTTTGCTTTTGTAATTAGAGTGCATAATAGCCGGTAATTATTATCTAAGCAATTCATTTGAATATTCTGGTGTCAGTCAATTATTTCATCTTTTTACGAACAGAAATCTTCTGCCCCTAAAAGGGTTAAACATAAAAAAGAAGAAAAAATATTGCATACAATATCTAATATGCGTGAATGTATTTAAATATATTAAATTTTGTTTCCTATACTTGAGTGTACACAAATGCACTTGTAAAAAAATTTATTACAATATACATCTTTACATAAACAGTTTTTTGAATATTTCTCATCCAATATGAATGATTATTTTATATAAAAAAAACATATTTATACGAAAAACGCATAACACAATACAAGATTCATTTTCAGAAACTGCACTGTAAAAAAAAGTTTTGGGTTTTTTCATGCATTTTATGTTGCATAATGCACCAATGCTGTAAAATCGAATTAAAGCCCAAATGTTGGAAAAGAGAATTCAAGAAACAATTGAAGTAAAAACAGAATTCTTTCTATCTTGTCCCATGTGAGAAGTCTGTGGTGTCACAGTACTTTCCTGGATACGATAATAACAATAATAACAACAAGAAAGGATTGTCGGTAGGAAGAGAGGATTCATTTTATTTTCTTTAAATTTTTTTTTTTTGTAGCTATTGAGTCCTAAACTTTCAAGACATAAGCTATGTAAATATATCAATACAAAAATGTATCTTCTGTGCTTTTTTTCTTTCTTTCTGATCACTTACAATTTGTTTTAAAGCTATTTAGGACCATCTAAATTTGATATATTCGAAGACGCTTAGCATCAAACATCACACTTGTTGATTTTGTTTACTAATAGACCAAAATTATGCATTTCGTTTTTATTTGTTGTTTTCTACACTCAAACAAGATATGAGGGATGTTCCGTCAGTAAGTTTCCTCATACAACATTTATGGATCATACTGAAAGCATACGAAAGAAGTGATATTAAAGGTGAAGGTGCATAAAAACAAACTGTTGCATAAGAGACGGAAACAGCACATGAACGTCATTCTAAGGTGCTTCTACAAGAAAATGTGACAAAGAAGCAATAAAATTTGATTAGTTGAAGTGATTTTGAACAAAGGCTTATCTCTAAGTAGTTTGACGAGGTTGTTATTATAGCCAAACTACACTGTTAAAAACTTGAAACTTTTGCTGCATCGTCACTCCACCACTTTTATAGAATATCTCTATTTTGACGAAAGAGAATGCTCCATAAGGCCGTGAAGAAATCGGTTTCTATAAAAGCGGTAAAGTGACTATGCGGCAAAAATTTCAAATTTTTAACAATGTAGTGTTTGTTGACTTGATCACTCTAACAAGGAAGGTCTCCATACGGGCATACTCAGAAGTTTCTGAAAAAATTACAGAATAGTCTTCTCATGAGGATATATATGTTTGTAAAAAAAAATTGGCGGAGCCCTAATTGAAAGTTTGTAAAAAAATAATGAACATTTCTTTTATTTGGCGATTTATCATCAGTTAGCGACAAAATAAAATTTCAATAAATACTTTTTTTAATGTCAAATCCTTTTTAAGATAAAAATGTTTCATCTTGAACTTCTTTAAAGAAATTTTATTTATACTAGAGGGGCTACTCCCCCTGCTCGCTACGCTCGCCAACCCCCCACGTGGTCGCTTCGAGATTCCAAGTTGTAGACTACCCCTGCTCGCCACCCTGCTGCGCTCGCCAATACCCCATGGTATGAATGAGCAGTTGCAGACCTTTCAAATGACGTGTCACACGACTGGTGTTGTAAAGAAGTTAAAAATGTACCACCTCCTGGGGGCCAGGGGGGGAGGGTGACACACAAGACATCCATAATAAGAATAAGCAGTTTCAGACCTCTCAAATGATGTGCCACACGACTGGTGTTGTAAAGAAATTAAAAATGTGCCATCTCTAGGGGGGGCAGAGTGGGGGGTGACACACAAGATATTCATATTATGAATAAGCAGTTGCAAACCTCTCAAATGATGTGTCACACGACTGCTGTTTTAAAGAAATTAAAAATATGCCCCCCCTGGGTAGAGCAGAGTAGGGGGGGGTGACACATAAGACATCCATAATATGAATAAGCAGTTGCAGACCTCTCAAATGATGTGTCACACGACTGGTGTTGTAAAGAAATTAAAAATGTGCCCCCCCTGGGGGGCAGAGTGGGTGGTGACGCACAAGACATCCATAATATGAATAAGCAGTTCCAGAACTTTCAAATGATGTGCCACACGACTGGTGTTGTAAAGAAATTAAAAATGTGCCAACCTGGGGGGCAGAGTGGGGAGAGTGACACACAAGACATCCATAATATGAATAAGCAGTTGCAGACCTTTCAAATGATGTGTCACACGACTCGTGTTGTAAAGAAATTAAAAATGTGCCCCCCTGGTTAGAGGAGAGTGGGGGGGGGGGGTGACACACAAGACATCCATAATATGAATAAGCAGTTGCAGGCCTCTCAAATGATGTGCCACACGACTGGTGTTGTAAAGAAATTAAAAATGTACCCCCCTGGGGGGGCAGAATGGAGGGCGACACACAAGACATCCATAATATGAATAAGCAGTTGCAGACCTTTCAAATGATGTGTCACACGACTGGTGTTGTAAAGAAATTCAAAATGTGGGTGTTGTAAAGAAATTAAAAATGTGCCTCATCTGGGGGGGGGGGGCAGAGTGGGGGGGTGACACACAAGATATCCATATTATGAATAAGCAGTTGCAGACCTCTCAAATGATGTGTCACACGACTGCTGTTGTAAAGAAATTAAAAATGTGCCCTTCCCCTGGGTAGAGCAGAGTGGGGGGTGACACACAAGAAATCCATAATATGAATAAGCAGTTGCAGACCTCTCAAATGATGTGTCACACGACTGGTGTTGTAAAGAAATTAAAAATGTGCCCCACCTGGGGGGGGCAGAGTGGGGGTGACACACAAGACATCCATAATATGAATAAGCAGTTGCAGATCTTTCAAATGATGTGTCACACGAATGGTGTTGTAAATAACTTTAAAATACCCCCCCTGCGGGGGGCAGAGTGGGTGGTGACGCACAAGACAACCATAATATGAATAAGCAGTTGCAGACCTTTCAAATGATGTGTCACACGACTGGTGTTGTAAAGAAATTAAAAATGTGCCCTCCTGGGGGGCAGAGCGGAGGGGGGGGGACACAAGACATCCATAATAGGAAAAGGCAGTTTCAGACCTTTTTAAAGATACGCAACACGAGTGCTGTGGATAAAAATTTAAAAAGTTCCCCTTTGGGGGGGGGGGGGGCAAAGTGGGGTGCAGCGCCCCAAACATGCTTAATTGGAATGAGCAGTCACGTTTGTTTTAAACTATAGGGTGGCTCCGCACACCAGCTCTCTACGCTCGCCAACCCCCCGTGTGGTCGCTTCGTGATTCCGTTCGGTATTGCTTTGCAATTCCGGTTGGAATCTCTTCGCGATACATAGTCGGAGCCTTTCGACTCATGGAAGGAGTGGAGCACCCGGATTCGTTATTTCCGGAAATCTTACACATCAGCATCATTCCAGGAGTCATTCCTTTTAAGGCTAGTTTTTTTTTTTTTACTATAGAAGGATAACGTTAGTTTTGTCAGCTTTAGTTTGTTTTAACTGTATTTTTGTCATTTAGAATGAAAATTAACTGTGAAATTTTATGAATTAAAATAAAATTTATATTAATTAAAATTGTTTCAATCTCAAAATGAACTCTAAACTAATTGAGTTCTGTCGATTCAATTTTGTTGCAATGGTAACAAACTTCTCCGATATTGAAATGTATTACTGCAGCCATTCTTCATCTGGCTTTTATTTTGTCTTACACTTAAATACATGAAAAAATACTTTTCAATATGAAAGTATTTTTTATATGAGGAATTATTTTTACAGTAATAAAATTAAATAACTGCAGCTAAAGCAACAGAAATATGCAATATAAAATACATCTTCTATATGTTAAACTCTCTCATTGTTCAAATTTAAATTCATTAAATACTATTTACATGTATTCTAAAATTTAACTGACAAGAAATTTCCAGGTGCATTAAAATCGTTTGCTTTTGGCGAGGGAAAATGCTTCTCCCCAAATCGCCTGACATTTTCGTCTTTTCGCGCCAAATAGTCGAAAGTATTTTTTTTATTATTATTATTGAGTTTCATTTGTAATTCTGCCGCTAAATTTGACTGATCCTTTATTACATACATGAGTAGTTTAATCAGTATTTTTTTTCAAATAATTCTGAGTATGCCCAGTATGGAGAACTTCCTTGTAAGGTGACTCTGTATGACTGGCGATATACACATTAGGCGTATGTTCAGATAATGGAGTTATAAATATAAAGAAGGAGACACATTATGTATTGTTTATCATTTGGGAGTGAAGTAACTGAGGTGGTTATCAGAAGATGACGACTTTTTCTTTTAATCATATTAGCAGATCCTGATTATTACTGGTAAAAGCTTCCACCAATAAACTTGAATTGAAAATTTCGTCTTATTTAATACTTTATTCATGGGAATATTCTGTCACAAATATGGTTTAAAAATATAATTTTACTGGTTTCAATTAGTCCAGGTATTATAATCTTTTTACTGACACAGACAGGAGGTTGTCTTGGTTGTTACAATATGGCGGAAATACTGCCGCAGAAGTGAACTTCCAATAATAAAAATGAATATCAGTTTCTGGCATTATTTTTAATTGAAACTTTCCCTTAATGAGACGTTTAAATAAAAGAGAAATATTCTACTTAAGGGTGTATTCGAAAAAACGCATTTCCACCTTCAACAGCTCGAAATTTTACGATACAATTTCAGACACATTTTTTAAAAGTAGAAACATGACACTTGCTGAGGGGATTCTTGAAGGGACGTATGAGGTGCCGTGTGATGTCATTTTACGCTCAATTTATTAGAATTTGATTTATAAACAATTATCTTCTCACTATGACCCTTATTTCGTTCACAGATCTCCCGCTAGGGGAAAATCTATTCAAAATGCCGTTTTTGATTGATTTTTTTTTTTTACAATATTTTCTGCATTTATCAAAGAATCGACAATCACGGCACCTCGTGTACTTTCCAAGTAAGAGATTTTGAAAATTTGGTGCATTTGAGAGCAAAAATGTATTCAAAAATAAATCGGAAAATAAGCAGTTTGAATCGAAATACACTCTTAAATTGAAAATTTTGACGTGGTAGTAATGATTCCCTGCGAAAGTGGTTACAGTTGAAGCTTCAATGTATTTTTTAAAAAAATGTCAGTTCTTCTTTCTTAATAGTTCCATGGTTTAGATTGCGCTGTACCATAGCAAACCTGCAGTTAAGATGGTGATATTTTTCTAAATGAATTCAATTATATGACTGACAAGGAAGGTCTCCATTCTGGGCATACTCAGAATTTCTTGAAAAAAATACGAATTAAGCTACTCATGTATGTAATAAAGGATCAGTCAAATTTAGCGGCGGAATTACAGAAGAAACTCAGTAAAAAAAAAAAAATACTTTCGAGTATTTGGCGCGAAAAGACGAAAGCGTCACTCGATTTGGCGAACAGCACATTTCCTCGCCAAAAACAAACGATTTTAATGCACCCGAAAATTGCTTGTCGATAAATTTTTAGAATGCATGCAAATAGTATTTTATGAATTGAATTTTCAATAATGAGAGAATTTGATACTTACGTACATTTTGTATCACATATTTATGTTGCTTTAGCTGTAGTTCTTTAATTTTATCACTTTAAAAATGATTTCATATCTAAAAAATGAAAAATATATTTTCATATATGACAAAATAAAGGCTAGATGAAGAATGATGCAGAAATGCATTTCAATACCGGAGAAGTTTTTGTTTCCATAGCAACGAAATTGAATCGACAGTGCTCAACTGGATTGTACTTAATTTTGAGGCTAGACAATTTTAATTCATTTAAATTTTATTTTAATTCATAAAATTTTATAGTTAATTTTCGTTATAAATATATTATGATAAAACTATAGTTAAAACAAATTAAAACTGATCAAATTAAAGTTATTTAAATAAAATTTCTTTAAACAAGTTGAATGTGAAACAGTTTTACCTTAAAAAGTATTTGACATAAAAAAAGTATTTTTTGAAATTTTATTTTGCCGCCAACCGATGATAAATCGCCAAATAAACGAAATGTTCATTATTTTTTTACGAATGTTCCATCGAGATTCCGTCGAAATTTTTTTATAAACATATATAACCACATGAGAAGAACATTCTGTATTTTTTTTCAAAATTTTCTGGGTATGCCCGTATGGAGACCTTCCTTGTGAGACGTAAGAAGAAGCATTATCTTGAGGATAATGGCAAGTTCAACAAAATACGTTGCAATTCGCTTTTGTCCAGAACCGTCTAAAAAAAATCACATTTTTCATCCCATAATAACCATCTTCATGATGAGGCATTCCAACCTCGCTTGTCAAACTTGTCTAGGTGTGTATAACCGAATTCTGAAATGTGAGTTGTTATATTCTAACAAAAATTTCAGTAAGAGAATGGGTATACACTGTTAAAAATCTTGTCTTAGCTTGAACCAAATTTTGGTGCTCAATAGCTCAACTATAAGATGGTGAAATCTTGAACCAATGTTTAGAGCTCCTGTTGAAGCATAATTCCAATAGTTGGAACGAGATTGAAATAGGAAGCTCCGAATAATGGTGCGAGATTTCACCATCTTATGGGGGCAGCAAATGAGAACCAAAATTTGGTTCAAACTACAGCAAAAGTTTTAATAGTGAAGTGTCTAGAAGATATAGGCCGGATAAAGACTTTGCACTGTTAGTGAAATGAGATTGACCAACCAGAAGCCTGTATTTTTAAGAACTCTTCCTTGTTTTAAATAAGCAAACTTTCTGATTGGTCGATCCTGTTTCGATGACAGCGCAAAATCTACCTGGATCCCGGCCTTAATGGAGAAATCGGCTAAACAAAAAGTGCTAAAAAATTGTATCCAATAAATATTGAACGATGCAGATCGATAAATGGCAATCGTAACGACATCTGGTAGTTCAAACGTAAACTTTGTATGAGGATTCATTTGAGAAACCGTTTCGGCCAATGAAGAATTTACAGATATCAATGTCATCAATATTTATTGATCTACATTGTTCAACATTTATTGGATATAGCTTTTTAAAAAAAACAGTTTAACACACAAATATAAATTGATATTCATTACCTTTTTTTTTTTTTTTTTTTTTTTTTTTTTTTTTTTTTTTTTTTTTTTTGC
This sequence comes from Maratus speculifer, assembly GCA_964019185.1. Classification (NCBI taxonomy): domain Eukaryota; kingdom Metazoa; phylum Arthropoda; class Arachnida; order Araneae; family Salticidae; genus Maratus; species Maratus speculifer. The sequence continues at coordinate 100,843,110 of OZ025302.1, forward strand.
CTACTCAGAACTACCTGAGAAATTTGCATAGTCATCCTGAAAAATAAAATAAAACCATATTAAAAAAAAGCTTAATAAAAAATATAAATGCTATCCAAATTATTTTCAGTTGAAAAAAGGGTGTTTTATAAAAAAAATAAGCTATAGGGTAACATCCCCAGTAATTGGCACATTAAGGATTTGTCTTTAAACTTACTTCTATTTTCATTACCAAGAAATAAAACATTTACTTGCAAATATTTTTAAATCAAAGAATGCATATCTGTGCATCTATTTTCTCACTAAAAGAAAAAATATTTGAAAGAGTATTTTTATAAAAATATATTTATAAAAAGTTGCTGTAATCACCAGTAATTGGCACTTAGACTTTTACACAATTAAAGTAACCCTTTTCAACTAAACAAAACTGTTGTCAATTAAAATTTAAAATATGCTATAAATCAGATAATAATGAATTGAAATGCATTCCTTTCTTAAGCCAGAAAAGAAGCATTTGCAACAAAAATGGCTAATTTGATACAAACCATAATTGTTTCTCTTTCCTAGGCACTATTGTCATCTAATAGCATAAACAAAGTTATAGTCTGTAAAATAAATGAGCATATAACTGGTATATGGTCTTGCATTTTTAAAAGACTGGATAGAAATTTCATCTTAGGACCATTTTGTAGGATATGTCAATCACTGGTGCCTGCCAATTACTGGAGATGTTACCCTATGCATTTTATTTAATTTGAAACAAATTTTCTGCTTATAAGAAGTACGTGGTTCTGTAAAAGAAATGTAAGTGCCACGCACTTTATTTTTAATTTAAAAACTACTGTTCTGTCTCTCAATAACCTTAAGTAATTTTGTTGAAATTTAATTAAAATTTCTGCTTATAAACAACGTTTCTACAATGTTTTGTGTGATCCTGTGAAAATGCATTGTTGTTGCTTCATCAAATCATAATTTAAGTGAATGGTTCTCGGAAAAACACATTTAGGCAAAATTTCAGCTCAAGCAGATATTTGGAAACTGGTTTAAAATTATCTTGAAAGATCTGAACATTACATTTATGTGGCCCTGCAAAAAAGTATAATTGCTATGTTCTATAAATTATAATGATATTGCATTATCATCAGAATTACATATATAAGTAAAGTTTCAGCTCAATAAGTTAATTGAACTCGGTTTAAAATTAATGTGAAAGTTTTAGGCTAAATTTTTGGGCAGCCCTGTAGAAACAGTGCAAATTATACATTCTTCAAATTATAATAAAATTGTATTGTCATTGAAACTGTACAAATATTCAATGTTTTGGCTCAATTGGATAATTAAAAGTGGTTTAAAATTGACTTGGAAGATTTAATATAAACATACATACAGTGCAAGTTAATACAATGTTTGTTTTTTAAGAAAATAATTTGCAAGATTTTGAAGGAGTATGTTTAAGTTTCCAATGCTTTAGGAATGGCACTTTGATTTTAAAAATTTACTTATAGCTGAATAATACTGAATTATATATTAAAAGTCACGATGAAGTTTTAAACAACGTCGTGGATCATCCAGAACCGGAACCTCCGAAAAAATCGCTCAAGTTGGTTGTCTCAACCAAAGTGAAAATTTTGTAATTCAACGTATTTATTTATTGAAAAATAAAAATATCTTTTAATTTATTTTTATTTATTTATTTATTTATTTTTTTTTACCATGTCTGTTAATTTTGGCTTTTTGAATTTATCTGTAAACGTGTCAGAATTTTTTTCGCTGGTAAATATTTTTAGAGAATACATTTAAAACAAAGGATAGGCTTGTCTGTCTGTCTGTCCGTTTGTCTGTCTGTCTGCCCGTCTGTGTGTCTGTCCGCATATAACAACGCAAAAACTACCCAACCGAATCTTTTGAAATTTAAAATATATAATTATTGCATAATTTTGTCGAGTCATTTAAAATTTTATGAGAATCGGATGGATAGATCAATTACAGGGACGATCAAAAGTATTCCGTTACATTACAGTCAATGGATAAAAATGTTTCAAATGCATTTTAATCGTTTGAAATTTAAAATACATACTTATTACATAATTTTGTCAGGTCATTACAATTTTTTTGAAAATAGGATGCATAGATCAAATACAGGAACAGTCAAAAGTACTCCGTTACATTACAGTGAATGGAAAAAGAGTTTCAGATGCATTTTAAGTGTCTTACACTCATTCGAACATAATAATATTGATATGCATCATAAAGTACATATTATAATATATAATTTGCATAATTTGTGGTGCAAAGAAAATTTGTTTTTGATTTACAAGGCCACACAAAAGTATTCCATTACATAATGAGTATAGGGAGAACATTGTTTGGTGCGCATTTTAATTGTAATCAACTATTTACAGTTTTATGAGATTGATATATGAGAGTGATATTTTAAAAACTGCATTATCGTACACCTCATTTGCTACGCTTCACGTGCAATTTCCAACTTGTTTATTTTGATCTAGTGTGCCTATATTTTTTATTGTTTGAATTTTAACTGTCTAATAATTATTTAAAATTATAATCACTCATAATTCTGCTTAAATATTGCAATAAATCGAAAAAGTCAAATAATCAGAAATCGTAAATATTCTTTAACTTCGCTGGAAAATGGTAGAATAGTAAGTAGAATTTCAATGTTGACTGAGTATGATATAAATTATTTGATAACTGAGCTCAAGTTGATTTGATAATATGGTATGCATATTAGTTGGGAATGTTAAAAAATAAATAAAGACATTTTAATAGAAATCAGGTAAAACACAAACGAAAGTTTTTTGCTCAAATTAACATTTAAAAAGCTGATTTCTGCTAAAATCTATTATCTCGGGTAAATTTATTTGCCGTGTCAAAAGAATCGCACATCATGACTCGAACTAACTCGATGCAAGACGGTTTCTGTATTCATGAAGCGTAACAAATTCGATTCGATTAACGGCATCTCGGTATAAGTGAATATAATCTCTTAAGTGCTTTCCAGTTTTTCGACTTGGTGAGAGTACTTGATACACATTAGCTAGAAATGAGTCGTCTTTACAAAAGTGGGAGAATTTTGAGTTAGAAAGGGCTTATACAATAATCTGTCAATAAACTGATGCTGATACCTATATTTCAGAGGAATAAAGAACGTTTAGGTATTATTTTTCCTAGATAATATCGTTTAAAACAAGTTGGAAATTGCACGTGAAGCGTAGCAAATGAGGTGCGTTCGTACGATAATGAAGTTTTAAAAATATCTCTCTCATATATCAATCTCATAAAGTTGTAAATAATTACTATTAAAATGCGCAACCAAACAATGTTCTCCCTATACCATTATGCAATGGAATACTTTTGTGTGGCCTTGTAAATCAATAACAAATATTATTTGCACCATAGATTGTGCAAAATGTATATTATAATATGTACTTTATAGATGCATATCAATTTTATTACGTTCGAATGAGTGTAACAGAATTAAAATACATTTGAAACTTTTTTCCCCATTGACCGTAATGTAACGGAATCCTTTTGATTGTCCCTGTAATTGATTTATGCATCCGATTTTCATAAAATTTGAAATGACTCGACAAAATTATGTAATAATTATGTATTTTAAATTTCAAGTGATTCAGTTGGGTAGTTTTTGCGTTGTTATATGCGGACAGACAGACAGACAGACAGACGGACGGACTGAACGACAGCAATAGGTGCTACGTATTTACAAAATTACGAACGCACCTAAAAAGAGAAACATAAACTTTTTTCAGTTGAAAAAATTTCTTCAATGATTTTTTTTATTAATCATTAAGGGAGATATGAGACACATTTTATGATAATTTTTATTTATTGAGTAAAAATTTTGAATTTTTTTTGTGATGATTAACCATATCATTTGTAAACAAAATCACATGATAAAACTGCTCATAATTCTTTTTAAAATTTATTTAAAAAATGGGGTAGTTTAGAAACATTATAACTCAAAATATTATTTTCAGAATTTCAATTTTTTTACATTTAAATAAACAGAAATATCTAAATTTTAATTTTGAGACAGTATTTTTAAAGTTATTAATTAAAAAACACTTAAAAGAAAAAAAAATAAAACAATGATATATCTTTTATTTTAAAAAAGTCATATTTTCAAAAGTCAATATTTTTTACAAATTTACTGAATCAAAAAAGTAAAGTAATAAAAAAAGACATGATCCAAGTTTGAAGCATTTATCGTTAACGGTTCTTGACTTCTAACAATTTAAATTCAAGAAAATGTGAAAAAAAAACCTATCATTAAGGAAAACATGATTTCATTAGAAGTCTTGTGCCTGTCAGCCATTGCTTGAAAACTAGATTTTGAAAACAAGCTACAGTCGGCTCTCGTTAATTCGAACTCGTCCGGACCACAAGAAATGTTCGAATTATCCGAAGTTCGAATTATGGAAAGTATGAAGTGAGAACATGCTTAATGTGGTATTATTACAAAGGAATTAATGTTATAGTGTTTTTTTAATCTATTATGTCTGTTATCATCAGAATATGACTTAATATTAAATTAGAATGTATAAATACATAAACTAATTAAAAGATTAGAAACAAGCACAATGGAAAAAAAAATTGAAGCGTCACTGATGGACAGACGGAACACTTAGAAAGTGGATATCAAATGCATAAGATTATATGTATACTAGTTCGGAACAATTTTCACAAAAATCAAGGAAAGAAAGTTGTTCAAATGATATGAAATCCTGGAGAAAGAAAGGAAGAATGAAAAATCGGAATTCTCGTTAGTTCGAATTAAACGATGTCAAGAGAAAATGAGTTCGAATTAATGAAAAAATTTAACATTATTCTGCCATTGAAAATTTCGGGACTTCGTGTTTAGTTCGAATTAAGCAAAAATTCGAATTATCCGATTTCGAATTAACGAGAGTCGAGTGTATAACGAAAAAAAATATCTCTCCTCTTCCAATTAAAATAAAAACATGATTTAAACGTCATTTTAAGCATGGAAAAAGAGAGGAATTTTTAATGCAATAAAATTATTTCGGAAAATTTGAAGATTTTTTGTGTCCTGGGCTCTCGTAAGAAGCTGAAATTCATCAAAATGTATCATCTCGAGCAATCTTATTTTCCGTGTCAAAAGAATCGTACATCATGACTCTAGGCTGCGAACGAACAGCACTAGTTTTTATTACACTAAAAGAGCAATAAATCTATCTTTGTTTCCGTACGGAACAAAGGTGAAACCTCTTTAAATGATTTTTGAGGGACTGACCCTACCGAATTGACAAAGGAAGAGAAAGTTTATCTCGCCCCCATCTTCAGTCGTAAAGCTGTCAACTGATTTTGAGTTCGATTTCTCTCTTGAAGTTCAAAAAAGTTCACTGAAAAAGCAATTTATACATCAAAGTACCGACACGAAAGATCATAAATAGCGACGCCTGACCGCAAGAAGTTAGTGCTATGTGCCTGGTCCTTAAATACAAGACGGGTTCTGTGTTCATGAAGCGTTACAAATTGGATTCGATTAACGGCCCATCTCGGTATATATAATCTCTTAAGTGCTTTCCATTTTTTCGACTTAGTGAGAGTATTTAATGCACATTAGCCAGAAATGAGCCTTCTTCGCAAAAGTAGAAGAATTTTAAGTTAGAACAGGCTTATAGAATAATCTGTCAATAAATTGATGGCTATATTTCAAAAGGAATAAAGAACTTTTTGTATCATTATTCCTAGATAATATCTTTTAAAGAAAGAGAAAGAGAAAATTGTTCGAACAAAGGCGAAATTTTTTCCAGGTCTAAAAAGATTTTTCGATAGATCCCTTTTTTAGGTGCGTGTAATTATGTAAATACGTAGCACCTATTGTTGTCGCTCAGTCCGTCCGTCTGTCTGTCCGCATATAACAATGCAAAAACTACCCAACCGAATCGACTGAAACTTAAAAATATAATTTTTAGATTTTTAAAACACATAATTATAACATAATTTTGTCGAGTCATTTCAAATTTCATGAAAATTGGATGGATAGATCAATTACAGGGACAATCAAAAGGATTCCATTACATTACGGTCAATGGGGAAAAAAGTTTCAAATGCATTTTAATCGTTTGAAATTTAAAACATATAATTATTACGTAATTTTATCCAGTCATTTCAAATGTTATGAAATTCAGATGCATAAATCATTTACAGGGACAATCAAAAGTATTCCATTACATTACGGTCAATGGGAAAAAAGTTTCAAATGCATTTTAATGATGTTACACTCATTCGAACATAATAGAATTGGCATGAATCTATGAAGTGTATACTAAAATATGCATTCTGTACAATCTGTGATGCAAAGAATTTTTATTATTAAATTACAGGGCCACACAAAAGTATTCCACTACATAATGCTATACGGGGGAAACATTGTTTGGGGCGTGTTTTAATTATATTCAACTATTTTCCATTTTATGAATAAGATATACGTTGCTGAGGTGTAATAAAAATTACTTCCTGCATATTTACAGAAACACAAAGATTTCGACTACTATACTGTATCCGAAATACTGTCTCCTATAACAAGCAAGGTCTGAATATTTTTAAAACTTCGTTATCGTACTAACGCACCTCATTTGCTACGCTTCACGTGGAATTTTCAACTTGTTTAAATCCATTAAGAAGGTTCGAGAGACATTTTATAATAATTTTTATTTATTGAGTTAAAATTTTTGAACTTTTTTGCGATGATTAACCATATTAATTGTAAACAAAATCACATAATTAAACTTCTCTTAATGCTTTTATAAAAATTTCTAATTTAAAATTAATTAAAAAAATTTAAATCGCTATTAATCAAAATATTATTTCTAGAATTTCAATTTTTTTTTTTACATTTAAATAAATAGAAATATCTAAATTTTAATTTTGATTCAATTTTTTTAAAATATTAATTTAAAAAAACAAAAAGTATTTAAATTAAAAATTTGAAAAGAAAAAAAGATGTAACATTTATTAAAAAATCATATTTTCAAAAGTAAACATTTTTTTTTTTCAAATTTGCAGAATCAGAAAAAAAGTAAAGTAATAAAAAAGTACATGTTCCAAGTTTGAAGCATTAACTTTTAACGCTTCTTGACTTATAATGATTTAAATTCGAGAAATTGTGGAAAAACCTATTAATATATATATATTTTTTCTTTTCTTTTCTTTCTTTTTTTTTTAACTTGAAGATTTTTGTGTTTTTTGGTTCCCTTAAGAAACTTCAGTTCGAAAAATCTTATTTACCATTTCAAAAGAGTTGTACATAATAACTCAAAATTATTCGATGCAAGAAGGTTTCTGTATTCATAAACCGTAACTAATTCGATTCGATTCGATTAACAAGATCTCGGTATAAGTGATTATAATCTCTTAAGTGCTTTCCAGTTTTTCGACTTAGTGAGAGCATTTGATGCACATTGGCTAGAAACGATCTTCTTCGCAATAGTAGGAGAATTTGGAGTTAGAAAAGACTTGTACAATAATCTGTCAATAAATCTATGGTTGCATTTCGCAGGAATGAAGAATGTTTTGGTATTATTATTCCTATATGATATCTTTTAAAGAAAGAAAAGAAAAAATTGTTGAAAGAAAAGTGATTTTTTTTTTCAATTAATAATAATTTAATAATTAATTATTTTTCTAATTTTTTTCTTTCCTCCCCCCCCCCCCCTCCTTTTTTTATTTTTATTTTTGCAGTCGCAATAGATTTTTCAGAAAATAGTGTCAAAGTCGCCTTTTTGAACCGAATTTTTGCGTAAAAGAAGAATAATAACTCAAATAGGGTTGAAACGCGTAACTTTTTACGCAATCAATATCGATTATAACTCAGTAGGTTATTTATTGATTAAAAAATGGAAATCACAGTTCGATTCCTACTTGCTTCTATGGTCAGGCTTTCCAATTTTATATCTTTAAGTTAAAAAATAAATTTGTAAATGTGTCAAAAGAAAAAAGTTTTGTGCTGATTGAGCCGAGCAGTTGAAAACAGCCTTAATTGGAACTTCTGGGTAATTTATAAGAACAACATTTTTTTCTAGAATAATATTGGTGTGCAACAAGCCAGAGACACTTTGCAACATTCAATGTTGCTTTTGTGTTGAATCTAATCCAAAAACAGCTGCAAAGTTAAGGCTGTTGTCAAATCCAAATCAGCTACTTTCTGACAGATTTCTTAATTTACTCTTGTTTGAAAGCGTATAAAATTAACAAGTGTATCAGAAACTATCTAATCGAATTGCGTTTTCCATTTCTTGACAAAGGCAGAAATTCTTTCAGAAAATACACTCGAAGTAGGTGTTTTCAACTGAATACTTGATGCGACAGGGTGAAAAAAGACAAAATTTACATGCAAATAGTAGGTTCCAACTATAGGGCTCTAAGACTGGGGGGAGGGGGGGTAAAAGTCTTGAAGCATTTTTCTAGAAAATCATACCCCCTCACCCCATTTTCCAGTCATCGCGCGCACACACGTACGCTTAAAAGTTTAAAAACCTTGATATTTCAAAAAAAAAAAAAAAAAAAATCAACCATATACGGAAAAAATAAAGAAAAATCCGAAATCACTCATTTCATGTCTTTAGAAAGACATTTTAAAATATTGAATGCACAACCGCACAACTGTTATGTTAGATGCACTGTTCAACCGAAAAAAAGTTCAAACAAAAGAATTTGTTGTAGAGGCCTGCACGGGCCGGAAATTCTGGGTCCAGGACGGCGCGAACGAAAGTTAGTTTGGCCTGGCCCGATGTAAAAATTAAAATTCGGCCCGTGCAAGGCCCGTACAGAAATCCGTAAAAACAGGCCAGATCCGGCCCAATCTGGTCCAACTCAACTTCTACAAAAAAAAATCTGATTTTACTTAACATACAGTAAAGATTCTTTTAAAGAGTACTGCACACCAGAGATGAGTTCGGGCTCGTTTTTTGGGGCCCGGGCCCGCCCGAGCCCGACGATTTTAAGTCCGAGCCCGCCCGAGCCCGAAAATTTTTTTTGTCACCAGAGCCCGAGCCCGAGCCCGATACCAAAAATATACAAAATAAAATTGTATTGTATTTAAAAATTGTTTCAAAAGTAATATCTCATTTTTAAAAACTTCTTACATAGATATGATTTTTAAATGAAAATTTAAATTCACTCTTATCAAAATTCGTATAAAATAAAAATATACTTCATATGTAAAAGTATTCTCATATTCTTTCCTCCTTTAACAAGCAAATTTGATGGAAACGTTTTTGTTTAATGAATAAATGCATGAAATTTGCAGAAATTACTATTTGTAATATAGCGAATCGAACAACGTTTTTCAATTTTCTGTAAAAAGTGTACATATTTCATTATAATGGATTCTTTTCTCATAACAATCTTCCATGATTGACAGATACCTGAAAATCAACGTAAATTAAAAAAAGTGACATTGTTATTTTAAAGGTCTTATGTTTTTATAGAAAAAAAGGAAACACTGATCGATTACTTTCTGTTGGAATAACATGGTAATAAAATTTACTTACGGAGAAAAGTGACTTCGAGAAGGAACAGCGTCCTCAGCATTAGCAGAATTCATATTCATGATGACAAATGCATATAATAATCACTAAAGTTATTTTCATAAAAAAACGACTATGTTTCATGCACAATCGAGTATTAAATGAATTTCAAAACCTCCAGCTAATTCTTGTCTACCAAAAACCGAAGAAAATAATATCTTTGTGTTATGTAACTAAATAATAAATAAATAAATGATCCCATTAAAAATTATGTTCTACAAACGAAAAGCCAACAAAGGTTAAATTTATTGTTATGTTTGTTATGATTGGCGCCATATAAATAGATCGTTGGAGGAAGTTCCGCATACATAAATCTGTAATTATCACAAATTTTCATTTGAAACTGCAATGAAATACTAAAATAAATAAACAAGCATTCAGTTCTCCCGTCATTTTGATAAAAAAGAAATAAAATGACTCGAAAAGGAATAAGTCAGCAATTTTAAGTGGAAAAAGTTATTTCAATCCTTTCTACACACAAGTAAATAAAATTTTTTGGCTTTAGAAAAAATGAGCCCGGGCCCGCCCGAGCCCGAAGTCTGAAATAAAAATAGAGCCCGAGCCCGTGTCGGGCCCGGGCTCGGGCTCGGGCTGAGCCCGTCTCATCTCTACTGCACACATATTTATGGGATAAATTGACAGTATATTTTAAAATTACTATGTCCAAGACAGACTATACACAATAGCTACAATAACGTCTACAACAGGACCTCGATTAATCGAGGTTTCTGTTGACCGAGGCAATAACAGTCTGTTTTTATGAATGAACCCTATTTATGAATGTTTTTATGAATTCAAAAAAGACCACACGTTTTATAGTCTCTATTGGATCCTAGCACTCCAGAAGGGCAATTTTTTTAACGTGCCAGTCCGACAGAAAAAAAATGAACGGACCTACTGGCCCGATATAAAAGTTTAAACGAAGGTGATAAAATATGAGCCATTTTCAATGAATATCATTTTTCCGCGAATAAACATAAATGTGAGTCACGAACCGATGCTAATTTGACAACATCAATACAGAAATGTAACATGTCCAGTGTTGAGATTGGTATCGGACAGTTACATGGTGTTTCGGCAACAGGCTTACAAGGAAGGTCTCCATACTGGGCATACTCAGAATTTTTTGAAAAAATCACTGATTAAACTACTCATGTATGTAATAAAGGATCAGTCAAATTTACGGCAAAATTACAGAAGAAACTCAGTAAAAAAATAAAATACTTTTGAGTATTTGGCGCGAAAAGATGAAAGCGTCACGCGATTTGACAAGCAGCATTTTCCCTCGCCAAAAGCAAACGATTTTAATGCACCTGAAAATTTCTTGTCAGTTAAATTTTAGACGTGTAAATGGCATTTAATGAATTTAAATTTCAATAATGAGAGAGTTTGACATATAAATGTATTTTATGTTACCTATTTCTGTTGCTTTTGCTGCAGTTATTTAATGTTGTCACTTTAAAAATAATTTCTTATATAAAAATTCTTTCATATTGAAAAGTATTTTTTCATATATTTAAGCGTATGACAAAATAAAGGAAGAATGAAGAATGCTGCAATAACGCATTTCAATATTGGAAAAGTTTTTGTTTCCATAGCAACAAAATTGAATCGAATTAGATTGGAGTGAATTTTGAGATTGAAACAATTTTAATTAATTTAAATTTTGTTTTAATTCATAAAATTTTACAGTTAATTTTATTTTTAAATACATTATGACAAATATGGCAAATATAGTTTAAACAAACTAAAGCTGACAAAACTAACGTTATATAAAAAAATATATCTTTAAACAAGTTCAAGATGAAACACTTTTACCTTAAAAAGAATTTGACATAAAAAAGGATTTTTTGAAATTTTATTTTGTCGCCAACCGATGAAAAAATCGCCAAATAAAAGAAATGGTCAATATTTTTTTACGAACGTTCTAACAGGGTTCCGCCAAAAATTTTTTTACAAACGTATATATCCAGATGAGAAGAACATTCTGTAATTTTTTCAGAATTTTCTGAGTATGCTCGTATGGAGACCTTCCTTGTTAGTCTTTACAGCAGACTCGAGCGGGACAGAGCCTTGCATTTTTTTTTTTTTTTTTTTTTTTTACGAGCCGGGCTGCACTTTTAAAATTTTGAAACGTTTGTTGCATCGTCATTCCACCGTTTTTATAGAATATCTCTATTTTAATCAATAAGAATGCTCCATAATACAGTGAAGTAATCTTTTTCTATAAAAGCGGTGGAATGACGATGTAGCAAAAGTTTCAAATTTTTAACAGTGTGGAACTGGACTTTCTCATTTACTATGATAATCCATATTCTGATGGAAAGTAGTCCATAAAAAATTCTTTGATTTTTCCCTGATTTTTTGACTAATCTTCCGAATTTTCCTGATTCGTAGGACCCTGGGAAGTATAACATTTCTGTGACAAATTGAAAAAAAATCGCAATTTTTTCAATGCATAATCGAAGAAATTCGTAAGGATGATTTTGGGTATTAAAAAAAATTCTGAAATTCACTACAAATTTTCTAAAAAGAAACAGCAAAGAGAGTAGGGAGAAAATTAGTTTCCCGATGCTAATTATGCGTTTTTTCAGCGTCTTTCTGACGAAATTGATCTTTTCTTTGCTAATCATCTACAAAATTTGTGTTCTTCCGTGATACTTTGATGAGATTCGTGCTTTTTTCCCGCTATTCTTTCACGAAATTAGTATTTTTTCCGCGATCTTTTAGCAGAATTTTATATTTTTTCACAATTATGGAACAAAATTCTCGTTTTTACCGCCATCCTTTGGAGAAATTTTGCGTTTTTTCCGCGATCCTTTGGCAAAATTCGCGTTTTTCTGCAATCCTTTGACGAAGTTCACGTTGTTTCAATGTATTCAAGAAAATTTTCATTTTTTTCCGCAATCTTGTGACGAAATTTGCATTTTTTCGCAATTCTTAGACAAAGTTTGCATTTTTCTGTGATTTTATGACAAAATTTGCTTTTTTGTGCGATTCTTTGACAAAATTCTTCGCATTCTTCCGCAATCCTTTGACAAAATTTGCGTTTGTTCTCGATTCTTTTGACAAAATTTGCATTTTTAACGCGATCCTTTGACAAAAAAGATTTCGAATTATTTTAAAATATTCAACTAAATTTGCGTTGTAGTACAATTGTTTACCGAAATTCACGTTTTTCGACGAAATTTGTGTTTTTTCTGCCATAGTTTGACAAAATTCTAATAGTTTCGCGATATGAAACACATCGTGCTGTTTTTTCACGATCCTTTGACAAACTTTGCATTATTTTTATGATTTTTTGACGAAATTCACCTTTTTTTCGCAATTCTTTCATGAATTACTTCTTTTTTAGCAATCGTTTGATGAAAATCGGGTTTTTTTTGCGCAATTCTTTAACTAATTAGCTTTTTTTCTACGCTTTTTGGCTGAAATTCACGTCTTTGTTGTGATTCTTTGACAGAAATTTGCTCTTTTTCCGCAATGCTTTGACGAAATTTGCATTATTTCTCAGATTTTTTTATGAAATTTGTCTTTCTTTCCTGATTCATTTCACAAATGTCCATTTTTTTTTCAGTCCTATGAAAAAATTCGCGGTTTTTTTTACGCGATTCTTTGACGGATTTCTTGTTTTTGTACGATTCTTTAATGAAAATCGTGTTTTTTCCCCGATCCAATGACTAAATTTTCGTGATTTTTCTAGTCTGAAAAAATGAGAATTTTTTCTGAGATTTTTTTAATAAGATTCGCATTTTTTCGCGATTTTTTGATGAAATTCGCGTTTTTTGTTCAGTTATATTTTGCCGAAATTATCAATTTTTTTATGCGAATAATTAACAAAATTGATATCTTTCGGCGACCATTTGATAAAATTCGCGATATTTTACCATAAAGCTTTTTTATGTCGGTATTTTCGGTCTGATGACCAATTTTATTAATATTGTTTTCGCCTACAAATGCTTAAATTTTCAGAAAATTTGGAACAAATCACATCGAAATTCGAGATTTTTGTATCCGATTGATGAAGCTAATTATTTTTAACTTAAATGACAACTACATTTTTGGAAAATTTCAAGTACTTTTTATTCCTTGAAAATGAAAACTTTTTATTCCAGCACTTTTCCTATTTTTTCCAAAGCGTACGAACTATGAAATCAGTTTCTGCGCATTCGCAAACGCTGGGAAGGAAAAAGATAAGTTTTTGATGAAATTTTTTTCTGAAATTTAATTAATAACTGCTCAACTATTTATCAGAATTATAAAATTCTGAGTCTCAGATACATCAGGAGAGGCCTTGGACTATCATCATTTAAATTTTCAGACTTGTACATGTGATATATTTTTCTAGCCATACCTTATACACAGAGAGGAAATTTATTTTATCAGTATAGGTTATGTTTTAACGTTTATGATTTTTAAAATGATACAAATCCAACTGAACATTGAAAAACTGAATATGATAGCAGACTTTTTTTCCCTTTCCGTTTGAAGTAACTAATCTATGGGTACTTATTTCTAATTTTCCGCTCAGCACATAAAAAATTATTAAATGGTGTTTGTTTTATAAACAGAACGTGTTCTTTTTATTTCTGTTTCTAATTATTACTCCCAGTGACGAAGTTATATGGTCACTATGAATAACAAATACTGCTTTTTCACAGTGATATCTTGAAATAGAGGACTATATAGCCAGATGTATTCATATAATCATGAGGTTAGACAATGACAATAATGGCAGGAATAGTCAAGAGATCCACCCCATACAAACAATTCTAAAATGAAAAAGTCCTTCCGGCAGTGCCGGGAGGAAGAGGTAGCTTTCATATACTTATTTATTTATTTTAAATTAAGTTATATTACTCAAACATACGAAGCACAAGTTAGTGGAACTCGATTATATAAGACAGAATACTAGTTTTTGTCAATACTGAATATTAATTGTGTGACTGTTATTTGAAGAATCGAAGGCTTAACGTCACAAAAACATTTATTTCCACAAAACATAACAAACACACACAAAACATACCACGATTACAGATGAGATTTTAGACACAGATGGGAAGTATTCACCTTGGATAAGGTGTGGAACATTTTACATGTCAACGGTGCGACATGTTTTCAGTCGGGCTAACTCAGATCTCTCTGGGGGGTAAGAAAAAATGTTCTGTCCAAGGAACCAGTGAAAAGAGCGCCCTCTGGGCTCTTGAAAGAATAGTGGAGTTGAGAGGTGCGTTACAATTGGAATTTTTAGAAATTAGTCATCTTTTATTCAAGCTGGTTTTATTTTAAGCGATTTATAGGGTCGCCAAATTCTGAGATACCTGGAAGTGTATGCCAATATAAAGCAACATGGTGGATAAAACAAACCAATGAGCTTGGCCGAAATCTTAATTCATGTGCACATACACACTCACATCGAAATCTATTAATATATACGAGTACTGTCGAGGGCGAATTGATTTTTTTTTTTAAATGTCGCCCACATTAGAAATTCAAACTGCTATATATCAGGCATTTTTTAAGGTAAAGACAGAGCAAAAAAAAAAAAAATTCAAGAATTTATTATTAAAATAAATAATTTAGAAAGAAACTTTTTTCAATTTCTAATTTTTTGTTTGTACATCATTATACATTTGAAAGTTTTTGAAAAACTTAAATGGCCGCCATTTTGAAACAAGATGGCGAATGAAGTTGGCGATGGAAGTGTTAAAATATGTTGCAAACATTACCCGCTTTATTATTATGCAATGGGACTCTTTGTGTGGCCCTGTAAATTAATAATAACAATTCTTTCTACTGCATATTTTACAAAATGCATATTTTAGTGCATGTATATAAATTTGAATATGTTTGGCAGTTTTTCACATCTTTAAAATTCATTTTAAACGATTTTTTCTCATAGACCGTTATGTAATGGAAAATTTTAGACTGTCCCTGTAAATAAACTAATCATGGTAGAAACTTCATTTTCAATAGGGTTCGTGCTAGGGTCTACCTCAATAACGTCCAAAAATTTCATGGCAATCCAAGTATATTTACGAGAGTTAGAGCGCGGATAGACGGTCATACGGACAGACGGCCAGACAAACCGAATGCATAAACAATTTTGAACTTTGTTGGAAAGTGTTAAAAAGAGTCTATAGTTCTACATATAGTCCGCATATGCATTACGTAGATCGGTGCAAGCACAAACCACAAAAATGCAGTTTCTCCCATCTGGTAAAGTTAAGAATGAAATTATGATATTAGATCAGAATAAGTTTTTCGAGAGTTTCTTTCACAGGGGTTACACACCTCTCAACAGCCCTCAAAGATAGAACTTTAAAACGTGCCTAGACTCCAGTATCTTCACAAAAAGTTGCTAGCTTGTATTTTTAATGTGAGATGACCCCAGCAGACATGGATGTGATGTACAATAGTACTTCGTAACAAACCGGATTTACCTCCTCTGGAATAAAGTTTGCGGACAGACAAGCCCCAACCGGATTTATCCCTACAATAAACAATTTGTTTGTTTTGTTTGGGTGTTGCCATAAAACAACAACAAATAATCACGTTTTCTGTGCCACGTACGTTAGCGTAAATATATATATATAGATTGAACGTAGAATGTGGAATTAAAAAGTTTACTAAGATACATGTCGGAAATTACTGATATGAACGTAAAGATATTACGGCTGAATGTTCGGAATTATTCAGCATTTATTCTAGTTTGCATTCAATATATAGCATCACATAAATAAGTAAAAAAGAAGAGGAATTAGAAGTATAAAATTGGCCATTAACCACAAAATAAAGCAAAAAACTGTAGGGGCAAAAGACCTTCTGCTGAAAATCTAGGGGGACAGCGCCCCCCTCGCTCCCGCCAGGTTATGCCCATGCTTCTAAGTGTAAAGAACTTCGTAAAACAATAAAATGCGGAGATCCGTTGCTCAAAGTGAAATGTTTGATTATTTCCCATTGACCTAATAAAAATCAAAACGTGGCTTACGTAATAAGAGAGTCCATATTACGTACGCTATGGATTAAACATTAATATTCCTGGAGTAAACATAAAAAATAAATAAAATGCGGATACCACTAGCTCTCTTTTCGACCGAATACAACAGCCATTTCCCAAATGTTTAAGAATAATAATGATAATAATAATAAATAAAATTAAAAAAAAATCCGTTTTTTTTTTTTTTTTTTTTTTTTCTCGATTAATAATAAATGAGTAATTATCTAAGTTACTTCCTTTCACCCGAAATTATCGTTTTGAACCTCTGCCTTCTTTGCCTTCCCTCCAAGCTGTTTAAAAATTTTAAAACTCTAATTTAAAAAAAAAAGAAACTGGCTTGATCAGGGGAAAATATTTATCTTTATACTTAAATTTTATCGTTAAATTATATTTTTTAAATTCTTTAAAAAATAATATAAATAAAATTCGAATTGGAATCTTTTAGTGTTTAAATGGTGCTGCCATCTTTTATATAATAAAGAAAAAAGTATGCTTTTACCCAGACAGTGTTGCTAATTGTGCGGATTTTTATTAAAAATATTCTACCCTACCACTCTTTCGAAATAGACTCGTCTCAGTTAATGACAGACATTCCGTGACTAAATAAAGCGTAGATTCTTATTTGAAAGTATATTAAAGTATTTTTAGTGGAAAAAATTCCGTAGATTGCAAGCATTATATTCTATACATTCTACCTACATACGATTTTATGGTGCTGCCATCTTTCTGAAATTCAAGGCGAATCTCAAAAGTTATAATAGCAATTCTAAAATCAACACACTCTGACGCATTTAGTTTAAGGACACTTTTTAAACATAAAAACATGATACTTGAAGGCAGGATTATTGAAGTGATTTGGAATAGGAATAGAACAGTATTTTTTTCATTTTACGCTTTCATTAACAAAATGGAACCCGTCGAATTTCGACGAAAGTAAATGTTTACGAAATAACTGTTTCATTGATTTATAATAAACCTAACCAGTTAGCTACAGTAAAAATTGCATCTTACAATGTAAAGTCTTACTCTCAAACAAATATTATTTTAAGCTAAAATCAAGTAAAAAAAGACTATTTCTATAAAACTCAGTTGTCCAAATTATTAAAAGTACACTTTAATCACATACGTAAAAATATAATAACAAAGCAAAATATAATAAAGATGAGTTATTAAGATGAAGTTATCAACTGAGACTCTTAAGTAGAGGAAAAGTGCCGGTCCGGCCTCAGGAGGCGGAGCAGCGGAGCAGGTGCAGGTGCAAAGTGCAGCACCTCCTCCTCAGCACCTCCTCCTCAGCACCTCCTCCCAAGCACTTACTCAAATGCACCACCTCCCGTGCACCTCCTCACGTGATTCTACTCTAAGAGGAGGGGTCAAAGGATTTTTTTTAAATTTTAATCGGGAAATTCTGGAAATTAGAATTTTTTACCATACTATAGTATGAGGGTGTTTATTAATTTTAATGCGGGGACTTTAAAATTTTCGACGTGTTACAGTACGTGGGGTATGTTTTTCAATTCAGTTATGCTGTTGTTCATTTCAAAAGGTAATTAAAAAGTAATTAAAAATTAAGAATGAAGCGACTTTATTTTTTATTTATTTTATTTTTTTTTTCTTTACCGTGTTATAAATAAGGGGTTAAGCGGATATTTTGGGGACATAGAATGTTTTTTTCTGTACTATTGTACGAGTGGTTTTTAATTTTAATGTGAGGACTTTAAAATTTTCAATTTGGTGTAATTTAAGAGTTTAATTTTTGATTTTAAGCGGAAATTTTGGGGGAGATTGATTTTTTTTTTTTTTTTTTTCAATGTGCTCTTACATGATGAGTTAAGCGGGTATTTTGGGGGAAATTATTATTTTAGGCTAATCATACACGAAGGATATTTTTTTTTTTTTTCGGGGGTTCTGATATTTTAATAACGAACTAATTAAGAAGGGTGCATTCATGGTGAATTAATGAATTACTTTTTTAGGAGTAATTTTGCTAAGAATGAATTATTTTTTCATTTTTTTTGGAGTTTTAAGCGGAGATAAATGCTTAATAGGGGGACTTTAATTTTTTTGCAATGAAATTGACGTGCGCTCGTCGATCTAACCGTTCGGAGTTTATAATTTTCTTCTAATCATGTGTGGATATTGGCTTGGATTATCTTAGAAAGAACTGAATAACCTTTATCCCTGTCTGCCGTCATAAATAACACATGCTGGTAAAGGGAATTCGGGAATAATAATTTTGAATATTTATTTAATGAAGGAACTTTAAAATTATTTCGAGTACTATTTTTAGTCAACTATGTTATACACTTGATATTTTAGAATAGTTAAAAAATAACTTTAAAATTTGAATGAAAAAATATATTTCAAAATGGGATTTTACGTGCTAGCATTGAATCGCACTCGTCGCCCTAACGGTTTGCAATGTGTGGTTTTCTTTATGCTTTGGAAAAATTTAATTTAATTGATTATTATTATTTTGTGTGTGTGTTGTATGTATGTGTGTGTATGTATGTTTGTGTGTTGTATGCATGTGCGTGTGTTGTATGTATGTACGTGTGAATGTGTGTTGTATGCATGTATGCGTTGTATGTATGTGCGTGTATTGTATGCATGTATGTATGTGTGTTGTATGTATGCATGTGTGTATATGTATATGCCTGTGTTGTATGTATGTATGTATGTGCATGTTAAATGTATGTGTGTGTAATTTACACATACATTTAACATGGATAAATGTATCCTCCCCGGGGGGAGGATACAATAGAGTTCCGAAGGGGAAATTACACTTTTTTACCATTGAAAACACAAAATCTCAAAATTTCCGGGATATATTTAATAGCTCGGGGGGAATGTCCCCCCCCCCCCCCCACGCCGGGCCACCCCCTGAATTCAACACTGTGAGAATGAATTACGATTTTTAATAACATTTCTATTAGTTATTAGAAATTTATAATTCTAAGTCTCAGGTGCATGAAGCACAGCTGCGGATCGATTGTTACCACTATATTTTAATAATACTCTTCGCCTTATTAAATGTGAGAAATTCTGCCATTGAAAAAGGCAAATAAATTTAGGAGTGGCAATCGATTAACTATGGATCATCTTTACCATCACTGATAATATTTTCTAGCAAGATAAGCGTATTATATTCTTTAACTGATATGGACATCATTTCTTCTATTATATAGTGAAAGATTTCCACTCGTCAGATATGTATTATTATACAGACAACAATCAATTTTATACAATAAATGTTTTTTATTTTTTTTTTTTTTTTTTTTTTTTTTAGTACAGTAAGTTCGATGAAAACACGTTGCTTCTCTTTTGAGATGTATCAGTTTTAATTTTGGCAGTTTATCTTTAAGGTGTATGGCCAGGCTTTTAAGGGTTTTCTTTAAATTTTATCCTGCAACCCCTCTTAATGCTACATTTTTTACAAACTAAAAGAGTGTCTATATATCAAATAAAAAATTTCAGTTTATGCATTAATAAAACGATATTGTAAAGCTTCTTAAAAAAAATTGCGATTTCATCTTCAACCAATCATATTTATTCATACAGGTAGAGATTTAAAATTTAAACAAATTGGAATATGCAAGTCAAGCGAGCAATTGACAGTCCAAGAGCCGACCGCACAAAACCCCAAGTCATCGAGCACAAGATAAAATCCTTTATATTATGGAAGAGTAGTCATAGGGGAATCTAATGATTCATGTCGGCCGGAAGCGAAGTGGTGCATAAGCCAAAAATTGATACCACTAGTGGCTCATTCGTAGGTCATTCCGTACAATCAAAAGTAGGATAACATGGAAAACTGGGTTCAGGACAAACACAATGGTAAATCTACGAGTTAACCACTAGCAGTATTCATTTTTGGCTTATGCACCACTTCAGTTTCGGCAGACATGGATCATTAGATTTCCCTATCACTTACTCTTCCATAACATAAAAGAATTTTTGTTGTGCTCGATGACATAGGGTTTTGTGCGGTCGGCTCTCTGACAATGAAGTGGGTTCGTATTATAACGAAATTTTAAAAATATTCAGATCTTGGTGTAATTGCATACAGTACTTCGAATACAGTATAGTAGTCGAAACCATTTGCGTGTCCCTGTAAATGCTATCTACTTTCTATTATACAGGAATTTGTAGTAAACCTCAGCAACGTATATCAATTTCATAAAATGTGAAATAGTTTAATGTAATTAAATCGCGCCCCAAACAATGTTTCCTTCTATACACTGTAAAAACAAGTTGGAAATTGCACGTGAAGCGTAGCAAATGAGATGCGTTCGTACGACAACGAAGTTTTAAAATATTCAGATCTTGCTGATATAGTAGAGCGTACTTTGGATACAGTATAGTGGTCGAAATCTTTGTGTTCTTGTAATTATGCAGGGAGTAATTTTTATTATACTTCATTAACGTATATCTTATTCATAAAATGTGAAGTAGTTTAATATGATTAAAACACACCCCAAACAATGTAGCCCCGTATAATATTATTTAGTGGAATACATTTGTGTGGCCCTGTAATTTAATAATAAATATTCTTTGCATCACAGATTGTGCAAAATGTATTTTTTACTACATATTTCATAGATTCATGTCAATTCTATTATGTTCAAATGAGTGTAACACCATTAAAATGCATTTCAAACTTTTTTCCCCATTGACCGTAATGTAACGGAATACTTTTGATTGTCCCTGTAATTGATCTATGCATCCGATTTTCATAACACTTGAAATGACTCGACTCAATTATGTAATAAATATACGTTTTAAATTTCAAACGATTAAAATGCATTTGAAACTTTTTTCCCCATTGACCGTAATGTAACGGAATAATTTTGATTGTCCCTGTAATTGATCTATCCATCCGATTTTCATAAAATTTGAAATGACTCGACAAAATTATGTAATAATTAAGTATTTTAAATTTCAAACGATTCGGTTGGGTAGTTTTTGCGTTGTTATATGCGGACGGACAGACAGACGGACAGACGGACGAATTGAGCGACAACAATAGGTGCTACGTATTTACATAACTACGAACGCATCTAAAAATGGTCGATCTGCTAAAAAAAGTTTAGTGATCCTTGCAATTACTAAAAGTTTTTTTATAATCTTACTCGGTTACAAGAAAATCTGTAAGAATTACTAGAAAAAAAGCTAGCAACGAATAGAGTTAAAAATTTTATGTTTTTAATAGCTATTACTAAAACTCACTTGGCGTGGCCGTGATAGCCTAGTGGTCATTTCACTGAACTCCAGGCTCAAAAGTCTCAGGTTCGATGCTGGACACCACCAAATACGCACCGAATGCATGCAGTGTAAGTACTCGTTAAATAAAGGGATTATGAGAATCCTAGCAGAGTAGGTAGCAATGGTTGGTGCTGCTATCTATTGCGGCTTTGCCGAAAATCTTCCGCTTGAGAAATCTGTCTTCTTACCCACTGGATGCAGCTCCTGCCCTTCAGGCACACGTAATCGTTACTAAAAATAATTTTTGGAGCTATTATTAAAATTTGCTTGGTGGCTCATACTAAAAAGTTTTAAGTTAGTTATGCAAAAAATTCTTTTGTTTAGTTTACAAAAGAAATGTTTGTTTCACTTGCAAAAAAAAAAAAAAAAAAAAAAAAAAAAAAAAAAATTGTAATGGTTACTAAAAAATTTTGTGGAATACAAATTTACTAAAAAAATTTTTAGTAAACTCTTGAATTTTTTTTTTACAGTGTACTATTACGTAATGGAATAATTTTGTGTGACCCTTAAAAGAATAGGAAATATTTTGCGCAGAATGTATATTTTAGTATATAATTTATAGTTGCATATCAATGTTATTATGTTCGATAACTCTTTTGAACATAATAACATTGATGTTACACTCGTAACATCAACTAGTCGTAACACAATTAAATGCGCTTGAAATTGTTGTTTCCCATTGGCCGTAATGTAACGGAATACTTTTGATTGTCCCCGTAATTAAACTATACATGCGATTTTCATAAAATTTCAAATGACTCGACAAAGTTATTCAACAATTACATATTTTGATTTTTAAACGATTCAGTTGGGTAGTTTTTGTTTGGGGTAGTTTATATGCGAATAGACGGACAGAGAGACGGACGGACTAAGCAACGACTATAAATGATACGCATTTACACAATTACGAACGCATCTAAAAAAGAGGAAAATTCTGAGATATATGTGAGTATGTCATTAAAATGCATGTTATATCAATAAACAATTAAAGAAAGATCATGCTGGATTCATTAACAATGATATACATACCAATCTAACAAAGAAAGTCTTCATACTGGGCATACTCAGAATATTTTGAAAAAAAAAACTAGCCTTAAAAGGAGCTCCAAGAATGATGCTGATGTGTAAGATTTCCGGAAATAACGAATCCGGGCGCACCACTCCTTCCATGAGTCGAATAGACCAATCAGGAAGGGTCTCCGTCTATTAATCGCCGTATGGGTTACCATAAAGAGGGAAAGGTTACCATCACCAACAATCGCCAAGTTTGTCGCCAACTTGGTGATATATCGCCAAATTGGCGATACCACCAAAGATAAGATATCACCAAAATTAGTCGTCAAAAGTGACGCCAACTTGGCGATAACTGTAATATTCTGCCAAATTTTTAGTTTCTTTACAACACCAGTCGTATGACACATCATTTGAGAGATCTGCAACTGCTTATTCATATTATGGATGTCTTGTGTGTCACCCCCCCACTCTGCCCCCCCAGGGGGGTACATTTTTAATTTCTTTACAACACCAGTCGTGTGACACATGATTTGAGAGGTCTGCAACTACTTATTCATATTATGGATGTCTTGTGTGTCACCCCCCACTCTGCCCCCCGGGGGGGTACATTTTTAATTTCTTTATAACACCAGTCGTGTGACACATGATTTGAAAGGTCTGCAACTACTTATTCATATTATGGATGTCTTCTGTGTCACCCCCCCATTCCGCCCCCCCAGTGAGGCGGAATGGGGGATAAATTGTTGGATAAATTGGGGGATAAATTGGGGCATAAATTGTTGGATATTTCTAAAACGGCTCATTTCAGATGGTTACTTCCATTGAGTTTTTTACTTCTCATAATGATATCTTTGCAACAACACCATTTTCATCAAAATCGAGAAAACAATTTTTTGCGGTCCCCGATTAAGTGTGCACTAGAAGAGTATGCACTAGCTACGTGACATAAATTATCGGGTATCTCGAAAACGGCTCATTTCCAACGGGTAGTTCTATTGAGTTTTTTCTCCCTCATGATGATATCTTTTTAAAGATACCACTTTCGTTAAAATCGAGACTAAAATTTTTTGCGGTCCCCCATTAAATGTGCACTAATTACGTGACATAAATTGAGGATACATCGAAAACGGCTCATTTGCGACGGGTAGTTCTATTGAGTTTTTTACTGCTCTCGATGAGATCTTTCCAACGATACAACTTTCGTCAAAATCGGTGACTTGCACTTCTTGCAGTTCCCTAGTTAGTGTGTACTTGGTATGTAAAAATCCCTGTCGGCTGGGCCTTTTAGGCGGAGGTAGATTTCGAAGAGTGCTCATTTCAACAAAAAAAAAAAAAAATCCCTGTCGGCTGGGCCTATAGGCGGGGGTAGATTTCGAAGAGTGCTCATTTCAACAAAAAAATATATGATTAGAGATAAACCCAGTTTAATAACTTCATTTGGCCGTTTATGAAAAATTTTTAATTTCAATTTTTTGCAAAAACTGGTTTTATCAGAATCATCTTAAGAAAAATTCAGCTCAAATGCCTATTTTGACAACATATTTTAAAATAGATTCTGAATTTATTAAAAAACGAACCAAAACAGTACATTATACAGTTCCTAAATAACAGAAAACTGTCAGTTGAATGCATTTGAGAAAAAAAATTAATTTAAAAATGAGTCATAAAATAACCGATTTGTTGTTTGAATGCATCCTTAATTCTTTAATCATGATTGCTTAGGAAAATTTTGTGCGAAATACTCACTTTGACAGCATTTTTAAAAATATATTCTATCTTTATCAAAAAACTGGCCAATGCATCACAGTATATAGTTCCTAAATAAGAGGATCTGTAAATTGGATGCCTTTGAGAGCGAAAATGGATTTTAAAACGAGTAAAAAAAAACGCAGTTTGCTATGGGAAAACTTCCTTAAATTTTCAAATCACGAAAACTTCGGGAAATTCTGTTCAAAATACCCTTTTTGGTAGCCTTTTTCAAAATATATTCTGTCTTTATCAAAAAACTGACCAATGCATAACATTATATAGTTCTTAAATAAGAGGATCTGTAAATTGGATGCGTTTGAGAACAAAAATTGATGTAAAAACGAGTCAGAAAAAAACGCAATTTCTTATTTGAATACTTCCTTCAATTTTTAGTCCCGATGACTTTCGGAAATTCTGTTCAAAATACTCTTTTTGGTAGCCTTTTTTGAAATATATTCTGTCTTTATCAAAAAATTGACCAATGCGTCACTTTATACAGTTTCTAAATAAGAGGATCTACCATTTGGATGCGTTTAAAATCAAAAATGAATTTAAAAATGAGTCAGAATATAAGCAGTTTGGATTTGAGGTTGTTTCTCCAATTCCTATTTTTGTTTAATTTCTTTTTGCTATACGAAATGGTCCTATGAAAAACTTGTCAATATAAAAGTTGTAGATATTTTTGAGAAGATGTAAAATAAATTTAATCAGATTTGATATCTTAAAAATTGACGGAGTTATGGAATTTTCTCTTTTTTCAGCGCCCTTTTCCTTTTCGTTTTTAATTTTTTTCATCGGGAAAGTTGGTCCTATCAAAAACAGGTAAGTACAAAAGTTATAGATAATTTTAAGAACATTTACAAAAAATTTAGTTGGACTTAATATCTTGAAAATTGACGAAGTTATGAATTTTTTTCTCTCAAAATCCCTGTTTTTTTCGCCCTTTGAGCCCACTGCTAAATTTATCAAAAATCTGTCATGCATATACTTTTGGCCCATTTTTAAGAAGTAATATAAACTTTAAACCGATTCGATATCTACTTTAATTAAGAAGTTACAGCGTTTTTTCGGTTTTCACAAAACGCCCCCTATTCCGACCCCCTTGGTCCGATTTTGCCCATTAACGAACTTAGCCAAGATTTTAACCCCTTTGATTTTATGTACCAGTTTGGTGGAGATTGGTGAAGAATTATAGAAGTTATCGTGTCCATAAAAAAGTGAGATATATATATAGATAGATAGATAGATAGATAGATGAATAGATATTTATATAAACTGGTGCGATTGCAATAGGTAGTATTTCTTACGAAATCTACCTAATAATCAGAAGAAGCCTATATTGAATATTAGTATCCTCGATTATCCAGAACTATTATTTTCAGACACTCGAAATATTCATTCTGATGAAAGGTATACAAATTTTCGAAATTTATTATTTTAAGGATTAAATGTAAAAAGCAATAACAATACACAAATTTTGCATAAAAAATGAAGTTGGTCGAATAATTAGTTGCCGATATACAGGGTGTTTCGCTACCAGACCGACAAACTCTGAGGGGTGATAGTAGACATGAAGACAAACATTATTAAATAGGAAACCAAGGGGCGTAAACGTCTTCTGTAGAAGCTAGGGGCCATTAAATTTTAAGGTCCAAAAATTCAAACGATGATAAACAAGTTGGAAATTGCACGTGAAGCGTAGCAAATGAGGTGCGTTCGTACGATAACGAAGTTTTAAAAATATTACTTTCATTTATCAATCTCATAAAATTGTAAATAGTGAATTACAATTAAAACGCTCATCAAACAATGCTCTTCCTATACCATTATGTAATGGAATACTTTTGTGTGGCCTTGTCAATCAATAACAAATGTTCTTTGCACCACAAATTATGTAAGATGTATATTATAATATGTACTTTATAGTTGCATATAAATTTTATAAAGTTCGCATGTGTGTAACACGATTAAAATGCATTTGAAACATTTTTCCCATTGACCGTAATGTAACGGAATACTTTTTATTGTCCCTGTAATTGATCTATGCATCCGATTTTCATAAAATTTGAAATAACTAGACACAATTATGTAATAATTATGTATTTTAAATTTCAAACGTATAGAATATATTTGAAACTTTTTCCCCATTGACCATAATGTAATGGAATACTTTTGATTGCCCCTGTAATTGATCTATGCACACGATTATCAAAAAAATATGAAATAACTCGACATAATTGGGTAATAATTGCGTATTTTAAATTTCAAACGATTAAAATGCATTTGAAACTTTTTTCCCCATTGACCGTAATGTAATGGAATACTTTTGATTGCCCCTGTAATTGATCTATGCACACGATTATCAAAAAATTTGAAATAACTCGACATAATTATGTAATAATTGCGTATTTTAAATTTCAAACGATTAAAATGCATTTGAAACTTTTTTCCCTATTGACCGTAATGTAATGGAATACTTTTGATTGCCCCTGTAATTGATCTATGCATCCGAATTTCATAAAATTTGAAATGACTCGACAAAATTATGTAATAATTATGTATTTTAAATTTCAAACGATTCGGTTGGGTAGTTTTTGCGTTGTTATATGCGGACAGACGGACGGACGGACAGACGGACGGACGGACTGAACGACCACTATAGGTGCTACGTATTATATAATTACGAACGCACCTAAAAACGGAAAAAAGGGTCGATTCGTTTGCGATTTTCGCTAAAATCATTCTCTATATCACGTTTTGTTTGTAAAAATTTTTTAAAGGTTGCGTTCAAAAATTGTCGATAGAGGGCGCTTTAGACTTTAGAGTAACGAACAACTACTTTTTACCGTTATTTTGTGCATGGAATTGAAATTATTTTAAAGTTTAAAGTTTAGACTTTAACTTAAATTTTAATTAAATTTTAATTAAAACATTGGGATCGGGTAACTGGCGTAAATTTAGCTGTGAACAGAGGGGCGGATTTTAAACATTCATAAACATTATACAAACAGATAGATTTTGTTGCGGTTTGCGTGTAGTTCATTCCCTTGGTAATTATTTTATTAAAAAAGACTTGCAGCTCTTGTGTATCCAGTTTTTGATAGAGGGCGCTTCCGACACATCTCCGACATTTCAATGGCATGACTCCTGTTTGTTTTACTACCAGAGCAACATACTTCCAGGAAGTGTTAGGGATGCAAAGCGACTCGGAATCACATAGGAATGCAGTATTGAAAATGCCTTTTTACCGAGCTGTGGTTAAAAGCAGCAACAGAAACAGGTAGTGAAACAGCAACACGTTGATGTGGCAGAAAGCAATTTAGTTAAAGGTTTTACTACAAAATATATCCGAAATTACGACCAGAAGTAGTCGTGCATGTTTGAAAGCAGCATCGCATGGAATTCCTTACGCTTTGAAAGATTCCTGGCATCTCGGATCGCTTTCTGGCAGCTGCAGAAATTCGAGCTGACAGGTCTTCTACTGACGGTACAGGAGTCTCATACATTCAACTTTTCATTTCATTTTAGCAGAAGAAGTCCATACAGATTCAGATTCAGATTGAGCCAGGTTGTGGTGGGGGGGGACTACCAATTGTTTTGAGCTCAACTAGCCCCACCCAGCAATGTTTATTTAAAAAAATACAGAACAATTATACAGTAATAAAATAAAGGTATCTAACAAAATGTAATTGATATAATGAAGTAGGTGCGTCGATCTGGCAGAACAACGAACCGGGCCACCACTACCTATCCACCGCTGGCCACATGTTACGATGAGGTGTCTACGAACATCATTGGTAAAATGTGGAGGAGCCCCATCGTGCTATACAGGGTGTCCCTTCTCAACGGTGGCCAATGGCTAATTTCTAAACCGTTAGTCATAGACATATAGTTCCAATTGCAAAAATGCTTTAAAAAAGGTAAAGAACTATTTTTTAAGCGATTTAGGTCAAAAAAATGTTTTACTAAAAAATTACGAAAATTAAATTTTTATACGGTCCCCCGGTCCTATAAGTGTTATTTAGAAAATTTTTACCACTACTCTAACAAGTACGACAAAAAAAGTCCCATTCCTCTGCGATCAAAATTGACCGAGTTATAGCTGTTCAAAGTTGAAGCATATTTTTTGCTGTAAAATAGGGGTCAGTCACAAATTTACTGGAAATAAAAATAAACATCAGATAGAAAATTTAACTTTAAACATTGAGAGTAAAAAAAATTTTACAATGTTGTTTCTGAATTTATGTTGACGTTTACATGTTAAAATAAAATATGCAATTTGTGCTAAAAATATAAGTTAAAAAAAAAAAAAAAAAAAAAAAAAAAAAAAAAAAAAAAAAAAACAGAAATTTTGTTAAATTAAACTATGAAAAGCAACAGTCACAAATCGTTACAAAATGATACATATTTAAAGCTCTATTAGATTACGCAACCTAATAGAATTTTATGTAGTCCTATAAAATAAATAAATGGAACGCACCTAAAATCGTATTAATATTACATTGTCATCGGGTTTAAATAAGTATGGGAATTGAATCTCAATCAGATATTTGGAAGTGAGTTAAAATTTTAATATAAGTTTTGAACTAGGAAAATTTACATACGAAAACTATGAATAAAATAAAAGCTTATCAAAATAACATACCTTTTTAAAATAAAATCACGAAAAGAATCAGCTTCATTTGCTTACAAAATAAAACATACGTAAGAATACAATTGAGGATATGAATTTCGAAATTCGCCTTATCGCTTTTTGATTTCTCTATCAGTCTATACAAACCTACACTATTGTAACAATGCAATCTCAAAATTTATAATGAAATCCAATAGATGCATTTAAAGTTTTTCCGCTATTTCCCAAAATTTGGTTTTTTCGATAAAGAGAATTTTGAAATTCATGTCTTCAGTTATTTTAATAACCAATCTAGAAGTTAATTAATTATAATTAACACTGCCGTAAAACTTATACGGTGACAGCGCCTTCAGTTAAATCGCTCATTTAAAACATTTTGTAATTGGAACTATACGTCTGTGACAAATAGTTTAGGAAGTAGCCTTTGAACAGTGTTGGAAATCGACTCCCTTTATAATACTTTAAGCACTTAGTGTACGTTCCCTTAAAGCTTACTCGAACTCATCCATTTTCAGCTATAGAAAAGTGGTTTAAATCATGAAATTTAAAGTTTCATAACTCGGTCAATTTTAAAATTACATGAATGGGACCTTTTCTGTATTACTTGGTAGAGTGTTGAAAAAATTTTACTAAATATCACTTATAGGACCGGGGGACCGTATAAAAATTTAATTTTCGTAATTTTTTAGTAAAACTTTTTTTTGACCAAAATCGCTTAAAAAACAGTTCTTTGCCTTTTTTAAAGAATTTTTGCAATTGGAACTATATGTCTATGTCTAACGGTTTAGAAATTAGCCATTGGCCACCGTTGAGAGGGGACACCCTGTAGAGCGGCGTAACGAAAGAGGAACATGTGCTTTTACCAGAAGTTCTGACAGAATGTGTTGTAGAAATATCAAGTGGCTTTTTTCTCTGCTTCTTTTAACCCTAACTCGTAAAAAATATATTTTTGACATTGCATTATATTATGATTCCGAGTCGTCTTTGCATCCCTAACACTTCCTGGAAGTATGTTGGTCTGGTAGTAAAACATACAGGAGTAATGCCATTGAAATTTCGGAGATGTGTCGGAAGCGCCCTCTATCAAAAACTGGATACACAAGAGCTGTAAGTTTTTTTTAATAAAATAATTACCAAGGGAATGAACTACACGCAAACCGCAACAAAATCGATCAGTTTGTATAATGTTTATGAATGTTTAAAATCCACCCCTCTGTTCACCGTTAAATTTTCGCCAGTTACCCGATCCCAATGTTTCCGATTTTGGGATTAAAATTTAAGTTAAAGTCTAAACTTTAAAATAATTTCAATTCCATGCACAAAAGAACGGTAAAAAGTAGTTGTTCTTTACTCTAAAGTCTAAAGCGCCCTCTATCGACAATTTTTGAACGCAACCTTTGAAAATTTTTTACAAACAAAATTTGATATAGAGAATGATTTTAGCGAAAACCGCAAACGAATCCACCCTTTTTTCCGTTTTTTATAATCGTTTGAAGTTTTGGACCTTAAACTTTAATGGCCCCTGGCTCCGACGGAAGACGTTTGCGCCCTAAGGTTTCCTATTTAATAATGTTTGTCTTCATGTCTACTATCACCCCTCAAAGTTTGTCGGTCTGGTAGCGAAACACCCTGTATTTGTAATCACATTTTCTACTTTCTTCGATTTTTCATGAGCCTGCATTTTATTCAAATTTCAATTCAAAGATATATTTTAATTGGAAATGAGACGCTTAATCCGACGCAGTAAACTGTTAGTTAATAGTATTATCATTTCTAAAATTACAAGGATGTTTTTTTTACACAATTAAATACTACTTGAGTAGTTTGACGTTTTATATAATTTGTCGAAATGGGTTCATCAGCAGTTCGTTAATAGAGCATTAGTATGTATATTAAAAGCAGGGCTGCGGAGTCGGTGGGAAAAATGGCCGACTCCAACTCCGACTCCGACTCCAGAATTTTTAACGCCTTCGACTCCGACTCTGACTCCAACTCCGACTCCGGAAATTTTAACGACTCCGACTCCGACTCCTGGCTTCCTGGCTAGCAAATATACTAATGTTGATGCTCGTTAAAGTTATAAGGGAACGAAAGAAAAATGAGGCAAAAAGTCATTATTTCGGTATTTAGTTCTTAGAGCTTTGGAAAAAAAAAATTTCCGTTTTACAAATTCTTTAATTTTACGTACCACAAACCTGAAAAATTAAATTACCGAAATCTAAAAGAGATAACAAAACGGATATTTTATTATTTCGGATCCGTAGCCTCGAAAAGGGGAAATCTGTACAATTTCTACGTTAACTAGTGCTCTCCAGAGCAGAAAAATTTCAATGGAAAGGAAAAAAAATAGTCAGATGTGTTAATCTTAGAACTTTCTTCTATATCACACATGTTAATACTTCCTGAAAAATGCAGCATAGCAGCGCCACCTCTTATGTGATTTACACCAAAATCTAGTCAACAAGTTATATCAACTTCTAACTGAATTTGAAGTCTGGTGAAAATCAGTACATTAATTTCTGAGATAGGGCTATTGCTGAAATTTTAAAATTCTGCATAACAGCGCTACATGTTGAGTGATGTACATCAAAAACGAATCAGGATCTATTTCTATCAGATACTAACTGAATCTAAAGTTTAATGAACATCCATGCATTAGTGATTAAGCCAGAGCTAATTCAAAATCGTAAAAAAGTCAGCATATCAGCGCTACCTGTAGGGCGATTTACACCAAACACTAAACTATACTAATCTAGATTACAAACTAATTAAATATAAAGTTTGATGAAAATTCGAGCATTTGTTTTTGAGATAGCGCTGTTGCAATATCATGAACAATGCAGTATAGCAGCGCCACCTATTGAGCGATTTGCACCAAAAAATTTGCAGCACCTAATTATATCAAGGACTAACTGAATCTAAAGTTTTATAAAAATCCATGCATTAATTTTTAAGATATAGCTACTGTGGAAATTGTGTTTAATGCAACATAGCAAAGCCACCTGTCGAGTGATATACACCAAAAATTAATCAGATCCAGTTTCTATCAAGATCTAACAAAATCTAAAGTTTTGTGAAATTCCATCCATTAGTTCTTGAGATAGAGCGCTCCGAAATTTTTGCCGCCTGCAGACTCACGAAGTGACAGACACTGACAGACATTTTCAAAAAACTATCAAATCGTGTTCAGTTCAGGATCTTCTGTAACGTATAAATCCATCGAATGCCGGAAATCGAAATTTTTCAAGAATCCAATACTTTATTCTTGTAAAGATAGAAGAAAATAAAATTGAAGATGAAAATTTTAATAGTTCGCAAATAATCTGTGATCTACTAGAACTTTTAATTAAAAACAGCTTTCATCTCCTGTGTACACTGGACAGTTTATTGGGATTCTTTAACTTGGGTAGTCCGATGTAATCCAAAAATAAAAATAAGAATTCCTTCTATGGATTTAAAATTACATTTTATCGGTTTAATTTCACTTAAAACTGTCTAAAAAAAAAGCCGGAGTCGGAGTCGGAGTCGGGTGGTTTTTTACGACTCCGACTCCGACTCCTTTTTCTCAAAAATGGGCCCGACTCCGACTCCGACTCCACGACTCCGACTCCAACTCCGCAGCCCTGATTAAAAGTATTTAAATATACGTTTAAATTTTGTTATGGAATTGCGATGCATTTTATAAATAGTTTACATATTTTTTTAATACTTTATAGTATGCATATCCAGGATTTGTAAGTATTACTGTAACCCTCAACGTTTAGTTTATCTCTTATCCTGATAGGTCAAAATTACCCTGATTGA
Organism: Maratus speculifer; assembly: GCA_964019185.1. Taxonomy (NCBI): domain Eukaryota; kingdom Metazoa; phylum Arthropoda; class Arachnida; order Araneae; family Salticidae; genus Maratus; species Maratus speculifer. The sequence continues at coordinate 100,876,150 of OZ025302.1, forward strand.
CTATACATAACATAAATAAGTAATTAAGGAGAAAATAATATCTCAAGTAATACCTCATGTTTTCAAAAACTTTACTACCAAATAAACTCTTCAAATACGAGTAAATTGGTTGAAAAATCTACTTTCACATATAAAAAAAAAAACATACAAGTATATTTTTATATAGTTGTTTCCAACCAACATTTTTCGTTCGAAAAAGAAAGTTTTGAGTGTTGGATGCTTTAAATTTTCTTTTTGCAGAAATTCTCTACAATTTTCTATTTTTGGCAACTTAAATTATTAGGCCAAGAAACTTCTGTTTTTGTTTTTCCATATAATAAAAATATATTCGTTTGGGAAAATAACAAAAACCAGCGATAAAGTTATAACAGAGTAGAATATAATTCAATTTTTTTCGAATTATCTCAAATATATATATATATATATATATTCTCCCACATGTTGTCGATTGTATAATGTAAGTTTTTTCTCTTTGCTAATTTTATTATTATTGGTTTAATATATGTCTAGTATTTTTCATTGAATAAAGTTTTACATTTACGATTAATTGGGTAATTTAGAAATCATTTTTAGGTTTATCCTGATTTCTAACCAGAAATTAATCGTAATTAATGTGTCTATTTGGTATTACCCTTGACAACGAGCCAAATATCACATTTCCAATACTTCGTAATTGTTCCAATATTGCCAATTCCTCTAGTTTTGTTTTAGTTTGTTATTTTATGGGATGTTAGATAGTAGTATTGTATAATGGTTATGTATATATATATATATATATATATATATATATATATACTTTTATAAATACATCCAAAGTTATTCAGACAATACCATTAAATAAACCAATGAAACCAGCATTTCTACAATCATATTATTGAAAACAGTTGAAGTTTGAAGTGAAATAGAAGGCAGATTACCAAATTATTAAAAAATATATGGATAAATGTACATTATATAACCAGAGTAATTCATATATTACCATACAATAAACCAATGAAACCAGTATTTTTACAGCCATCTTATTGAAAACAGTTGATGTATGAAGTGAAATAGAAGGCAGATTACGAAAATAATGAAAGATAAATGGATAAAAGGACAGTAGAAAGCTTTTTTATTAAACCACTCTTCAGGGGTGCATAGTTTAACAAAAAAGCAAAAACATCCAACCAGTTTCTGTTATGAGTCGTGCTAAAAGCTAAGAATTCGACTCACAATGCACCCGACTGGCTGGAAGCTATTTACTATTTTGACCACCCTAATATTTTTAACACAATCAGAATTCTTCTCTTTCATATGTGGATAAAATTTTCTGGTAGCAAGACATTAAAAAAGTTTCCGTAATAATCGTTTCTTGTAACACCCGTAAAGTTAATAAAATCCAATAATAAATGCGCACATAGTGAAATTAATGACAATTATTAATTACTCTAATTATTAAAATGCTAAAATTAATTAACGGGTTAATTAATTAAGGACACATTTTAAAATACTTTTTTTTATTTATTGAGTTAATTTTTTATAATTATTTGTGGTGATTAATTATCGTTTGTAAACAAAATCACATGATAAAACTTCCCATATATTTTTTTTAATTTAAATTTTTAATTTATTCAAAAAAGTGGGGTAGTTTAAAATCGTTATAGCTCGGAATATTATTTGTAGAATTTCAATTTCTTTCCATTTTAATAAACAGGAATATCTAAATTTTAATTATGATTCAGCATTTTTAAAAATATTATTATTTTTAAAAAATAAGAAAACTTTCAAGTAAAAATTTGAAGAAAAAATTATGTAAATTTAAAAAAAAAATCATATTTTTAAAAGTAAATATTTTTTTTTTTTTCAAATTTGCTGAAATAAAATTAAAGTAAATTAATTCAAAAACACATGGTCTGAGTTTGAAGCAATTATCGTTAACGGTTCTTGAGTTATAACAATTTAAATATGACAAATGATGAAAATCTCATCATAAAAAAATGCATTTTCAGAAAAAGTCATTTCCGAGACAGGAACCATTGCTTGAAAGCTAAATTTTTAAAACAAAACTAACCAAAATAATAATAATAATAATTTTTCCTCTTCTAATAAATATACAAATATAATTTAAAAATCATTTTAGGCATTAAACAAGTGGGTAAGTGTGATTTCAGATCGCACAAATGGTTTCGTTTAATGTTTCTTTCTAAACAACTTATACTTTAAGTCCAAAATATTAATTTATTATTAATAAATTCTTTACATAGATGGTAGCACCAACAAATTTCATTTTAAAATAATTATAAAAAGAAGTTATTTGTTTTAATCAAATTAAAAATGATCAAAGCAAATTATTTAAATAAAATTCCAATTTTTTCAAATATCCAAAATGAAAAACAAAAAAAAAAAAAAATAGCGGAAATATAAATAAAATTTTAAATTTCAGAAAACGAAAAAAAATTGTTTAAACGAAATTTAAAATCCTGAATTATTAATAAATCAGAACAGTTTTTAAAATAGAAAGAAAATTAAATTCCAAAAACTTTTATGAATGTTAAATGAACGAAATATTGAATAAATAATATAAATAATACAAATAGTATAAATCCTTAACCTTTCGGGGACGAGCGACTCGTATGCGTGTCGCAAAAAGGGCTGAATAATCCTCATTTATCTCCACCAGTAAAATTTTACTATAAAATTTATTTTATTTAATCGGAGCACTTTCTTGGTTGAATAAGACAAGAATTTCATGTTTTTAAAAACCGGTGACAAAACATAAAAAATTTCGTAAAAGGTTCCCGTCGCAAAGGGGTTAATTTGGCAAAAAACTACGAAATAGTTTTTAGTTAAACCAATCTTATTATGAAGATTTCTCTTGCAGCAACTGGGATCGAACTAGCAATCACCCGCTAGCGAGACGCTTTACGTCCAAGTTAGGTTGTCCACACGCAAATCGTTCAAATTAAGGTTCTCTTTTAAAATGTAAATCGCAAAAATTAATAGATGACATTGATAAAATTGATTTAATTAAAATAATAGACTTTTTTCAAAATTTTATGATTTGTCGTGTGACAAGAGGTATTCAGCTGTAAGTACACAAAATTTGAAGTGTCTGACTTATATAGGTTTTGACAGACAGAGGACAGAGACGAATAGGGTTTCTTCAAATGAACGAAAACCTATAGAATCAGAGAAATTTTTAATCAAATAAAATTTGTAAAGAAAATTTGAAAGCTTTTGTGTCCCGGACTGCCTTAACCCTTTCCGGCAAACTGTGCCCGGTTTGGGATACCTAATTTTAATTCCTAACTTGCAAACGGCACCAGTAATATTTTAGTAAAATTTTGCTTTTACCAAATAGCATCAATTAAGGAATTAAAAATATCTATAAAATTCGTTTGTGAATTCCGGTGTCAGTCAATAATTTCTTATTATACTAACAGATTTTGCCCGTGCCGGAAATGGTTAAATATAATAAAGTTCCGTGCTAATTAAAAGATGTCATAATTATAAAGTTCAAGTTATTAAACTCCAAATTGTTGGAATAGATAAATATTATGATCGATACTTAGGATATAAAAAAATGCATTCAGAATTTTTCAGCTCGAGTTCTGGTCCAAGTGTACTTAAAAATAAGTATAAAATTAAAAATACTTAAAAAAAAATTGCTATAATCTTTATAGGCATTCAATGTTATTTTGAAAATCTCGCCTAATTTCTTCACTTCAACTCATATTAGAGGTCTGCACAGGCCGAAATTCCCAGGTCTTTTGGGTTTGGACCAATTCCCAAGGAATCTTGGAAATCAACCCATATAACTCAAATTTTGTCAACACATTATAAAATAGAATATCACAATAGCATTTACAATACTTGCCGAAATTATAAAATACATTACAGGTAGGAATTCATATTGCCTTAAAATATGTCATATTCACCGCATAGGCGTAGCCAGCCTTTTGAACGGGGGGGTGCCCAAATTTTTTAACCTGAACATGTTGGGTACAAGAAATATGTAATAAAACCTAATAAAACGGAACCCCATAAAACCTATCAACTTACCGTTTTAGGCAGGTTTTTTGCGGAAGGTATAATTGTGTAGATCTTCTTTTAAAAAGGACCCAAACGCAATTTTTTATTGCGTGAAGAAGGCTGAGAAGTTGCTTAAAACTAAATCTAATGGACAGGGGCGTGCGAACAGAAAACTGCTCCCGGGCAAAGTTACAATTTGGCGCCCCCTCCACTCAACTTTTTCTTGTAACAGCCAAAAATGACGTTGGTAGTATAAATTTGGCGCCCTCTAAAATTCCACGCTGGAGCAGCTGCCCCCCTACGCTCCCCTTTCGCACGATGCTGCTTATGGATAAGAAAAAGATATATAAACATAAATGAAACATGATAGATATAAAATAAAGATATCCGTAACCATAAATCTGTAATTATCACAAGTTTTCATTTCAAACAGCAACGAAATACTAAAATAAATAAGCACGACTTTAGTTCCCCCCCCCCCCCCCCGTCATTTTGATCAAAGTAGCATTAAAATAACTTGTAGTACGCAATTTAAAGTGAAAAATAGTTCTTATATTTTCTACTCATGAATAAATAAAATTTAAAAAAATGAGCCCGTACGAATGTCAAAATACGATCCCAAAAAACGAAATTTAGCAAACCAACGAACCAACCTCCATATTAATTTGAATTTTGCATAGCATCATTTCTTATTTTCAGAGGAAGCACAGATTTGTACTAGAGATGAGTTCGGGCTCGATTTTTGAAACCCGCGCCCGAAAGATTTTTAGTAAATTGGAGCCCGAGCCCATCCGAGCCCGAAACAAAAAGTATACAAAAATAAATAAAGAAAAGATTTAATGATATTTTAAAATTGTTTCTAATATGATATCCCATTTAAAAAAAATTCTTATAAAATTTACTGTTAAATAAAAATTTAAATTCAAGCTTATAAAAAGAGCAATTTATCAAATAAAAATATCCTTCATACCTTCCTACCTGTCCTTTAAGAAGAAAATTTGATGGACACATTAAAGAAGTGTAATGAATAAATGGATAGTGTTTATAGAAATTACTATTTGTATGCTGAAGAATCAAAAAACGTTTTCAATTTCCTATAAAAAGTGTACATCTTCAGGGGTGTAGTCGTAAAAAAACCACAGGTTACACGATCGACGCAGAGGTTATATGCTCAAGGCACAGAGTATACTCTAGAGAGTACATCCTATGGGTTTCATGAGAAACAGAGGATTATACGGTGTTCCTTAAAAAAATCCAGAAGGTATACGGCGTATACCCCAGTATACCCTTCACTACATCCCTGTACATTTATCTATAATCAATTCACTTCTCTTAACAATTCCCCATGACTGACGGGAACCTTAAAATCAACGCAAATTAAAACATTGATACAGTTACCTTAAAGTTCCGTTGTTTTTATGGGAAAAGAAGAAACATTAATCGAATGTTTTCTATCGGAATAACATGTAAAATACGTTTACTTACGAAGGGAAATCCTCAGCATAAGCAAAATTCATGATGACAAACAGAAAAAAAAAATCACAATGCTGTTATCATATGAAGAACGATTATGATTCGTGCACAATCAAATAATTTGCAAACCTCAAGCATTTAGTCTGCATCAAAAACGAAGAAATCATTCTCTAACAAAATAAATAAATAAACGATCGAATTAAAAAATATCCTCTGCTTCAAACGAAAATCCAACCAGAAGCTAATTTATTATTTATGATACTTTGATAGGCGCCTTATCAATTAATCGTCGACGGAAATGCAATAGACATAAATCTCCATATATCACAAATTTTCTTTTGAAGTAACAATCAACTATTAAAAACATAAAAAAAAATTATTTTTTTTTCTTTCGTTTTGATCAAAATAAGACTGAAATGACTTGAAAAATAATAAATAATTTTAAAAGGAAAATAGTAGTTCTTTCAATCTCTTCTACACATAAATGTTTTTTAATTCTTAGAAAAAATGAGCCCGAGCCCCCCCCCCCCCCCCGGGCCCGAAGACTAAAATGAAAATAGAGCCCGTGCCCGCTTCGGACCCGGGTTTGGGCTCGGGCTTTCGTGCTGGGGCTGAGCCTGTCTCATCTCTAATTTGTACAACCTTCCACCCCCTCCGTTCTCCAGGCTAATCACATGGTGGAAATATCGTTTCACATCTGTATTTCCTATCATTTTTTTTTTCGCCTATCTAGACTTTAGAAAGCAAAGGTATAAATAGTAGTTTCTATCCTTGTCGAGAATTTACTCTAATTTTTTATGGAAATATGCATTCAATAGAAAGGTGTTAAAAAAATTCCATAAAGAAACGACATCAAATTGGGATTATAAAACCAACTTTTTTGATTTACTGTGATTAATACAGATTCTAGTAAATATTCTAGTTTTAAAAAAGATGAATAAAATAATTTTCTTAAAAAGAAAAAAAAGAAAGAATCAAGGTCTCTTCTTTTATCACATTTCAAAACATAGACTGTTAGTTTTGATTAACTAATTGAACTAACTTTGCTTACATTTTTCTTCTTTTTTCTTTTATAAATTTTGATTTAAAAAAAATCAATCTTGGATCTGCGCGAGCGGGGGGGGTGCCCGGGCACCCAGGGCACCCCGCCCCCCGGCTACGCGCATGCACCGATATATTTCGTTTGATTTACGAATTCACTCCGACAATTAGAAACCGCGTAGCGGGTGTAACCTGCTAATATTTTTAGAAATACACCTAAAAAGAAAAAAGAAATTCGCTTGTATAGTTTAGCGCCTAATAAGTGCACCTGCGAATTTCATATGTTTCTAAAGAAAATTTAATTAACAAATGTGTTAGAAACTAGGCAGTTTCGATTTGAAAGCAACCTTAAAATTATTTCATTTCTACCTCAAATAAACACTTTTGATTAGGGAATAACAGGAACCGTATGCGACGAAGTTGACACTGTGTCAGAGAAGAATTATTCTGCACTGATAAATTTCTCAGCATTTCGTAACCAAAAGATCGGAAAATGCCATCTTCTTAAACCTCGCCGTGGGAATATTTTAAATTCGAACACGTGTTTGCATCACCAACAACATCCAGGTTTTAATTCCTTTATGATAAAATGAACTTGTTAATCGATCAAATTATTTTAATGTATTTTAACTTTTCGACGTAAGAATAAAGTTCAAGTTATCCAACTCCAAATTGTCGGAATCGATAAATATTATGATTGATACCAAAATATTTAAAAAATGCATTGAGGATTTTTCAGTCCGAGTTCTGGTCCAAGTATACTTAAATATAAGTATAAAATTAAAAATACTTTAAAAAAAAATTTGTCAATAATTTTTATAAGCAGTCAGACCCGCCATAGGAATATTTTAAATTGGAACACGTGTTTGCATCACCACCAACATCTAGGTTTTAATTTCTTTATGAGAAATGAACTTGTTAATCAATCAAATTATTTTAATGGATTTTAACTTTTCATCGTAAGAATAAAGTTCAAGTTATCCAACTTCAAATTGTCGGAATCGATAAAAATTATGATCGATACCAGGATACAACAAGTAAGAAAAATCATGCGTTAAGCATAGATTAGGAAACATTTTTCAACACTTCCTGAAATCTTTAAGAAAACTTCGTTTTTTAGGGAAATAAGGTTACTGCCTATAGCCAAATATGTATTCCAATAGTTTTGAACAGCCCTGTATTTGATCTGTCGTTTGCTATACATGCTATAGAATGGAAAATTTAGTTTAGTATTAAAATGCCCAGCTTGTTGAAATTTCTCTTTTGGCATTATATGTCAATAGATGGAAACATACTTGAATAAGTGTACCTGTGAATTTCATATATTTTTTAAGAAAAATTAATTCAGAAGTATGTCACAAATTAGGCAGTTTTGATTTGAAAGCAACCTTAAAATTATTTCATTTTGACCTCAAATAGATATTTTTGATTAGGGAATAACAAGAACCACGTGCGATGAAGTTGGCACCATATCATAGAAGAATTATTCTGCCCTGTTAAATTTCTTACTATTTTGTAACCAGCGAACGAAAGAGCTGAAAATGTAATCTTCCTAAACCTCGCCGTGGGAATATTTTTAATTGGAACACATGTTTGCATCACCAATAATATCCAGGTTTAATTCCTTTAAAATGAAATGAACTTATTAATTGAATTAATCGAATTGTTAATATTTTAATGGATTTTAACTTTTATAATTTTATTCCAACGTCAGAATGCCTGTGTATGACGGTAGCAAATATTTATCTTAGTGTCTGCACTGTAAAACATTTGTGTAAACGTTACTCCCTAAAATTGGTGGCAGCATTGCTGCCTCCAATTTTATGGAGTATTTTAACCGTTAAAACCGGTGTAACATTGTCATGTTACACCAGTAATATATGTTTAAGTTACACCATTGCATATGTGAAAAAAATTACTCCATGAAATTGGAGGCAGCATTTGCCACCCTTTTTATACCAATTTTATGAAGTAACGTTACACAAATGTTTACAGTGTGGAAATAATTATATTAAATAATTTCACTTTCATATTACAATAAGCTGAAATAAATTCATACATCTATTGTAACAGCAACCTCCCCGTTTGAAGGCTGTACATGCACGTAAGTGAAATAAATTTTGTTATACAGAATATATTCTTCTTAACCGGGTTTTTCTGTAGCGGAAGTTTTGAATTCAAAGCCTTATTTAACTCAAAATTGATATTAATTGATATGTTAATATTTTCAGTTGGGTATGATAAATAAATATCTAAGATTATAAAATACAAATCTCCATATCAATACATTCCGTAACTATTATTTTATGAATTTTTAAACTTGCATGTAAAATTCTGCAGGACGCTTAATGGGTTAATAAGGAGTTTAATTGACATGTGTGTGGTGGCTAAAGTCAAGATTCAGCAGAAAAATTCTTTAAGTAGAAAACTCCGTAAAGGGTGTTTTTAAATCAAAAAGGCCAAGTTTATGATATAAATTTTCATTCGTTTTTGTTCGAAAATGCATCAAACTAGCAGGTGTTATTTTTCAGATGCTATATCGCACTCATTTTCTAATTTTCCCGGGTTTTTTTTTTTTTTTTTAATCAAATACAATAGATTCTTCAGAAAATAGTGTCAAATTGGGCGTTTTGAACCAAATTTATCAACGGAAACAGAAAAAGCAGTCAACGAAGGGAGAAAAATGCTTTAATATGTATCAAAAACGCTTATAAATAAATCAAGGGGTAATTTATTGATTAAAAAATCGGAAACACAGTTCGATTCCACACCGCTTCCACAGTCAGGTATTTTAATTTTATTTTTTTTTCGTTAAAAAAATGCATTTTTAAATGCATAAAAACGTTTCGCACTTGTTGAGCAAGGCAGTTAAGAACACCCCTAAAGGGAAGTTCCACTCTATTTACATTACATTCTGTAAACTGCATAAACTAATAACAGTACATTTCTATTTGCTTATGTAACTCGAATTCTATATCTTAAATTTAATCAGTAATTTTAGTATAATCGATATAATCAGTAATCTGAAATCCAGAGGTTTTACGAAGTAAAAAGTGCGAAAAGGCGCCCTCTGGAAACAAAAGATAAATAACACCTCTGGTATTGTAGAAACAAACAGAATAAACATTTACTTTATTGCACCATCCAGTTAAACAGTGAAAAAACTGCTGAATTTTTGACTGCGTAAAGAAAACTCAATTCATTTCCAAATGTTTACTAATGCTTTGATTAGTTATTCAAAATCTTGAAAAGGAGAAGTATAATAAAAAAGAAGAGATAATTGTCTGGCGAACTCGATTGTTTGAAATCTGAGAGATAATTTCATATGTTTTACATTCTCTTTTTTAACTTTTGACAATGTAAAAAAAAAAAATCAACGGAAGGGAGAAAAACACATTTTTACGTAATCAAAAATCTTATAACTCGATGGTTAATATATAGATAAAAAAAAACTTAAAATACAGAAATTCCAAATCTTTATCAATTCCAAATCTCTTCCATAATCAGGTCTTCCAACTTTATAACTTTCCGTTAAAAAAAAAAAAAAAGAAAAAAGAAAAAAAAAATTGCATTTGTAAATGAGTTAAAACGTTTTGTGCTAGTTGAGCAAAGCAGTTGAGAACAGCCTGAAAGTGAAGTTCCACTATATTTACATTACATTCTTTAAACTGCATAAACTAAAGACAATATAAGAAGACTATTTGCTTATGTAACTGGAATTAGATATCGTAAATATAATCAGTAATTTCAGTCTGAAATCCAGAGGTTCTACGAAGTAAAAAGTATGAAAAGACAACCATTTGGGAGCAAAAAGATAATGAACACCTCTGTTATTGTAAAAACAAACAAAATAAGCATTTACTTTATAATCACCATCCAGATAAACAGTCCGAAAGCTGCTGAATTTTTAACTGCGTAAAGAAAACTCAATTCATTTCAAATATTTACCAATGCTTTGATTAGTTATTCAAAATTATCAAAAGGAAATGTATAATAAGAAAGAAGAGATAACTGTCCGATGAACTCGCTTATTTGAGGTTTGAGAGATAGTTTTACATTTTTTTTTCATTATTTTATTTAACTTCAGCACACTGTTAAAAAAAGCACTTCAGATTGATAGAAAAAACTGTGAATATTAGCGCCAGTGAAAAAAATATCTGTAATTTTTCTTAAAACTTTTTTTTCTGTAAAAAATCTAGATTTTTTAGGTAAAAATTACAAAATTCTTTTTTTTCTTTATAGAAAAAAAAAACCTGTTCTTTTAAACAGTTATTTTTTCTTTAAAAATTACAGATTTTTTTCCCACAGTGCGTGAATGTTAAGTAAAATTTTTTTGATAGGCAAAATTATAAAAATAAGGCGCACGAGCGCGTTTTCGATAACAATGCTACATTTTATTTATTTATTTATTTGTAACTAAATTATAAATAAATTAATTAATATAACTGATAAAACCTAGGAAGGAGTTTTCATCTCTAGCCTTTTAAGCATTTCAACATCATGGTTACCCTGAAGACGAGTGCAGAAATGATTCGAAACGTCGATATTATGCGTTATCATAACTTTTGTTTGTATAAAATCACGAAAAAATTCTTGTTTATGTGTACCATTGAGCTTTATCTGTTTTTAACATATTCATCTTTTTAAAAATAAATTAATTTTAAGGAATATTTTCATCAGCCGGTCGCAAGTTATAAATAGTCAAATATTCCAATTAGCCAGTCGCAAGTTATAAATAGTCAAATATTCTTTAAGGGTGTTTTTAAATCAAAAAAGACAACTTTGTGACGTTAAGATTTAATTTATTTTTGTTCGGAACTGCATGAAATTAGTAGGTGCTGTTGTTCAAAACTATAAAACCGTATTCATTTTGCGTTTTTTTTTTTTTTTTCAAACACAATAGATCCTTCAGAAAATAATGTTAAAGTGGGCTTTTAAACCGAGTTTATTGACAAAAGCCCAAAAAGAAAAAAAAAAGAAAAACAGTCAATGGAATGGAAAAACTGTCTTTTCAAGTGATCAAAATTGTTTAAAACTCGATGTGTAATTTCTAGATAAAAAAAAAAAAAAAAAAAAAAAAAAAAATTCAAAACGAAGTTTGATTCCAAATCGCTTCCATAGTCAGGTTCTTCCAATTTTATATATTTTCTTTAAAAAATTGATTTGTAAAAGCATCTCAACGTTTAGCAGAGAAGTTGAGTTCAGTCTTAAAGGTAAGTTCCATTATATTTTTTAAAACTGCATAAACTAAAGACAATACATTTCTATTAACTCGAATTCTATATCTTAAATATAATCAGGAATTTCAGTATAATCTATATAATCAGTAACCTGAAATCCAGAGGTTTTACGAAGTAAGAGGTGTTTAAAGGCGCCCACTGGAGGCAAAAGATAAACAACACCCCTGGTATTGTAGAAACAAATAAAATAAACATTTACTTTATAGCATCATCCAGTTAAACAGTCCGGAAGCAGCTGAATTTTTGACTGGGTAAAGAAAACTCAATTCATTTCAAAGTTTAACAGCGCTTTGACTAGTTATTCAAAATCTTTAAAAGGAGAAGTATAATAAGAAAGAAGATATAATTGTCGGGTGAACTCGATTGTTTGAGATCTGAAAGATAATTTCATGTCTTTATATTATTTTATTTAACGTTTGACAATGTAAAAATATGAAAAAAAAAAAAAAAAAAAAAACGCTTTTAAATTGACAAAAAAAAACTTGCCAACTTTACTGGCAGTTAAAATCTTTTTCACTTACAGAAAGTATCTGTAATTGGATTTTTCTGTAAAAATGACATTTTTTTTTTGTTTTTTTACAGAAAAAAATTACAGACTTTTTTTTTACAGTGCATGGAAAAATGTAACAAATGTAAAAATTTTTAAAAAAGAACAAAGTAAGAAGTGACTTAAAGATGCCTACTGGGATCAAAATATAAACAACACCTCTGATAATGTAGGAACAAACAAAATAAACATTTAATTTATAGCATCATCCAGTTAAACAGTCCGAAAACTGCTAAATTTTTTAACTGCGTAAAGAATACTCAATTCATTTCAAATGTTTATCAATGCTTTGATTAGTTATTCAAAATCTTGAAAAGGAGAAGTATAAGAAAGATGAAAAAGAAGTCTGGTGAACTCGCTTGTTTGAGATTTGAGAGATAGTTTCATATGTTTTTGCATTCTTTCATTTAACTTCCAATAAAGTAAGTAATTAAATATTTTTAATACATAGCAGTGCTTTATTACGGAATTGCGGATACTGCTTGATTATCCCGTCGACCTATTTCGTCATATTCTATAAATCACCAAGCTACTCGTAAATTATACAAATTGGCATAATTTTTATTTTGAATTACGAAATAACAAATAAATTAATAAAAGATTAATAAAACTGCAAATAAAATGTCGAATAAAAATTAGTTCAAAATGCATGAAGCACATGTAACGTGTTTTATGTCAAGTGAATGTGACATTTACGATAGGCCATTATTGGCAATTAATCTTACAATTTGGCGATAATTTCTTGATCGGGATAATTAAGTAATACTGATTTGTGTAAAAGAAGCATCCTTATAATTACAAAAACTATAATTTAATTAACTAACAGTATAATATAATGAAGACGTCGGATAAAGCTTCTTATTTCAAATTAAATTATATCTTTGAATTGAAATTAAAATTAAATACAGGTCATAAAAAATCGAAGAATGTGGAAAATAGGAGTACAAATATCTCGGCAACTAATTATCTGATCGACTTCATTTTTATGTAAAATTTATGTTTTTTTATTGCCTTTTATATTTACCCCTTAAAATAGAAAAAAAAATCGAAAGTTTTTATCTGCCTTTCATCAGAACGAAAATTCCGAGAGTCCGAAAACAATTGTCCCTGATAATCGAGGTTATTGATATTAAATAGGCTTCTTCCCATTATTAAATACTAAGTACATACCAATTTTAAGTCCCTATCTCAGTTTGTTCGGGAGATAGAGCATTTACAGACACACAGACAGACGGAGGCAACTTTTTTTTTTCTTCTAAAATAGATTTTTCGGAATCTCCAGTGTCTAAAACGTGTAAATACATCAAACAAATTATTATTTTTTTCGATTTTCAAAACGTTTGAAGATTTACACTATATCACGTATGAAAGGTAAGTAAAAAATACAGAAAAACTGTTTTTTTTACATTGTTTTTCTGTAAAAATTACAGACTTTTTTACAATATATGTAACGATGGAATTTTGTGCTTTTTGTGATAGGCTAAAATTATAAAAATTAGGGACCGCGGGTGCGTTCCGATAACAAAGCTACATTTCATATTTTTTTTCTAACTTAATTACAAATAAATTGCTAAAATTCAGGAAGAAGTTTTCGTTTGTATTCTTTAAGCGTTTCAAAATCTGGGTTACCCTAAAGATGAGTGCAGAAATAGTTCGAAACGTCGATATTAAGCTTTATTAGTTCTTTTTCTTTTACAAACTCATACAAAAGTTTTTCTTTATGTGTGCCATTAAGTTTTATGTGTTTTAATATATTCATCTTTTTAAAAATAAATTAATTTTAAGGAATATTCCAATTACGCTGGCGGAAGTGTTAAATAGTCAAATATTCTTAAGGGTGTTCTTAAATCAAAAGGAGCAACTTTATGACATGAGTTTTAATTCATTTTTGTTTAGAAATGCATGAAACTAGCAGGTGTTGTTATTCAGAAACTATCAAATCGCACTCAATTTCCCGTTTTTTTTTTTTTTTTTTTTTTTTTTTTTCCCCAAGCACAATAGATTTTTCAGAAAATAGTGTCAAAGAAGACGTTTTGAACTGAAATTCTCGATGGAAGCAGAAAAACACGCCAAATAAGGGAGAAAAACGCCTTGTCACGTGATCAAACATGCGTATAATTCGATGGATATTTTATTGATGAAACAATCGAAAACACAGTTCAATTCCAAATCACATCCGTAGTCAGTATTTTTAACATTTGCGCAAGTAAAAAAAATATATAATAAAAATGAGTTTGAAGGTGTCTCATTCCATTAACCCTTTCGAGAAGTACCCTTTTTATCGTTTCTTTTAAAGATGCATAGAACGCCTTATGTAACGGCTACAACAAAGATTTATGTAGCAGATACACGTTTGCACTGTTTAAATTACAAAATCTGTAACGTTATTAAGAGATATTTAGGAAATCGGGATGTCTGGTATAGAACTTTTTATGTAACTGCGATCTGGATTATAGATAAAATTTATGGAGATTCTTTTGTAAAGCTACAGATTTCTGTAGCTTTACAAAAACTATTTTTGAAGATTTACATCTTTTTACTTTCTTCTATCTTCAATAGAAGAAAGTATTGAAATCGAAATTTTTTCGACTACCGGTTTTCGACGGATTTACACGTTTTAGGGGTCAGAGATTCCAAAAAACATGTTTTTACAAAATGTCTGTCTGTCCGTGTGTCTGTGTGTATGTCGCCATTCTATTATCAAAAAGGGTATGAAGTTATGCATAGAATTGAACCAATTTTTTTTGTGAATGTTTTTGGCTGTGGCAAGCAGGTCCTCCTTCAGTTTTGAAATATTCCGCCGAAAGGGGGCGCTGTAATCGCGATTTTTGTGCTATTTTCAATATTGTACCGACCAAAAGTATATGAAGTTATGCATCAAATTTAACCAATTTTTTTTGTGTAAGTGTATGACTATGGCTAGTTGGTCCTCCCTGAATTTGAAAATAATCCACCGGAAGGGGGGGGGGGGCTGCAATCGCGATTTTTGTGCCATTTTCAATACTGTACTGACCAAAAGTTTATGAAGTTATGTATCGAATTGAACCAAATTTTTTTGTGTATGTGTGTGACTATGGCTAGTTGGTCCTCTCTTAATTTGAAAAGCATTCGCCGGAAGGGGGCGCTGCAATCGCGATTTTTGTGCCATTTTCAATATTGTACCGACCAAAAGTGTGTGAAGTTATGCATCGAATTGAACGAAATTTTTTGTGTAAGTGTATGGCTATGGCTAGTTGGATCGCCCTGAATCTGAAAAAAATCCGCCGGAAGGGGGCGCTGCAATCGCGAATTTTCTGCCATTTTCAATATTGCACCAATTAAAAGTGTATGAAGTTAGTTCTAGAACTGAACTAAATTTTTTGTATATGTTTATTTTTTAGTGAGGCAAGTAAGTCCTCCCTGAATTAAAAAAAAATTCTGCCTATCATTCTACTGTCCATCGGCTCGTGCAGAGACGGAAATTCGTTTTTACTCCGATTAATTGATTGAAGCAGAAATTTAAGATGAAAATCAAAGTTGGTATGGCATTGAATTAAAATTATTAAAGCATTAAAATGAGTAACTATTTTTTTTTAAATATTAAAATATACGTATGAGACAGAAGAAAGTTTTGGGATTGGCACATCCAACTAGTTTTGTACAGTATAGAAATAACATTTTAGTAAGTTTACATATTTCTTTAACTTTACACCTATAAAATTATTATTATCATTATTATTATTATTATTATTATTATTATTATTATTATTATTATTATTATTATTATTATTATTATTTTACGGTGCATACTACATTTTTAACCACACAAGATTTTTTTTATGGGGAATTTTTCTGAATTATTTGAAACATTAAAAAGAACTTTTCAAAATACCCAATGCACATTCTATATCAATTAAAATTATCAACATTTTTTTTTATGCCAGTATGGTTTATACGTACAAATAAAACTGTTCATCAATTTTTATATGTTTGATTATAAAAGTTTAAAAAGTAAATTTTTTTTCGAAATTTTATGGAGTTTTCAGAAGTTTTGCATTATGTTTCTACACTTAATTACCTTTAAGGGAATTCAAAACGCATCAATCTTCATTTTTTTTGTCTGCTCAAAATGACGTTCAAATTATGTCTTAATCAGATAAGAAAACATTTAATTTTGATTCATTTTTAAAATCAAGCAATGGTTTGTTATGGAAACGGATTCTTGTGAAAATGCATTTTTCTCCATGATGGGATTTTTTATCATTTCTCCTATTTAAATTGTTATAACTCAAGAACCGTTTAAGATAAATGGCTCAAACTTGGAACATGTATTTTTCAATTGTTTTATTTTAATTCTGATTCAGCAAATTGGAAAAAAAATATTTACTTTTAAAAATAGCAATTTTTAAAAAAAGGTTACATCATTATTTTTTCAAACTTTTACTTTAAGTACTTTTAGATTTTACTTCAATTAATCTTTTTAAAACTGCTGAGTAAAAATTAAAACATATATATTTCTGATTATTGAAATGTAAAAAACAAATTAAATTCCACAAATAATATTTCGAGTTATAATGATTTTTAATTTACCGCACTTTTTAAATAAATTTTAAATTAAAAAAATTATGATATGTTTTATCACGTGATTTTGTTTACTAATAACATGCTTAATCATCACAAAAAATTCCAAAATTTTATCTCAATAAATAGAAAATATTTTAAAATGTATTTCAGGCCTCCTGAACTTTTCCAATTATGTTTAGTTTTTTTTTTAGCTATACACAATTTTATATAAATTTAAACGAAATAGGCGTAAAAAATATTGGAGATTTTAATTGATATAGATTGCGCGTGGGGAAGCTTGAAAACATCTTTTTAATGCTTAAAAAGTTAAAAAAAATTCCTTATTTTTCTTCAAAAAAAAAAAAATATTTTTTTGTGTACTATCTTGTATGATAAATATATGCCATATTTTATATAGAGCGCCCTTTGATAGCATATAAAATGCAAAATAAAAATAAAAATAAAACGAGTTTGAAGACTTTTGTCCCTTTAAACAATATACCACGTAAAATTAAACTTTAAACAAAACAGTGTTTTATGTTTTTCTTTTATAAATTATTAGCAGTCTTCGTCCGCTACACTGGTCGGTTTCTCTAAAGGAATCTTGAATCAAACGATATGCATCTAGTAAAGATTTTTAAAAAAACTTAATATCTAATCAAACATTCATAATTGTTGTCTTATTCGTTTAATTTTACATTATCCTCTTCAAAGTCGATGCTGACGACATAATAGATAAAATAGCTCGAAAATGACTGAAAAACCAATGTTTAATTATTTTTTTTAGTAGGTTTGTTATCTTGAATTCCCCTTTTCTACCTGATCCTGCTACTGTGATATAGAGAAATATCCTAAACATGCAACCATTCCATTAAGCTCGCTTAGGAGGGAAATTCTAAAATAAATAAAATACATGTTTAGGTTTTTTTAATAGATTAAGTAACCTCAAATTGACATCTCTATCTAAAACTGCTTCTAAGATATGGTGAAATGGCCTAATTTTTCATACTTCTTGTTAAGTCTTTTGGGAGCGGGGGGGGGGGGGGGGAACTTTCTAAAATCGCTGGAATAAATATTTAATAATTTTTAACAGGTTTTTTTTTTATTTTGATTTTAACACTTCTACCCAAAACTTCTGTTAGGATATGGCCAGTGATGGACGATTCTCGAAAATTTACCAACCGAAGAAAATCGTCATTATAAAAAAACACAATTGATACAGTCATCGATTATTTACTCTAAGTGCATTTTCCGGTGTTAGCATCCAACGTGTCAAAAATTTCAGATACTTGGGTGTTATAATTTCGGCGTTATTCGCGCAGTGTTGAATTCAGACACTTTTCTCTGGGGGGGGGGCATTATAGAGTTCTGGGGGGGATTGTATTTTATGACCATTGAAAACGCAAAATTTTAAATTTTCCGGATGGGACATTTCATTGCTCCGGGCGGGGGATGCCCCCCCCCCCCGGGGGTTACCCCCTGAATTCAACTCTGTATTCAGACAGGAAGGCAGACAGACACCTTTTATTATATATATATACAGATAATAACTTTAAAAAAAATAGTCAGAACTTTCTACAGAGTACCAGGTGATCCCAAAGTCAGAAAGAAATTTAAAAATGAATGATTCGAAAACGAATCAAGATACTATAAGATACGGTTTGCACCAAAGGGTTGGAAAAGAAACCGGGTTTTGTGTGGCAACGAAAAAATGTAGTTTTGTTGGCTACCAACGGCATCACTAGCAGCACTGAAAGATGCCATCCACCAAAATGTGTCTGCTATTACACAAGAAATGCTACTAAATGCTGTGAATAGTGTGGTGTCTAGTCTCACAGCTGCACTTAAATGATGGACAGCACATTGAACATTTACTGTAATACTGTAGTAACTGTAATTAAGCTGACTTGTAAGTTGTCATTATTTTTTCATTTGTAAATTATATTTTGGTGCAATAAAACACTATAGCGCCATTTGTTGGACGCCAACAAAACTATTTTTTTTTTTCGATGTTACACAAAATCAGATTTTTTCTCCATCCATTTGGTGTAAACCATATTTTTGTATCTTGATTCGTTTTCGAATTATTCTTTTTTAAAGTTCATCCTGACTTTTGGATCACCTATCTTATATCTTAGTTTTATAAGTGGTATATCTTAGTTTTTATTGCGCGGTTTCGTAAGTTTTCGTTTTTTTTTTTCTTTTTCATAATTTCTTAGTTTTCGTAAGTTGCAAGTTAACTTCCAAACATTCGAAACATCCACCCAAGTAAAACAGAACTTCTGTCCAATTTCACGAACAAACGGTTTAACTGAAAACAAATGCAGAAAAATCAAGTCATTATTACAAGAGCGAATGATGACAAACTTGTTTTACTAAATTATTCAGAATATTTATTCAGTTATTGTCAGAATAAAGAAAAACAAAGGAAATTGTCTTTCATTTTCTTAAATATCAAAGAATCAATTTCGCGAAACAAGTTTCTCTTCATTCAAATCATTGATTTCGAAATTAATTGAATTTGCTTTATGCTTTTTAAAATTCAAAAGTTTTGTTGATTTTTTTAAAAACGTAATGGTGAATAGCAAATGTTTATTTATTTGGATCATAAATTAAAGCAGTTCAATAATGGTATGGGAGAATTCTTACGCAAATTTAGAATAAATTTTATTTTTTAAAATAAACTTGTGTGTCTGCTTTATTAGTTAAAAATTAAATTAATTTTTTAAACAAGAAAATTTTTACTTGCTTCTAATCGAGTAAAAAACATCTTTTCACTTACTCACTTATCGGGAAAAAAAACTATTGTTCTAAGAATTTTTATGGCTCAGAATTATGAAACTAAATACGGTAATGATAGCTTAACATGAACAATTTGTACATACAATACATTGAAATTGACTTCCAAATATTTTAATATAATCGCACAAAAAACAAAAATTTTTAAAAATGTAATTTAACAAATTACAGCAACCATTTGGAAAATGATTTTTTCAAAGACTAAAATTTAAGACTTATAAATAAATTCTATATTTAAAACAATCTGTTAAAAAAAACTGTTCGTGCTAAATTTCTTTTTTGAAAAGTTAATTTGAATGTGTAGTGTACAAATATACTATTGTGATTTTTTGATTGAGAACTCAATTTTATGTGTAGCATAGAAAACTGTTTATGTTAAATTTTCTGTTTGAGAAGTCAATTTGAATGTGTAATGTAAAAAAGAATGTTCTTGTTAAATTTCTTTTTTCAGATGTCAATTTGAATGCTTACAAAAACGCTTCATGTTGAATTTCCTGTTTGAGAAGTTAATTTGAATGTATAGTGTCCAAATACTATCGCAAATTTTTGTTTGAAAAGTAAATTTTAATGCGTAGCATAAAAACTGTTTATGTTAAATTTTCTATTTTAGAAGACAATTAGAATGCGTAGTGTACAAAAACTCTTCATGTTGAATTGCTTGTTTGAGAAGTTAATCTAAATGTTTCGCATACAAATGCTATTGTAATTTTTAGTTTGAGAAGCCAGATTGAATGAGCAACATAAAAAAACTGTTCACGTTAAATTTTTTGCCTGAAAAGTCAATTTGAATGTGTTGCATAAAAAGGATTGTTCTTGTTCAATTTCTTGTTGGACAAGTCAATTTAAATGCGTAGCGTACAAAAAAATCTTCATGTTGAATTTCTTGTTTGAGAATTTAATTTGAATGTATAGTGCACATATTCTATTATATTTTTTTGTGTGAGGAGTTAGTTTGAATGTGTAGCGTAAAAAAAACTGTTCACGCTAAATTTCTTGCCCGAGAATTCAATTTGAATGTATAGCATAAAAAAAACTGTCCCTATTAAAATTCTTGTTTGAAAAATCAATTTGAATGCGTAGCATAAGAAAACTGTTCACGTTAATTTCCTTGTGTGAGAAGTTAATTTGAATGTGTGGTATACAAATAGTATTGCATTTTTTTGTTTGAGAAGTCAGTTCGAATGTGTAACACAAAAAAAACTAATCACGTTAAATTTCTTGCCTAAAAGTGAATTTGAATGTGTCGCATAAAAAGAACTGTTTATGTTAAATTTCTTGTTTAAGAAGTCATATTGAATGCATAGCATACAAAAAAATTTCTTGTTGAATTTCTTGTTAAAGAAGTTAATTTGAATGTATAGTGCACAGACAGTATTGTTATTTTTTGTTTGAGGAGTTAGTGTGAATGTGAAGCATAAAAAAAAAGCTGTTCACGTTGAATTTCTTCCCTGAGAATTCAATTCGAATGTGTAGCATAAAAAAACTGTTCCTATAAAAATTCTTGTTTGAAAAGTCGATTTGATTGCGTGGCATAAGAAAACTGTTCATGTATTTTTTTTTTTTTTTTTTTTTTTTTTTGCCCGAGAAGTCAAATTGAATGAACATCGTACGAAAACTGTTTATGTTTAATTTCTTGCTTGAGAAATCAGTTTGAAAGTGTAACGTAGAAAAACTATTCATTGTAAATTTCTTGTTTGAGAAGTTGGTTTGAAAATATAGCGTAATAAAACTATTCATGCTAACTTTCTTGTTTGAGAAGTCAATTAGAATGGGTAGCATACAAAAACTCTTCATGTTTTTAATGTATTAACTTCCAAATATCTATTCCACAACCCCATTAATTTACAAAATAAGAATGTTTTATTTTTTGATAATTGGTTTTATTTAATTCTTCTGTTCCGAATAAATAATAAAATAATAATACAAATACTTATTCGCTGATTTTCACCAAACAAAATGACATTGTAAATGACAGAAGTAATATCTTTTCTGAAATTAATGCTTTGGGCGCTTAGTAATTTATTTTGAAAAATATGGATCTATAACAGCAAATCCCCCAGTAATACATCCATTTAATAACCATTAACCTGAATTAACGAAATCACAAATTTAAGAGCTTTAAACTAGTAAATAATCTACAAATCCTCAAAAAATTATTCAAAAAGATTTTAATTGAATACTTATGAAAAATGATTACTTTCTTGGTCATACGGTTTTTAGACATTTTTAGGCATTTTAAAAACTCAGGTGAAAATAACATTTATTTTATGAAAGATCCAGCTTAGATGCAGGCATTTATTCGTTTGATTTCAATGCACAAAACATTCAGCTATTAAGGAGTGCTGTAAAAATGTAAAAAGAAAAAAAAAAATCGGACATTTAATTTTTTATAAGCAAAAAAAAAGAGGTCCCCAAATGGGGACCCAGGGACAGAAGAGGTTAAAATAAAGGTCCTTTTCAGGCTATTGGATAAACTGAAGAACGTCTTGCTTAAAAATAATACAGTCGAGTCTCTCTACAACGAAACTCCATACATCGAATTTCTCTATATAACGAATTTTTAGTAGGAACGGTCCCCTTTTTTCATGATTACATTAAAAACATAGTATATACCGAAATAGCTATCTCCATATAACGAATTTTTCCATAAAATATTCTTTATTTATCCAATTTTTAATAAGCTTCAAAATCCCATGAAATGATTTTTCCATCACTTATTCCTGATTTGTCCAGAGATCAGTTTTTTATATCACTTCTCTATTTTAAATTTCCTTGTTCTTTAAGGCCAACCAATTCACACTCCCCCTTCCCACACACCTTCCATTAATGCCAGTCTTCCTTCCAGTCTAAAATTAATGTAAGTTTTCCTTATGAGATTTCCATTAAGCTTTCAAATAAATGTCTGTTCTCTTTTTTGAAACTGTTTACATAATTAAGAAATAGAATATTAGGTTTATATTTATATTTAAACATTTCAAATTCTTAATTAAACATATCAAAAATAATATTTGTTCCAAAATTTACACATTAAATAGGAATTTTAACGTAATTCTCTATACAAGGAATTTCTCTATATAACGAATGTTTTCCTGGAACCATGAATTTTGTTATATATAGACTCGACTGTAATTTAATTTAAACTATAGTTCACAAATATCCGTGGAAAATTAATTCTATGCAAAATATGCATAACATTTCCTGCATTTTAATTTTACCATTTTGATTTGTTAAATGACATAGTAAAATCGAAGAAAATAAACATTTGCTATCCAATATCATCTTCTTAAAAAATTTTCATGAAACTGTTGAACTTTTAAGTGCATAAAACAAATTTCGAGAGTTTGCCAACTCTTTAATTATTTAAAATGTCGATAAAGAGAAAGTTTTGAATGAAAATGAATTCATTTGTTTGAGACTTAAGCAAATGAGGGATAATTTTCGTTTGTTTTTCTTTACTATAACAAGGAACGGACGATTTATCGTAATACTTTAACCAAACAAGTTTGTTGTAATTTACTAATGCACTAACGGCTTGAGTTTGAGTTTCCAAATTTTCTTTTGTTGCTGTTCATCAAGTAAAACTATTTTATTTGTGAGACAGGATAGAATTTCTGTTTTATTAGAAAAGAATTAAAGTGTTTAAATTATTTGAAAGTCAATTCTAATGCCTTATATAAGCTTACATATAATGGCTTAGACATAATTTACAATATATATATATATATATATATATATATATTGTAAAATTTCTGCATTATTTAATGAGTTTTGAATATCTAGATTTTTGCTGTAAATTATTAGAGTGAGTGCGGTAGCAGAGACAATCATCTCATCAAGTTCACGACTGAAATTCCAGAATCAGCTAAAACTTGATTCGCACATTAAAACGCAATCGGTCTGCCAAGTCATATCTTGGAGGCAAACACTTGATAATATCCCATTAGTGTTGGACAATGTTTCATAATCTATGCTTGATACATCATTTTCGTTCTTATTATAAATATGTGTAACAAAGAATGTAAAAGCTCAGGTATAGTAGAATATTTTATTATGTCTCTAATCTAAAAAATATAACTTACAACATTATACTTTCTACAAAGTGAAATAGATGAACGCTTAAATTGATTGGCTAAAATGTCCAAATAATCGAAAACAGTCTTCTAGAAAATAATTTAACAGAACATGGTGGGAACATTCTACCAATAATTTCAGATGTCGTTTGCCCGTTCGCTTTCAGGCTTTCTCGTCCACAAATCGTCTTTTTCTGCCAGGTCCATTGGCAAAGCTTGCAGCCGACAGGCCCATTAGATGTTTTGCAGCTTCGCTCCCGGAAAATCCCCGGGATAAACCGAAGTCCAGTCCTCGTTTTTCACTAGATGAAAAGGGAAAATTCGTGAAAAAATAAACAGAAAAGACATTTTAAATACAATATATCATATTAAAAGTGTTATTACAGGTGAAAATTTCAAGCGACAAAAGTTGCCTGCGACTCGTCAGTTTCCCCGCAGTTCTAGAAAAGGCTTTTCAAACATCATATTTCAAAGTACAGTCGAGTCTCTCTATAACGAAACTCTATACATCGAATTTCTCTATATAACGAATTTTTAGTAGGAACAGTCCCCTTTTCGCATGATTACATTAAAAACAGTCTCTATATAGCGAAATATCTATCTCCATATAACGAATTTTTTCATAAATTGGTCTTAATTTATTCAGTTTTAAAAAGCTTCGAAATCATATGGAATCGATTTTCCATCACTTATTTTTGATTTATCGTCAGTGCTGAGGATTTTTTTTTAAATATATATATATTACTTCTTTCCTTGTTCTTTAAATCCAAAGAATTCATCCCACTTCCCACACACCTTTCCACATCCTTCTCAAAACAGAGTCAACTGGATTGATACACACGTAAGAGAGGAATCAATGAGAGGCACATAAGAGAGGCCTTCAAATGGAGGAAAATGTTAACTACAATTTTTCATTCCTTGCTAAAATTTGATCTCTTTTTTATTTTATTTTATTTTATTGAGAGCGTAACAATTTTAAAATCAAAACAACAAAAAATTAGAGATTTCTTCGTCTGAAATTAATGCAAGTCTTCCTTATTTGATTTTCATTAAGCTTTCAAATAAATGTCTGTTCTCTTTTTTGAAACAACTTAAATAATTAAGAAATAAAATGTTAGGTTAATATTTACTTTTAAATATTTTAAATTCTTAATTCAAAAGATCAAAAATAATATTTGTTCAAATTTCACAAATTAAATACGATTTTTAACATCATTCACTATACATCGAATTTCTCTATATAACGAATTTTTTACTGGAACGGTGGATTTCGTTATATAGAGACTCGACTGTATTTGATTGCTGTTATCGGCGATTCCCTTCGTTTCAGGCGTCAAAGACGTGCCGACAGATTGCTTACTTTCAAAGCGACTTCCCTGGGCCCATAGGATAACATAGAAACGCCTAAAATTTAATTAACTTTAAAAAGGGGGGCGAGGGCTAATTCCTCCATTAATTTTTCTATATGGGCTATTAATTATTCGATTCGCTTAGATTTTATATGCTTGCACATTCTGGTTTCTTCCCTGATCAGATTTGCAGGTTCACTTGTTAAGTATAAGCATTGGAAATAGGGAGCTAATCCATCTCTTTCTTAATTACTTATTATTTTAACTATTTGACTAATAGTTGATGTTCTCGGCAGAGAATTGGGAAATCTGAAGTATATCTGAATCTTTTTATTGGTTGAATTCCGCAATTTATTTTATTTTATTAGTTTTCTGATTGGTTTATGTTTAATATCCAAAAATGGGATACTTCTGTTTTTTATTTTATTCGTTTTCTAATTTATCCATCTTTAATGCCCAAAATACCTATGTTGCCACAATGACAAAAAGAGTAATAAAAACTAAAAAAAATTTAATAGTTTCAAAACAAATTGTGATAAAGATTTCAAACAAATGTCAATTAAAAGTGCATTTTTTTTTCTCTAAGCAATGGTATAAAAATTAAAAATGTGCGATGTTTAGAAGTTTAAAAATTTGCTGTTCCAAAAATTGTAAAAGTAAAATTTCATTTAAAATTTGTTTGTGATGGGTCCAGGAATATTAATGTTTAATCCATGTTGTACGTAACATGAGGCGATCAGAAGTCAGTCTGATTAACTCCATCCAATAAAAATTCACATTTTAAACAATTGAAGTTGTCTATCTTTAATCTACTGGGTTTTTTTTATCGATTGTCTAGGAATGTTAATGTTTAATGCACGGCGTATGTAATACATGACTCGTTATAATCATCCTAAAAATGATGTTCATTGTTATTATTAATATAAATATAGAATATGCTTATAAGTCTTTAAAATTTGAATTTTTGAAAATATCATTTTTCAAATAGTTATTGTAATTTGTTAAATTACACCTTTTTTTTTTTAATCCACTAACACTACGTTTGAGACGTTCATCTCAGAGGGCTTCAGTGGGCGAAAATGATGTCATAGTGTAAATGAAACGAGTACTTTCTTGGATAAAACTAAATATGAGTGCGTCTAAAAGTAAATTTTTGAATTTCGCGGCACTCAGATTAGAACTTTAAGTAAAGAGCGCTAATGTTTAATGCAGAATTGTATAACTGGCAAACTTGACATCAAGTCTGGAAGAATATTTATTAAATATTCATTCATTATTATTATTATTTTGGTTATTAGCTAGCTCACAGGCTACCAAAGCCTGAGTGCCAATGTGCCCGCAGGTTCTGTAATGTATATATGTTTCTATGTATGTGAGTATTTCTGTATGTACGTATCTACATAACACGATAAAAATATCCGATTTGTTTCAAATTTTGGATATAGCTTTATTCTGATAAGGTGCCCTGATTAGTTTTGGGAGTTCATTGAGTAAGTATAAGGTGGAGAAAGATAGGCTAATTACTCTTTTAATTTACAAGGAAAGGATCTACCTTGATAATAACGGATTTTGATTATTTTAATATATGTTGTAGGACAGAGACCCCCTTAGCCTCAGGTTCCATGGATTTTATATAACGCTCCTTAGTTCTTGAGGAACAGGTGGAGGGGGTCTAATATCACGACACAACTTAAATAGTTACTTTAATAAAAAGAATACTGCCCAGTTAAACTGATGGCATTGAGTTCACAGGCTATGCATACTAATTGTACATTACAGCCTCATATTTTCAAGAGTTAATTCCGTTCGAAAAAGAAATTAAGAAGGGGAAACAGCTCTCCCCTTTCCCCTTTATTATACTTAATCATTGAACCTCCTAAACTATCAAGGACATGCTTTATCATATAAAAAAATCTATATCCAAAATTCAGAGCAAATCAGATAATTCTTAATAAAAACCCATTTAGCATTTGTATAATTTAAGCGGAGTTATCCCCCTCTTTTATACTTAACCATTAAACTTTCAAAACTATTCAGAGATTTGAACGAAATCTGACAATTCTGCTTGAAAAACCCATTTATATAAATTAAGGGGAGGGGCATTAGAACCCCCGTTCCCCCTGTTTATACTTATTCAATGAACACCTAATAAAGGTCACGGAATCACCTCATCAGAATGATCCTATATCTAAATTTTGAACGAAAACGTAATTCTGCATGAAAAACCCACTTATTTCTATTAAGGGGAGGGGCATGAGCCCCCCGTTCCCCCTCTTATACATATCAAATGAACTCCAAAAACTAATCAGGGAAGCGCCTTGTCAGGATATACCTATATACAAAATTTCAAGTGGATTTGATATTTTTATCATGAGTTATCGCGTTACGTACGAACATACATACAGAACGGGCGGGCACATAAGCTCTCAGGCTATGATAGCCTGTGAGCTAAAAAAGTGGGTATGCTTGATCGTAGCTCATTCCGTGTAACGTTATACCGTTGTCTAGTGAGCCCGAGTTCGATACCAGGAAGCGCGGCAGATCTTTTTGTCATTTTTTGTTTCCTAAATATACTTGTAATTATAATTTAATAATCTCATTGTCAATTAAAAATTATAATATGTATCAATTAATTTTTACCTATTTATTTATTTCTTTATTTATTTTGGTAACTAAAATAGTTCTATAAAGCATCATACATAGATCCAAAACTGTTATTATTATTATTATTTTTAATCATGTTTAAAATGTATTTCAAACATTCTTTATTGATGAAATGATGTTGGACAATTGTGTCAATTGGTGATTTTAAAGAAACATTTATTATTGCTGTAACAAGGGAAGTCAATACGATGATAAAAATATTCTGTTTTTAAAGTGATAAACATAATTATATTAAAAATTAGCATAAGAATTAAATAACAATCTATTTTTTGCCTATTAAAGATTTTTAAATTTTGTAAAACGTATGTTTCCTCCTTGAATTATTTTGCTGAAATTATTTTGCTTGAATTTTGCTGCTTTATTTATTTTGATTAACATTTATTTTCTTCCTGCTTTTCTTTTTATTTTACTTGAATATGTTTCAATTTACTATAAATAAATGGCACCAAATCTTTTAACGAGTTTGGAATGTTTAAAAAAAATTTCTTAAATGATGAGAAATAACGGTTAAAAAATCAAAAATGCTAAATTAATGTTTAAATATGCTAACATTGTAGTTAAGGTATGACATTGATGTTTTCAGTTGATATTATTAAATTATAATATCAAGTGTACTTATAAAGCAAAAACAAATGAAAAAAAAAAAATGCAGGACGTCCCACCATTGAACCCGCGCTCACTGACCGATGTGCGAAGGCTATACCGAATGTACAACGATAAAACACACCCCTTCTTTTCAAAGTAAGTATTTAAGTTGTGTTACAACTCACAATATTAGACCCCCTCCATGTTTCTGAAGAACTAAGGAGTGTTGTATAAAATCCATTGAGCCTGAAACTAAGGAGCAATGTTCTCGCTGACATTTGACCAATGTTAGTAATTTGGCTAATTAAAAATAAAAAACATTCGCCATATGAAAAAAGTATTAGCCAAACAGATTCGCTGTGTAGCACAAAAAAAAAAAAAAAAAAAAAAAAAAAATCTTTAATTTTTTAATGTGTTCTTTTTTTATGTTCTAAAATAACCAAAGGTTTTATAAATGCGACAATGGTTGTTATTAAACTAATTTCAACTATCCGCTACAAATATATTAAAACTATGTATATATGCATATGTATGAAAAACGAAAAAGAAAAGAAAGAAAAAGAAAAAACCGAGCACTAGCAATTTGGCGAATCTAATCGCTTGTTCACTCGCCGAATGAAGAATTTAGTCGCAATTCGGCGCAATGGCGAGCGACAGCGAGAACCCTGCTAAGGAGTCTCTGCCCTACAACATATATTAAAATAATCAAAATCTGTGATTATCTTGTTAAATCTTTATCCCTCTCCTTGTTAGATAAATGGGTTTTTCATGCAGAATTTTTAGATTTCACTCAAATTTTAGGTATAGAATAATTCTGATAAGTCCCCTCCATAATTAGTTTTGTATGTTTATTGATTAAATATAACGGAGGAGGATGAATGTAGTCCCTTAATTTAGCTAAATGGCTTATGCACGCAAAATTTAGCGATTTGCTTCAGATTTTGGATATAAGTTCATTCTGATAAGGCGCTTACTTGATTCGTTTTGGGGATTCGTTGGTTAAGTATAAAAAGGGAAACGAGGGGTAACTCCCCCCGCCCTCCTAATTAAAGTAAATGTTTTTTTCACGCAGAATTTACCGATGTGCTTCGAATTTTAGATATAGATTCATTCTGATAAGGCTTACATCTGATTAGTTTTGGGAATTCAATGGTTAAAAACAAAGGGGGGAAATAGAGGGGAGCTAAATCCCCTTAATATATAGTTTTTCGAGGTTGTTTCGAAATAGTTTTTTGAGGGGGATTATTCTTTGTTTAACTGGGCAATATTCTTTTTATTTTTTATGAACTCAGTCAGTCGATTCTTTTAAGCATCGTCGCGTTTAAGATAAGAGTGCAATAATTTCATTCTAGTACCCTATTTTATTTCATTTTGTCTCCCTTCTGCATTTCACGTACTTTCAATGAAAATTTTCATTTGGATGTCCAGTAACAAGCTTTGATAAAAAGAAAGTTATATTTATGATTTGTAGCTTTTATTAAAAAATATTAAAAGGATATTAAAAACATTTTTCGGTGACTTTAAAAGAATTTTCTTTGAGATCAAAATGCACAAAAAGGATTAAGCGTTACGAATTCAGCGGTCCTTTGACATCTTTCCCGCTCTCCATTTTCTGTAATTGTTTAGAAAGAAAATCCTTTGTAGTTTATATAAACGAAACAGAGTTATCAAAACTTACTATATTTTGCCATGTAAAATGAAAGGATGTTATATGTATGTTATATCGCCTGTTTATTCTCTCTGTTTAATTCCAAGTTAACGACATACATATTATTTATCTAAAAAATTACGATGGAAAAATGCAACTTTTTATAGATAAAATGCAAATTGAGTTTTTAAACACAATACATAAAATATTATGTATGTACCGTATTTTCGGATGTATAGCCCGCACCCTGTGTATAACCCGCACCCCTAAATCGAGCTATGCAGTAAAAAAAGTTCGTGTATAACCCGCGGAGATGCATCGGTGTACAGTCCGCGGGCTATACACCATTTACGAACGTATATTTCGACCAGGGTTTGAAATTAGAAGCCATTAGTCATAATTTTTAACAAAAATTTACCAAATTTTTTCGTGATGCATATCTACAGTAATTGGGCTAAAAAATTAAGATTATCAGTACCGTAATTTTCGGAAGAAACGCCACGGCGTTTACGCGCATTTTTTTTTTTTTTTTTCAAAAAAACGTGATATTTTTAAGAAAAATTTCCGAAAATTAAAAAAAAATCGGTGATAAATTCAAAATTTCGGACATAAAATGTATACGTATCTTAGGTCATTGGTTCCCAAAAGGATCGAATCCTCGGAATCGATCCGAAATGCACCAACTCCGAAAAGGAACGATTCCTCGGACTCTATCTGAAATGAAACGACTCCGAAAAAGTTCGATTCCTAGAACTCGTTCCGAAATGAAAGACTCTGTAAAGGAACGATTCCTCGGAATCGTTTCGAAAAAGACTGACTGCTCTGAATCGTTCCGAAATGACATAAATCACGCACTTTTTTTTATTCTTTGCAACAGGGTAAGGTACCAACTCCGAAAAGGAACGATTCCTCGAACTCTATCTGAAATGAAACGACTCCGGAAAAGTTCGATTCCTTGAACTCCTTCCGAAATGAAACGATTCTGTAAAGGAACGATTCCTTGGAATCGTTTCGAAAAAGAACGACTGCTCTGAATCGTTCCGAAATGTAATAAATCACGCACTTTTTTTTTATCTTTGCAACAGGGTCGGTAGATTATTTTTTTGAAAAATAAACTAAAAATGATCTTAAATTCAGAATTGTCGAGATTGGAAGGGTTCCAGATTTTGGATCTTGTACTCTACAAACACAATGGCTATTATACATCTATCAGTGCAATACTTGGCGATAGTTGCGACAGTTCTTCCAAATCCAGAAATAACTGTATTTAAGCAGTAAAAAAAAGCCTTTACAAACATAGGAGAACTCTCTAAATTTCAAGGCATAGCGAAAAAAATTTACAAATTTCGATAATTTTTTCAAATTTTTTAAGGTTTAAAAATTGAAGAAAAAATATCACGATTTCCAATTAAAAAAAAAAAAATCTTTGTATAACCCGCACCGTGTATAAGCCGCACCGGCTTTTTGGGAGGTTTTTTTCTTGTATAAGCCGCGGAGTATACACCCGAAAATACGGTAATATCATTAATATACATATTTTTTGAATGATTGAGGGGGGGGGAGAGGTTGAAGCTTTTAACAAGAATTGAAGGCACGCATTTACAATACTGTGATGAAAATTAGCAGAAAATATAACAAAAGCACAAATTTTAATGCAAAACAATACATCAATATTATGTAAATTACAACATAAATATGTAACATAACAGAACAACTTTTTGATAAATAAAATATATGCAGTGTTTTTCTTTTTCTTCTTCTTCTTCTTTTTCTTCTTCTTATTATTATTATAATTTTGAATGTATTTCGAAATTCCTCATAATTCTATTGTGTAGGAAGATTTTTTTTCGATTCTATTTTTTAAGCATATTTTTAGGGGTGTTTTACGCATGAAAAAGTTTCACAGCTTAGATGCTTAGATGTCCAGCTCTAAATACCCGAAGGTTGAAGTCACCGACGAATTTACCAGTTTGACTTGTTATGAATCAGTGATCATGTTCGTTAAATAACGAAAACCTAAGGTATCAAGCACAAGACAAAAACCTTCATTTTATCGATGAGTTAGAAATAGGTGAATCTAATGATCGATATCTGCTGGAAGTGGAGCCAAAAATTAAAACCACTAGTGGTTTACTGATAGGTTTATCATTGTGTTTGTCTTACAATCATTTCATACCTTTGAATGTAGGACAAATACAACACCTTCCTCATCACTCCCTCATCAGCCTCTACTGAATGCAAGTAAATCGTAAAAATTATTAATTAGCACTGATTTATAAGTATTTATGTATATATATGTATATGTAGCATAATCTCAATTCAGATAATGGTAAAAAAGTAAGTGGGCAATTTGTTAAAATGTATTGTTTGTATGTGATCACAGAAAAGATATTTTTTCACATAAAAGACACACATATTTTTCACATATATTAGATACATACACGAAATTCTGTGTAATTTCGCATTTATGATATTGGAAAACCTTTCCTTGAAAAATATACTAAATATATCTTGCATTGCTGCTCATTTAATGTGTCAATTTAGTGATTTGCAGCTTCCGCGAGAAAAAAAAAATGTTTAGTGATGACTGGTTGTTTCTAAAGCATTTCCTAAATTCAATTCCGAATTCCATCACGAAAATTCTATTTCAAATTAAACTAAGACGCGACAAAAAAAAAAAAAAAAAATTATATATATATATATATATATTTTTTTTTTTTTTTTTTTTTGTCGCGTCTTAGTTTAATTTGAAATAGAATTTTCGTGATGGAATTCGGAATTGAATTTAGGAAAAACCAGAAATATTTCAACCCGAGCCCGAAACGGAAGAAAATTATTTCATATTTTAAAACAATTGTGGAAAAATAGTGTACATTTATTATATGTGTTATGGCGAAAAATAAATGCACACACACGCATATATATGCACTCATTAATATTCTAACGTTTTTTCACTTGAAAAAATATTGTAGATTTTTTTTTTTTTTAATTGGGTTAACCCAAATTTGACCTTCAAAAGTAAACTTTCAACCAACACTAATCAAATAATGTCAACTCGACCTACAATGAGATAAAAAGCATTAAAGCGACATGACCCGATCTGTAGATCGTATTCGAGCAAAATCATGTTATCTGACACAACCTTGCCAAGGCAAGACTTTAGAGTAAACAGATCAGAATTATTGTGTTTTCTTCAGAAATATCGCAAGTAATTTAATATTTTTAATAAAACTGTAAAATTGCGTATTATTTGATATATTACTTCATTCAAGAAATCATCATGATGGAAATAATTCAAATTGGCTTTGAACTTTCTTTTAAACGGAAAATACAAAACATTACCGATTACTCCGTTATCAAACTGGCGTTTAACTTTCTGTTGTACAAAAAATACAAAGCGTTACAGATTGATCTGTTACCAGAATGGCGTTGGAACAAAACATTACAAGATTACATAGTATTAAAATTGGTGGTGGACTTTCTTTAAAAGCCCATGCTACTGGTTGAAAAAGTCCCGGATGATAATGTTAAGTGTATGGGGGCTTTCTTTTCAAATATCTGGCTCAAACTCTAATATTTTTACATGTTTTTTTTTTTTTTTTTTTTTTTTTTTTTGCATAAGATAGCTGAGGACGATCTTCAACCGGGCTAGTTTTTACTTTTTCGATTTTTGGTTTCAGATGTTTTTAAAAATAACTTTCAAAACCGTTTCTGAAATTGAAAGTATCCTAATATAAATAATTTATAACCAAAATCGAAAAAGTTAAAACTATCCCAGTTGAAGATTGTCCTCAGCTATCCTATGCAAAAAAAATCATGTAAAAATATTAAAATTTGAGTGAGATATTTGAAAAGAAAGCTACCATAGACTTTACATTATCATCCGGGACTTTTTCAAGCAGTAGTGTGGGCTCTGAATGCAGAAAATACAAATCATTACAAATTGCTTCAGTTTCCGATGTCTATGATGGACTTTCTTTAATGCTGAACATACAAATCGTTACAAATTGCTCAGTTATCAAATTGGGGGTGCACTTTCTTCAACGCTGAAAATACAAAGCATCACAGGTCGTTCCGTTCATCAAATTCTAGTGACTTACTTAGAGATGCCGTTTTCCGCTTCCAATATCCGCTCGGCTAGATTTCCGAGTACTTGTAATGTTTCTCTGGGATTGTCTACCTCCACGATCGATCTCTTGGATCTGAAAACATAAAAAAATTTTTATTAATTACACGCTTTTAAATTAAGAAAGTGGCGGATTAGCTCGCCATTTCTTCTGTTTGTACTTAATCAGTGAATCTCTAAATCTGATCAGGGAAGCGTTTAATCAAAATAAACAAGTATACAAAATTTAAGCAAATCGAATAATTCTGCATGAAATGCCCATTTAGCAAAATTAAGGTAGAAATTAGTCCCCGCCCCCCTCCTTTAAAATTAACTAGTAAATCTGCAGATCAGGAGCCTCAACGTCAGCTTTGCACATAATTTTTTTTAAACACTTTGGGTAATATTCAACTTCCTGCAAATTCTAATTTAAAATTTTCAAATTACGTAATTATTTATAAGAATAAAATACGAATAAGAAGTTTTCAGCCATCAAAAGCGTTAAATTAAAGATTTAGTTATGTTAGGATATTCTGAAATTTTCATGATCTATTATTTTTGTTTTTTTATTATAACATAGTAGATTTCCCCTGGACCCCCCGTAATCTCATTAAACTTAAATTTGTAACTTTCTATCAATTTGCTGATGGTTATCGTATATCTTGTATTTCTTTATACATTTTTATTTATAAGGATAAGTAACAGTTTTATTAAGCATTTTTCATTATACTCATACTTCTACATACCTGCCCACCACAAACACTTAATCTGATGTACCAGGAACTTTTGAAAGTGTAAACTCAGTAATCTAGGGTTTTACAATTTTGTTTCCGAAAAAAATATGTTTTGATTGCATTTTGTGGTAGTTATCGCGGTCAGACAGACTGACAGGCGGAAAACAATAAATTTTGTGTCGCCAAAATAAACCTTCACTGACGTTTTGGCAATGACGTCCTTATTCATGAGTTATTGATATCCATGTTTCTAATATTTTTTACGACTACTATAAAATACCTGTTTTATTTCAATTATGACGTCAAATTTTATCAGGTGAAATAATTGTTAAAAATATAATTATTTTTTATTTCTTTTACTTCTAATTATACCCCCATTTTTGTCAGAAAAATTCTTATTAACGAAACAAATTTCCGTGTTTAATATTTAACAAAATACTATTTTTATTTTTATTTTTATTCTGACGTCATGTTTATTTTTTCTTAGTTTAATTTTTCGAATGGAAATTGCTCAATTGAAACTTATTGCCGTTAAAAAATTATTCCATATTTTGATTTTTTTTTTTTTTTTTTTTTGGCAACGATAAAGGAAATTGGTTAAATTTTATCTAAAAAATCGCTATTGATTCTGCATAAAAAAGAAGAAATTTTGAATTATTAAGGAAAATATATGAATAAAATTAATAAAACATAGCCTATGTTCTTTTCTGGTCTATGTTATAGTTATACACAAAGATACAAACACATTAATTCATCAGTTTTGACGTTGACTTTATTCAAATTTATAACATTATAAAATTAAGGATTATGATGAATGGTTGCTTAGCAACCATTAAGAGAAAATAAAGAAAATGAAATAAATACATTTGAAATAAGTAAATCTCTAAAACAAATTAGTTTATATTATTGGAACACATTTATAAAAAATTTCCAAAATTTACAGTAATAATTTAAAAAATCTGACAAATGTGTAGACAAAATTTCAAAACAATACAAATAAATTAACCGGTAAATTTCAGTATCCATTTATCATTGTGTTCCATTAATGAAATGTGACATTTTCTCTCAAGAAAAAAGAAATTAAAAATCATTGGATTTGCCATAGAAAAGCATTATTGCGCAAAATAAAATATTCTATATTTTTCGAACGAATGAATCAAATCTTACAAAAAACTATACAGCTTAATCCCAGTGCCTCACTAACATACCCACTTAATTTCAAGCCAATCGGATGTTTTTTGCGGTAGTAATCGCGGAACAGACAGACTGACAAACTGACAGACAGACAGACAGACTCAAAAAATTTCGTGTCTCCAAAGTAAGCCTTCACTGACGTTTCGGCAATAATGAGCCCCCAAAACTAATCAGGGAAGCGCCTTATCAGAACGAACCTATATACAAAATTTAGGGCAAAATGGACAATTTTATCAAGAGTTATCGTGTTATCTACATATATACGTGCGTACTTAAAGAATCTGTGGGCACATTAGCTCTCAGGCCTTGATAGTATGTGAGCTAATAGAATGTTAACTGCCCATAAGAAAATATCTTTGAAATATCTAAACCACGTCAATTGGAAAATTTACTTTCAAGAGAAAAATTTCTAAAGCATATTTAAACTCTAAAACTTATTTGATCATCAAAGAATATATCATCATTTAATTAAATTTAACCCTCCAAGCGTCTTGCAAATGGGTAAAATTGTAATGTTGTTTTCTCTGCATTTTGTTTTAAATGCTAATAAAATATGATTCTTTCAATATTACATAAAAAATCTCATTTAGGAATATGAATGTAATCCTTGAGAGTCCTAATCATTCTTCAATGCTTTGAAAATTCATTAAATTTATAGAATTATAATATTTTAAACATTGCTTATATTGCAGTGAAACCTGGAGCTTAGTGTACGGAATTTTACGGGCCAAACGCTTAGAGGGTTAAGAACAACAATGAAATACAAAGTAAGTATATTACAATAAAGAACAGGTCAGTGAGATGATAAAACTTATAACTATCAAGCATTACATTCTTGTATTTATTAGAATACTCGCTAAGTTACAAATGGTTATACATACAGCAATTACCTTTCAATAGTTTTAAAATTTTGTTTAAAACAGTTACATTTTATTTGAAATAATTCTGAATTCGCAATAAACTAATTAAAATTTTCAATTAAGCTATCTTGACTGCATATATTTAAATTTTTATTATCTTACTAATCTAAAGATAAAATGTAGCCATCGTATTATAACAAATCTTCTGTCAAAACTTCCAACGAAATATCTACTTGTGTGTTAATATATTTATTTGTTTTTAAAACATGTTTACTTTCCACATATGTTTGTTAATTTAATAACGATAGATTGGGGAATTCTGTACCTGGCAAATATCAGACAACTTCTAATGAATTCTTACAACGATAGAAAATTATTCTTCAGAGATTATATACAAGGATTTCGAAATGGCTACAAACATTAACGCCATCATTAATTTACCATGAGTAAAGTAACAGATACTTCAATTTTTAGAGACATATTAAGCAAAATTTAAAGTATGCTTATATGAAGTATTTTAAGCACACTTTAAGATTGCTTAATAACTGAAAATTTCTCTCAAATTAAATTAAAATAGGAAAAGCATTTGATACATTTTCAAGGACAAAATTCTATTTTCAGTACGCTAAATGCATTTTCAACTATTTATTGTAAAAGGGTATGATTAATAAAATGCTCATTTGTTACAATTACAGCACTCTTTGAAATTATTAAATAGGCGAACCGTAATTTAACACAATAGATCAAAGTGATCAGTGATATTTTGAGGTTTCTTCTGATGAAAACAAACCAGAAATTGCAAATCAATCACAGCAACTAGGGTGCGTTCATACTACAAATTAGTTGTATAAATATTCAAATCATATTCTATTGCATCCTTATGAAAAAACGTATGGATAGCACACTACAAAGGTTATTACGATTCTGCAGATTACATTCAGCAATACGGAAATAATAGGACTCCTTCTTAGATACGATGTCATCACCATGATAACCTAAAATCATTACCTATCATGATATATTATTGAAATAATTATGCATGATAGGAAATAACAGAATGAAGAGAACTTATTAATGTTTTTTAAAGTTTTCATTCAATTTTCATAAAATTTAAAAGGATTATGCAAAATTCATTTCTGCAACGATTATTACATATCTATATTATAAAGGCCAAACGTATCTGTGCGTAACGCATGCGTCATTTGGCGAATGGCAACACTTTGTCCTGCAATTTAGATTTTGCAATTTTCGCTACTGCAAATATTACACTTCTAAACATCGCACTCTTTAAATTTTTACACCGTCGTATAGAGAAAAAAATATACTTTTAAATGCAATTTGTTTGACAGCTGTATCTCAATTTATTCTTGAGATATTAATTTTTTTTATAGTTTTTAGTACCAATTTAGTAATTGTGGTAACAGAATCACTCCGTTTTCTCTTAAAATTGAAAAAAAAAAGTAGAAATTAAAATGCGTATACGATTTTTAAAATATTATCTTCAATAAAATCCGGTGAATTTTGGTTTTATTTTGTTTAAGAATTTGGATAGTTGAGTTTTACAGTACTTTGTTAATTTGAATTTAAAATAATATATATATTTTTTTAGACTGACCAATATAAGATGTATTTTTTACTGTAACTAATTTTGTAGATTTATTATAAATCAATGAAACAATTCATTCTTAAAGATTTTCTTTCGTCGAATTTTGACAGGTTCAACCTCGTTAAATTTCAAGCTATTCGGTAGGGTAATTTTTGTGCTGTTATATGCGGATAGGCAGGCGGACGGACCGGGCAACAACTGTAGGCACTACGTATTTATCACGGAGTAAGAAAAGGAGGGGAAAGTAGTGTTAAAATTTTGCCATGCGGATTTTTTAACAATAGATGGCAACACCGTAGATGGTGGGCTGTCGATCAACGCTTCTACAATGCTTTCAATGGAAAAAAATGTTCATTAAAAAAAAAAAAAAAAAAAAAAAAAAAAACGAAAAATCTGAATTTTTAGAAAGTTGTAGAAATGAAAATCTGATTAATTGAAGTTTTCTTCACAACATGCATATTTTTTTAAAGGTACTTGACGCTTCATTTTCTTTTTTAACCCATTTAAAATACGAGATCATTCTAACAAAAACGAAAGGGCAAGCCATTTAAAAACATTGAATATCGCGAATTAGAATGACTTTTGTAAGTACAGTAAAACCTCGATAATTCGGATTAATTGGGACCGGACCCTATCCGGATTATCAAAAATCCGGATTATCCGGAGAATTAGAAAAAAATGAAATAAAACAGAACATACTTACAGAAAATCACCTTTATGTTAAACTTATTGAATATTTACAGACAGTAAAAATGTTCACTTTGCTTAATTCTTCCGAAAAGATTTCACAAAAAGTTCTTTTTATTCAGAATACGACGATGAAACAAGTTAATATTATGGAAATTAGCCAATCACTTCTCAAACTTGAAAAAAAAAAATGACCAAACCGATCTGAATTATTCGGAGATCCGAATTATCGGGGTCCGAATTTGCGGGGTTTTACTGTAAGTTGAATATCGCAAAGAAATAGACTTATGATTTTTAGAAATTAAGTATTAATCAAATATTTTGTAGTAAGTTTTAATTTCGCGTATAGTTTTTAAAACCTTTGAACAATTTAATAATTCATAACTTTGTATATTTATGCAATTAATGCATGTAGAACTAAAGCAAATTTTTATTTTAATTATTTGGAGGCAAAAAAATTGTGTAAATTATAGGATCTCCAGAATACACATTTAAAATAACTTAAACATTGCTTTTTTTTTAACTTTGTTTCTATATTTTATTTGTGCCAGTGCAATAAAAATAAATCTATTAATCAAAATTATTCTTAGTTCATTCAGGAATTTTTGCTTTTAATTCCCCATCTTCTCCATCCGGACATTCAGGTCCGTGTGAAAAAAAAAAGGGGGGGGGGTCGCCCCGTCCGAGGAGATTGAGGGAGCACCAAATTTAATCTACCAACACCAATTTCTTTCTTTCTTTTTTTTTTTTTTTTTTTCCTTCTATCTTTACAAGAAGAAAGTATTGGATTCGCATAAATTTTCGAATTCCATTTTTTGAAGGATTTTAGATTTTTTAGGGGTCAGAGATTCCAAAAAACAAGTTTTTTTTTTTTTTTATATAAAATATCTGTCTATGACATATATTTTGTGAATGCTCTATCTCAAGAAAAAAATGCACTGAATATAATAAAAATTGATATTTAGGTAGTCCGTGATATAAATTACTGCTGATTAGTTTTTGGGTAAATCGCTCAACAGGTTGCGCTGCTAAGGTGCATTTTTTACGATTTACGCAACAGCTATATCTCAAGAACTAATGCACGGGTTGTAATAAAATTTATATTGTATAGTCTGATAGGTAGTCCTGATATAAACTGATGCAGATCAGTTTTTGGTGTAAATCGCTCAACAGGTGGCGCTGCTATGTTTCATTTTTTACGCTTTACGCAACAGTTAACTAGCGCACGGATTCTAATAAAAATTTAGATTTAGGTAGTCCCTGATATAAATTGATGCTGATCAGTTTTTGGTGTAAATCGCTCAACTGATGGCGCTGTTATGCTGCATTAGTAGTAATAAAAGGCGGGTTTTGGCCCACCAAGGATCCTCAAGGATCCTCAAGGATCCACTAGGATACCCCATGTTAACTCTATGTAGCTCACCGCGGATGTGCACGGAGTATTTCCGCCTAGCTTGGCGTAGAGTACGAAGATAATTTTGTAGATATTTTTTTTTTTTTTTTTTTTCCGGAAGATTAAAATTTTTTGCAAACTATAGCATGGGGTCATTTTTTTTTTTTTTTTTTTTTTTTTACTGATTAAGAATTTAATTATCCTAAGTAGAGCATATATGTGAGGTTTTGAAATTAGTAACATGGAAGTGAGATAGATGTTTTGATTCTGTTTCATTGTGAGAGGGGGAGGGCTTAAGTTTTAGGGGGCTTAAATTTTTAGGACGGGCTTAACTATTTTTTTAATGATTGGAATCAACTTAGAGAAGGAAGAAAATTTGAACATGGCGAAAAATGAGTGGTGATCTGATTCTGTTATAGTATGAGGGGAGGGCTTAATTTTTAGGGGGGCTTAATTTTTTTAGGAGGGGCTTAACTATTTTTTTTAATGATTGGAATCAACTTAGAGTAGGAAGAAAATTTGAACATGTTGAAAAATGTGTGGTGATTTGATTTTGTTATAGTATTAGGGGGAGGGCTTAATTTTTAGGAGGGGCTTATTTTTTTAGGAGGGGCTTGTATGTGGTTTTTTTTTCAGATTGGAATCAACTTAAAGTAGAAAGGAAATTTGAGAATGCTGAAAAATGTGAGGTGGAGGTTTTCACTATGTTACAGCGTGAAGCCATTTTAGGAAGGGGGAGGGCTTAATTTTTAGGAAACTTATGTTATATGTTTATTTATTTATTTATTTATTTATTTTGGGTTTGAAGCTTATAATATCATACTTTAGTAAAGGAGTAACCTACCTATTTTCCGAACTTCACAGCCCCCCCCCCCCTGAAGATGATTTTGTGCTCTCTCTGCTGCGTGTTGTTCGAAATTTGTTGAAATTTAATATTTTTTAAAAATTGAGTTTTCCAAAGGGTTTTACTAAGATTCGAACCCGTAAAAAAACTTCATGTCTTGATAATTTGTTGTGTATTAATCTAATCAAGCCAAGAAGTTCTGGTTTTCAGGCGAAAAGTTGTTTAACGATCGGAGAAGCAATAAAATTTTACTTTAGCACTCAGATTTCACCCCCCCCCCTCCCTTCTTTTATACTTAGATTTAATATCCATTGCTATTGCAGTTGTTGAACTGGATTGAATAAGTTTTTATTAGAGTAAATATTCGTGTATTACAACCGAACGGTTACATTTGTAACTTATAGTATCCTATCAACATGTATTCATTGCCTTGCACAAACATTCGATAACAAATCAATTGTAACAGAAACTAACTGATATGAGAATGACAACCCCGGGAACTGGATTAGATTTCATTCATTTATAAAAGTCAAGAAAGAGAATCTTGTTTGATAACTAAAATGAGTATTTTTAAAACAATTTAATTCCATTAAACCATTTCATATGTTGTTTTTTAAAGGTCCTTTTAGAGGTTCGCAAAAGCTTATTTTACTCTATTTGCATTAACGCTAGAGAAACAATGGAAATGTTTTCTTAATTTACTGTTTTATAATTAATATTATAAATTAATTTTTTATAAAGGGTCACATTTTTTTTTTTTTTTTTTTTTTTTTTTTTTTTTTTTTTTTAACCCAAATATCGACCATTCAAACACCAACATTTTTCACCATTCAAAATATATAAACTATTTTATTAAAAATTATTTTTCAATGTATAGTTCTAATAAATCGATTTTATGTTAAGTGACATGCAACCATTTTAGTAAGTTTGTTTTATTTACATAACAATGTGTTTTTACAAGTTATCATCTATTAGACGGCAATGACAAATTTAAGCAATATATTACTTTAGTATAATATTGTTTTATCACTGTGTCGAAAATAAGTGATTCTTTTCTCATTAATTTACACATAAATTTTATAATCAATTAGAAACATATTATAAAAGCATGATAAACATCAGATAACAACGAGTCTTATCTACCAAATACCATCTCATTATAAGATCACGTTGTAAACCAATCTTATTATTTTTAAAAAACAGGAGCGCCTCCTAGAATTTAACAGAATTAAGTGAATCAGCATAAATTTATCACACTGTTTATTGTTCTTGTCATATAAAGACATTAACTGCTGTTCTTGGGTTAAATTTAAGTGAGTACTGTACAAGAAATTTCTTTTTTATAAGAGGAATTAAATCATCCTTACTTAAAGAATATGGAATCAGATTTACCCAGCCAAGAGTTACAAGTTTCGAATAGTGAAAGATTACCATCTTCATCAAGTCAACCATCCTTTTCCTGTAATAAATGTCAAAAATACTTCTCTAAAAAGATTGCATTAATCAGACATCAAAGATCTCACTTGGATAAAAAGCCCTTTAAATGTGAAATTTGTGATAAAACTTTTATTCAAAACACTGATTTAAAACGACATAGTGCAACTCATTCCAAGACACCCACTACATATAAATGCGATGAATGTGGAATAGAATATTACAGAAAGTATTCGTTAAGAATCCA
This sequence comes from Maratus speculifer, assembly GCA_964019185.1. Taxonomy (NCBI): domain Eukaryota; kingdom Metazoa; phylum Arthropoda; class Arachnida; order Araneae; family Salticidae; genus Maratus; species Maratus speculifer. The sequence continues at coordinate 100,919,223 of OZ025302.1, forward strand.
CAAGAGATTTCATAAGACATATAAATGCGATGAATGTCCAATAGAATTTTCTAAAAAATATTTGTTAAAAATTCACAAGAGATCTCATAAGAAGTTTCATGTTTGTGAAAAATGTTCTAACTTGTTTCTATCAAAGTCTGCTTTAACTAAACATAAAAAAATTCATTCTCAAAAGGAATATAAATGTAAATATTGTGGTGTTATATTTTACTATATCTCGATTTTTTATCTCATAAAAAAGTTCATTACAGGAAATTTTGTTTGCAAACACTGTAACAAAACACTTGATGTCGACACCAAGTTTATTCAACATTTGATTAAAATGCATAAGTGAAAAAATGCAAACTTTATCAAATCATGTAGAATATTTGATTGTCTGTACAGTTTAATTTTTTTTTTGTATTTTTATATCTATTGAGAATGATGAATAAATAATGTGTAAGTGAAAAAAGCTTTGGTCTTTTATTTTTGTTTTAACAATTTACGATTTTTAATAATTGTTTCACGATATTGAAAAATTTTACTTAAATTTTAACATTTTTTTAATTTTTTATCAAATGAAATTAGAGTTCGCATTATTTTATTAATTTTTTATTTTAAAATACTAAATTTATACTGAGTTAATTTTAAATACCTTTAATATATTAGAATTATTTATCAAGTTTAATTTATCACTCATCATTTATATAAACAATTGTTATTTACATATTCATGATGAATATTATCTTGTGTTTCCAAACAACCTTTCAAAAAGTGAGAAACTGTTGACATTTTATATCATTCATTACTTAGATTAAAACTTTTACCTAATGCTGCCACAAAAATTCTCAAAAATAATGAAACTGTGAACTTTATATATCATTTACTAACTTAGATTAAATCCATTAACTTGTGTTGCCACAAAATTCTTCAAAAGGAATAAAACAGTTAACATATTGTATCATTAATCACATAGATTAAAACTATTACCTTGTGTTGCCATTCATTATTTTGCATGTACCACCTACGTAAAAAGGCTAAAACTTTCAACATATTGTGTCATTAACCACTTAGATTAAATATATTATCTTGTGTTGCTGAAAAATTCGTCAAAAATAGTAACAACCATTGACATAATATATTAACTACCACTTATGTACAAAGACTGTTTTTTAGTTTATTAAAAAATAGTTGACTAAAACTAATGACATTACTAATTTTTTAATGTTTAACTGTAACCGATGCTGATTTTTAACATATAGGAGATGTGTTGTTTTTAAGCATTCAGTTTGAAATTGATTTTCGTTTTAACTTCATATACTGCTATTGTTATTTTTTGAAAATGGATTCTGTAGCAAATTCGTTAAAAAGACCTCTCGACAGATAATACGTTTGCTAATGCGTTTAATTAAAATACAACGTTTAAATTCTTGATTTCGAATACTTTTAAATTACAATATTTTTACTACTATTCTTAAATTCCATACATTGTTTAAAAGATGAACATGATATTCTAAATTTTTTGTATCTGATGTTTCGAATTACTTATTAAAAATTTGCTTAATAGATGGATTTGCTAACTTGATTAATTAAAATACATCATGTAAATTTTCGATTTTGAACACTTTTCTATTAAAATTAGAATATTTTTACAGCTATTATTATTAATTTTATACATTGTTTAAATGATATATATTTTTCTAAGTTTTTTGAATTGCTTATTAAAAATTTGTTTGAATAACACATGTGATTAAATAGTTTAATTAAATTTTGTATTAACAAATATATAATTTAAAACCTCGGTAGTAAACATTTTTAATAAGCAAATAAAAAAATAAACAACTAATAAGAAGATCAACAGTGAATAATCATTACCTACACTTTGCAACATGTATTGCAAAGGTATCTATATTCTACTAATCTGATGCGTTTCATCTGATAAGTAGTTATCGTTATCATTGATGATTAAGGTGTTGGATATCCATGTGCCAAGTCAAGATATGTTTACTCATCCCACTAGGACATGTAACAGGTAATTTTATTGGAATTATTTTCAATAATGATTCATTTACAGCAAATTAATATTTATTAACATGCGTTAATATTCATTAGCGATTTTCTTCAAAGTATAATCATAAGTTAAGATATTAATTTCAGAGATGTGTATTATTTTAACATTTTAAAGAGAATATTAATTATGGATAAAGATTACTTTCAATATATTTTAAATGGATAAAAATGAGAAGTTTCATTAAGTGTGAAAAACTATTCATCAAATATTTATTTCATAAATTCCTTTTTTTTTTTTTTTTTTTTTTTTTTTTTTTTTTTTTTTTGAGTGAAATGGTAAAACAATTAAAATCTTACACATTTGAAATCGATTCTAAGATTGTTTAAAAATTAAATTAAGTTATTAAAGATTTCATTTCTAGATATGATACATAATCGTTAAATTTTTTCATAGTTTAAAATCCTTTTTACTCATAAAAAACAAGTCATTTCAGTTTTTTTTTTTACCATTAAATTGATTTATAGAAGGGTTTAGAATGCATTAAAATTCGAATGAATGGATTAATTTTTAAAATAAAAAAACTTGTTATTATATGTTTCATTTATATCTTGAAAATGATAGGCCTATTTACTTGAAATGAATAATTACTTTGATAATTTATATCTTATCAGGAGATTGCCCGAGTACACTCCTTGCTTTATACTAGGTTACATGTTCTCATCACGCAATATATCTGAGTATGCGTTGCATGATCTAATCATGAGGTTTCTAATCACGTGATAAGTGATGTCACAAACCGTTTGAAGGATCTAATCAGCTGATAAGATTTGCAGATACATGATTTGAATATAAATACGTGCAGACTGTAATAGGTCTTTGTTTTACAAACAGTTACATATACATCTGCCCTGCTTAGTAATTAACTGTTTGCTGTCGTTCTATTCCTTCCTAACCACCTGTTTAGTGATTACCTAGCTTGATACTTTGTTACTTGGATTACACCCATAACATCATGATGAATGTTGTTCACTTTTCTGAAAATGGACTAAATGTACAATACATTAGTGACTTCATCGAGAAAGTTCATGCAGACCGCTACTTTGCCGAGCTTCGAACCCTACCATTCTACACTCCTACATTGAGAATTCGTGGCAAAGAAGTGAAGCCAAAACGTCTACAACTGGCTTATGGAGATGTTAACACCAACTATAGCTACAGCGGGACCAATGTGTCAGCAAACCCTTGGACTCCCCTGATGATTGAATTGAGAGATAAAGTAGAAAAGCAAATGGCTTGTACTTTCAACTATGTTTTATTAAATTGTTATGTGGACGGTTCTAATTATATAAGTCAACATAAAGATAATGAATCTAGTCTTGATGCAACCTTCCCGATCACAGTGATCAGTTTTGGCTGCAAAAGAAAAATTGAATTTAAAAGACCAAATGTCCCCTCAACTTTCATCGACCTAGAGCATGGTTCACTATACAGTATGGGAAAACATACCAATGAACTATTCACACACGGCATCGCACCAAATCCTACTATCAAAGATATGCGAATTAGTCTTACATTCAGACATATGATTTCTCATCCTTTGGATTTGAAAAAACCGAAACTGAATTTATACTTCTCCGCATTGGTGGATGATCCGAAGTTGAAATTAGATTTGTTTTCTGTGTCGCCTCTAAGGACTGAAACTAGAGATAGTACTACACTCACATCATCTAAACAAATTTCAGCATTAAATAGACCAGAAGCTGATGTTTCACATAATAATTGGTTTACAAAACTGTTTCCAGACGTTGATGTTTATATTCCTGAGACAAGGGATTTAGGTTGGAATACTTATGTGAAAGTGGTCATGGAGAATAATTGCAGTCTTAAAGTAGACATAAGAAATTACAAGGAACTGGCCTGAGGTGAACTCTTTCCAACAAAAAAACGGCATTATCCTGATGGCACCTACATTCGACCATTTTCAGAACAGTATAAGTAAGTTTAACTTTTTTTTCTGTAAAAGATACTACTGTGTGCAACAACCAGCTTTTGATGGCATTTCTAGATGAAAATTATTGTCTGTTGCAACAAATTTTTAAAACGAATAATAACAGTGGTTTTCATTTTAAACCATCAGCTTTACGATTATCTAAAGATCAATTTATAAAACTTTATGATTTTTGCTCTGAAATTAGTGACTGTTTGATCGACACAATTCTCACAAAGATAATACCTATTTCTATTTTATATAAAGTGAATATTTGTAACCATTCACACACTAATATCGATACTGCTAAAAAGAACTTTTTGTCATGTTTTAATCATGAAATAGAGAGATCTCTATATCGAGTTTTTAATTGTTATGCTTGTGCTATCGGTCAGTTAAGTCAATTGGATCATGAATGTATGGCAAGTAATTTGCGTGAAAAATTTTTGTTGTACAAAGACAGTGCATTATTGAACTTCAATGTGTTCCAAATTGTGAAGAATCTCTTACAGAATCATTGCACATGTTTCTATACACATTCCTTCTTTGACGATTTTAATTCTGACTTTTATAAACGTTACTTGGAAACTGTATTCGTTAATGATTGTAAAAACAGCGTTTAATAAAAATTTTCTTTATTCAATCAAATATTGTTTGTTTTTATGTAAAATTACACATACACAAGAGATTTTTTTTTCTTCTCTCCAGAAATATATGTTCTTGGAAAAAATATATCTTTCTTTTTCAGTTCTTCAAGACGATGTAATGATGATCTAACATTATGATTTGTGTTAAACATGTATAACGACCTTTCATAGTGTAAAAATTATCAAAGTAATTATTCATTTCAAGTAAATAGGCCTATCATTTTCAAGATATAAATGAAACATATAATAACAAGTTTTTTTATTTTAAAAATTAATCCATTCATTCGAATTTTAATGCATTCTAAACCCTTCTATAAATCACTTTAATGGTGAAAAAAAAAACTGAAATGACTTGTTTTTTATGAGTAAAAAGGATTTTAAACTATGAAAAAATTGAACGATTATGTATCATATCTAGAAATGAAATCTTTAATAACTTAATTTAATTTTTAAACAATCTTAGAATCGATTTCAAATGTGTAAGATTTTAATTGTTTTACCATTTCACTCAAAAAAAAAAGGAATTTATGAAATAAATATTTGATGAATAGTTTTTCACACTTAATGAAACTTCTCATTTTTATCCATTTAAAATATATTGAAAGTAATCTTTATCCATAATTAATATTCTCTTTAAAATGTTAAAATAATACACATCTCTGAAATTAATATCTTAACTTATGATTATACTTTGAAGAAAATCGCTAATGAATATTAACGCATGTTAATAAATATTAATTTGCTGTAAATGAATCATTATTGAAAATAATTCCAATAAAATTACCTGTTACATGTCCTAGTGGGATGAGTAAACATATCTTGACTTGGCACATGGATATCCAACACCTTAATCATCAATGATAACGATAACTACTTATCAGATGAAACGCATCAGATTAGTAGAATATAGATACCTTTGCAATACATGTTGCAAAGTGTAGGTAATGATTATTCACTGTTGATCTTCTTATTAGTTGTTTATTTTTTTATTTGCTTATTAAAAATGTTTACTACCGAGGTTTTAAATTATATATTTATTAATACAAAATTTAATTAAACTATTTAATCACATGTGTTATTCAAACAAATTTTTAATAAGCAATTCAAAAAACTTAGAAAAATATATATCATTTAAACAATGTATAAAATTAATAATAATAGCTGTAAAAATATTCTAATTTTAATAGAAAAGTGTTCAAAATCGAAAATTTACATGATGTATTTTAATTAATCAAGTTAGCAAATCCATCTATTAAGCAAATTTTTAATAAGTAATTCGAAACATCAGATACAAAAAATTTAGAATATCATGTTCATCTTTTAAACAATGTATGGAATTTAAGAATAGTAGTAAAAATATTGTAATTTAAAAGTATTCGAAATCAAGAATTTAAACGTTGTATTTTAATTAAACGCATTAGCAAACGTATTATCTGTCGAGAGGTCTTTTTAACGAATTTGCTACAGAATCCATTTTCAAAAAATAACAATAGCAGTACAGGGTGAGTCATAAATATCGAAACAATAGGCTATCTCCTTAAATATTGCCTCTAGACCCATACTTCCAATTGCAAAAACTCATAAAAAAAGGTGAAATTTCTGATAAGATAAGTTGTAACTCCATGGGGGGTCTATATGAAAAAATACGAAAATTAAATTTTTATACGGCCCCCGTAGAACAAAATTCCCAATTAGGAAATTATTCCTTATCCATTCCTAATTTGAACCAAAAAAATTTCATCTCCGTATCTGAAAACCTGACAAAGATATTAAAATCCAAAGTTCTCAAAAATTCGTGACTTACACCACTTTACCATGCCTGTAAACGATGTGTTTCTCATCCATTTTCAAAGCAAATAAGGGATCGTTCACAAATTGTCCGTTATTATATGTCGGTTTAAGACCGTGCCTGATATTTGGACATAATAAAACAGCATATTGATTTAAATCAAAACATGTTTTCTAAACATGTTGATCATTAGCACGGAGGTCTGAATAGATCAAAATATATAGGTCCGGTCCTAAACCAACCCATAGGGAAAAAGTTCTGCCCGGTATGAAATAATGCTGAAATCATAATCCGGACCAGCCTGGAAAAAAGCTTACATCATAGCCGGATCAGCCGTGAATTTCTAGATAGTTTTTTACTTCAGTATTGTTAAAAATTGTTATGCGTGGAGGAGTTCTGACCAAAAATATTTAATATAGATTTTCGAAATTATATTTATACTTTTTTATTATTAAAGAAGCGCCAAAGGCTGTGATATATTCATTTTATCAATGAATCTCTGTTTATATGTAAATGTTTCACTTTTATTATCGCTAATCCACATCCCGTGCGTCGGAGACTTTGAAAAATGTTATACAGTAAAACCTTTTAAGACGGAATCACATAGGAAAGAAAACATACGTAATAGACAAATGCCCTTCCTCGGACGGTTAAATGGAGTTTATTTTTTTCTCAGGTATTATTGTATTTATTTTGCATGGATCAACATATATTCTGTTGAAGACAGAATTCCGTTATAGGCAGATTTTTTTTCTCTGGTTTTATTTTGTTTAATTTTTTAGCATTTAAACATACTATTCTTAAAAAAATCAATTTTAAAGATTTTTTTTTCTTTTTTTGTAAAATAAAAGCGATATTAAAATTTATGTGGTTTTTGTAAAAATATTGATTGAACCAAATTTTACTTATTTTATGTACGTATTAGGTCAGTCAGAGGCTTTGATTTTAATACGGATTGTTCGAGACCAGGATTTAAAATTTCATCCAGTGCAGACCTAATTATCTCCGGTATGAAAAATACGTTAGGCCCGGATAGGCGAGTCTTCAGAAAAAAGTAACGTCTCGGTCCTGATTTGACCTGAGCTCAGAATACAGATTTTTTAACAGCCTCTCTAAGACGATAAAAAGCTTGAAGTTGTGAAAGCTAAATTTGTAAAAAGAATCTCGTTGTCGAATTTATGTCGAATTTGCATCTTAGGAAAGCATTCTTTTAAATAACTGATGGGCAGTAAAACAGTACATTTCGTTTTTCTGTATAATGACTTTTTTTCCCTTGATTCCCGACTATTTCTTGTCTTTAAATTATTAAAAGTTAAAAAAGTACAAACTTGAAACATGTCATTTTTAATTATTTTACATTAGTTTTGTTTAAAAAACTGAAAAATTATTTACTTTTGAAAATATGACTTTTTAAAAGTTATTACTTTTTAAATAAATATTTTTAATAGTTCTAAGATAAATATTGAAAAACAAAAACCCCGAAACAAAACTAAAATCCGATTTTCATTTTTAATTAAATAGAAAGAAATTGAAATCCGATAAATAATGTTTGGAGTTATAGCGAATTTTAACTATCCAATTTAAACCAGTACTAACCATATAAATTTTTTTAATTTTTATGATAAATTTTGTTAAAGTAACATAAACTTTCGAATTGCGCACATTTCAATTTGTGTCTAATCCCTTAAACTCTCATGAATTATTTAAACGGTCATAACTCCGCGAATTTTGAAGATATGAAGATGCAACTTTTTGTGTATTATTCAGGACTGGATAAGGAAAGTTTTTCTAATTGGAATTTTTATCCTACGGGGGCCGTATAAAAAGTTAATTTTCGTATTTTTTCAAATAGACCCCCCCATGGAGTTGCAACTTATCTTATCAAAAATTTTACCTTTTTTTATGAATTTTTGCAATTGGAAGTATGGGTCTAGGGGCAATATTTAAGGAGATAGCCTATTGTTTCGATATTTATGACTCACCCTGTATATGAAGTTAAAACGAAAATCAATTTCAAACTGAATGCTTAAAAACAACACATCTCCTATATGTTAAAAATCAGCATCGGTTACAGTTAAACATTAAAAAATTAGTAATGTCATTAGTTTTAGTCAACTATTTTTTAATAAACTAAAAAACAGTCTTTGTACATAAGTGGTAGTTAATATATTATGTCAATGGTTGTTACTATTTTTGACGAATTTTTCAGCAACACAAGATAATATATTTAATCTAAGTGGTTAATGACACAATATGTTGAAAGTTTTAGCATTTTTACGTAGGTGGTACATGCAAAATAATGAATGGCAACACAAGGTAATAGTTTTAATCATGGAGGAAGAAGTTAGGTGGAGGTGAACTAAGCCTCAAAAAAGGTTTGCAATGTGAATCCATTTATCGCTCAAATTTTAGTGTACCAAACAAAAGCACGTGGAAAATTGGAAAGCTTCCAAAAAAGGAAGGGATTTTGTATTAATAAGACGAATGGAAAGAAATGAATTACAGCTGGAGCATTTTTTAAGAAGAAATAGGAAATTTTTAATATGGTGTTTGTTCTATTATTATTTATTAAAAGAAATGTTTACTTTTAAAATAATTGAAATTGGGAAATTATTATTATTATCATTAAATGTCATTATTGTTATTAAATTTCAAATTAAAATTAAATAAGGAATTGAAAACGTTTGATACGAACTAAAAATTGTATTATTAAAAGTTTTCTTTTTACAGTAATTTTTATTAACACTTTTCAACAAAATTGAAAAATGTTTATGCATTCGGTTTGTCTGTCCGTCTGTCCGCGCTCTAACTCTCGTAAATATACTCGGAATGCAATGAAATTTTACCATGTTATTGAAGTTTACACAAGCACAAACCCTATTATAAATGAAGTTTCTACCACGATTAGTTTATTTACAGGGACAGTCAAAAGTCTTATTATATTAGGGCCAATGGGGAAAAATCATTTCAAATTAATTTTAAAGATGTTGCGCCCGGACAAACGTATTCACATTTATTTGCATCTACGAAAAGCACTAAAATATGCAGCTAAAAGAATTGTTATTCATTTACAGGGCCACACAAAATAATTCTAATACATGATAATAAAGGAGGAAATTGTTTGCGACATATTTTAACGATGGTAAACGGTATCATGTGTAATCAAATTGATATACGTCGCTGAGACTTAATATGAGTTATTTCACGCATAATACGAAGTGCATAGCATTTACAGGGACACAAAAGATTTCAAAAATCATATTGTATTCGAAGTATTGTATATTATGCATGATAACTGTTCCATGGATGAAATGCATTTTTAATTATGATATGCGATTTTAAGTGTCACTAAATGTATTCACATTATATGGTGTGCATAAATGCTAATAGTTACACAATTAAGATAGACAGGGTTACTCAAAAGAACTCGGAAAAGTTATTGAATGTGAGTGTAATTTACTTAAAGGTTTGTTTAAAAAAAGTTTTGCATCTTTACATCGAATCGCATTTAGTTTATCGTGAAATGTTTGTATATGGATTAAATGATATACAGGATCACGCAAAGAACTGGATACAGGTTTTTTTTAAGGATGATAATTTCTGGAAATATGATTTAAATAGTTTAAAGAGTATTGTTGTTTGATAAACATTTTTTATTTATTTTTTTATATAATTAATTTTAGCAAAATACTTTCGTGCAATAAATGTGCTAAGTAAACTGCAGGGCTGAACAAAAGTATTGAAGTATGTTTTACATCTATTCGTATAAACTGCCAAAAGAAAAATTTCATCCAGCTAGGCATTTTTTTTGCTAAACTAAATTTCTCCATGATATAGTATATATATCAACTGACAAATCAAATACAGAGCTGTTCAAAAGTATTGGAATACATATTTGGTTATGGGCGGTAACACCTATTTCCCTGAATAACGAAAATTTGTTAAAGAATTAAGGAAATTTGGATAATGTTTTATAATCTATGCTTAACGCAGGATTTTTTTTACTGGTTAATACTTTATAACGTAGATGAAAAATGTTTATGACTCCAGTTTGTGTGGCCGAGTTCTAACTCTTGTAAATAAACTCTGATGCTCGTAGCATTTTTTATATATTATTGACGGGTACTACACCGTGATCGCTATTGAAAAGGAAATGTGTAGAATTTACAGTTCATTTGTATAGACAGTCTAAAGTATTCTATTACATTATGGTCAATGGGAAAAATCGTTTCAAGTTCATTTCAATTTTCGTGATGATATAAAATTTCACGCAAAGGAAAGTAAGAGTGTTTAAAATGATATAATGTTTAGGGATGAGATTTCCGCTTTTTTGGGCACCAGTACAATCCTAGAGAAAATGTTGTCAGTTAAATCACAAAAATGTTCCGATTACATAATGCAGCATTTTCTCTAAAATTTTGCTGGTGTGCAAAAAAGCGGAAATCTCATCCCTGAATGTTGCTTAAATTGTAATGTTGAAAAATTATAATATTGCAACATTATAAAAAAATGATATTATAATTTTGCTTATTTGCGCAACGCTTAATGCTGCACAAATAAAAATGTATGTTAAATTTGCAGCGAGACTAGATCCTTGAATGGGTCGGGTTGTATTTTACCTAACACGAAAGTTCTATTCAAATCGGAATCCAACATAAATGTTTTTTATCGATCTGAACCGGTAATATTTGAATTCGAATCCGACACATGAACAGTATTCCGCCTGAAACAGAGCTAATTTTAATACTTACAACGTTATTAAAAAATTCCAAAACATGTTTTAAAACAAATATTGTTAGCATATAGTCATGCCTTACATTAATAAGAACAATTTTTGTCAAATATAAAAATTTTACTTCTTCAAAATAATAGCACTATCAATAAAAATTTTTGAGAAACAATTAATAAACAAGTTGGAAAGTACCCGTGAAGCGTAGCAAATGAGGTGCGTTCGTACGATAACGAAGTTTTTAAAATATTCAGATCTTGCTGATATAGTAGACAGTACCTCGGTTACATTATAGTAGTAGAAATTTTTGTGTTCCTGTAAAAATGCAGGAAGTAATTTTTATTACACCTCAGCAACGTATATCATATTCATAAAATGCGAAATAGTTTAATGTAATTAAAACACGCCCCACAAACAATGTTTCTCCGTATAGTATATTATATATGTAGCGGAATACTTTTGTGTGCTCCTGTAATTTAAAAATAAATATTCTTTGCATCACAGATTGTACAGAATGAATATTTTAGTATATATATACTTCATAGGTTCATGTCAGTTTTATTATGTTTGAATTAGTTTAACATCATTAAAATGCATTTGAAACTTTTTTTCCCATTGACCGTAATATCATGGAATATTTTTTATTGTTCCTGTAATTGATTTATGCATCCAATTTCTATAAAATTTGAAATGACACGGCAAAATTATGTAATAATTGTTTGTTTTAAATTTCAAATGATTAAAATGCATTTGAAACTCCCCCCCCCCCCCCGCCCCTTGACCGTAATGTAACGGGATACTTTTGATTGTCCTGTAATTGATCTATCATAAAATTTGAAATAACTTGACAAAATTATGTATTAATTAAGTATTTTAAACTTCAAACGATTCAGTTGGGTAGTTTTTGCGTTGTTATATGCGAATGGACAGACAGACGGATGAACTGAACGACAACTATAGGTGCTACGTATTTACATAATTACGAAAGCACCTAAAAACAACAGATATAAAGCATAATAAAATTTGAGAGCTGTAAAATAAATGAGCTGATTTTCACGCAATAAAAATTTCGATTCTTATAATGTTTTTAAAATTATTAGAAAATAAATTACACATATTTTATGATTAATCTCATTTAAATGCGAAAAATGAAGCATAAATACAGGGTTTCGATATTACAAATAGATTTATTCTAAAAAAATAATTCAGGGATAAAAAAAAATCAAGATGAATATATAAAAAGAAATTTGTTTTGTTACATATTAATAATTGCATTTAAATAATATTTAAAATATAATAATGAAAACATTCTTTTACAATCATGTATAAAAACATAAGTAATAAATATTAATCTAAAATACAGATTTCTGATTGCAAACGATTTTCAGATATTAGCAAAATAATGTTACCTTTTCAAGAAAAATGTTAAAAGATTTTCTATTTTGATATTTAAAACACATATAATTAAATAATCAAAGAAATTTTTACCTGTGAAGCGCTGTCTAATAAAAAATTCGACGATAAAAAACAAGAGCAATCAAATACGGGTTTTAACCGGTTTGAATTCATAGGCGAATCAAAGCACGTGGTTTTGTTTGGACTTAATGTGACTTAATGTAGGGTTACATTTTTGGCATCACCCAAATCATTATAGTTCACCTCCACCTATATTCTTCCTCCATGAGTTTTAATCTATGTGATTAATGATACAATATGTTAACTGTTTTATTCCTTTTGAAGAATTTTGTGGCAACACAAGTTAATGGATTTAATCTAAGTTAGTAAATGATATATAAAGTTCACAGTTTCATTATTTTTGAGAATTTTTGTGGCAGCATTAGGTAAAAGTTTTAATCTAAGTAATGTATGATATAAAATGTCAACAGTTTCTCACTTTTTGAAAGGTTGTTTGGAAACACAAGATAATATTCATCATGAATATGTAAATAACAATTGTTTATATAAATGATGAGTGATAAATTAAACTTGATAAATAATTCTAATATATTAAAGGTATTTAAAATTAACTCAGTATAAATTTAGTATTTTAAAATAAAAAATTAATAAAATAATGCGAACTCTAATTTCATTTGATAAGAAATTAAAAAAATGTTAAAATTTAAGTAAAATTTTTCAATATCGTGAAACAATTATTAAAAATCGTAAATTGTTAAAACAAAAATAAAAGACCAAAGCTTTTTTCACTTACACATTATTTATTCATCATTCTCAATAGATATAAAAATACAAAAAAAAATTAAACTGTACAGACAATCAAATATTCTACATGATTTGATAAAGTTTGCATTTTTTCACTTATGCATTTTAATCAAATGTTGAATAAATTTGGTGTCGACATCAAATGTTTTGTTACAGTGTTTGCATTCAAATTTCCTGTAATGAACTTTTTTATGAGATAAAAAATCGAGATCATAGTAAAATATAACACCACAATATTTACATTTATATTCCTTTTGAGAATGAATTTTTTTATGTTTAGTTAAAGCAGACTTTGATAGAAACAAGTTAGAACATTTTTCACAAACATGAAACTTCTTATGAGATCTCTTGTGAATTTTTAACAAATATTTTTTAGAAAATTCTATTGGACATTCATCGCATTTATATGTCTTATGAAATCTCTTGTGGATTCTTAACGAATACTTTCTGTAATATTCTATTCCACATTCATCGCATTTATATGTAGTGGGTGTCTTGGAATGAGTTACACTATGTCGTTTTAAATCAGTGTTTTGAATAAAAGTTTTATCACAAATTTCACATTTAAAGGGCTTTTTATCCAAGTGAGATCTTTGATGTCTGATTAATGCAATCTTTTTAGAGAAGTATTTTTGACATTTATTACATGAAAAGGATGGTTGACTTGATGAAGATGGTAATCTTTCACTATTCGAAACTTGTAACTCTTGGCTGGGTAGATGATTTAATTCCTCTTATAACAAAGAAATTTCTTGTACAGTACTCACTTAAATTTAACCCAAGAACAGCAGTTAATGTCTTTATATGACAAGAACAATAAACAGTGTGATAAATTTATGCTGATTCACTTAATTCTGTTAAATTCTAGGAGGCGCTCCTGTTTTTTAAAAATAATAAGATTGGTTTACAAAGTGATCTTATAATGAGATGGTATTTGGTAGATAAGACTCGTTGTTATCTGATGTTTATCATGCTTTTATAATATGTTTCTAATTGATTATAAAATTTATGTGTAATTTAATGGGAAAAGAATCACTTATTTTCGACACAGTGATAAAACAATATTATACTAAAGTAATATATTGCTTAAATTTGTCATTGCCATCTAATAGATGATAACTTGTAAAAACACATTGTTATGTAAATAAAACAAACTTACTAAAATGGTTGCATGTCACTTAACATAAAATCGATTTATTAGAACTATACATTGAAAAATAATTTTTAATAAAATAGTTTATATATTTTGAATGGTGAAAAATGTTGGTGTTTGAATGGTCAATATTTGGGTAAAGTAAAAAAAAAAAAAAAAAAAAAAAAAAAAAAAAAAAAAAAAAAAAAAATGTGACCCTCAAATCAATTTATAATATTAATTATAAAACAGTAAATTAAGAAAACATTTCCATTGTTTCTCTAGCGTTAATGCAAATAGAGTAAAATAAGCTTTTGCGAACCTCTAAAAGGACCTTTAAAAAACAACATATGAAATGGTTTAATGGAATTAAATTGTTTTAAAAATAATCATTTTAGTTATCAAACAAGATTCTCTTTCTTGACTTTTATAAATGAATGAAATCTAATCCAGTTCCCGGGGTTGTCATTCTCATATCAGTTAGTTTCTGTTACAATTGATTTGTTATCGAATGTTTGTGCAAGGCAATGAATACATGTTGATAGGATACTATAAGTTACAAATGTAACCGTTCGGTTGTAATACACGAATATTTACTCTAATAAAAACTTATTCAATCCAGTTCAACAACTGCAATAGCAATGGATATTAAATCTAAGTATAAAAGAAGGGAGGGGGGGGGGTGAAATCTGAGTGCTAAAGTAAAATTTTATTGCTTCTCCGATCGTTAAACAACTTTTCGCCTGAAAACCAGAACTTCTTGGCTTGATTAGATTAATACACAACAAATTATCAAGACATGAAGTTTTTTTACGGGTTCGAATCTTAGTAAAACCCTTTGGAAAACTCAATTTTTAAAAAATATTAAATTTCAACAAATTTCGAACAACACGCAGCAGAGAGAGCACAAAATGATCTTCAGGGGGGGGGGGGGGGCTGTGAAGTTCGGAAAATAGGTAGGTTACTCCTTTACTAAAGTAAGATATTATAAGCTTCAAACCCAAAATAAATAAATAAATAAAAATATAACATAAGTTTCCTAAAAATTAAGCCCTCCCCCTTCCTAAAATGGCTTCACGCTGTAACATAGTGAAAACCTCCACCTCACATTTTTCAGCATTCTCAAATTTCCTTCCTACTTTAAGTTGATTCCAATCTGAAAAAAAAACCACATACAATCCCCTCCTAAAAAAATAAGCCCCTCCTAAAAATTAAGCCCTCCCCCTAATACTATAACAAAATCAAATCACCACACATTTTTCAACATGTTCAAATTTTCTTCCTACTTTAAGTTGATTCCAATCATTAAAAAAAATAGTTAAGCCCCTCCTAAAAAAATTAAGCCCCCCCTAAAAATTAAGCCCTCCCCTCATACTATAACAGAATCAGATCACCACTCATTTTTCGCCATGTTCAAATTTTCTTCCTTCTCTAAGTTGATTCCAATCATTAAAAAAATAGTTAAGCCCGTCCTAAAAATTTAAGCCCCCTATATCTTAAGCCCTCCCCCCTCTCACAATCACAATGAAACAGAATCAAAACATCTATCTCACTTCCATGTTACTAATTTCAAAACCTCACATATATGCTCTACTTAGGATAATTAAATTCTTAATCAGTAAAAAAAAAAAAAAAAAAAAAAAAATAACCCCATGCTATAGTTTGCAAAAAATTTTAATCTTCCGGAAAAAAAAAAAAAAAAAAAAAAAAAAAAAAAAAAATCTACAAAATTTTCTTCGTACTCTACGCCAAGCTAGGCGGAAATACTCCGTGCACATCCGCGGTGAGCTACATAGAGTTAACATGGGGTATCCTAGTGGATCCTTGAGGATCCTTGGTGGGCCAAAACCCGCCTTTTATTACTACTTGCATTTTTTAAAGGTTTACGCAACAGCTATATCTCAAGAACTACGCACGGATTGTGATAAAAATTTATATTTAGGTAGTCCCTTATTTAAACTGATGCTGATCAGTGTTTGGTGTAAATCGCTCAACAGGTGGCGCTGCTAAGCTGCACTTTTTTATGGTTTACGCAATAGCTGTATCTCAAGAACTACGCACGAATTGTAATAAAAATTTATATTTAGGTAGTCCATCATATAAATTGATGATGTAAATCGCTTAATAGGTGTCGCTGCAATATTGCTTTTTTATGATTTATGCAACAGCTGTATCCCAAGAACTAATGCACAGATTTTAATAAAAAATTATACTCAGGTAGTCCTTGATATAAATTAAAATTGATTAACATTTGGTGTAAATCGCTCAACAGGTGGCGCTGCTATGCCGCATTATTTACAATTAATGTTTTGTAAAATGTACAAGTCTTGCACATTAAATAACTTTCTATACAGACACAAAACAAAGTCTGTACTTTATTATTCCAAATAACATTTAAAAAACATATACAATAAGATCTACAGTGCTCAGCAAAAGTTTAGACAATGATCGATTATGCTTCTATATTCAGAAGTGTGTAACCGAATGTTTATAATTCATTTGTCATACATTACCTGTGACTTATCCGTTATTCACAAACAATAAATTTTGAATTTTACCTTTTACATAAAATATAATGACAAAAAAATAAAATTAACATTGTGGCAAAAGTATAGACAATTTGTATATTTACAGAAAAAAAACTATAAATTAAAATCGAGTTGCACCCACATTGTTTGCAGTTAGTGCAAGAATGTGACTTTTCATCGGAGAAACTAAATGCTGCGTCACTTGGGGGTCTTTTGTACCAAACATGTTCAACAGAAGCTCGAAGCTCATTAAAAGAAAAGTATAGCAAAAATTTGCATAAACATTACGACATATGATGTTACAAAGTTTTTGGATTGGGTCCGGATCAGAACTACACGCCGGCCAGTTGAGATCAGTAGTATTTTGAGAGTTAAACGAAGTTCTTTTTTTGTATGCAACATGAATAGACGCATTATCTTGCTAAAACCCATACTTTAGATCAGCTAAAAGTTTCCCAAATGATTAAAAATTAATCTCCAACGTATGTACGTAGTCGTGTGTTGCTTGGCAACCAATGAATAACTCCACAGATATTCGAGCATTAAAACAAAGTGAGGACCAAATCATTAAAAAGTCACCTTCTTGTTGTCGACTTAAGAATGTCCCAGGCTGTTTACCGCAAGTCGTACCAATAGTATGCTTACCCGTTTGGACCATTCAAATTCCATTTTTTTCGTTACTGAATATCATAGCGTACCATTTGGGTCCATATGACGTATGTTTGCAAGTTCATTGAATTCTCGCCAATTTGTAGCGAGATTTTAAAGCTGATTGTTTTATCATTTTCATGCAAATTGATTTACCTGATTCTTTAATTCATCTACGAATCATGTCCGTCGACACAGAAAGTCCTGACTTACTTTTAATGTGATTAGCAATCATTATTTGCGTAAATGTCAGCTTCTGGATCCTTTTGTCATCTCATTTTCTCGTCACACAAGGTCTTCCGGATTATGTTTTGTTTTGAAGGAATCGTCCTAGACCATACTTCATAGACAGAACACTTTGGACGATTCAATGCTGCTGATATTTCTGTAACAGGCTTCCCTTTCCATTTCAGCTTTCCTACTTCAATTACCTCATCTAACTGAATATTTTTAGCTCGCGGCATCTTCTCTAACTGATGCTATAACGAGGTATAATTAAATACTTCATACATGTCACATCATAACTTGGAAATTTGCATTTTTCCATGAACAGTTGGCTAAAAATCAAAAAAGTGTCTAAACTTTTGCAATATGCAAATGTTACTTTTTTCAGTTAAATTAAATATTACCTTATATTATAGCCATTATTTTTATTCTACATTTTTTAAAATATATTGGAAAATAAGTATAGCCATTTGTAAAACTCCCGTGTTCGTATTTTTTATTTAAAGGTTAAAAAACACCAGTGTCTAAACTTTTGCTGAGCACTGTATATACAATAAAAAATTCCCAATTTAA
Source organism: Maratus speculifer (assembly GCA_964019185.1). Taxonomy (NCBI): domain Eukaryota; kingdom Metazoa; phylum Arthropoda; class Arachnida; order Araneae; family Salticidae; genus Maratus; species Maratus speculifer. The sequence continues at coordinate 100,937,691 of OZ025302.1, forward strand.
ATATAATTGCAAGCAAATAGCTTTGTATGAAAGCCTAAAAAACATCACTCACTTGTGGAGCACGGAATAAACTTATTTTTTTCCCCTTCGCCTTTTTTTTACTATCATAGCATGTTTAACATCCAGGAACACAGCACTTATATCCCATCTTAATTTATTTTTTGAAATATCAATATGAAACATAAACGAATAAAATAAAATAACTTTTAATTCGAACATATCTTTAGGCATACAATCATATTGAAAGCCTGCTAAAAAACCAGCCTACAACGCATTGAAGCGCCCTCATTATTTATCAAAATTTCACTTTGTATTTTCGAAGAGCCATGAGCATGATAGAAGAAGATCAAAATCCATTATTCCAAAAATCAAGCATAAAGATGAGGAGCTGTATCCAAATATAGTAGTACGTGCAATACTGTGTAGATACTAATCAATGAAATATGGATACAGCCCCTCATTTTTTTGTTTCATTTTGAGAATATCGGGTTTTGATCTTATTCTTTAGACGATAATTTTCAGAATGTTCAAGCTATAGTTTGAAACTTTAACAAAAATTTCTCTATACATTTAGTTAACACAATATGCAAATAAAATTTTTATGGAGTTGACGCATGCGCAGTGAAAATTTATTTAGTAAACCTACTCATTTTTCATGCAATTATTAATATTTTTTAATTTTGATTGCAGGGTATTATGAACAATGTTGTTTCTCATATTTTCTGAAAAGAACATTGTTTTTTATTAAGAACTCTGCAAATTATAAGCAAAAAAACTTGTCAAAATTTGGGACCGTTTTTATAAAAACCTCAAATTCTCTACGAGTATACATGCTATCCGCATAAAAATGAACACAGTTTATTACCATAAGCCACTTAATTATAATCTGCAGTTTGAACGTTTTTACTACATTAGTTTTGACAGGGTTATTCAAAAGATATTCGTTCTTTTTCAAGTTGTTGACGGTCCCCTATTGGATTTTGGAAAAAAAATTCTATTCGAAAATATATGACCTGTACTATTTTGTTTATACATCTGGAGTTTCAGAGTCATTCCTCAAGTATATTTTTAGATGTTTAACAAAACGTCTGAAATCGGAAATGTCAAGATTTTTTTTGCGGTGACTGTATATAATTACAAATGCACTTAACAATGCCACCAATAACTTTAAAAGTTGACTTCCTGTAAGAGAAATGTTTTTTGGAATATTTGACGCCAGCTAAATGAAATGCGCATATTTTAAATTAAAAAAAAATTCCTTCGAAACCATTTATTTAAATATTAGTATTTATCGGATCCTCATAGAATATACGTTCCGTAACATACATTTTAAGCAAAAGACACTAACAAGAACTTACTGGATTTATTTAGTCCTAATTAAGCTGAAACAGGAGGTCGGTTGCGTTACACAAACATTATTTACAATATGATACACTTATTACAAGGGAATCCATGAAAGAAAGTTTTAGTTATAAACTTTAATAGCAACAACTGTAAGCGTAGTAGAGTGTTGATTCAAGTTCACAACAGGCCTGTAGCTAAGGGGGCGCTATGGGCGGCTCACACCCCCCCTAAAATATTTTGAGCCCTCCCTGGAAAAGACTCCAAGGTCACTCAATGAATTTCTAATCCAAAAATTCGAATGGAATTCTGTTCAAAAATCTAATTTAATTTTGTGACCCTTTCACAGTTTTACAGAATTACTAAAATATGTGTTTCAACACTCCCTCATCCTATTTGTACATAAGAAGCTAACATGATGGTTAATTTGGTACATGTTATACACTTAAAAATTTTATCATTATATAACTTTCTTATCATAAAATGAAGTTATTATAACAGTTTAATAAGAAACATACTACCTACGATGTGAACTAATGCACTAATTTATCTTTCTGCATCAGAGAGAGAGAGATAAAAAATATGAGCCTCCCCCCCCCCCCCAATGTTCACTTCTAGCTACGGCCCTGGTTCACAATTTAGAGTAACTAAAACAGTTTTAGATAAGCGCATGCGCGAGTACTCCTTTGTTATTAACTCGCTTACAGTGCCACATACGCAAATTCACGACTCCTGAGTGAAAAGCGTTATTGCTGGGCTGAAGATTTAAAAGCCGTTAGAGCCATACGGTTTTTTCCCCTTTGAGACTTCACAAAAGGCCTTGTCTACGTTCCGCCTCTACCTAATGATTTGCCAGAGTTTAGACACAGAATTGAGAAGGTTTTTTCTTCCACTACTCCGGACTTGTTAGCCACAGTGGAGGAAGAATTCGACTTTAAATTGAGTATGTGCCGTATAACTAAAAGTGCACCTGTTGAACATTTGCAAAAAAGCTAGATTAGTTTACCTTCAATTCGATGTATGATTTGTTGTAAGCAGTCTAAATTTAACTAGTACATTATCCTATTCAAACTAGGACATTCTTTTATGGGTATCCTGTATATTAGAGTAAATGTTAATAGACCGGGAGGCGGCAACACAGATGACCACAACATCGACTGCTGAAATTCCAGATTTAGTTAAAACTCGATTCACATATTAAAACGCAATCGATCTGCCAAATCATATCTTGGTGAAAAACATCTGAAACCAAATTTTAGAGGTTGACTCGTTGGTTTACCATTGTGTTTTCCATGTAAGACACAAGATACACACAGCGAAGGTATTAAAACATGCAGCACTGGGAGCAGAAAGGCACAATGCGAGTCAATCACTAAAATCGGGTTTTCAGATGTTTTCCACCAACTTACGGTCGATTGCGTTTTAATGTGCTAATCGAGTTTTAAGTAATCCTGAATTTTCAGTCATGAACTCGATGAAATGATTGTCTGTGCTGCCGCTTCTCAGTCTATCAGGGTTTAACTTTTGACAAAAGAAGTCAGGTATACTTAATATTCTGCTGTACTAACCAGTACAAATGTACAATCTAATATATCTACTTCTCTTCTATGCCCACATACTTGTATTTCACGCATTATTTTTTAAAAAAATAATGAAATTATTAAAGTTTAAAAAATTATCTTTGGGAAAAAAATATTGAAGTTTTCAATTAAAAATGGGTTTTACAGAGTTGCGGCTTTTCGCACACCACTATTATTTTAAGAAAATCTGGTTATTTTAAATCTCCCAAATGTTCCAATTAAATGAAACAATATTTTTTGTATTAAAAATACTGGCATCCAAAAAGCCGGAGACTTGATAGTTCTAGTTTTATCTATGTTCTGTACATTAAACGGCAAGTTCTGTACCTCGCAAATCCCAGGATATCCACTGGTGACAATAATTATCAAGAAAAGAAAATCATGTTTGAAGCATAGATTATGAGACATTTTCCAACGCATTCAGATGATTCTTACATCTAATTCACTATCTAATAAGTAAAAGATGACGGCTAAGTAACCAATCGGAAAACGCATAAGACATTTGAGAACCCAATTTCAAGAACTACCATAAGTAGTTGGAAAAATATGTTATTCCTTTACACAGTCCTGTATATTATCTATAGATTTTAATACATACTACATAATAGGCTAACATTTAGTTCAGTTAAGAAACGCACAGCACAATTATAAATTTCTTTTCAGCGATCTCCGTCAATAAATGGAAATGTACAAGAGAACTTTTGTGTTGCCCTCCATATCATCTATAAAATTTATGTACACCGAATTTCACCAACAAATTAGTTTAACGGCTCCTGTCCCTGCAGGCGAGGTCACTCGCGAGTCAATGCTAAAACCTGTGAGAGACCATTTTGCTGATTTCTCTTCCGCATTTGCATATTTTTAAATTTTCTTTTTGCGCATTATATTTGAAATCAAAGTAAAGGGTACTCATCGATTAAATTATCGATTTTGTTGCTGTTTGATTATGGAATATTGACAATTTTGGAACGAGAAAAACGTAGGTGTTTTTCATTCAATTTTTTGTAAAATTTTATCTATGAAAGATTCTGAAAATTAAAAATATCATACCCCCTAGCTTAAGCCTTGAACTTTTCAGATAATTTTGTTTTACAATTTTATACCAATTAGGGATTGTAAAATTGGTAAAATCGATTGGGACTTTTAATGAAAATTTAAGCAAAATCTCCAGGATGTCCACCTCCGATAGGTTCCGCCAATTTGACGTTGATTGATAGGAGAGACCCACTATAGCTTAAAGTATGTTTGTAAGGGAGAGAAATAGTTTTTCAAACTTACGCATCAGTTTTTAAGGTTGTTCTCAACTGCTCCGCTCAACAAGCGCAAAACGTTTTGACACATTTACAAAATCATTTTTTAGCGGAAAGATATAAAATTGGAAGGCCTGACTATGGAAGCGATTGCGAATCGAACTTTGTTTTCCACTTTATGATAATTAAATTACCTATCCAGTTATAAGCTATTTTGATCACATGCTTTTTGACCGGTTTTTCTGTTTCCGCAGGGAAATTTGTTTAAAAACGTCAGCTTTGAAAGCTTGTTTGAAAGATCTGTTGCGTTTGTAAAAAATAACACAAAACTGAGTGCAATTAGATAGTTTCTGAATAACAACATCACCTAGTTTCATGCATTTCCGAGTAAAAATAAATTAAAACTTATGTCTCAAAGTTGCCCTTTTTGATTTAAGCCCTTTTTGATTTTTAACACCCTTAATACTGGACAATGCTGTAACATTATCTCAAGGCAAAATAGCATTTTTTTTTCTATATATATAGTATGAAATTCACTTCCATTATTTTTTGTGTGTGTCCCTGTGTAAATGAACGACCAATGCTATGCGTACTCTATTCCATTGCAAGAATTTTGTAGCCCCTCTCAGTGATATATATCCAGTTAAATATGTTTAAAGTAGTATTACATTACATTAAAATACGCCAGAAACGATTTTTTCCATACACCCTGTAACGGAATTTTTTTTTTTTTTTTTGAGTGCCCCTGTAAATGAGTTGTAAAAGTACATGCTTCATATTCAATACCGTACATGCCACAAAAAACATCATTGACATACATCAATTCCAAGACAATCCGAGTATATTTACGCGGATTAAAGCACAGATAGACGGCAGAGAAATCGAATTTATAATCACTTTTCAAATTTGTTATTAGGTATTCAAAACTATCACTAATTTTAAATTAAAAAAATTATAGATTCTAAAAAATATGAATCTTTTATTATTGCACAAAATAATCCAAAATGAAATCCTTCTAATCGTTTAAGTAAAGAATGAGAATCAATACGAAGGTATACATCAGAACTATTTTCTGTCGCGTGAGAGTCCATCATAATTCAAACTACTTTTGCAGAAAATCATTAAATTGGCCACTTCTCTTGTTTGATAATAAATCGAGTTGTCAAAATAATTTCTTATGTTCCTTTATATTATGTTTTGAAAGAATCAAAATTTATCATTTTTCACTTCTCCAATTCTTAGTGCAAATAAGAAGTACAATCGACAAACGCTTTTTTATAATATTGGTCCCAGACAATGCAGCGTTAGCAAGGTATTTATAGCAACTAGTGAAAAATGCTCCAAGGAGCAGTGCAAAAGCAGAATATGATTTTAATTGAGCATTAAAAAGTAATGGACAAGTGCTTCTGTTAATTAATGAGCATGAGGAAGGATAAGGGATCCCTTCTTGGCTACAACTCACTTCAATGCCAACTTTGAAAAAATCATATTTGCGCTTTTTCCATATAAAAGAAATTTGCGGTTCTTTAGTAGAATTTTCCACCGTGCTTTAGATGTTAACCAGGGGTGTAGTCATAAAAATAACATAAGATATATGCTCTAAGCAGAGGGATATTCTAGAATGTGTATACTATAAGTTTTCTTGAAAAACAGAGGGTATATGGTGTTCTATTAAAAAGTCCAGAAGGTGTACGGCGTATAGCCTGTACTACATCTCTGATGTTAACTGCATTGTTCGCTCTGCACTATACTACAAATCAATTTTCTGTGCAATTATACACTTAGGGTATGCTTGGTGGCAGTGTATGAATGTGATACCTGCAGGAACTAGGTATCTGGCATTATGTCGCCTTCCTTTACATTTATGTCTAATTAAGCTGCATCTTTACTGGTTACGTCTTTACACTATACATTTTTATAGTAACTGCGACTGATTTGTTTTCACGGAAAAAGCGCAAATATGATTTTTTTAAAGTTGGCATTGAAGTGAGTTGTAGCCAAGAAGGGATCCCTTATCCTTCCTCATGCTCAGTAATTAACAGAAGCACTTGTCCATTACTTTTTAATGCTCAATTAAAATCATATTCTGCTTTTGCGCTGCTCCTTGGAGCATTTTTCACTAGTCCTTCTATTTTTCCATATTCCACTGGGATACTGCACAACTTGTTTTGTATTTTATATATAGAAATAAAAAATCTTCCCGGGATAAAAAGTTTGTCTTTTGTTTAAAAAAAAAATTAAGTTTTTATCTTTAGTAGTTTTCGAGAAAAGTGCTGTGACACAAAATTTTTGTCCGATTTTCAGAATACTCTACAGTACACCTACAGTATGCCATAAAAAAAATAATAATAATAATTTTTGTGCTATGTTGTGCTTCTTGGTCAGACGAACATTTAAAAAAAATCATCAAAATTGGATAAGTATTTAGTTAGTTATTGCAAAAAGAAAAATTGAAAAATCCGTGTTTTTGCGGTTTCCTATGCTTAAGCATTATCGCTCAATCATATTATTGTTGCGCGCTGCCGCGTTTACAATGATTCCAACCAATGAGAAAGCGCCATTTCACGGCCAAGTAACCGTTTTCTATACAAGCAGGGGAGTGCGTTGCAGCAAAATGCAGCAGATTTTTAACAGTGTGCATATCCTTGGCGCTATACTAGAGGTTTGCACGGGCCGAAATTTCCAGGCCCGGGCCCGGCCCGAAAGTTAAAATTTCAGCCCGGGCCCGGCCCGGCCCGAACGAAAGAAATATTGGCCCGACCCGGCCCGGCCCGAAAGTTAAAATCTCGGCCCGAGCCCGGCCCGGCCCGAACGAAAAAATAATGGCCCGACCCGGCCCGGCCCGAAAGTTAAAATTTCGGCCCGAGCTCGGCCCGGTCCGAAAAAAGTTTAAAATTCGGTCCGAACTCGGCCCGGCTCGAGTGAATTTCTACAGAACATTGATCTTTAATCTTATGGAAGAGTTCTGACCAAAAAAAATTATATTAGTCTTTTTTTTTCCCATGTTTATAATCTCCATTTATGCAGAAATGCCGTAAGCTGCGATATTTATGCTTTTAAATGAATCTTTGTTTGTTGTATGTAAATGTTTTAGTTATCACTAGTATTATTAATCCATATTCCCTGTAATGGAGACAAAAAATCGAAAAAGCGGTATATGGTAAAATTTCCAAAGACGAAATCGTTTTGGAACGAAAAAAAAAAAAAAATGCATTCCCTTCTTAACAGTTGTAAATGTTTAATATTTTTTTTCTCCCGTATTGTTGTATTCATTTTGCATGGATGAACATTTTAAAAGAAACTTTCAGTTTTCAGTTAAAAAAAAAAATCCATCATAATCATGGTTTTTTTTTTTTTTTGTGTGTGTGTGTGTGTGTGTGTTTAATTCTATTTTAAAACGCCTAGTAATCTACGATTCTTTAAAAGGAATAAATTCAAATGTTTAGTTGTAGAATAATGACGGCTTAAAAGTATATGCTTTTTTTGCAGAAATTTTTGGACAAAGCCAAATATTACTGATTTATAAAAAGTCGAGAAAAGGATTTTCATATAGGAAGATTCAATAGGAACTGATTATTTTGGTCCATGAAAACTAGGAAGAATGGTATCAGTCTCGGCTTCGTACGGAAAAAAAAAGTTAGGCTCGGCCCGATACTCCAGCAAAAAAATTAAGGCCCGAGCCCAGCCTGGCCCGAAAAGATTAGTGACTAGGCCCGGCCGGCCCGGCCCGAAAGGATTAGTGACTAGGCCCGGCCCGAGTCTTCAGAAGTAACGCCCGAGCCCGGCCCGGCCCGAATGCCATTATTGGAAATCGGCCCGAGCCCGGCCCGCGGGCCGGGCCGGGCTCGGGCTTCGGGCCGAGGCCCGGCCAGTGCAGACCTCTACGCTATAGTTTACAGTAGTGGTACATTGTTCAAAATTTGAAACTTTTGCTGCATCGCCACTCCATCGCTTTGATAGGATATCTCTATTTTGATCGATGAGAATCCTCGATAATGCATTTAAGTAATCGTTTTCTACTTATCTACTATATCGTTTCCGTATATTTATTTTTTCAATCAGCACCAAGGTGCGCACTTTATTAGAAGATGCGCTCTATTAGAGGGCGCATTCTATTAGAATAAATACGGTATATACTTATAGTAAATACACTTTGTTAAAGTACAGGGCCCCAATATTTGACAGGTATGCCAGGCATTTTTGCCATTGATGCCATTGTGCTAAAAACAAAATATAAATAAATGAAAAAAATGGATAAAATATAAATTTGGTATGGTGCAAAAAATTGCCTAATTTAAAATTAAAAATCAAATTTAACAGCCACCAGGGCTAGCCACCGTGCATAATTATTCAGTAAATGATTCATTAAAAAATGACAAAAATCAGCATGTCAACAATTTCAAAAAAATTCCTAATTCGTTAAAAAATTAAGTTAAAAATAAGAGAAAAAAAAAAGCATTCTGTATTTTTTTATGCTTAATCGAATGGTGTAACTGGTTTTTCTCTCCAATGATCACAAGTACCTTAGATTGATGACTGTCATTCTTTTATTTCATCTTGTAAAAAAACTGTTTAACGTAAAGCTATGAATTTTTGCAGGATTAATTAGCATCGCAAAATCTTTAAAATAAACTTTACCGCAACATTCTATCTGCAATAGAACGTTAGATATACCCATTTATGACCAAGTTTGGAAAATACGCAATTTCAGAAAAACCGCCCAGCGAAATAACGTTTTCTCGATGACTACCCCGGGATAAAAAGTTTGTCTTTTGTTTAAAAAAAAAAAATTAAGTTTTTATCTTTAGTAGTTTTCGAGAAAAGTGCTGTGACACAAAATTTTTGTCCGATTTTCAGAATACTCTACAGTACACCTACAGTATGCCATAAAAAAAATAATTTTTGTGCTATGTTGTGCTTCTTGGTCAGACGAACATTTAAAAAAAATCATCAAAATTGGATAAGTATTTAGTTAGTTATTGCAAAAAGAAAAATTGAAAAATCCGTGTTTTTGCGCTTTCCTATGCTTAAGCATTACCGCTCAATCATATTATTGTTGCGCGCTGCCGCGCGCACAATGATTACGACTTTTATTAGTACTTGTTGTCTTTTGGCGGTCTTCAAAAACATATTTTTGCCCACTCAGCAATGCGAAACTTTCCTACTCATTATTAAACTTAACAAGAAAGAAAAATCATGCGTCAAACATAGATTATGAAACACTTTCCAACGCATCGGAATACTATTAACCTGTTTAATTTCGTAAATTAAATTTATACAAACAGTTTGAAAAACGCAACCAAATTTTAAAACCCGGATAAAGATGAAGCTGGTGTTATACACAATTGAAGTGCAAAAACTTCTTTAAAACACCAATAATAATAATAATTGTGCAAGGCCTTTCGAAAGAACTTACTCCTGCGCCTGACGAAGAAAGACTAAGTTCCTTCGAAAGCCCTTTCGCAATTAATTTTTTTATGGTATTTTAAAGAAGTTTTTTCACTTCAATTAAATCCCAGTATCAGAAATTATCACCTACACTGTAAAAAAAATTCAAGAGGTTACTAAAAAATTTTTAGTAAATTTGTATTCCACAGAATTTTTTAGTAACCATTACAAACTTTTTTTTGCAAGTGAAACAAGCATTTCTTTTGTAAACTGAACAAAAGAATTTTTTGTATTACTAACTTAAAAATTTTTAGTATGAGCCACCAAACAAATTTTAGTAACAGCTCCAAAATTATTTTTAATAACCTTTACGTGCGCCCGAAGGGCAGCACCAAACTTCGAGCTGCATCCAGACTTCTGAAGCGATAGATTTTCGACAAAACCGCACTAGATGACAGCACCAAACATTGCTACCTGCTCCGACAGGATTTTCATAATCCCTTTATTAACGAGTACTTACACTACATACATTCGGGACGTATTTGGCGGTGCCCAGTATCGAACCCGGGACCTTTGAGCCTGGAGTCTGTTACTATAACCACTATGCTATGAAGGCCACAACAAGTGAGTTTTAGTAATAGCTATTAAAAATATAAAGCTATTAACTCCATTCATTGCTAACTTTTTTCTAGTAATTCTTACGATTTTCTAGTAACCGACTAAGATTACTAAAAACTTTTTAGTAATTAAAAGGATCACTAAAGTTTTTTTAGTAGATCGACCCTTTTTTTACAGTGTATAAACGAAAAAGTAATCAAATTCTTTTGTGAAATTTTATTTTGATCAATAGATTTGTATAAAAGCTACATAGTATGCAAAAAGTTATTTCAATTTCGTAAAGGAGTAGCAAATTTTAAAATCCAGAGCCAGAAATTGCCATCTATAAATGGAAAAGTATTTAAATTCTTTTGTGAAATCCTGTATTTGATCAATTGATTTGTATAAATACTACATAGTATACTAAAAGAGAGTTCAGTTTGAAAAACGCATAGCAAATTTAAAAACCCAGTATCAGAAATGACCATCTATAAAAGGAAAAGTATTCAAACTCTTTTGTGAAGTCCTTTATTTGATCTATAGATTTGTATATTTTGTGCAACTCTGTATACGATTTATAGAGTTTATATACAACAAGCAATATGCAAAAAATAAATTAAAGTAGTTAAATTTAAAAGCTAATAGCCTACGTTTATTCGTAATACTACATATGCTAAGTAATGTATTCGTATATACAGGGTGCCCAGTAAATGATTGACCCATTTTGATAACAAACAAACAAAAAAAAAAAAAAAAAAAAAAAAAAATCGGTTTGGGATTAAAAATGTGCAGTTTGCTGTTATGTTATCAGAAAGTCAATAAATTCTCAGCCGACATGTTGAATCGACTCTAGACTCACTTGCAGAAATAGAATTTGTTGGATGGAAAGAGATTTAAAATATTTATGACTGAATAATGTTTATTAAGCTTAATAAAAACCAACAAAACATACTTTTTAATAAGTATTGATTTTTCACACATATTTGCCATAAATAAATTATTTTCAAAAAATGTTTTTGTAACCATGTACTATAAATTTTCTGATTACTGTATCTTGAAGGTTAAATATTGTCCATCATGATTGACTATTAATGCCGTGAAAGGGAGAGCGATGAAACACGATAAGTAATTGAGGAATCCAGGTTCGTTTAACAAATACTTTTATTTTGCCCTTTCGAGAGATAATAGGTGCCCAACGTGGTACTGGCAAGGACAGCAGAGAGAGGGAAAAGTGCCTCTCCTTAGGGTGAGAACTAAGATAACATCAGTTGTCAATTATAGAGCTGTTGCAAACCGTACGTATTCGTTACTAAGAAACGGGTATTCTCTAAGATACTAAATACCGAATCGTTATTTAGAAATACCACTCGTTAGCCGTTATCGGAGTCCATATGCAACCGACCAAAGAGGCACTAACTTCAAACGCTGCTTACGTTTGTATAATTCATGGTTTCTCGCGAGTCCACCTCAATAAGTATACGTACATATTAAAAAGAAAAATATTAATTGTGTATTTGAATAGAAATGTCCACTACTTAGAGTGAAAGCAGTGAAACATGCGATAATGAAAAATAGCATTAAGCGAGCTCTCAAAAACGTTTTACCCCGCTTAACATTGCAATTTTTTTCTAACATATTCATAGACTCAATCTAATGCATGAAATCATAAAATTGGCACTGATGGCCATAGAAGTGATATCAAATCGAATAGCATTTCGTATTGAAGATCAAGCTATAATCTAATACTTTTATATGGTGACCAGGGGTGTGCGAAGACAAAATTACGCCCGGGGCAAATTTACAATTTGGCACCCTCCTCCCAAATTTTTCTTGTAATAGTCCAAAAATGACGTTAATATTATAAATTTTGCGCCCCCTAAATTTCCGCACCTGGAGCGGTCGCCCTTCGACCCCCTTTCGCACGGCGCTGATGGTGACCCTTCAAACATAATTCTTTCCAGAAATACTTCATTATTCCTTAATTACAGCTATAACGAATATTTTATTCTACTATAAGCTTCCATTCTTTTTATAGTGAAATTATAAGGAAATTTTAATATGCATAATTTAAATGCATAATTAAAACAAAAATAGTTTAATTAAACTCTTAAATGATAAACACGCATTGTTTTTCTTTTGCTTAGATCGATGGCTCTTTTTTAAATCGAAATATTAATACATAATATGTAATCTCAAAAAAGAAAAAAAAAGCGTAATTATTTTGTTTAAGTTTTAAAAATGCATATAAAACTTCATATCTGTAAGGTAAATAGTATAATCCCTAAACGATCTCAAAACAATCGTTCTTCTAAAAGCTTTTTTTTTTTTTTTGCTTCAAAAACTCCCTCCAAATTCACACTTACTCGGCAAAATAACGGATGCTGAAATAATAAAACGCATTTCTGTCTTTCTTCTTCCTAATACCTAAACAACTAAATGAAATACCCGTATGTGATAATAACTTATACCGAGTCTAAAGTCCGGAAAACTAACTCTCATCTTGCAGACAATCGGGGTTCGTATAAATCCCGAAATGAAGGTAGTATTTGAAATTCGTTTCATTCAGTTTTTCAGCGGCAACGAGTATTCAATAGAAACGATTTGGTATTTTGTATTAGAGGTAGTATTAATAATCAGTCGTATTATTGCAATTATTTAATAACGAATACATGCGATTTGCAACAGCTCTCAATACCTATTATTCTTTTTGTATTTGTTATTCTCGAATCTCAAATGATTTGGATTTCATATGGCTTGTTAATTCATTTACTTATTTTATTATGACAAGAAAAAGAAATAAGAAGTGGATATATTTTTGATAAAGCAAATGATAATTAAATGATAAATCAAAATGTGATTCAAAATATATATGAAAATATCAAAATATAAAAGTCACACAGATTTCATTCGGAAATGAAGAAATTGAAATGTTTCTCATTTTCTATTAATGCATAAAATGATTTAGAAATGTTATTAATTATTTTACGATAATTTTTAAGACTTGAGAAACACAGAAATGTCATCATGAGGGAGAAATTAGCAGTCGCGTACGGAAATTTAGTTTAAAATGCCGAATTTCATAGAATGTTTGACATTTTTCAAAACATTTTTCAATCTCATAGTTTCCGAACAAGTACACTTGCAAATTTCTCGAGATTAAAATTGCTTTCACAAATGTGTCAGATGTTACCTAATTTTGATTTGAGTAGATCTTTTACAGAATCAGAAAGATTCGCATTATTGAACAAGGGGGGGGGGGGATAAGGATTTAAGATATGTTTATTTTTTAAAGTAATTTTTAGAATATTTCTGCAGTACAGTGCGCGCGTGTGTGTGTGTGTGTGTGGGGGGGGGGGGGGGGGTCATGAATCCGTGGCCTCGCCGTTAAACCCGCTATTGAAATACGTATATGAAAATATGAGCTCCCCCCCCTACATTTTCTTGAGCGCCCCCCCTCCCATTACTCATTTTAATTATAGCCCTGTGTACAATTATGCATTCCATTTTAATCAGGGGCGTAGCTAAGGGGGTGTTTCGGGCGGCTCAGCCCCCCCCCCCGAAAAGATTACAAGCCACTAAATGAATTTATGTTCCAAAAACCCAAATGAAATTCTATTGAAAAATCTAATTTAGTTTTGAGGACCTGTCATAGTTTTGAAAAAAATACTAAATTGTAACTAAAACAAGTGTTTCAACACTTGCTCATTTTACTTGCACATATGAAGCCAACATGATGTTTAATACTGCACTAGTTATGCGCTCGAATTTTCTATAATCCTATTCTTTTCTTAGCATAAAATGAAGTTATTACAACAGTTTAATCAGAAACATGGTAACTAAACCTTAGTGTAAATATGCAGTAATTTATCTTTCTGTGTCACAGAGAGAGAGAGAAAAAAATATATGAGTCATCCCACTACATTTTCTTGACCCCCCCTCCCCCCATCCCTAATTATTGACTTTTCGCTAAGGCCCTGGTTTTAATATTCTATTTGCATTTTTTAAATATAAGTTCGAAATTTCAATAAATGTAACTTTTACGGATAGATGGCAGCACCAACTAATACGAATTCTAGTGAAAAACACAGCAATCACTGGCGATAAATTGATAAATAAACTAAAAATCTTTGTAAAATCACCATAAAATGAAAAATTAAGCAGGACGCGTTTCGAGCTACAACAATAACAGCATGGTGATTTTACAAAGTTTTTTAGTTTATTTATTAATACGAATTCTTCAAAAGATTATTCTATACGATGTATGCCGTATGCTCGATGACTGCGAATACCCAGTTTCTGAACAGTAACGACTAACGAAACGAATACTTTTTAACGGGTAGAGAATTCTAAATCAACGTTACCATACGGGTATTCATTTTGCCGTTATTTTCACAGCACTACTCTGCACAGCCAGATTCCTCGTTGGGAGCACATAAAAAATGCCCAAAGAACTCTACCTGTACGATCTATGGTTTAGGAGTAAAATACGAATAATAAAGTAAGACGTCATAAATCAGTACAAGGAAAAAAGAAAAAAAAATGCATGATATTACTGAATTTAACCTATATAGAATTGTAATAAATTTTGTATTCATGGATTTTTGCCCAAGAGTGCAACAGCTATCGCACCAAAATCTGAATATTTATAAAACTAGTTGTAGTACGAACGCGCTTCACTTGCAACGTTTTGACGTTTAATTTCCAGAATTATTTAATAAAACACAGAGAAATAAACCTAGACTTTTTGGATTAAGGATTGAATATGAAAACGACTTTTTTAAATTGGTGATTTTAATAGATTTTTTACATTTAATATATTTTTTTAGAATTTTTTATTTATTATATTAGCTAACTTTTTACTTTACTTAAATATTTTAATATCTTATTATATAATAAGAAATCATTGTATATTCAAATGCATTATTACACAAAAATTGTCACAGTAATTGCTGGAGAGTACGTTTTAAAATTCGGTATATGCGCTTTTAAATGTAATTTGTTTTTTGCATATTACTCTTTATATATAAATTCTTTATCTCATATACAGGCCTGCACAAAAATATTCGCATACCATTCTCCTTATTAAAGGAAATTACCGAAAGGGAAATTTCAACTGAAATATATGTGTCTCTTAAATGAAATAAATTTTGGAATGTATGTTGCTAATAGATTCAAATTACTATATCGTATACAGGACTGCTAAAAATTCGGATAATTTCCCGATCGTATATGGGAACAGCTTAAATTCAGTTTTGAAACCATTATACTTTTTCATATGGTGAAATGAGACGAAATATTTGAACTTGTTAAATGGTGCAGTTTTGTTACATTATTCTGAATGTGTTGGATAGTGCTTCATAATCTATGCTTGACGCATGATTTTTCTTTCTTGTTTTTTCAAGAAACTGTTACATATTTCACAAAACTGTTTGATTTGTTTACATAAGATCTGGAAAACTCAAGTCTCGACATATTTGGTTCACTAATGTATAACTTAAAGTTGCATTTACACCATGTTTTCTTTCATTCTTCTTCTTCTAATTCTTTTTTTCCCCTATGTCTATGAATTTTTACTCATTTTTTTTTCAAAGTTCATTTTCAAACTTTTTGTTTATTTTTTTAAAAAGTAGTATAGATAAAATAAATTGACTTGAAAAACTTTTGGTGAAGAAGTAACGGGAAAAAAATATACAAAAGAAACAATTTCAAAGATGACGCATGTATAAAAACAACATTTGTCTCGACAGAATGGCAACTGGAATATTTTGCCCTGGCTCGAAGAAATACATTTCGAACGACCTTAGAAAATAGTTTTATATGTACATATTATATATGTTTGCTCCACCTTTATAAAATATAGAAACAGTTTCCCGTTTTGAATTTTGTGATGTGTTATTTTATATTTTATATTCTATGGTTGTTCAACATGCATTCTATATGCATGAAGATATATCCTCCTTCTAAATTCTTGCCAAATTCCAGTTTAAAAGTTTCATTATTCAACAGGTTTCGTCACTGAATAAGTTTAAAACTGTGTAGAAATATATATTTTTTTCCATTTCATATTCTGAAGGAATACCTGCATATTTAAATATAAAGCAAAAATTTTCATCTTCTGCCTGGTCATTCTAGTGAATTGATATTAAGGGGTTATGTTCTTTTGAACTCTTCGAAAATCAATAAAAACATTGAGAATTTGAATTTATGTATCCTTCGGATTCTTTCATTTTATTACGTTTTTATGTGATGATTTATAATTCACTGCCCTCCTTTTTTTTGACAAGGCGCTTGCCCCAATACTATTTCCGTACCACTGTTTTAACCATTTAACTAATTTCACTGCACGACGTACAGGCAAGAAGAGTTTGCTTGATCCATCACTTACAGCTTTTTGACACCACTAATTTTTTTTTTAAATAAAATTTCATACTATATAATGGAAGAAATGTTTAGATTACATATTACGATTTTAGCTTAAAAAAAAAGCGCTGTTTATCCCATATTTTCAATTTATTGTACATAAAAAGAGAATCAGTTAACTGGTTTATGATATCAATATATCATATGAGGACCCCAGAAGCCAAGGGGTACAAGTGACAAAATTTCGATTTGGAGTAAATTGAGTTTAAAGATAATTGATGTTAAATTGAAACATCAATAACAATTGAGTGAATTGAAATAGGAAATTTCTGCTTGTTGCATTCTGGTCTTTGAACTCTTATTTCAATAACTGTTAAAAAATAAAGTACAATTTCCTTTAAATGTATAATTAATCAATATTGTTTGTTTTTCGAAAAAAGCGGTTTGCCTCTATAACTCAGCAAATATAAAGAAAATCACTTATATTTCTTTACCTGAAATGAAAAAAGCATATTTTTAGGTCGTCTGTGTATTTAGTTTATTTTTTTCAATTGTGTCACTTATACCCCTTGGCTTCTGGGATCCTCATATATCATTGAATATGACGATGCAAACATGCAAAGTAACAAATTGATAAACTTATATTTTTCTCCATTAAAAAAAAAAAAAAGAAAAAAAAAAGATCTACATTGCAGTTGAAGTTATAGATATATCGCCCCTTTTCTCATTTTTGTAATACGCAAACGACCCCCCCCCCTTAATATAACGGACACCGAAATGCCGGCACATGTATTTCACTCTTTCCATACCTTATATGGTCATAAAACCGAGTGTGGTTTTCTGAATACCAGCTCCCTATAATAAAAATGCTGCATAAGATGTTTTGCGCGTCGTACATGTTCGAGTAGATCGCCTCCCATGCTACCGTTTCCTTATATGGTACCCATTCGCGAATTTTAGCCTACTTCAAGAGCCCCAGGACTAACCGCAAAAAAATTCCTTTGCTTTTTCAAATTCCAATATCAAAGTTTAAACTCTTTTGTCGCCAATTAGCGATTATCTTGTTAATATGCTAAGTACAAAATCTCTCTCTCAGAAGAAAAAAATTGCACTTATATTTTTGCCAAATATCATATACATGCCAAACATTGTAACCCTTTGGCCATAATTGACTAGTGCTGTGAAAATAACGGCAAAATGAATACCCGTATGGTAACGTTGATTTAGAATTCTCTACCCGTTAAAAAGTATTCGTTTCGTTAGTCGTTACTGTTCAGAAACTGGGTATTCGCAGTCATCGAGCATACGGCATACATCGTATAGAATAATCTTTTGAAGAATTCGTATTAATAAATAAACTAAAAAACTTTGTAAAATCACCATGCTGTTATTGTTGTAGCTCGAAACGCGTCCTGCTTAATTTTTCATTTTATGGTGATTTTACAAAGATTTTTAGTTTATTTATCAATTTATCGCCAGTGATTGCTGTGTTTTTCACTAGAATTCGTATTAGTTGGTGCTGCCATCTATCCGTAAAAGTTACATTTATTGAAATTTCGAACTTATATTTAAAAAATGCAAATAGAATATTAAAACCAGGGCCTTAGCGAAAAGTCAATAATTAGGGATGGGGGGAGGGGGGGTCAAGAAAATGTAGTGGGATGACTCATATATTTTTTTCTCTCTCTCTCTGTGACACAGAAAGATAAATTACTGCATATTTACACTAAGGTTTAGTTACCATGTTTCTGATTAAACTGTTGTAATAACTTCATTTTATGCTAAGAAAAGAATAGGATTATAGAAAATTCGAGCGCATAACTAGTGCAGTATTAAACATCATGTTGGCTTCATATGTGCAAGTAAAATGAGCAAGTGTTGAAACACTTGTTTTAGTTACAATTTAGTATTTTTTTCAAAACTATGACAGGTCCTCAAAACTAAATTAGATTTTTCAATAGAATTTCATTTGGGTTTTTGGAACATAAATTCATTTAGTGGCTTGTAATCTTTTCGGGGGGGGGGCTGAGCCGCCCGAAACACCCCCTTAGCTACGCCCCTGATTAAAATGGAATGCATAATTGTACACAGGGCTATAATTAAAATGAGTAATGGGAGGGGGGGCGCTCAAGAAAATGTAGGGGGGGGGGAGCTCATATTTTCATATACGTATTTCAATAGCGGGTTTAACGGCGAGGCCACGGATTCATGACCCCCCCCCACACACACACACACACACACGCGCGCACTGTACTGCAGAAATATTCTAAAAATTACTTTAAAAAATAAACATATCTTAAATCCTTATCCCCCCCCCTTGTTCAATAATGCGAATCTTTCTGATTCTGTAAAAGATCTACTCAAATCAAAATTAGGTAACATCTGACACATTTGTGAAAGCAATTTTAATCTCGAGAAATTTGCAAGTGTACTTGTTCGGAAACTATGAGATTGAAAAATGTTTTGAAAAATGTATGAAATGAAAAATGTCAAACATTCTATTAAATTCGGCATTTTAAACTAAATTTCCGTACGCGACTGCTAATTTCTCCCTCATGATGACATTTCTGTGTTTCTCAAGTCTTAAAAATTATCGTAAAATAATTAATAACATTTCTAAATCATTTTATGCATTAATAGAAAATGAGAAACATTTCAATTTCTTCATTTCCGAATGAAATCTGTGTGACTTTTATATTTTGATATTTTCATATATATTTTGAATCACATTTTGATTTATCATTTAATTATCATTTGCTTTATCAAAAATATATCCACTTCTTACTTCTTTTTCTTGTCATAATAAAATAAGTAAATGAATTAACAAGCCATATGAAATCCAAATCATTTGAGATTCGAGAATAACAAATACAAAAAGAATAATAGGTATTTAGAGCTGTTGCAAATCGCATGTATTCGTTATTAAATAATTGCAATAATACGACTGATTATTAATACTACCTCTAATACAAAATACCAAATCGTTTCTATTGAATACTCGTTGCCGCTGAAAAACTGAATGAAACGAATTTCAAATACTACCTTCATTTCGGGATTTATACGAACCCCGATTGTCTGCAAGATGAGAGTTAGTTTTCCGGACTTTAGACTCGGTATAAGTTATTATCACATACGGGTATTTCATTTAGTTGTTTAGGTATTAGGAAGAAGAAAGACAGAAATGCGTTTTATTATTTCAGCATCCGTTATTTTGCCGAGTAAGTGTGAATTTGGAGGGAGTTTTTGAAGCAAAAAAAAAAAGCTTTTAGAAGAACGATTGTTTTGAGATCGTTTAGGGATTATACTATTTACCTTACAGATATGAAGTTTTATATGCATTTTTAAAACTTAAACAAAATAATTACGCTTTTTTTTTCTTTTTTGAGATTACATATTATGTATTAATATTTCGATTTAAAAAAGAGCCATCGATCTAAGCAAAAGAAAAACAATGCGTGTTTATCATTTAAGAGTTTAATTAAACTATTTTTGTTTTAATTATGCATTTAAATTATGCATATTAAAATTTCCTTATAATTTCACTATAAAAAGAATGGAAGCTTATAGTAGAATAAAATATTCGTTATAGCTGTAATTAAGGAATAATGAAGTATTTCTGGAAAGAATTATGTTTGAAGGGTCACCATCAGCGCCGTGCGAAAGGGGGTCGAAGGGCGACCGCTCCAGGTGCGGAAATTTAGGGGGCGCAAAATTTATAATATTAACGTCATTTTTGGACTATTACAAGAAAAATTTGGGAGGAGGGTGCCAAATTGTAAATTTGCCCCGGGCGTAATTTTGTCTTCGCACACCCCTGGTCACCATATAAAAGTATTAGATTATAGCTTGATCTTCAATACGAAATGCTATTCGATTTGATATCACTTCTATGGCCATCAGTGCCAATTTTATGATTTCATGCATTAGATTGAGTCTATGAATATGTTAGAAAAAATTTGCAATGTTAAGCGGGGTAAAACGTTTTTGAGAGCTCGCTTAATGCTATTTTTCATTATCGCATGTTTCACTGCTTTCACTCTAAGTAGTGGACATTTCTATTCAAATACACAATTAATATTTTTCTTTTTAATATGTACGTATACTTATTGAGGTGGACTCGCGAGAAACCATGAATTATACAAACGTAAGCAGCGTTTGAAGTTAGTGCCTCTTTGGTCGGTTGCATATGGACTCCGATAACGGCTAACGAGTGGTATTTCTAAATAACGATTCGGTATTTAGTATCTTAGAGAATACCCGTTTTTTAGTAACGAATACGTACGGTTTGCAACAGCTCTAGTGCAGAGTTTGGGCGCCTATTTTGGGACACCCTGTAAGTATCAGAAAGTTTCAAATTGTAAAACTGTTAAGCAGATTTTTTTTTTATTTATTTATTATTTTTTTTATTTTTATTTATTTATTTATTTATTTATTTATTGAGAACCGCATAGATTTTACAGAGAAAAAAAATCTCACAGCGGAATACTTGATATTCTAACTAGCCAATGTAATAGGACCATCAATGCCAATATCGGTTTGAGACTATTTTTTTTCACTTTCAAATTAGAAAATCCTTGTTTTCTTTTTAAAAAAAGAAAAAAAGAAGAAGAAAAAAATACTTTGTTGATAAATGAAACTGCTAAATTAAGTTTTAATATACTATGTAGTATGTATAAAAAATCTATAGCCCGTATACGAAACTGAGCAACAGAATTAGACTATATTATTGTCTATGGGTGGTTATTGCTGAAAATTAGTTTTGAATAATTCGTTTTGTAAAATGTTTATTTAGAAGTACTCCTTTATTGTATTTATAAAAAAAAGTTCGTAATAAGATTATGATAATGTTCGAAAACGGTTTATGCGTGATGCATGACATTTCTTTCTTATTATTCTTTTTCCTTTCCTTTTTTTTTTCTTCTTTTTTCTGATAAATAAAAAAGATTTTAGTTTTTCAGAAAAATATTTCTTCAAAATAAAACATGTACTTGAGACAAATTTAAAGTACAACGCTGGTTTACTAAAAATATTTGTTTCACAAAAGTAACGTCTGAGTTCATTTCTTCAAGTTCTTACTCAATGAAGTGCATTTTGAACTACTTCAAACTTCAGAACATTATTTTATGCATTTTATATATGTATTCAACCTTCATAAATATAGAAACACTTCTTGTATTGACTGATGGAAAGAAAGCTTTAAATACTACAAGTTTTTTATGTGCGTTCGTGTGTAAATCTTTATATAAATACGTGGCACATATTGTCGTTGTTCAGTCCGTCTATCCGTCTGTCTGTTCGTATGTAACACAGCAAAAACTATCCAACCGAATCGTTTGAAATTTAAAATATATAATTTTTGTATAATTTTGTCGATTCATTGCAAATTTTATGAAAATCGGATGTATAGTTTTACCGTTTAGACGTCGAATTAATATAGCAACGCAATTATAATTTTGTTTTTCCTATGTTACAGCTTCGAATGTTTTAATTTATGCATACAAATTTAGAAAATACCAAAAATATATAATTTTGCAGTTTTTTGGCTGTTTTCATTTTTGGATTCGCATTTTAGAGCATGATAATTGATAGACAACCTATGCAAATAAAAGAAATTATTTTCCGCTATATGCTATTTTATATTGTTCTTGAGTATTTTCTCGAATTCTAAAAGCATTTAGATTCCTAGCGGTCAAATGTAAGTAATATAGAGAAAACGATAAAAACGAAAAAAAATTTTAATGCAAATTAATGCATTTGCATATTTCTTAATACTTGTGATAAATGCTTAAATATTTTCTTTTCAAAAGTTCAATTCAACCTTATTTTTGATAGGAAATATAAGGACATCGTTATTATGTTGGAAAATATATGTTTTGTATTACAAATAATGCAATGTTTCCATTTGGGAACATTGCCGTTTAAACGGTTAATTATAGAGACAATGGAAAGTATTCCATTGCATTACCGTCAATTGGAAAAAATAGTTGCAAGTACATTTTAAGGATGCTACACTCTTTCGAACATAATACAATTGATATGCATCTATGAAGTACATTCTGTACAATCTGTGGTGCCAAAAATAGTTGTTATTCATTTACAGGGTCACACAAAAGTATTTCATTACATAATAGTACATGGGGAAACGTTGTTTGGGGACGCGTTTTAACTATATTAAATTATTTCACATTTTATACAATTGATATACTTTGTTGAAGTTTACGACAAATTACTTCCCCTATAATAGAAAGCAAACAGTATTTACAGGAACACACAAAAGATTTCGAATACTATATTATATCCGAAGTACTGTGTACTGTTACACCAAGGTATGAATATCTATAAAACTTCGTTGTAGTACAAATGTATATAATTTGCTTCGTTTGATGTGCAATTTTCGATTTGTTTTTATTGAAAACGGTTGTAGATTTTTTAGAATGGCCACTAACAATATTAATAAGTCAGACTTTACACGTCAAACGTGACGTTTGTACTATAAGGAAATTTTATAAATAATCAGATCTTGGTGCAATTGCTGCTGCACTCTTATGCAAAAGGGCATCAATACAAAATTTATTACGATTATGTAAATAAAATTCAGTGATACGGAAATAATAGTACTCCATCTCAAATAGGACGCAATCATCATGGTAACCTAGAATACATTACCTATCATGGGGATATCATCAAATTAATGGACGTATGGTAGAATATAATAGAAGAATAACCATGGGAGCCTAAAATCAGTGCCTACCACAGGATATCATTGAAGTATTTTCGTATGATAGGATATAATAGAATGAAGAAAACTTGTGTTACTATCTTTTTAACACATTTCAACAAAGTTGAAAAGTGTTTATGCATTCGGTTTGTCTGTCCGTCTGTCCACGCTTTAACTCCCATAAATATACTGGGATATTCATGCAATTGTTCCCTAGGCATGTTTGGTATTGTATATGAAGTATGCAGGATTAATAGTTCGTTTGCAGGGGCAACCAAAAGAATTCCATTACATTATGGTTTATGGGGGGAAAGTCGTTTCCAGAGTATTAATTATACTATGCTATTGCAAATGTATTGAAACTTACTGAATTTCACGTTAGAATAGGGTATTCATAGCATTTTCACCCATTTACAGGGTCACAATAAAGAAATCATATACAATACTATCTTTGATTAATAATTGCTGTAAATGCGTTTTGAATTTTGACATGCGATTTTAAATTTAACTATTTTTTAGATGCGTTCGTAATTATATAAATACATAGCACCTATATTCGTTGTCTAATCCGTCCGTCTGTCTATATACATATAACAGCACAAAAGCTAACCAATAGAAAGGTTTAAGATTTTAAAATTAAATTTATTGCAGAATTTTTTGGGTCATTTCAAATTTTAACAAAATCGGATATATAATAGTTCAAATACAGAAATAGTCAAAAGTATTCCACTACATTATAGTCAATGGGAAAAAATAGTTTCAAGTGCTTTTTAATGATGTTACAACCGTCGAAGCACAACTAAATCGATATGAATTTATGAAGGACTCTAAAATATACATTTTGTAGAATATGCTGCACAAAGATTATTTATTATTCATTTACATGATCACACAAAAAATTATGTTATATAATGGTATAGGGGTGGAACATTATTTGCGTCATGTTCTAATAATGTTAAACTATTTCACATATAATAAAATTGATATGCGTTGCTTAGGTTTACTACAAGTTACTCCTGTGTGATAAAAAATGCGTTTCCATACTGCTGATCTACATGCAATATTTTACTTTATTAATCTATGCACTTTTGTTACATTATTCTGATTGTGTTTCACAATCTATGCTTTATGCAGGATTTTATTTTATTTTATTTTATTTTATTTTATTTGTTTAAGTTCTGATACAATTTTCATTAAATTTTAAATGACTCGACAAAATTCTACAACGTTTCTATAGATTTCACTTCTAACCATTCGGTTGGGAGTTCTTGAGGGAACAAATGACAACTATAGGTGTTATGTATTTATATAATTATGAAGGCACTTAAAAAGTATTTGTGAATACTTGAAGAATATATGTAAATAAACTACTTAAAATTGAATCAAATGAAAAAAAATACACATAATCCATTATGTAAATTGAGAAGTGTCTCTTAGTTTATTAATTAAAATATACGTAAAGAACCACAAATGGACAAAAATGCAGATTACTAATCGTGATCATTATAGAGATATATGAATAATACAACCTTCAAAGTTGCAAATGAAGTGTCAATCAATGTTATCTTGCATGGGGAGTTTGAAAATGTACATCATTAATATACTATTCTCATCAAACTTGCCAAGTTCACGCAGAAGTCATCAGTGACCTGCTTGTCTGTGTTTTTGTCAAAAGTAATTTGACACATAACATATCTGCTCGTTTCTAATAGTTTATAAATAGGTATTAGAATGATTGTACAGCTGAATGCTTTTCATAAAAGCACGTACAGTTAAATACTTGTACTTCTATTTAACGAAGTCTCTTCATCGTTATATTTAAACATTTCGTTATGAAGAAAATTCGTTAAATGGAAATTTAACTCGAATTTAGGAAATTTGTATAGTAAAAAACGTATTTATAAAATAAAAAATACGCATAACATGGACATATCGGAAAATTGTATTTCAATTCTGGCAATGTTATTTTTTAGGCAGTGTGGATATATGAAGAACATTTAATTGGATTAATGTTAAAAATAACACATAATAAAGAGAGGTAAATAAAAACTGATGCGTAGCGTATTTTTCATCTTTTTAACCCTTTGGAAATGAAATACATATTCATAAAATAAAAAAATATGCATAAAATATCGCAAAAGCGTATTTCAATTCTGGCAGTAACGTTTCAATTCTCGCAATGCCTTTTTTTATGCAGTGCTGGTGTATGAAGAATATCTAATTGGATTAAAAATGACAAATAATAAAGAGAGGTAAACAAAAACTGAAGCATAGCGTACTTTTTCTCTTTTGAACTATTTGGAAAATAGTTGTAGTTTTCAGTCGAGAATGGACCTTGTAGTGTCCGTCTTTTATTTATTCTTTTCTATTGATCTAGGAATATTAATGCTTAATCCATGGCGTACGTAATATATGACTCTGTCATTACGTAAGCCACGTTTTGATCATCATAAAATAGATGTTTTTACTAATTTTTATTAATTCATTGAGAAACATTCAAACATTTTGCCTTAAGCAACCGATGATCGCATTTTATTTTTAGACCGAAATTTTTATTTTATTTTTTATTGTAAAATGCATAAAAATTTTTATTTGAACACTAAAAAACTAATTTTAAACTCTGTGGCATTATAATCTATAGAGCGCTAGCGTCGACAGTGCAAATTTCTGTTTACTAGACCCTGGGCCCCGAGGACCTATGCAGCAAATGTCCCGTCCAGGTGGTCAGTCTAACGCGAGATTCTCGGTGTTAAGTTCCCAAGCAAGCTTGGTACTAATTTTATTGACTCTGAAGTGATGACAGGCTGGGGCGTGTCCAGTTGAGAGTCGAACATACGTTTCACGTGATCTGACCACTATGCCACTGAGCTTCTCTTATTTGAATAGTAAATCGAAATATCGTTATTAATAAAGAAGAAAGGAAAAAAGTTACAAAATGAATAAATACAAATTATCAGAAATGGAAAAAAACGAATCCAAAGAAAGACATCGTAAAGAAGATCGTGTTTTAAAGTAAAAAAAATAAATAATAATAATAATAAAATGAGGTCCGATTATCAAGACTACCGATTGCGAAATGTGCGATGATCACGAAAAAGTAAACAGTGTAATGTTAAACTAATTGATTGTAAAGGACCATGAGCACTTACATTTCCAAGGACTTAAGCAATTTTTAAATGTTTTAATTTGTTTAGCACAGTAACTTTTCCTTTAACATTAACATATACTTTCGATTTTGTTCGGAGCTCGGATCGAGGTATTGGCAGGAGGATGTACATAACTACGCAAAGATACTTTTACCTTACGAAAAACGCATAGTTTTTCCTATATCATTTTGATTTGTAGGAATTTTTTTTACCGGTCTTTTTTGTGCAAAATATTTAATGCAAAAAATATCTAAAGCTGGGATATCATCTAAACTGTCATCCAACTGTCCCCTCAGAATTTTGTAAATCTAAATCAGTTATGATTAATACTTTTTCCTTGCATGGATAACGTCCATTAATCAAATATAATTAAAGATAATTCATTTTGCTTATTGAAATACTAAATAACATATTTAAAAGGTTTTTACTGATAAAAAAAAGTTCGATATTTTAGTGAAAGAAGATTTATTTACCTAAATAATTTACTTTTCTACGCAAAAAATAAAAAATTGCAGATTTTCATAATATATAATAAAATAAAATAACAATATATTATATGATATGCTGTATGCGATTGCTTTGCACATAGATCTTTATTATTCTGACTGCTTTCCACAATTCTGATAGAACTATATTAATCTCTATCGCAAACGGAAGAAAATGTGTAACGAAATTTTAATGCAGAAATACATTCATAGATACAAATAGAACACTCCTATACGAAATAATCAACTTTTTTTAAAAAAATGACAGTTAGAACTTTGTTATTCTCAGGTGACGGCAGGCTTAGGCGGGAATAATCTCATATATAGAAAGTGAAAAATAAAGAATAGATATTATATAAGAAGGAAAAAATTAAGCAAAAGGAGAATTTAGAAGAGCCTCAACAATTCAATAAGCAAAGTACATTCTAATGAATTCGAACATTACAAAACACTTTAGAGCAAGAAACTCCACATTTAAGAAATCCAAAATAATAATAATAATAATAATAATAATAATAATAATAATAATAATAATAATAATAATAATAATAATAATAATAATAATAATAATAATAATAATAATAATAATAATAATAATAATAATAATAATAAATGAATGAAAAAATTTGGTCTAAAAAAGTAAGACCTGCCTACAAGATATTATTGAACACATAATAATAGAAAATAAGATAGAAATTAAAAATTTCCATTGAAAAACAAAAATTAATTAAAATTGCAAATTCACGAGCTTGCTGGCATGCATTACTTCCAGTATTTGAGATGAATATACCACATTAAATTTAGATCAAACAGTAAGTCGAACCTACCTAGATATCATCTGAGCTTCTAGCGTGGACATGTAGTACAGCAAAAAGGCCAAAACTACGCACAGAATCCGGAACCCACAGTCCATTTTTCTGTGAATAAAGATCTTGAGGAAAGTAGACAGATTCAAATCTGAAAAATAAAGAGTTGCTTTATATTATTAACGCATAAACCTTAACACATTCTTTGATGCATTTCATTGCTCTATTACAGTTACATATACATAAATATTTACTGTAACATGTTCTTCGTTTAACTTGCTTCATATTGACAATGCTTATGTTGACAACTAAGGTGCAAAATCATTGGAAAAATTTGTGGAAACTTCTTTTAACAAGATACAAAAGGTGACTCAAATGATTACTTAAAAGGCGATAATAATTATAATAATAATAACATAAATATTATAAGTTAAAAAATACACAATATATTTACAAATTTTCACTACTTTTGACCTGCAATTCCCTTGGGCCATCGTCAGGGAATAGCTTTATAATTACTATCTCTTCCATTCATAAAAATACGAAACTAAAAAGGAAAGGGTTCGAGGTTAGACACACACTTAATATGATGAACGTTTGTATATAGATAGAGTATACAGTAAAACTCCGATTATCTGAAAAGCTTGATACCGAAGCCTTTTCGGTTAACCGTTCTTCCATAGGATTTTTCGGATAACCGGGTTTCCGCAGGAATTTGGGAATAATCGGGAGGCTTATGATGGATGCCTGTTTCATTAAAAGCTGTGATCGTAATTTAGAATATAGTTGTAATAAAAATGCTGTGGTACCGTATTCTAAACAGACTGAATGAGAAACCAAAATTAAAAGTTGCTCAGACAGCAAAGAAGTATTTTATTGGTTAAAATTTAAAGAAAATTACAAAACATTTTGTAAGAAAAAAATGAAGTGTGGTACGTGTCTGTCTAATAAAGTGACCGATATGACGCAATGGACCAAATAAGTAAGTTGACGCTATTTATTTCATAAAAAAGATGCTTTTTTAACACTACTTCTACCAATGTTAAAACTGTTGTTAGCTTTCGTATTTTTCAAAAACTAAAACAAAATCACTTCACCTTTTTCATTCACGCACAAAAAATATTTCATATTTATTTACTTAGAACAGGTGTCACAAATAAAAATTAAATTAAAAAGTTGAGATGTTTCGGTTCATTCATAAGAACCGTATTCATAACACATAAAATCAGTAGAAAACAAATGACACTGGATATAAATATAATTTTAAAACCCAAAACACAAAACATTGCGCCCCCTATGATCGTGAATAGCCATTGCCACCGCGGCATATAAATATAATAAATTTAGATCATATATTAAATTTAATATGTATAAAATTAATATTAATAAAAGTAGAAAAACTAAATGACTCTGGATATAAAGGTAATTTAAAAACCAAAACACAAAATATTGCGCCCTCTATGATCGTGAATAGCCAATGCCACCGCGGCTCCCCCTATTAGACTCACTCTTTAAATATTTATTAAGTAATTCTAACCACAAACTCGGAATGTCATAAGAATAAGAATCATTACAAACCCTATCCCTCCTAGAATATATCTCTATGGATTCACGGATGATTAATTTACGGAATAAACTTGAAATGAACACTAATCTACTATCTTTAAAACAAATTTTAACCCCCCCCCCTCTTTAACCCATTTTAGGCCAAGCACAGAAATTTTATAAAATGTAGCATTATTTTTATTGAAATATGCTTAAATTACATACATTAAGACACAAAAAAAGATTCGTGCATGAAAAATAATATTTTATATAAGAAATAATATTTTATATAATAATATAAAATATTATTTTTTATAATGAATAATATGAATATGAATAATATTTTTATGACTTTTGTTTTATTCTTATTTCATATACAGAATTTGCAACTTTAATCTATTTTAAAAACATATAATTCATTTCAATTGGAATAATAATGTATTTTTAAAAAGTCGAATTTGTCAAAGGCGTTTCAAATTAAGACTCTAGCGTATTTTGAAAATTTTTTAAGAGAAAGTGTTTACTCCAATTGAATTACTAATATTTTATGGATGTCTTCAAAAGCCTTAAAAAATAGAAGAAAAATAAAATTCTTGAAAAAAATGTGTCAGAGTGTTAAAAAAAAATATTTATCGAAATGTTTCGTATACGAACCTTTGGCCGAAAATGGGTTAAAAACAATCTTGATAACGCAGTCTTATCCCTACCAAATTTTATGTCACATTCATGCTCTTTCTTTCTAACCCCAAACTTTCTACCTGTCATACCGATATAAAAATTAATATCCCCCCCTTCATTCTCATATGGAATTTCATACACCCCTGCTAGATCATCCTGTGGAACCGGATCAAAAGCTCTGTATAGAAGATGTTTTAACTTAGGAGGTGGCTTAGCAACAAATTCTATTTTAAACTTTTTTAATTTAGCTTTAAGCCTCTCAAAATTACCCTTTATATAAGGAAACGATAGTCTTTTAACCCCAATCTCTTCCCCCTTCTCACATGCATTATCAACCAAATTACAATTAACCTGAGATTTTTTTTTTTTTTTAATAATTCTTACATATTAATTCTTACATATAATTCGGAATACATATTTGGATATTGACAGTAGCATCTTATTTCCCTAAATAACAAAGTTTTGTTTAAAAATTCAGGAAGTGTTGGAAAGTGTTTCATAATCTATGCTTAACGCATGATTTTTCTTACTTGGTTTTTTTTCCGGAACAAAAATTTTTATCAATAGTTTTTGAATCGCAGCACAGTGGGGCAAAAACCCAAAAAGCTGGCCAAACGTAGAAAAATGAAGTTCGGATTTAAGGAACTTGATTATGTAGCTGGTTAAAATTAGAATAATGTTTGTAGAATCATGATCTGTATTTAAAAAATGAGTTTTGCTTTGCCTTGACAATCTATATTGTTTCAAAAGTAGTGCTTGAAGGAGTATCATTTGGAGCGAACAAAAAGAGCATAACGACGGTTCCTCTAAATACGCGTACATTTTTCCATATAATCCGATTCTAATGATTTAAAATGGATTCACACTATGATAGTGTGTATTTTATTTGCAAGTATTACAAAAATTATATCTAAGCTCATAAAAATTAATAATTTCACAATTATTTTTGATAAAATATTTATTTTTTATTTATTTATTTATTTTATTTTATTTTATTTTATTTGGGGGGGGGGGGTTAAACATCAAAAAGTTTAAACGTTCCACGGTGTTCCGCAACGAAATTTAATGAAAATAATAGCTTGGATTATTATCTAATGATTCATGAAAATACCAGCTGCCATAAACTACCATTCTGCATTGCACGCATATTTTGGTAACCGTAAGTAAAAATTGAAAAATTCTAAAATGGATTACATTTTATTTTAATTTAGCTGACAAATGTTTTAGAAATTTTTGGTTTATTCAATTTTGTAATAGGTTATTAGCTATTATATTACAAATGAATACTATAATTATAAAATTAAATTAACTTGATAAGTAAGTTAAGTAACGAAAAAATAAACATAATTCTCTATTATTAATTCCATAGAATTATATTTTCTTATTTTTATAAGTGATACTTCTGTTCATTCTATTGTAATTGGACGAACTATCTTGTCAATGCCAATCTTTGCTAGATCACACTGCTGTGTGTACTTTATTAATGGATAGTACATTATTAATGAATAGTTGTTGAAATATGCAATCATTTTGGGCTGTCCTGTATTGTGATCTACAGATATGTATGCATACTACATAGTATGAAATGTTAAGTTCAGTGAAACCCATAGCGCAGTTGAAAATTTCCACTCAGCCACTTCCATCCATAAACAAATGTTGTTGGGAACTTTTGTACGACCCTTTATATCATCTGTAGAATTTACATCTGCCACATCAAGTAATATTTAAAAATATAATAAATTTAAAAGTATAATTAAATTAAAAAATATAAATTGAAACACGGAAAACTGAAAACGCACTTCCAGCAATTATTCTTCGTAGACTTCAATACATCGATTATTATTCATTTACTTCTATTGCCAAATTCTTTTCTATGTCCCTGCAAATGAACAATAAAGTCATTTCACACCCTATTCTGTAGTAAAAACCTTCCAGCAGAACTAAGTAATACATACTCGTTTTAATATGTTTAAAACAATCATTAAAATACACCGCAAACCACATTCCCCCTGTAGACCGTAATATAACGGAATTCTTTTGAGTGTCCTTGTAAAAGAACCGTAAATGCTATAAACTTAATTTTCAATACCGAACATATAATAGTAATACTCAATAATATTTATCCATTTCATGACAATCGGACGATATTTATGCGAGGACACAGACAGACGGAAGAGAGACAGATGGACAGACAGACGGTCGGACAGACTAACCGAATTCATAAACCTTTCCAACTATGTTGGAAAGTGTTAAAAACAAAAACTTTCCTGAATATTGAAAAAAATCTTTATTTTTTTAGCAAAATCTCCAAATTTAAATTATTCATTTATTTCCCAACATACCGAGAAAATGTAAAGGTTAAGTCTATCTAAAACTGACCTCGTAATACAATTTCCATTTCTCGTGAAAATGCAAAGAAAAATTTAAAAGGCATTTCATTTTCTGAGTCCTTTCTTGAAATAGCATCACTTTGAAACCTGCATTAAAAGGTGAAACTTTTTTTTTTAAGTAAAAATTTTGTTTTTCTCTGCTTTGAGTGTGAGGGAGAAGAAAATAGTAACATAAAATATAATTTACTTGGATTTCACCTTTTATAGTTTAGTATGCTTTTTTTTAAAACTGAATATTATTTTTTGCTATGCCTTTTTTATGAGAAAAACTCTTTATGATTTTTAAAAACTACGCACAGAATATTTTAATTCTTATGTTAACTTTGATTTTAAGTAATATTTAATTTTGAAACTTTGTTCACAATGCTTTAAGGTTGTTAATCCATCTATCATCTTCTTTCGGTTTGTCCGGCCGTCTGTACGACTGTCCATGTGGTTGTCTGTCCGCGCTCTAACTCTCGTAAATATACTCGGATTGTCATGAAATTTTTAGACATTATTGAAGTTTACCCTAGCATGCACCCTACTGAAAATGAAGTTTCTACCATGATTAGTTTATTTACAGGGATAGTCAAAACTTTTTCATAATATTACGGCTTGTGGGGAAAAATCGTTTCAAATAAATTTTAAACATGTTACATCCTGTCAAACGTATTTAAATTTACATGAATCTGCGAAGTGCATTAAAATATGCATTTTGTAAACTACGCTGGGAAACGAATTTAAAGTATTATTCATTCACAGGGCCACACAAAAGAATTCTATTGCATAATAATAAAGCGGGGAATTGTTTGCGACATATTTTAATTATGGTAAACGATTTCATGTATAATCTAATTGATATATGTCACTGAAGTTTAATATGAGTTATTTCATGCATAATACAAATTACATAACAGTTTACAGGGACACACAAATGATTTCAAATAGTATATTCTATACGAAGCACTGTATATGATGGATAATGAAAGTTGGATGGATGAAATGCATGTTTTATTATGATATGCGATTTTAAATTTCATTAAATGTATGCTTTTTATATTGTAAGTATAAATGTTAATAATTACACAATTTAGATATACAAACTTATACAAAAGATCTCGGAAAGGTTACTGAATATGAGCGTAATTTATTTAAAGGGTTTTTTAAAGGTTTAAGCATTTGAAAGGTTTAAGCGCAGTTAACTTAAATGTATTTTTTAAATAAGTTATGCATTTTTACATTTAACAGCATTCAGTTTATAAAAAATATTTGTAGAATTTTGATAAAATGACATACAGGGTCATGCAAAGAACTGGAGAGAACATGATCGTCTTTGGATGATAATTTCTGGGGATTTGAAATGTTTAAAAAGTATTTTTTTAAATAAATTTTAGCAATATATTTTCGTGTATTTAAGGTATTAGATAAACTAGGGCTGAAAAAAAGTATTCAAGTATGTATATTTCCATCTATTCGTATAAATTGCTGAAAGGAAAATTTCAACCAGTTAGGCTTTTTTTTACTAAACTAAATATCTCCGTTATTTAGTTTATATGTCAACCAACATATCAAATACGAGCCTGTTCAAAATTATCGGAGTATATATTTGGCTTTGGACACTAATACCTTATTTCCCCGGATAACGAAGTTTTGTTAAAGATATCAAGAAACGTTGGAAAGTGCTTCATAATTTATGCTTAACACATGATTTTTCTTACTTGTTAAAAGTTATTGACGTTTACCCTAAACCGAACCCTATTTAAAATGAATTTTCTATCATGATTAGTTTGTTTTAAAAGATAGTTAAACGTTTACCGTTACGTTACGGTCTATGAGAAAAAATGGTTTCAATGATTTTTAAAGATGTTACACCCTGTCAAACTTATTAAAATTTATATGCATTTACGAAGTGCACTAAAATATGCATCGGTGAAAAAATAGCTATTATTCATTTACAGAACCACACAAAAAAATCCATTATATAATGGTAAAGGGGATAATTGTGTGCGACATATTTTAAATACACTGCTCGACATTGAAAATGCAACACCAAGAAAGAGTGGTCAGAAATTTATGCAAATTTCAGAGTAGGCGCATGTCCCTGAGTTATGCAAATGATGTGAAATGCGTTGGTCTCCGACGCACGTGATGTAAGATATAAGGGAAGAAACTTGTAGAATGGGCAATATTCGTGTCGCTATTTCTGCCAGGCGAATTATGGAAGAAATTTTGTTTTTGTCTCGGAGGATACGTGTATAGAAGAGAATGCCAGGCCGCCGTCAACGAAGGCACTTCCAGCAGATAGACGATTTTACGAGAGGTATGGTGATGGGACTGAGAAGGGGGGGTTGGTCTGTAGGTCAAATCGCAGCTGATACCCACATGGATGCGAGCACGGTGCATCAGCTATGGCGAACATGGTTGGAACAAGGAAATGTGGCAAGATTGAGGGGTGCAGGTGCAGCCACAGTGACGTCAGCACGCGTGGATCGACGCATCCACCGACAAGCTGTGGCGGGCCCGCAAGTCACTTGTACCTCGATTCTGCAGCATGTACAAGATACCCTGGATGTTTTCGTGTTGACCAGAACCATTTTCCGTCGATTGGTTGAACATGGCCTGCACTCACGGCGTCCGTTAAGAAGACTGCCTTTGACTCGATAGCATAGACGCCAACGTTTGGAATGGTTCCAGACTAGAGCGACTTGGATGGCAGAATTTCGAAACGTTGCGTTCTCAGATGAGTAACGCTTCTGTTTATCCAGTGACAGTCGCCGCATACGTGTGTGGCATCTACGTGGAGACAGATCAAATCCGGCAATAACTGTGGAACGCCCCACCGCGCGACAACGTGGCACAATGGTTTGGGGCGCTATTGCTTATAATTGCATGTCACCTCTAGTTCATATTTAGGGCATTATGATGGCCCAACGATTCTTGGATAATGTACTGCGGCCAGTGGCAATCCCCTAACTTCAGGGGCAGCCTAATGCAATTTTTCAGCAGGATAACGCCCGACCACACAGTGCTCTCATGTGCCAACATGCTCTGCAAGGTACACAGATGCTTCCCTGCCCACCGTAATTGCCTGATCTGTCATCAATCGAACATGTGTGGGATGTGATTGGACGCCGTTTTGCGGACTCTGCCCCTGCCTCGTTCAGAAGATGAACTGTGGCAAATGGTTGAAAGGGAATGGAAAGCGATCCCTCAGGACACCATCCACGCTCTTATTGACTCGATGCCTAGACGTGTTTCTTCGTTCATCGCAGTTCGCGGTGGTCCTACATCCTACTTAGCCGATGCCGTTCTCGTTCTGTATTCTGACTAACATTTTGAAATAAAGATCACTTAATGCTCCTTGCTGTCTCTGTCTTTCCCCCAAATTTCATCACTTTCTGACCACTCCTTCTTGGTGTTGCATTTTCAATGTCGAGCAGTGTATATTAAACTA
This sequence comes from Maratus speculifer, assembly GCA_964019185.1. Lineage (NCBI taxonomy): Eukaryota > Metazoa > Arthropoda > Arachnida > Araneae > Salticidae > Maratus > Maratus speculifer. The sequence goes on from OZ025302.1 coordinate 100,973,411, forward strand.
TTTTATGATTAAAAAATTTGATATACGTCGCTGAGGCTTAAAATAAGTTATGCATTATGGTCATACATAATACGAAGTGCATAGAATTTATAGGGACATACAAAAGGTTTCAAATAGCATATTTTTTCCGTAGATTTGTATATTTTTAGCATATTTTTTCCGTACACTGTATATGTATTTGATTATGGCTGATAGATGGACGAAATGCATTTTAATTATGATATACTTTTTTAAGATTCACTAAATGTATGCATATTATATGGTGTGTATAAATGTTATAGCTGATATACAGAGCTTGCAAAAAATACTGAATATGAGCGTAAATTGCTTAAAGGTGTTTTTTTATAATTTATGCATTTTTACGCTGAATTGCATTCAGTTTACTTAGAAATTTTTGTAGAATACAAGTAAAATAATATACAGGGCCACGCAAAATATTAGATACATGGACACCTACGAATGATAATTTCTGAGAATGTGATTTATGTTGTTTTAAGAGTATTTTAGTTTAAAATAAATTTTAGCTAAATTTTGGCTTGTAATAACAGTACTAGATAAACTACAGGGCTAATCAAAAATATTCAAGTATGTTTCCATCTATTAGTATAAATTGAAAAAGAGAAATTTCAAACTGCTAAAATAATTCTTGCTAAACTAATTTTTTCCATGATATAATATATATAAACCGACAGATAAAATACAGGGCTGTTCAAAAGTATTGGAATACATATTTGGCCAGGTTTAGGAAGATGACATTTTCAGCTCTTTCGTTCGCTGGTTAGAAACTGTTGAGAAATTTATCAGTGAAGAATAATTGTTCTGTGACGCGGTATCAACTTCGTCGCATATGTTTCCTGTTATTTCCTAATCAAAAGTATGCATTTGAGGTAGAAATGAAGTAGTTTTAAAGTTGCTTTCAAATCGAAATTGCCTAGTTTCTGACACGTTTCTCAAATAATTTTTCTTCCAAAACATATGAAATTCACAGATACACTTATTCAAGTATGGTACACTTATCCATTTATTAAGGCCCCTGACCTCGCTCGAGGAAACGCTCGCGAGCTAATGCTATTACTAAGGGGAAGCATTTTTCTAATATCTCTTTCGCATTTTGACATTTTTGAATATTTTTTTTTTTTTTTTTTTTTTTTTGCATTGTATAGCTGAGGTGCATGCTAACAGCGCACCTTTTTTACTTTTTCGATTTCGGTTGCGGATAATTTTTAAAAAGTTTGTTTTACTTTCAAAACCGGTTTCGAAACTGAAAGTGCTTTTTAAAAAATATATCTGCAACCAAAATCGAAAAAGTAAAAAAAAAGCGCTGTCGGCATGCACCTCAGCTATCCAATGCAAAAAAAGTTATTCAATAAATTTAACTTTTTCAAAAAAATGTATAACCGACTCCCCCCCCCCCCCAAAAAAAAAGCGCTAAAAAGAATTAAATAATTCTATAAAATTCTCTAATGACAAATCTTTATCCAATAACCACACATTGACTATCATGTACCGGTATAAAACGGTTAAATTTAATATATAGAATTTAACATCCACCAAACATAGATTTTCCAGAGAATATTTTTTACAAGAGATTAATTTACATATTTTTGACTTAATTTTTGAATATATACATATAAAAAGTAATGAATTACTTTTTGAAGTTGGTGCCAAACAATCATAATCGATAATGATTTCAACATTTTATTTATGGTACTAGACATAATATATCCACAATTCTTACTATACTTAAGATAGTTTGGCACCAACTTCAAAAAGTAATTCATTACTTTTTATATGTATATATGCAAAAATTAAATCAAAAATATGTAAATTAATCTCTTGTAAAAAATATTCTCTGGAAAATCTATGTTTGGTGGATATTAAATTCTATATATTAAATTTAACCGTTTTATACCGGTACATGATAGTCAATGTGTGGTTATTGGATAAAGATTTGTCATTAGAGAATTTTATAGAATTATTTAATTCTTTTTAGCGCTTTTTTTTTGGGGGGGGGGGAGTCGGTTATACATTTTTTTGAAAAAGTTAAATTTATTTCCTACTTTTTAGTTATTTATACCGTAATACATAATTATGTGTACTGAATATGATGGCTCTTTACAACGCATTACTAATGGTCGCACTTTGCTGAGTTCCGATGTATTCGCTTTACTAATCATTGTTTGATTGTCAACTTTTCAAATGACACTTACAACATCGGTTAGTATCGTTGTGAATCTTTAGGTTTTCTGAATGCGTAACGTATTTGGCACGACTAAAAGCTACCGCATTCATGAAATATTAAAGTCAACATCGAATCGTACGGACATCGGAAGTGGTTATCGAAAAGTGACAATGCCTCAAGTAAAGTGTCCTTACACATAAGCGCGCGGAAAAGCGCTTCCATATATGAGTAAACAGCAAAATGGCTCCATGTATTAATGCATTGTAAAATGCTTTTCTAGTGTAGTCAAAAGTACTCCCTCCTTCAGTCAGAAAAAGCAAAAAGAAAGATTTTAACAAAAATCGCTCTATGATTCAATAGATAAACAACAACAATCTAATTCCTATAAATGCAGTAAAGTCATCGGAAATGCGCGGTGATGATTCGACGAGGAATCCGAAAATCATAACCTGTACTTAGCTGCATCTATAAGAGCGTGACAGCATTCGATGCCCAAATGTTTTCTTCACGGACCCTTTTGTCCCAACTAAACTGTTAAAAATTTGAAACACACTCCAACGCTTTTATGGAAAACTATTATTTCAACCTATCATGGAGCATTCTCATGGGTCAAAAGACAAATATTTTATAAAAGCGGGGGAGTGACGATGCAGCAAAAGGGCAAAATTTTTTACAGTGTATGTATGAGATATTCCATAAAAGGGATGGAGTGACGATGCAGCAAAAGTTAAATTTTTTACAATGTATAGCAATGCTAGGCATTTTCTATTATAAAATTTTATGATGATTTCCTGGTAGAATTCGATTGTACGCCGAATGATCATTTATTTCTACACAGACATAAATACATAATCCATGTTATTTTACGAATTCGTGGACATACAAGGACAAGATAGCACAAGGAAATATTACGACACAAGAAAAGTACAACCGGGAGCTACACATAAAGAGTGCGTGCAACGGAGCCAGTGGGATTCAAACCCACAATGGTGTCTTAATCACTCGGCCACAAGAACCCCCTTGATGATTCATTTTTGTCCAGAATCTTTTCAATCAATCGTATACTGTGCTTCATGTGTCGTCATATTCACATCGAGAAATCCTACATAAACAAAATCTCAAATCATTCTGGTGTCTAATCCGGTAACCAAATCTGAATCTAAAGATAATTTTGTTACACATATCTATGCACTTTATTTTGCATTGATATGTAGAGATAATTTTTTTCTCCGGAGCAAAATATATACTAAAAGATTTTCATCTTTTCAACAACTTAAGGATGTCGATAGGTATCGATGTCTATTTCCGCTTTAGTGGATGCGAGAACTTGTCCATTTAAATTTTAACATTTCGGAAATTTATCGCATCCAGCAAACTTTAAGGCCGCACACTAGGCACAGAGAAAGACCCGGATAATAATGTGAAGTCTATGAGGCGTTCTTTTCAAATATCTCGCCCAAATTTTAAAATTTTTACGTGATTTCTTTTGCATAGGATAGCTGAGGATATTCCACAACCGGCCTAGTTTTTACTTTTTCAATTTTGGTTTCAAATTTTTTTTAAAAAAAATATTTTAAATTTCAAAACCTGTTTAAACGGTTCTGAAATTGAACTATCATTATATAAAACATACATAAGCAAAATCGAAGAAGTAAAAACTAGGCCGGTTGTAGATCATCCTCGGCTATCCTATGCAAAAAAATCATGTAAAAATATTAAAATTTGAGCGAGACATTTGAAAAGAACACACCCATAGTCTTTACACTAACATCCGGGTCTTTTTCTGAGACTAGTGTAGTGCCTTAAGGTCCACATTGAAATCTACAGACTTCGTAAATGGGCATTGAAAAGCAAACAATCCATCAGTACACGTTAAAATTATTGTGAAAAATTACCTTTGTTTTTAAAGCTATCCATTTTCTGACTAATGAGAGCGATCTAAAAACGTCTATGGAGCGTTTTCATTGGTCAGAAAATAGATAGTCTTTAAAAACAGAGATAATTTTTCAAGATATTTTAAACAGGGTACACTGTTAAAAATTTGACCGTTTTGCTGCATCGTCCCTACACTGCTAATATAGAAAACGATTACTTCAGCCTATTATGGAGCATTCTCATGGATCAAAAGTGAGATATTCTATAAAAGCGGTGTAGTGACGATGCAGCAAAAGGGTCAGATTTTTTACAGTTTAAAGTACGCGTACACAATCAGAGCGCGTCAAATTGCTTCTATGATTCAATGCATAGCAAAGTAATTCTAAATGCTCGTATGTATTAAAATACCCTTTTCAGTCATAAAAACTAAAAAGGAAGATATTATCAAAATCACACCATGATTCAACATGCGTCTATATGAAAGTAGCAATATTTGAAGTTAAGAATGTTCTTTGATCAACGCGGTTTTCCAAAGTACAGAAAATTTAAGAATTTTTATTTCAGAACTTGGCGGTAGTCGCCTGAACGAGTTTGTTTTATGGGTGAAAGAAGTTAACTAGCTTAACTTTAATGGTAAGCCTATCAAAAATTTTCGTCATTTATGTTTGTCCAAATGTAAATCTATCACATAGCAATGTACTTTAATCACTTTGTGAATCCGGCATAACAAGCACCATGATACACAGACACTCTTGCTTTAACGTGTAATGCTCTTTAGAGATCAATTTTCAGCTTTTCGATATCGAATTCTGATGTCTGGATCGATGTGGATCTTTCACTTTGGTGGATACGAGAATTGTTCCAGCTAAGATTTCGTACTTTGAAAAAAAACTAGCATCTCTGCAATAGTGGTTAGGATCCAGAAGGATTATTCGCTGTTAAGCAAAACAAGATTGACCAATCATAAGCCTTCATTTTTGAGAACTTTCCTTTGTTCGAAGGAGAGAGTCTGGAATACATGGAGTGGAAATCTGCTATCGACACTGTAAAAAAATTGACCCTTTTGCTGCATCGTTACTCCATCGCTTTTATAGAATTTCTTTGTTTTGACCAATGAGAATGCTTCATAATAGAGCGAAGTAATCGTTTCCTATAAAAGCGATGGAGTGACGATGCAGCAAAAGGGTTCAATTTTTTACAATGCAAGCAGTGCTAAAAATTTGTATCCTTTAAATGTGCAACGATGCTACTGAATTCCAAAGTGTCGATCACAGCGACATCTGCGGCATTTTCGTGGTACATTATCTAGACTTGCAATAATTCTTGCATTTTTAGAAAATGTCCTGCAGATGTCGCTTCTATCTTTAAATTTCATTAGCATTGTTGCACATTTAAAGAATAGAACATTTTTTAAGTGTTACAGAGGGCGTGTTCAGCACAATTTACCGGTTACTTACCGACCACTTACCGATTGTAGACAAGTACGAAATGAAAATCAAAGCGAAGTGTGACGTCAGCTACAATTTAACAGAATAGTTTTCATTGATGCCACAATTTGCTTTCGTACTGCCCTAAAATCGGTCGGTAACATTGGTTACTTTTGTAAGTTGCTCTGAACACGCCCTGAGATAGCCGATTTCCACACTATATCCCCTAGATGCTATATTTCCAGTTTCTTGCATAAGAGAACTTGTCCGGAATCGAGGTAGAATTTGCGCTGTTAGCGAAACCAGATTCACGAATCACAAGCCTGAATTTTAGCAAATTTTTCAATGTTTTAAATAAATTTTCTTGTTAATAAATCTCGTTTCGCAAACAGCGCAAAATTTATGTAAATCCTGGCCCTCGTCCAGTTAGCATTTTGCACTTTGAACACTGTTAAAAATTTGAAACTTTTACTTTATCGTCAATCCATCGCTTTTATAGAAAATGATTACTTCATTGTATTATAGTGAATTCTCATTGGTCAAAATAGAGATATTCCATAAAAGCGGTGGAGTGACGATGCAGCAAAATCTTCAAACTTTTAACAGTGAAAAGATCGTGTGTCTATGTAAGTGTAACATAAAAGCATGCAAAAGGAACGCTTCTAATTGGTCGATTGCTTCAAAATGAATTTGAAATTTAAAGTTTTTATTTTTAAAAAAGTTCTAATTATCAGATTTTTATGAAATTCGAATGGGACCACATGGGCCTCATACGCTTTCAAACAAAAAATGAATTATCAAAATCGGTTCATATTTGCAAAAGTTGTGCGTGAACAACAAATACATACAGGTCGAAATCATAACCTCCTCCTTGAAGTCGGTTAAAAATGCCAAAATACGAAAGAGATATTAGAAAAATGCTTCCCCATAGGAATAGCATTAGCTCGCGAGCGTTTCCTCGAGCGAGGACAGGGGCCTTAATATAGAATGCTGAAAGAGAAATTTCAACCTGCTAAGCATTTTCTTGCTAAACTAAATTTCTCCATTATATAATATACAGGGTGTCCGAAAAGTCTGGAAACGGTCGAATAACTCGAGAAATACATAAGAGATTGAAAAACGAAAATATACATGTTAAATATTTCTAAATAAGAGCTACTCATTGATACCAAATTTGACCTTCGCAACCGACCCCTTGGGGGTTAGAGAGGGTCCAACTTTGAAATCTTAAATTATAACCCCCATTTTTTATTACAGATTCGGATTCTACGGACAAAAATACGTAACTTTTGTATTTGATGTTTATTTCGAATCCTCGTTTATCACGGTGTAATTGAGCATATTAAATCGATACCTACAAAAGGTGCATCTCGTGTATTTGATATACAGGGTGTTCGAAAAGTCTGGAAACGGTCAAATAACTCGAGAAATACATAAGAGATTGAAAAACGAAAATATACGTGTTAAATATTTTTAAATAAGAGCTACTCATTGATACCAAATTTGACCTTCAACCGACCCCTTGGGGGTCAGAGAGGGTCCAACTTTGAAATCTTAAATTATAACCCCCATTTTTTATTACAGATTCGGATTCTACGGACAAAAATACGTAACTTTTGTATTTGATGTTTATTTCGAATCCTCGTTTATCACGGTGCAATCGAGCATATTAAATCGATACATATTTCGGTTTTCCCAACCAGGTTTTGCCTGATTGGCCAGAATTTTTGACGTCAAATTCCTCGTCTTTTGCAGGAATAGCGTTTCTTCAAAATCACCCGTGGCGATTATTTCCATAATGCTACGCTGCTAAAAATTTGACCCATTTGCTGTAGCGTCACTCCACAGCTTTTATAGAATATCTCTTTTATGATCAATGAGAATGCTCCATAACACAGTAAAGTAACCGTTTTCTATAAAAGCGATGGAGTAACGCTGTAGCAAATGAGTTAAATTTTTTACAGTGCATAAGGCCATAAGGATTTTTTATGTTTTTCTCTACGAAAAATTCATTGAAACATATTAATTTAGTTTTCTATTTGGATGTTTGTTTTATCCAGTAAATGGTTTCTAAATAACGACCTACTTGTTTTGATGTTTTAATGTGTAAATATGAGCCTCCCCTCCCGAACAGAAAAAGTATATCTTGAGTTTTTGGGGGCGGGGTATGTAAATATTTTGCGTTTCGATGAGTTCTGCCTTCCTTTTTTTTTTTTTTTTTTTTTTTAATCATTTAATTCAGGGGGGCAGATGGGCGTGCATGGAGTTTTTAAAATAATTTCTACAACGTAGAATAACATGTAAGGCAAATTGACCTGCGTGTTTTGATCTTTTAACGTATAAATATGCACCCCTCTAAGAAATAGAAAAAGGATAATTTTCATTATTTGACGGCGGGATGTGTATTATGCGTTTCCATGGAATATGTTGTTTTAAAAAAAAACCCATACTAATACGGCTGATGTGGGTGTATGTTTTTTTTAATTATTACTACAAAAAAATGTAGGACAAACTATTAAAAAATAAAGTTTTGAAACATTTTTTGTGTTGACTGTGCATTACGGATGAAGAAGTATCGTAAATTCATGGTACTTACGGAACCGTAATTTTCTAAGTGAAATATCAGTATTTTCTTTATAAAATAAATAAAGCTTCTATAAACACTCGTAACTTTTCCTTTTTTAACAAATGATTTTCAATAAAAAAATATTCGTACATAGATTCGTATTTTCTTATTGAAAAGAAATTGAAATGCAATTTTATTGAAATTAGTTCCTATTCTAGAAATTCTAGGATCCTTAGGAACTCTGAAATTTTAGCTTGGGGGATGGATTATAGGTTTTCATAATTGATTAATTATTGCAACAACAAAATAATAGGTCAAGGAATTTTTGGACAATTTTTGTTGATATATCATGATTTTTTGTAAATTAATATGTATTTTGTTCAATTTAAAATTGTTTTTCATAAATTTAACCGCTTAACGGATCAATATTTCTAGTAAAAATTTTCAAATAATGTCTAATTTAGCATATATTTTACACAATTTTTTTTTTATTACGGGTTATTTTAAAGAGAAATTTGTGCCTAATTGAATTTCGAAAAAAATGCTTGGATTAAATTATCCAATATTTAAAATTAAATTTTACTGGTGAGATAAATAAATTATGATTGTTTTTTAAGCATTTTTTTTTTTCGGATTCTCGAAAATCGCGATTGTAATCGAACAAAATTCATCAGATACATATTTTATTTTCTCAACCAGATTTTACCAACACAAAATCTGATAGGCAGAGCTTTCGTCACCAAAGTAGTCGCATTAGCGGAATCATGTTTGTTGAAAATAATCAATAACGGTTGTTTAGATAACAGAAGTGCTTTATATGCTTCTGCCATAGAAATTAATAGGAATATATTAAATTATTTTTCCATTTGTGCTTTTATTTTATCCAATCAATCAATTATAAATATTAACTAATTATAAAAAAATTTAATTAATGTAGTGCATTAGTAATCTATAAATATACCTATATTATAAAGAGGTAAAATTACTTTATTTGTAGAGAAAAATCTGCGGAACTACCGAACCGATTTCAAAAGCAGTGATACTAAAATGATGGTGTTCCCCACGAATCAAATATAGACTATCTCTTATGTCCATACCACGAACTCAAGTGGAGCGCAGAAAAAAAAAAAAAAAAAAAAAAACTTTTTAAAAATGCGATTTTTGTGATACTGAAAGGCCTAGAAAAATGAAATTTGGCATGTTAACTGTAATTTTTCCTATCATGATTTGTCGGGCAACCATGCTTCAATCATAAGTTATTTATCTCACCAGTAAAATTTAACTTTAAATTTAAATAAGGAATAATAAGAATAGGAAATAATTTCAATAAGAATGCATTTCAATTTCCTTTCAATAAGAAAAACTAACTACGAATATTTTCTTATTGAAAATCACCTGTTAAAGAAAGCAAAATTACGAGTGTTTATAGTAACTTTATTTATTTTATAAAAAAAATTGCTTATATTTCACTTGGAAAATAACGGGTTCCGTAAGTACCATGAATTTACGATACTTCTTCATCCGTTGCACAGTCAGCACAAAAAAGGTTTTATAACTTTATTTTCTAATATTTTGTCCTATATTTTTTCTGTAGTAATAATTAAATAAAACATACACCCACATCAGCCGTATTAGACGACTTTTTAAAAACAACAGAATCCATGTAAATGCATAATATACACACATCCCGCCCTCAAATAATGAAAATTATCCTATTTCTTTTTCTTAGGGGAGGTGCATATTTATACGTTAAAAGGTCGAAACACGCAGGTCAATTTGCCTTACATGTTATTCTACATTGTAGAAATTATTTTTAAAAAATTACATGCAAGCCCATCCGCCCCCCTAAATTAAATGATTAAAAAAAAAAAAAAATAAATTTAACTTTTTCAAAAAAATGTATAACCGACTCCAAAAAAAGCGCTAAAAAGAATTAAATAATTCTATAAAATTCTCTAATGACAAATTGTTATCCAATAACCACACATTGACTATCATGTACCGGTATAAAACGGTTAAATTTAATATATAGAATTTAATATCCACCAAACATAGGTTTTCCAGAGAATATTTTTTACAAGAGATTAATTTACATATTTTTGATTTAATTTTTGAATATATACATATAAAAAGTAAGGAATTACTTTTTGAAGTTGGTGCCAAACAATCATAATCGATAATGATTTCCCCATTTTATTTATGGTACTAGGCATAATATATCCACAATTCTTACTATACTTAAGATAGCTTGGCACCAACTTCAAAAAGTAATTCCTTACTTTTTATATGTATATATTCAAAAATTAAATCAAAAATATGTAAATTAATCTCTTGTAAAAAATATTCTCTGGAAAACCTATGTTTGGTGGATATTAAATTCTATATATTAAATTTAACCGTTTTATACCGGTACATGATAGTCAATGTGTGGTTATTGGATAACAATTTGTCATTAGAGAATTTTATAGAATTATTTAATTCTTTTTAGCGCTTTTTTTGGAGTCGGTTATACATTTTTTTGAAAAAGTTAAATTTATTTCCTATTTTTTAGTTATTTATACCGTAATACATAATTATGTGTACTGACATATGATGGCTCTTTGCAACGCATTTCTAATGAACGCACTTTGCTGAGTTCTGATGTATTCGCTTTACTTGTCACTGTTTGATTGTCAACTTTTCAAAAGACACTTAAAATATCGGTTAGTATCGTTGTGAATCTTTAGGTTTTCTGGATGTGATAACTTCTTCAGATCTGGCACGACGAAAAGCTGCCGCATTCATGAAATCTTAAAGTCAACATCTAATCGTACGGACATCGGAAGTGGTTATCGAAAGGTGACAATGCCTCAAGTAAAGTGTCCTTACACATAAGCGCGCGGCAAAGCGCTTCCATATATGAATAAACAGCAAAATGACTCCATGTATCAATGAATAGTAAAATGCTTTTCTAGTGTAGTCAAAAGTACCCCCCCCCCCCTTCAGTCAGAAAAAGCAAAAAGAAAGTTTTTAACAAAAATCGCTCTATGATTCAATAGATAAACAACAATAATCTAATTCCTATAAATGCAGTAAAGACATCGGAAATGATTTGACGAGGAATCCGAAAATCATAACCTGTACTTGGCTGCATCTACAAGAGAGTGACAGCATTCGATGCCCAAATACTTTTTTCACGGACGCATTTGTCCCAACTAAACTGTTAAAAATTTGAAACTCACTCCAACGCTTTTATGGAAAACGATTATTTCAGCCTATCATGAAGCATTCTCATGGGTCAAAAGACAAATATTTAAAAAAAGCGAGGGAGTGACGATGCAGCAAAAGGGTAAAATTTTAAAAAGTGTATGTATGAGATATTCCATAAAACAGATGGAGTGATGATGCAGCAAAAGTTAAATTTTTAACAATGTATCGCAATGCTAGGCATTTTCTTTTATAAAATTTGATGATGATTTCCTGGTAGAATTCGATTGTACGCCGAATGATCCTTTATTTCTACACAGACATAAATACATAATCCATATTATTTTACAAATTCGTGGACATACAAGGACAAGATAGCACAAGGAAATATTACGACACAATAAAAGTACAACCGGAGCTACACATAAAGAGTGTGTGCAACGGAGCCAGTGGGATTCGAACCCACAATCTCCTACGCTATCAAGAGATTAGCAGCGTGGTGTCTTAACTACTCGGCCACAAGGACTCCCTTGATGACTCATTTTTGTCCAGAATCTTTTCAATCAATCGTATACTGTGCTTCATGTGTCGTCATATTCACATCGACGAATCCTACATGAACAAAATCTCAAATCATTCTGGTGTCTAATCCGGTAACCAAATCTGAATCTAAATATAATTTTGTTACACATATCTATGAACTTTATTTTGCATTGATATGTAGAAATAATTTTTTTCTCCGGAGCAAAATATATACTAAAGGATTTTTATCTTTTCAACAACTTAAGGATGTCGATTGGTATCGATGTCTATTTCCGCTTAAGTGGATGCGAGAACTTGTCCATTTAAGCTTTAACATTTCGGAAATTTATTGCTTCCAGCAAACTTTAAGGCCGCACACTAGGCACAGAAAAATTTCCGGATGATAATGTGAAGTCTATGGGGGCGTTCTTTTCAAATATCTCGCTCAAATTTTAAAATTTTTACGTGATTTTTTTTTTTTTTTTTTTTTTTTTTTTTTTTTTTTTGCATAGGATAACTGAAGATATTCCACAACCGACCAAATTTTTACTTTTTCAATTTTGGTTTCAGATTTAAAAAAAAAATATTTTAAATTTCAAAATTTGTTTAAACGGTTCTGAAACTGAAACTATCATTATATAAAACATACATAAGCAAAATCGAAGAAGTAAAAACTAGGCCGGTTGTAGATCATCCTCGGCTATCCTATGCAAAAAAAAATCATGTAAATATATTAAAATGTCAGCGAGATATTTGAAAAGAACACACCCATAGTCTTTACACTATCATCCGGGTCTTTTCCTGAGACTAGTGTAGTGCCTTAAGGTCCACATTGAAATCCACAGACTTCGTAAATGGGCATTGAAAAGCTGACAATCCATCAGTACACGTTAAAATTATTGCGAAAAATTACCTTTGTTTTTAAAGATTATCTATTTTCTGACTAATGAATGCGATCTAAAAACGTGTATGGAGCGTTTTCATTGGTCAGAAAATAGATAGTCTTTAAAACAGAGGTAATTTTTCAAGATATTTTAAACAGGGTACACTGTTAAAAATTTGACCCTTTTGCTGCATCGTCCCTCCACCGCTTATATAGAAAACGATTACTTCAGCCTATTATGGAGCATTCTCATGGATAAAAAGTGAGATATTCTATAAAAGCGGGGTAGTGACGATGCAGCAAAAGGGTCAGATTTTTTACAGTTTAAAGTACGTGTACACAATCAGAGCGCGTCAAGTTGCTTCTATGATTCAATGCATAGCAAAGTAATTCTAAATGTTCGTATGTATTAAAATACCCTTTTCAGTCATAAAAACTAAAAAGGAAGATATTATCAAAATCACACCATGATTCAACATGCGTCTATATGAAAGTAGTAATATTAGAAGTTAAGAGTTATTTGATAAACGCAGTTTTCCAAAGCACAGAAAATTTAAGAATTTTTATTCCAGAACTTGGCGGTAGTCGCCTGAACGAGTTTGTTTTATGGGTTGAGAGAAGTTAACTAGCTTAACTTTAATGGTAAGCTTATCAAAATTTTTCGTCATTTATATTTGTCCAAATGTAAATCTAGCACACAGCAATGTATTTTAATCACTTTGTGAATCCGGCATAACAAACGCCCTGATACATAGACACTCTTGCTTTAACGTGTAAGGCTCTTTAGAGATGAATTTTCAGCTTTTCGATATCGAATTCTCATGTCTGGATAGATGTGTATCTTTCACTTTGGTGGATACGAGAATTGTTCCAGCTAAGATTTCGTACTTTGAAAAAAAAAAAAAAAAAAAAAAAAAAAAAAAAAAAAAAAAAAACTAGCATTTCTGCAACAGTGGTTAGGATCCAGAAGGATTATTCGCTGTTAAGCAAAACAAGATTGACCAATCATAAGCCTTCATTTTTGAGAACTTTTCACTGTTCGAAGGAGAGAATCTGGAATACATGGAGTGAAAATCTGCTATCGACACTGTAAAAAATTTGACCCTTTTGCTGCATCGTTACTCCATCGCTTTTATAGAATTTCTTTGGGTTCAATTTTTTACAATGCAAGCAGTGCTAAAAATTTGTATCCTTTAAATGTGCAACGATGCTACTGAATTCCAAAGTGTAGATCACAGCGAAATCTGCGGCATTTTCGTGATACATTATCTAGACTAGCAATAATTCTTGCATATTTATAAAATGTCCTGCAGATGTCGCTTCTATCTTTAAATTTCATTAGCATTGTTGCACATTTAAAGAATAGAACATTTTAGCGCTTTTTTTTAAGTGTTACAAAGGGCGTGTTCAGCACAACTTACCGGTTACTTACCGACCACTTACCGAATGTAGACAAGTACAAGATGAAAATCAAAGCGAAGTGTGACGTCAGCTACAATTCAACAGAATAGTTTTCATTGATGCCACAATTTGCTTTCGTATTGCCTTACAATCGGTCGGTAACATTGGTTACTTGGCTCTGAATACGCCCTGAGATAGCCGATTTCCACACTGTATCCCCTAGATGCTATATTTCCAGTTTCTTGCATAAGAGAACTTGTCCGGAATCCAGGTAGAATTTGCGCTGTTAGCAAAACCAGATTAACGAATCAGAAGTCTTAATTTTAGAAAATTTTTCAATGTTTTAAATAAATTTTCATGTTAATAAATCTCGTTTCGCAAACAACGCAAAATTTATGTGAATCCTGGCCCTCATCCAGTTAGGATTTTGCACATTGAACACTGTTAAAAATTTTAAACTTTTACCAGGGCTACACTAGATATCGGGCTTGCTCATTCATTATCACGACGTCACAAAAGGTGGCTGGCCGCTATCTGCGATTGGTACAAACAGGGCCAAAGTGACGCGCCCATCGTTTTGTACCAACCGCTGGATGTCATTCAGCCACCTTTTGTGACGTCATGAAAAGAATGAGCTAGCCCGGTATCTAGTGTTGCCTTGCTTTTACTTTATCGTCTATCCATCGCTTTTATAGAAAATTATTACTTCATTGTATTATAGTGAATTCTCATTGGTCAAAATAGAGATATTCCATAAAAGCGGTGGAGTGACGATGCAGCAAAAACTTCAAAGTTTTAACAGTGAGAAGATCGTATGTCTATGTAAGTGTAACACAAAAGCATGCAAAAGGAACACTTCTAATTGGTCGATTGCTTCAAAATGAATTTGAAATTTAAAGTTTTTATTTTTAAAAAAGTTCTAATTATCAGATTTTTATGAAATTCGAATGGGACCACATGGGCCTCATACGCTTTCAAACAAAAAAAGAATTATCAAAATCGGTTCATATTTGCAAAAGTTATGCGTGAACAACAAATACATACAGGTCGAAATCATAACCTCCTCTTTGAAGTCGGTTAAAAAAAAAAAAGGAAGGCAGAACATATCGAAACGCAAAATATTTACATAACCCGCCCCCCAAAAGTGAAGATATACTTTTTTCTATTCGGAAGGGGAGCAGTGACTGATTTACGGCAGGGCCTTCGAGGCACAGGCCCAGGGCCCCCATTTTCAGGGGCCTCCAAATGCTGCTGAAGGTTTTTCAACTATTGCCCAAAATCAATACAACTACTTACAAAACTTAGTGGAATTTTAGATTTCATTCTACATTCTACTGTGTTCATATTTTATTTTTAGGTAGCTTTCATTACAAAAAGTAAAAAGCTACCTATTGCAGCCGTCCGGAGGAAAGCACTTCCGGAAAATTTTGGTATATTTTCACCGATCATGACCCCCAGACCCCAAAACCACCCTCCGTTCAAATGTTGACATATATATATATATATATATATATAACCATATATATATATATATATATATATATCTGATTTTTGTCATGCGATAACTAACGTATTTATGAACCGATTTGAATGAAACTTGGTATGTACGTAGTACATACAAATGTCTCGACCGAGTTCGTTGGTCAGCATCATCCGCCATTTTGTTTCAAAATGGCGGCCATTTTAAAATTTTTAAAAAATTTAAAATTTAAAATTAAATGCGAAAAAATTAAAAGTTGAAAAATATTTTTCTTTTACGTGTTAGAACTTAAAACAAAGATTCCAGAACACTTTTTATTTTGTCTATATCTTAAAAAATGATTGAATTATAGCACTTTGAATTTTTCTTATGGCTGACATTTTGAAACGATCTGAATTTTGTCACGTGATAACACGTGTATTTATGAACCGATTTCAATGAAACTTGGTATATACATAGTACATACAAATGTCTCGACCGAGTTCGTTGGCCATCATCATCCGCCATTTTGTTTCAAAATGGTGGCCATTTTAAAATTTTTAAATTTTTTAAAATTTTAAATTAAATGCGAAAAAATCAAAATTTGAAAAACATTTTTCTTTTACGTGTTAGAACTTAAAACAAAGATTCCAGAACACTTTTTATTTTGTCTATATCTTAAAAAATGATTGAGTTATAGCACTTTGAATTTTTCTTATGGCTGACATTTTGAAACGATCTGATTTTTGTCACGTGATAACACGCGTATTTATGAACCGATTTCAATGAAACTTGGTATGTACATAGTACATACAAATGTCTCGACCGAGTTCGTAGGCCAGCATCATCCGCCATTTTGTTTCAAAATGGTGGCCATTTTAAAATTTTTAAAAATTTTAAAATTTAAAATTAAATGCAAAAAAATCAAAATTTGAAAAACATTTTTCTTTTACGTGTTAGAACTTAAAACAAAGATTCCAGAACACTTTTTATTTTGTCTATATCTTAAAAAATGATTGAGTTATAGCACTTTGAATTTTTCTTATGTCTGACATTTTGAAACGATCTGATTTTTGTCACGTGATAACTCGCGTATTTATGAACCGATTTCAATGAAACTTGGTATGTACATAGTACATACAAATGTCTCGACCGAGTTCGTTGGCCAGCATCACCCACCATTTTGTTTCAAAATGGTGGCCATTTTAAATTTTTTAAAAATTAAAAATTAAATGCGAAAAAATTAAAAGTTGAAAAATATTTTTCTTTTACGTGTTAGAACTTAAAACAACGATTCCAGAACACTTTTTATTTTGTCTATACCTTAAAAAATGATTGAGTTATAGCACTTTGAATTTTGCTTATGGCTGACATTTTGAAACGGTCTGATCTGAACGATTCACAAGGTTGCTTTAAAATGGCATACACTTTATGATATCGTGGAATTTGGTGACTCTCTAAATCGCTTAAAATAAAACCAGGTTGAATAAAAGATGACTAATTTCTAAAAATTTCTATTAATATTCAGTCTTGACAAAAACTAGTATTCAATCTTATAAAATCACTAATTTTATAAGATTTTTTCCACTAATTTCAGCTTAGTATTTTTGAACAATATAACTTACCTTAAAATAAATAAATAAATATATAAGTATATGAAAGCTACCTCTTCCTCCCGGCATTGCCGGAAGGACTTTTACAACATAGTATATTTTGGCAGAAACATCCGCATTTAATTACTTTATTAAAGTGAATATTTTCTTTCATATTTATCACTTTAAAAAGACGAGGTAGAACCCGTCGAATTTCGACGAAAAAAATATTTAAGGAGGAACTGTTTCATTCATTTATAATAAACCTACAAAATTAGTTACAATAAAAAATACACCTTACATTAGTAAGTCTAACTCTTAAAGAAATGATAGTTAATCTAAAATAAACAAAATACTATTTCTAAAACTCAAATGTAGAAATTGTTAAAATTAAACTTTAATCGTACATGTAAAAAATAATGACGATCAGTTATTATGATAAAGTAATCAATTAAGGCTCTTATGCCAGTATTCAAAAATGAAAAAACAAACAACAAAATTATTTCCACTTTGACTCGATCATAAAATTTTTTCCTCGTGAAATCTAAACCCGACATCATTTTAACCGTATCCAAATTTATGTACCTTTCACATTTTTATTGACCTTTGTTAAAAAATTGGCATTTTAATTTGTTCATTTTGATTCAAAACTACATTATCTTAAATATAAATGAAATTTTGTAAATGAAATCAAACTCCATCGTGTTTTATAACAGAAGATAGACACAACACGTATTTAAATTATAATTCTTTCACTTTTAATGAGAAAATGGCAACATAAAGGTACAGTAATAAATTTTTCCTTTTTCTTTTGATAGAAACGGAATACTTATGTTGCCAAAATTAGAAAAAAGGTGATAAAAACTACAAAAAAATTAATATTTCGAAATTAAATTAAGATACAGTTTTCAAATAAATTGTATTTAAAAGTACATTTTTTCTCCTACACAACGGTGCAAAAATTGAAAGTATGCGGTTTCTAGATGTTAAAAAATTTGCAATAGTAAAAATTGCAAACCCGAAATTTCATTTCAAATATCAAATGTTGTCATGCGTTACGCACAGATACGTTTGGCCTTTATAATATAGATATTGTATCTTATTCTTATTTAATCATGTTCCAGTTCTTGTCAGATTATTTGGGGTTGGTGAGTGCAGTTCATATAGGCAGCAGAGTCGCATAATATTTTAAATAATTATAGTTTGGTATTGTGGAAAATTTATGGTTAGTTGTTGCATACTTTATCATTCCAGATGTATAAACTTGCATAGAAAAGATAATTATCACTACACAATTTATTGTACTACGTCTACTTATTTAAATTTCATGATTATGAACTAATTATTTAAAAGTTAAATAAATGATTATCATATTTAATTTTTTAATTGGTATTTAAAAATGATTCAATCGTGAAGTCAATCATAGCTATCTTAATAAGTAACTTTTTTGGGGGGGAGGGAGGGGTGAGGAGCTCCATCTTTTTGTAAGCAATTTTTCAAGGGGGCGCTATGTAAGCATCTGTGCCCAGGACACCCAAATTTCTAAATCGGTCCCTGAAGGGGAGGTTCATATTTACACATTGAAACATCAAAACAAGTAGGTCGTTATTTAGAAACCATTTACTGAATAAAATAAAAATTCAAATAGAAAACTAAATTAATATATTTCAATTAATTTTTGTAGAGAGAAACATAAAAAACCCTATACAATATAAAAAAAAATTGACTCATTTTCTACCACGTCACTCCACCGCTTTTATAGAAAATGATTACTTTACTGTGTTATGGAGCATTCTCATTGGTCATAAAAGAGATATTCTGTAAAAGCTGTGGAGTGACGCTACAGCAAATGGGTCAAATTTTTAACAGCGTAGCATTATGGAAACAATCGCCACGGGTGATTTTCAAGAAATGCTATTCCTACAAAAGACGAGGAATTTGACGTCGAAAATTCTGGCCAATCAGGCAAAACCTGGTTGGGACAACCGAAATATGTATCGATTTAATGTGCTCGATTACACCGTGATAAACGAGGATTCGAAATAAACATCAAATACAAAAGTTACGTATTTTTGTCCGTAGAATCCGAATCTGCAATAAAAAATGGGGGTTATAATTTAAGATTTCAAAGTTGGACCCACTCTAACCCCCCGGGGGGTCGGTTGCGAAAGTCAAATTTGGTATCACTGAGTAGCTTATTTAAAAATATTTAACACGTATATTTTCGTTTTTCAATCTCATATGTATTTCTCGAGTTATTCGACCGTTTCCAGACTTTTCGGACACCCTGTATATAAACCGACAGATAAAATACAGGGCTGTTTAAAAGTATTGGAATGCATATTTGGCCATAGACAGTAACTTTATTTCCCTCAATAACGACGTTTTGATAAAGATTTCAGGTAGTGTTGGAAAGTGTTTCATAATCTGTGCTTAAAGCATGATTTTTCTTACTTGTTTTCTTTGCAATTTGAATACATAGCGGATGACGCTTTATCCTCTATTAATTGGTTGGTTGCAGATTGTTTAAGGACACAATGCCACTTGGGAACATGTGCTGAAATAAAAGTGAAAACAAAACACTAAATTATCCTCAAAACTTATGCTAAAATAATGTTATTAGGATAAAACCAATTAAAGAATTAAAAACAAAGCTAAAGGAATATGTTTTCTGGACGGGTAAATAACATTCGAATCTGCATTTATAAATATGAAATATTTTGTAATTTTCTGCAAGAAATCCTGAACTAGCCGTTTGTGGGAATTAGAAATCAAAAAACGAAAATTTCTTTAAAATATGATTTAGCTTGTTGGTAGGTAATTTCTAACTGCGTTGCCTTAAGCAATGACTTGTTTATAGTTTCCGATTCTTCGGAGCGCACTTTTATTTTTTCGAATATTGTTAATACAACAAATGTCATTTTCAGCTGTTTAGAAATGCAAGAGTATTCCTGTGATGTAAATCAAAAGTTTATAACGCAGACTTACTTGAGAAGAGTCTTCAACGCAGAAGGATTAAAGATTCAATTTTAAATGTTTATT